>CM042693.1:440955349-441566599 GCA_023614405.1 Avena insularis
CCCCTTGCTTACGAGTACCGAACCTCATTCTACTCAACTTTAGTCACAAGTAAGTTCTTGTCATTGTAAGTACATGTGTATCATGGAGAACTGCCAACGGGGTACCCCTTTCCCCATGACACAGGAGATTTCCCATATCAAAATGACAAGGCAACAGACAATGAGCATCTTAGCAATCTTTTATTTGCTATTTGCATAGGTTTTTACTGAGGATGCTTCATAGAATGCTCACTATGGTTATGCTGCAAGTTTCTACCATGATTAGGCATGGCTTAGGCTAGCCGCCCAGGCGTTTCTCTAACACACATACAAACTCCATGAGCTTACAAGCTCCCCTTTTATTTCACACCGCCAGGATCCATAAACAAAAGAACATGATATCAACTGAATAATAAGTGCAATGTTGAAACACTACAAGAATCTGGATGATTCATGAAGTTTTATTCATGACACGCCGTAAAACCATCATAGATGCCCGACATTCTGGGCCAATTCATCGTGATGCACTCGAAGGGCCTCCAGCCCGGGTATCCATGATGTTCGAGGTTTTCATCGAAAAAATTCATCACGGATTTCGTCCGAGGCCCTGAAGCCTAGTTCGGCATTTCGTCCTGCATAAAATCATCACAGAATTCGTCAAGGGCCTTTGGTTGACTGTTTGTTTTTTTGACGACCAGGCCATTCATGCCTGCACCCCACCTGTTAGCTCGGTTTGAACGGCAGGGTTTAACGGGTTGTTCTCAGAGTGTTAGGTGGGCCTAGCTGTCGGTCCATCTGGTATAAATTAAAGATGGCATAAAAAACAGAGTACCCTGACCAGGGTTCGAACTCGTGAGCACACTCGTTGGTCGAGGGTTCGTAACCACTGGACCACCAGACTCTGTTCCGATAGATCTACTACTTTGCCATTCTAATAAGAATGTCTTAAATCAGTAGTCCTTCAATAAATAAACTGAAGTTTTGACTAAAAGCCGCAATAGCTGGACAAGACAACTACGTTTCAAACATAGCACTACTTCATATTTCTTATACACATGTTGTCGATCACACGAAGAAGCAAAATGTCAAAGTACAGGAAACTACAGCAACAATGAACACAACCCATAGCAACATGGAGCTATAACACAATCTTACAAATATATAGAGAACATGGTTGACATATAGTTCCAAACCAACTAGAGAACCAGAATCACAAAGAGTTCCAAACCAAGTACACGACCTGCAGGTTCACATTCAGTTCCAAACTGATTACGAGTTCACATGAAGCCAACCCGCATAACCCAGTACTATGTGCCCTGATGACCCACAAGTATAGGGGGTGTATCGTAGTATTTTCAATAAGTAAGAGTGTCGAACCCAACGAGGAGCAGAAGGTGCTGGCTAGTGGTATGGATCAGGAATTCTCTGCAAATACTTAGCAAACGAATTTTTAGGGTTTTTTGATAATGCAAGTAAATAAAGTACGAGTAAATAAAAGACAATAAGAATAAATGTAGCAAGTGGCCCAATCCTTTATTCAGCAAAGGACAAGCCGGTTGTATTACTTAAGATGACCAAACGTTCTCGAGGACACACGGGAATTCTGTCAAGTGCTTTCGCTTCATATAGTTGATCAATCTTCTTTAGTTTGCTAAGTGTTGTGTGGGTGAACCTGTGCTAATGTACCGACCTTCCTAGGACTAATACATACTTGTGATTATACCCCTTGCAAACATCCGTAAGTACAAGAAAGTAATTAAGGTAGAAACCTAACCACAGCTTTAAACTCTAAGACCCTGACGTCCCTTGTGCAATGGTTTCCTAACGGGGGTTCGGGTTTTTGTCACTCCGGAAACCCCTATGATTAGTAGCCAAATACACAATGCATTCCCCTAGGCCCATATAGGTGAAGTGTCATGTAGTCAACGTTCACATGACACCACTAGAAGAAGTACACCACAACTTAAATATCAAACTATTGAATCTTTCTCAACACAATTCCACTACTAACAACATGAATTCTCCCATGTCCTCAAGAACAAAACGAACTAATCACAAGACATCATATGGATCATGATCAGAGATGGAATAATGATGTATAACAATCTGAACATAAACGATAATTCAATGGTTCACTCAATAACATCAACTACAAAGAGTAATCAACACTGGGAAAGTTTCCCCTAAGAACTATGCAAGATTCAACCCAATTGTTACAGCAATATGGAGATGGTGATGATGGTGATGATGATGGTGATGAAGTCCAGCTTGATGGTGGTGTTGATGACGACGATCTCCTCTCTCCAGGAAGGAATTCCCCTGGTAGAAATCTGTCTGCCAGAGAGATCATTCTCTCTCGGTGTTTTCCGCCCCGCAGAGGTGGTGGAATCTTTCTGTGGTCGCTCCCCAGGTATTAGGGTTCCGTGGAGATAATATACGCCAGAGGGGAGAGCTATAGGTGGGCCAGGGTGGCCACACCACCTGGTGGCATGGCCTAGGCTGGCCCGCGCCAGGGGGTGGTGTGGGCCCCCTGTGGCCCATCTCCACTCCTCCTTCTGGTAGTCTTCGTCTTCTCGAAAAAATAGGATTTCCCATATATTTTCCCGGATTTTCTGATCTTCGCGAATTTTGCCTCCAAACAACACCTTTTTCGTCAGAATCCTGACTGCAGTGGTCCATGCTCCAAAAGTCATCAACCATGCAAAAACAGATGAAATAACATAAGTATCATCTCTTAATATGAAATATATCAATGAATAATAGTAAATTATGATATAGAATAGTGATGCAAAATGGACGTATCAACTCGCCCCAAGCTTAGACTTCACTTGTCCCCAAGCGGAACTGAGCTCAATAAACATGGCCACAGGTTTATGGAGTGAAGAGTCGATAAAAGAATACGGACAAGAAGCATCACATTCATCAATACATAGATCATAATAGAAGACAACTCACTATTATATAACTTAATTTGCAATAAGTAAAGGAAACACAATAAAGATACATAAAGTGAATCATAATTGGTAATGGCAAACTTAGCTCTTGGTCGAAGAATAGTTGACAATTTGCTAGAGTTCACAAATAACCGATTTTCAATGATAGCTTTCAAAGTAGTAATCACCAAGATAAGAGCAATGTGCAAAACAAGGAACATAAGAAACATGGTTGAATAAATCATCATATGAATGAATGAAACACAACAACTCAAAATACTTGCTGAGAAAGAAGGGAATAGGTTTACTGACTCAACTAAAAAGTAAAAGGAAGGCCATTCGCAGAGGGAAGCAGGGATTTCAAGTTTCATAAAGAGCTCCCAAAAATTATGATACTTATTATCTTTCAGCTCTCATTGCCCCTATCATAGGCATATTTAGGTGATTAAGGTTAAAGTGATCAAATACGAGGATATGCTTGACAAGTTGTAAATTGAGAATCTCATGTCCCTTGAATATGAGGGCTGCTCCTCATGCTACTCAAGTTTAGTCACCGGTAAGTTCTTGTCATAGTAAGCACATGTGTATCATGGAGAACCGCCAACGGGGTACCCCTTTCCCAATGATACGGAAGAATCCCCGTATCAAAATGACAAGGCAAGCAGACAACAAGCATCTCAGCAATCTTCTTATTTACCATGGGAATATGGTGCTTTTTTCTCTCTTTCCTCTTTTATCATCTTTTTTTCTTTTCCTCTTTTTCTCAATCTCTATCTCTTTTTTTATAAGAAGAATGCTTCATAGATGCTTGTTATGGTTACGCTGCAGGTTTCCACCATGACATCATGGATTAGACTGGCGGCCCAGGCGTTTCTCTAACACACATACATAACTCCATGGACTTACAAGCTCCCCTTTCATTTCACACCGACGACATCCATAGACAAAAGAGCATGATATCAACTAGGTACAAATTACCAGTGCAATGTTGAAAGCGTTCCCCATGACAGCATGGTTCTGCTAATTCACAACTCACAAAGCACAAGCATATACGCAACATAGATGGGCACAATGGTTCAAGTTTATTAAATGCAAGAAAGTAAAGTGTGCCATCAAGTTTGTGAGAGCTTTAATCACTAATTTTCACATAACAAGTTTAATTTGGAAGGTAGATAAAAACAAGAATTTACTTGGAATAGAAATAGTGCTAATAGGTAGGTATGGTGGACACAAATGGCATAGGTTTTGGTTTTAAGGACTGGATGCACGAGAAGAATTCCCTCTCAGTACAGGTTTTTGGCTAGCAAGGCTGGGTAGCAAGTATAAGAGTTGAAGGAAACAAACAAAGATACAAGTGATCAAAACAAACAATCAATCTTCCTTGGAAGCACAAAAGATCTTAACTAGAGAGTACTAAACTTATGAGCAAATCAAGAAAGAAAGATGATGAAATTATATTTTTTAAGAGTACTTCTATCTTTTTCATTCAATTCTCAAAAATAGTGTTGCTACTGACCGAGCCAGGTTTGCCAAAACTAACTAAATTAACTCAATGATCCCAAAGTGATACCAATACTAATGACAAGATCAATCATATAACCACGAATTGAAAACTAATATAAGATATGCAAAAGAGTAAATGATAGAACTTCTCATTAATATTCCATAACGACAACTCACACCAAGGGATACATATCTAACGAGAGAGGGGACACTTCCATATTGCAAACCATTCTACATGATAACTTCTCTATTCATGATATGACTCTACTAAAAAGGTAAAAAGATATAAGATAGTGATGTGATACCGCGACACTCCCCCAAGATTGGAACAATCCAAGGGGATGCCAAACCTGATGACGAATTACTCCTTCGGTGGTGGTGGTATCCTCTCAATGAGCTCTTTGATCAGTTTCCCGAAGTCCTCAATCTCAAAGGTGAGACTATGAATCAGCTGTGTGTTTTGCTCAAAACTTTCAAGAATAGTTCCTGGTAGAAACAGATCAAAACAAAAACACGACGAGAACACGATATACGAACCTCGGGGGATTATATATTATGAAGTTTTACAACAAAAGGAAGGTACTAGGAGAAAACAGGTCGAAGACGGAGTTCGAGGTGGCCACACCACCTGCTGGCGCGGCCGGGGGTGGGCCCGCGCCAGGGGGTGGTGTGAGCCACCCTGGCTCCGTTTCCGTCCCTCTTTCGCCTCGTAACTTTCCTTGTTGGATAAAAACTGCAAAAATATAACTAGATAGATCTTTCGTGGAACTTTTCTTACCAGAACTGTTACCTATTTGAAAACGGACTCTGCAGGTCTCTGAATTTGGTCTTTGATAAATTTTTCTGGAGTTATAACTTGAAAAGCATCAACATCTTCATTGTAAGAATCTCCAGCAATATAGTGCTTGAGTCGTTGCCCATTCACCACTTGTGTAGTGTTGTCTTTTAAAGAGGAAATTTTTATCGCTCCTGAACGGTACACTTCTTCAATAATGAAAGGTCCTTCCCATTTTGACAGTAGTTTTCCTGCAAAAAATCTGAGACGAGACCTATACAATAGAACTTTCTCACCAACATGGAATTCTCTCTTAAGTATTCGCTTGTCATGCCATCTTTTAACTTTTTCCTTAAAGAGCCTAACATTCTCATATGCTTCACTCCTCCATTCATCTAAAGAACTTAAGTCAAATAATCTTTTTTCACCAGCAAGCTTACAATCTCTATTGAGTTCTTTAACTGCCCAATAAGCTTTGTGTTCTAATTCTAAAGGTAGGTGACAAGCTTTCCCATAAACCATTTTATAAGGAGACATCCCCATAGGGTTTTTATAGGCAGTCCTATAAGCCCATAAAGCATCGTTCAACTTTTTAGCCCAGTTTTTTCTAGATCTATTAACAGTCTTTTGCAAGATAGATTTAATTTCTCTATTTGATAACTCTGCTTGCCCACTAGTTTAGGGGTGATAAGATGAGGCGATTCTATGATTAACATCATATTTAGCAAGGGTCTTTCTAAAACCATCATGAATGAAATGAGAACCTCCATTAGTCATGAGATACCTAGGCACTCCAAACCTAGGAAAGATAACATCCTTAAGCATTTTTAGAGAGGTCTCCCCGTCAGCACTCTTCGTAGGTATGGCTTCTACCCACTTAGTAACATAATCAACGACAACAAGAATATGAGTATAACCTTTCGAGGGAGGAAAAGGACCCATAAAGTCAAATCCCCAGCAATCAAAGGGTTCAATAACTAGAGAGTAGTTCATAGGCATTTCATGCGTCTAGAAATATTACCAACACGCTAACACTCATCACAAGATAAAACAAATTTTCTTGCATCTTTAAAAAGGGTAGGCCAGTAGAAACCTGATTGTAGCACCTTTTGCGCAGTTCTATCTCCCACATGATGTCCTCCATAGGCACTACCATGACATTTCCGCAATATCTCCTTTTGTTCATATTCTGGAACACATCTTCGCATAATACCATCCACTCCTTCTTTATATAAATGTGGGTCATCCCAAAAATAATGCCTTAAATCATAAAAGAACTTCCTTCTTTGCTGAGCTGTGAAAGTTGGAGGCAAATACTTGGAGACAATAAAGTTAGCATAGTCAGTATACCAAGGGCTCCCTCGCGAGCTTACCCCTATTGCTGCCAACTGTTCATTCGGGAAACTATCATTAACATGCATAGGATCAAAAGAGATATTTTCCAACCAAGATAAATTATCAGCGACAGGATTTTCAGCACCTTTCCTATCTACAATATGTAGACCAAACTCTTGTAAAAGCAGCACCCATCTAATAAGCCTAGGCTTAGCATCCTTCTTCGTCATAAGATACTTAATAGCAGCATGATCAGTATGAATGGTAACTTTTGAGTCTACAATATAAGGTCTAAACTTATCACAGGCAAAAACGACAACCAGGATTTTTTTTTCAGTAGTAGCATAATTCCTTTGAGCAGCGTCAAGAGTTTTACTAACATAATGAATAACGTTTAACTTTTTGTCTATTTGTTGCCCAAGGACAGCACCTACAGCAAAATCGCTAGCATCACACATTATTTCAAAGGGTAAACTACAATCAGGTGGTTGAACGATAGGAGCTGTAGTTAAAGCCTTCTTAAGAGTTTCAAAAGCTTCCTTACAATCATCATCAAAAACAAAGGGTACATCTTTTTGAAGAAGATTAGTGAGGGGTTTTGATATCTTAGAGAAATCTTTAATAAACCTTCTATAGAAACCAGCATGACCAAGGATACTACAAATACCTTTGATGTATCTTGGGCAGGGCATTTTCTCAATTGCCTCAACTTTAGCTCTATCCACTTCTATGCCTCTTTCAGAAACCTTATGCCCAAGGACAATCCCTTCATTAACCATGAAGTGGCATTTTTTCCAATTAAGAACAAGATTAGTTTCTTCACACCTCTGCAAAACTTTATCAAGGTTGTGTAGACAATTATCAAAAGAAGTTCTGTAGACGGAGAAGTCATCCATGAACACTTCCACAATTTCCTCACAAAAACCATGAAAGATAGCATACATGCATCTTTGAAAAGTAGCAGGAGCATTACATAAACCAAAAGGCATACGTCTATAAGCACAGGTTCCGTAAGGGCATGTAAAAGTAGTTTTTTCTTGATCTTGTTGTTTAACAGCAATTTGAGAGAAACCGGAATATCCATCAAGAAAACAAAAATGGGTCTTTTTTGACAACCTTTCTAACACACTACTAGGAAACCCCTTATCAGTGGCGCACCTTTTTTTACTATCCGTGACGCATATCTTAGTCGCCACTGATACGTCACCGCTGATAACTATCTTCTATGGCGCATTTCAAAATGCGCTTACGGTCTCAAACCGATGGGCGATATGGCCAATATAAGACTGCAGTTTTTTTACCAAAATTCAAAAAAAAGGCGGGCCAGATCTCAAACTTCTGTGGCGCATATGGCCAATATGCGCCACGGAAGTTTTTTTCAAATTTCAAAAAAAAATTGGGCCAGATCTAGATCTGGCCGGAGTTGGTGGTGGTGGTGGCTGGAGGAGGGCTAGGAGGAGGTTGTCGGAGTTGGTGGTGGAGGAGGAGGAGAAGGTCACCGGAGTTGGTGGTGGAGGAGGAGGAGGTCGCCGGAGTTGGTGGTGGAAGAGGAGGAGAAGGAGGTCGCCGAAGTTGGTTTTGGAGGAGGAGGAGGTCGCCAGATTTGGTGGTGGTGGAGGAGGAGGAAGTCACCAGAGGTCGCCGGAGTTGGTGGTGGAGGAGGAGGAGGTGGTCGCCAGAGTTGGTGGTGGTGGAGGAGGAGGAGGAGGTCACCGGAGAGTGGAGAAAGAGGAGGGAGGAGAAGGGGAGAAGTGTGGAGGGGAGAAGAAGTGGGGGAGGGGAGGAGAAGTGGGGAGGGGGAGAAAAAGGAAAAAGGGAGGGAGAAGGGCGCCGATGGGATTCAAATTTCGAATCCCGCCCAAGACTTCTGTGGCGCATATGGGGGAAATGCGCCACAGAAGTTTCTCCGCCTTTTTTATTTTTTTGCAGTAAAAAATCTTCTACCCTAAATAACTTTTTACTCTTTTCGAATTTGGGGCTTCATATAGTTAATCAATCTTCTTTAGTTTGCTAAGTGTTGTGTGGGTGAACCTGTGCTAATGTACCGACCTTCCTAGGACTAATACATACTTGTGATTATACCCCTTGCAAACATCCGTAAGTACAAGAAAGTAATTAAGGTAGAAACATAACCACAACTTTAAACTCTAAGACCCTGACGTCCCTTGTGCAATGG
Organism: Avena insularis; assembly: GCA_023614405.1. Classification (NCBI taxonomy): domain Eukaryota; kingdom Viridiplantae; phylum Streptophyta; class Magnoliopsida; order Poales; family Poaceae; genus Avena; species Avena insularis. Next base: position 440,964,051 of record CM042693.1, read on the forward strand.
TTTCCTAACGGGGGTTCAGGTTTCTGTCACTCCGGCAACCCCTACGATTAGTAGCCAAATACACAATGCATTCCCCTAGGCCCATATAGGTGAAGTGTCATGTAGTCGACGCTCACATGACACCACTAGACGAAGTACACCACAACTTAAATATCAAACTATTGAATCTTTCTCAACACAATTCCACTACTAACAACATGACTTCTCCCATGTCCTCAAGAACAAAACGAACTACTCACAAGACATCATATGAATCATGATCAGAGATGGAATAATGATGTATAACAATCTGAACATAAACGATAATTCAATGGTTCACTCAATAGCATCAACTACAAAGAGTAATCAACACCGGGAAAGTTTGCCCTAAGAACTATGCAAGATTCAACCCAATTGTTACAACAATATGGAGATGGTGATGATGGTGCTCATGGTGATGATGATGGTGATGAAGTCCAGCTTGATGGTGGTGTTGATGGCGACGATCTCCCCTCTCCGGGAAGGAATTTCCCCAGCAGAAATCTGTCTGCCGGAGAGATCTTTCTCTCTCGGTGTTTTTCGCCCCGCAGGGGCGGCGGAATCTTTCTATGGTCGCTCCCCAGGTATTAGGGTTCCGTGGAGATAATATACGCCAGAGGGGAGAGCTGGAGGTGGGCCAGGGCGGCCACACCACCTGGTGGCGCGGCCTAGGCTGGCCCGCGCTACGGGGTGGTGTGGGCCCCCTGTGGCCCATCTCCACTCCTCCTTCTGGGAGTCTTCGTCTTCCGAAAAAATAGGATTTTCCATATATTTTCCCGGATTTTCTGATCTTCGCGAATTTTTCCTCGAAACAACACCTTTTCCATCAGAATCCTGACTACAGCGGTCCATGCTCCAAAAGTCATCAACCATAAAAAAAACGGATGAAATAACATAAGTATCATCTCTTAATATGAAATATATCAATGAATAACAGTAAATTATGATATAGAATAGTGATGCAAAATGGACGTATCATGCCCTCATTTCACGCGACCTACATGACACATGAGTCCAGACATGAGCTCCTCAAAGAAGGTGAAGACGATCAAATCCCCTTTTTTGATTCGAGCAGCCTCGACAACCTTTGACCAGTTGCTTGCCATTTGGGCAACGTCATTCCTGCCTTGGATGAACTGAACATGCTTACGTCCTACATGATCTGCGACTATGACAGGAATCTCCAGCGGCAGATACCTATTGAGGTGGGCATTGCTATACCTAGCTGAAAAGTACTGGATGTGAAGAATAAAGTTAGTTGCTGAAGTATAGTTCAATGTTCATAAGTAGATTTAGGGCTCGTTTGGTTCAAAGGATTTGTAAAACACTAGGATAGGAAAAGTGTAGGAATAGAATGACCTGACAGTAAGCATCCTACAGGAATGAAAAATGTAGGAATCGGTAAGTTAAGCTGTTTGAAAAATGCACAATAGGAAAAACGTAGGTAATTTTATAGGGTTTAGGTATATGTCATAGTTGTCATAAACACGTAGGAATCTTTCCAAGAGGTCTCACCTCTTGTTTGAAAATCCTGTAGGATTGTAGTGTAGGAAAGTTATGCATAGGAATTTTGTAGGATTTATTCCTTTGAAACAAACACGTCCTTAAAGAGTCAAATCTCACAAGTTTACCATCTTGGCCTTCCCAGGGATGACATTTGACTTTTTCATCTTGCACACATAGTGCGGTATAGGTGGCTTGTGTCCTGAAATTGCTCTGAGATACACATCTTGGTTTGAAGTCAACTCCATGTCGTTTCCAAACACGCAGTAATCGTTGAAGTCCTCCCCGCCCTTCATCGATGGACCTAGAAAGAATATATTAGAAAGTAATCTGTAGCGGCATAAGAATGACTGTAACTTTAAGCCAATGCCAATGACTCTAACCTCTAGTAAGGTTCCTCGGTTTCTCAGCTTTCTTGGCTACAGGTTGCTTCACCTCATCATAAGATGGAACATTGTGCCGACGCTTGCAATTTCTCGGCACCAGCGCCATGATGTTTTGAGCAATAACTTCTAATTTTTCAGGGTTCATCACCTTGTGGTCCATCTGAAGATCATTAAGAAGCCCGAGGACGACTATTTCTATGATAGAACAGGGATGCGATGTGTACAGTTAGTGCTAGTAGGAACAATTTTAGAACATGCGCATGTATCTCCCTAGCCTTAATGTCGCATAACCTACAATCCTAAAAGTTCATCCTACCTGGGGCCTAGACCTAGATCGTGTGTTCACCTAGGGCCTAGACCTAGATCGAGTGCTTACCTAGGGCCTAGACCAAGATTGAGTGTTTACCTAGGCCCTAGACCCATCGCTAGTGACCTAGAGCACAGACGCGGTGACCTAGATCGAACACAGACGCGCAGTAGTAGAGATGTGTGGACATAGTTCGAGGAGCGTTACCCGTGAGCCTACAGCCGCCGCTGCTGCCGCCGTCGTCGGGGAGGGGGAATTTGGTGGTCACCATGGAGGAAGGGGATTTGGTGGTCGACGAGCAGAGAGAATGTGTGTGAAGTGGTAGGGAATTTCGAGACGATCATTTTGATAGGTTAAATATTTTTTCCGACATCGTATGCAAAAGTTATAGCCGTTTTACCGTGCCATGACCTATTTTTGCAAAATACATCGAAATTCATGTTTTTCAATTTTGTCTAGATCTATACCCTAAAATCTAACTACAACTCAAAGGAATTATTTTCTTGAAGTTTCTATCATTTTTGTTTATTTTTTACAAAACTGAAAAGGCGATCCACGGGGAGGGGGGGGGGTGGGATCTGTTTTTGCTTGTTCTGTGGCGCATACACCTATATGCGCCACATAAACATCACTTTCTGTGGCGCATATGGACATATGCGTCATAGAAGTTTCTCCCCTTTTTTGGTGCTTGGTCCCATCAACCTTCTGTGGCGCATACGTCTATATGCGCCACAGAATCATCACTACGTGGCGACACGAAATATGCGCCACGTAAATGTGGACTTCTGGCACATATTGGTTTAAATGCGCCCAAGTGCCAAACTTCTGTGGCGCATTTTTTCTAGTGCACGACTACTACATATCTGTGGCGCATGGTTTTACATATGCACCACTGAATATCTTGTCTACCTATAAGCTGTTTCCTAGTGGTGACATTTGATCGATAAAAGGAAGTGGGTAATGATGTTTCTTAGTAACTTTGTTAACTTCCTTGAAATCAATGCACATTCTATAGCCTACTACTATTCTTTGGGGAATAAGCTCGTCATTATCATTAGGAACAATGGTAATTCCTCCTTTCTTAGGAACACAATGAACATGACTAACCCATTCACTATCAGCAATAGGGTAAATAATACCAGCATCAAGGAGTTTCAATACCTCATTTCTTACCACTTCTTTCATCTTAGGATTCAGACGCCGTTGGTGCTCTACTACTGGCTTTGCATCTGGTTCTATATTGATAGCATGCTGACATATAGTAGGAGAAATCCCTTTTAAATCATCAGGGTATAGCCCATAGCCCCTCGGTGTTTCTTCAAAACCTCCAATAACCTTTCTTCTTCCTTCCCTGAAAGTTTAGAGCTAATCATAACATGATATATCTTATTGTCATCAATGTAAGCATATTTAAGATCATCAGGGAGAGGTTTTAGATTGAAGACCAGATCCTTTTTAGGCAGCAATGTGGTACCCAAGTCTTCTACATGCAAGTTGTGCTTAAGCATCTTAGGTTAACGACGGAGAATCTCGTCAATCTCATTTCTTTCTTCCATGAAGATCTCACTTTCGTGGTCTTCCATAAATTGCTGCAAAGCATTGTTAGGAGCAAGAGAAATAGAGGCAAGTTGTTCAACTCTAAAATCCTCATTATGGGTTTCATTTTCACAAGGTTCTTTAGTAAATTTCGAAAAATTAAACTCATAAGATTCCCCATCAAACTTAGTCAAGATTTTCTCCCTTTTGCAATCTATAATAGCTCCACAAGTACTCAAGAAAGGTCTACCAAAAATGATGGGATACGTTTTACTAGCAGCTAAACCAAGTACTAGAAAATCAGCAGGATATTTAATCTTACCACAAAGAACTTCTACATCCCGCACAATACCGATTGGAGAGATGGTCTCTCTATTAGCAAGGTGAATAACCACATCAATCTCTTCCAACTCGCTGGGACTGATCTCATGCATAATTTCTTTATAAAGCTCATAAGGAATATCACTTGAACTTGCACCAATATCACATAAACCATAATAGCAATGATCACCAATTCTAACAGAAAGCACAGGGATACTAGCCTTTTTAGCTTTATTAGGATGTGATACTATATTAGAAGCATCCTCACAAAAGACTATGTGTCCATCTTCTGTACTTTTAGTGACAAGGTCTTTCACAATTGCTACAACAGGTTCAATGTTTATTTGTTCATCAGGTTTTACAGTTCTCTTTGCACTTTTAGTGATTACACTAGTTATCATAGGATGATCCTTTACCTTATCCGGGAAGGTTATTCTCTCGATATAAGGTTCAGGTAAGATGTGATCAATAGTGTAAAACTCAGTACTACCAACAGGAACACAGTTAACAATATCTTTATAAGGAGCATGGTACTTGCTCCATCCCTTTTTTGGAATTTCAATATAAGAAGCAAAAGCCTTAAAGAAATTTGTAATAACTTGTAAATCAAGACCATAAGCATTACTAATATTTTGAAAGTCATCAGTTCCCATAAAAGATTCAATGCATTCATAATCATAATTTATACCTGACTTTCTACCTTTGTCATTCTCCCATGCTTCAGCATTGTCTTGAATACGGTCCAGAAGATCCCATTTAGCTTCTTCTTCCATGCGAGTGAATGATCCAGCACAAGAAGCATCCAATAAATCCTTATCATGAAGAGAAAGCCTTGCATAAAAGTTATTGATAATAATATTTTTGGGGAGCTCATAAATGGGACATTTGAGCATTAGTAACTTCAATCTCCCCCAAGCTTGAGCTGTACTCTCTCCATCAAGAGGCCAAAAGTTGTATATTTGATTCTGATCTTTATGAATCTCACTAGGAGGATAAAACTTTGAATAAAAGAGAGGTACTATTTCCTCCCATTCAAGAGCTTGACCATTCTTCAGCAGCTTATACCATTCCTCAGCTCTTCCTTTCAGTGACAATGAAAATAACTTCTTCTTAACTTGATCTGTAGTAATACCTGCACACTTGAACAACCCGCATAATTCGTGTATAAAGAGTAAATGATCACCGGGATGGACAGTTCCATCCCCAACATAGTAGTTATCCATAACATGATCAATAATTCTCGTAGGTATTTTAAAAGTATCATTCTCAGCAGGTGGTGGTTCATCTACTACCTTAGCAGTGGTAGTAGCATTACGGAATAAGAAACTCAGCGAATTATCCATATTGAAAATAAAGCAACTAACAGAAATAAACAATACTCACAGCAGAGGTTTCCTTTACCAGTTCCACTTTCCAATAGCGCTTCACTCCCCGGCAACGACGCCAGAAAATAGTCTTAATGACCCACAAGTATAGGGGGTGTATCGCAGTATTTTCAATAAGTAAGAGTGTCGAACCCAACAAGGAGAAGAAGGTGCTGGCTAGTGGTATGGATCAGGAATTCTCTGCAAATACTTAGCAAACGGATTTTTAGGGTTTTTTGATAATGCAAGTAAATAAAGTACGAGTAAATAAAAGACAATAATAATAAATGCAGCAAGTGGCCCAATCCTTTATTCAGCAAAGGACAAGCCGGTTGTATTACTTAAGATGACCAAACGTTCTCGAGGACACACGGGAATTCTATCAAGTGCTTTCGCTTCATATAGTTATTCAATCTTCTTTAGTTTGCTAAGTGTTGTGTGGGTGAACTTGTGCTAATGTACTGACCTTCCTAGGACTAATACATACTTGTGATTATACCCCTTGCAAATATTCGTAAGTACAAGAAAGTAATTATGGTAGAAACCTAACCACAGCTTTAAACTCTAAGACCCTGACGTCCCTTGTGCAATGGTTTCCTAACGGCGGTTCAGGTTTCTGTCACTCCGGCAACCCCTACGATTAGTAGCCAAATACACAATGCATTCCCCTAGGCCCATATAGGTGAAGTGTCATGTAGTCGACGTTCACATGACACCACTAGAAGAATTACACCACAACTTAAATATCAAACTCTTGAATCTTTCTCAATACAATTCCACTACTAACAACATGACTTCTCCCATGTCCTCAAGAACAAAACGAACTACTCACAAGACATCATATGGATCATGATCAGAGATGCAATAATGATGTATAACAATCTGAACATAAATGATAATTCAATGGTTCACTCAATAGCATCAACTACAAAGAGTAACCAACACCGGGAAAGTTTCCCCTAAGAACTATGCAAGATTCAACCCAATTGTTACAGCAATATGGAGATGGTGATGATGGTGCTGATGGTGATGATGGTGATGATGATCCCGATGAAGTCTAGCTTGATGGTGGTGTTGATGGTGACGATCTCCCCTCTCTAGGAAGGGAAATCTTGAAACATGCCGGAGAGATCTTTCTCTCTCGGTGTTTTCCGCCTCGCAGAGGCGGCGGAATCTTTCTGTGGTCGCTCCCCAGGTCTTAGGGTTCCGTGGAGATAATATACGCCAAAGGGGAGAGCTGGAGGTGGGCCAGGGCGGCCACACCACCTGGTGGCGCGGCCTAGGCTGGCCCGCGCCAGGGGGTGGTGTGGGCCCCTTGTGGCCCATCTCCACTCCTCCTTCTGGCAGTCTTCGTCTTCCGGAAAAATAGGATTTTCCATAAATTTTCCTGGATTTTCTAATCTTCGCGAATTTTGCCTCCAAACATCACCTTTTCCATCAGAATCCTGACTACAACGGTCCATGCTCCAAAAGTCATCAACCATGCAAAAACGGATGAAATAACATAAGTATCATCTCTTAATATGCAATATATCAATGAATAAAAGTAAATTATGATATAGAATAGTGATGCAAAATGGACGTATCATGCCCTCATTTCACGCGACCGACATGATACATGAGGCCAGACATGAGCTCCTCAAAGAAGGTGAAGACGATTAAATCCCCTTTTTTGATTCGAGCAGCCTCGACAACCTTTGACCAGTTGCTTGCCATTTGGGAAACATAATTCCTGCCTTGGATGAACTAAACATGCTTACGTCCTACATGATCTGCGACTATGACAGGAATCTCCAGCGGCACATACCTATTGAGGTGGGCATTGCTGTACCTAGCAGAAAATTACTGGACGTGAAGAATAAAGTTAGTTGCTGAAGTATAGTTCAATGTGCATAAGTAGATTTAGGGCTAGTTGGTTCAAAGGATTTGTAAAACACTAGGATAGGAAAAGTGTAGGAATACAATGACCTGACAGTAAGCATTCTACAAGAATGAAAAATGCAGGAATCGGTAAGATAAGCTATTTGAAAAATGCACAATAGGAAAAATGTAGGTAATTTTATAGGGTTTAGGTATATGTCATAGTTGTCATAAACACGTAGGAATCTTTCCAAGAGGTCACACCTCTTGTTTGAAAATCCTATAGGATTGTAGTGTAGGAAAGTTATGCATAGGAATTTTGTAGGATTTATTCCTTTGAAACAAACACGTCCTTTAAGAGTCAAATCTTAGAAGTTTACCATCTTGGCCTTCCTAGGGATGACATTTGACTTTTTCATCTTGCACACATAGTGCGGTATAGGTGGCTTGTGTCCTGAAATTGCTCTGAGATACACATCTTGGTTTGAAGTCAATTCCATGTTGTTTCCAAACATGCAGTAATCGTCGAAGTCCTCCCCGCCCTTCATCGATGGACCTAGAAAGAATATATTAGAAAGTAATCTATAGCGGCATAAGAATGACTGTAACTTTAAGCCAACGCCAATGACTCTAACCTCTAGTAAGGTCCCTCGGTTTCTCAGCTTTCTTGGCTACAGGTTGCTTCACCTCGTCATAAGATGGAACATTGTGCTGGCGCTTGCAATTTCTCGGCGCCGTCGCCATGATGTTTTGCGCAATAACTTCCAAATTTTTAGGGTTCAACACCTTGTGGTCCATCTGAAGATCATTAAGATGCCTGAGGATGACTATTTCTACGATAGAACGGGGATGCGATGTGTATAGTTAGTGCTAGTAGGAACAATTTTAGAACCTGCGCATGTATGTCCCTAGCCTTAATGTCGCATAACCTACAATCCTCACAGTTCATCCTACCTGGGGCCTAGACCTAGATCGTGTGTTTACCTGGGGCCTAGACCTAGATCTTGTGCTTACCTAGGGCCTAGACCAAGATCGAGTGTTTACCTAGGCCCTAGACCCGTCGCCGGTGACCTAGAGCACAGACGCGGTGACCTAGATCGAACACAGACGCGCAGTAGTAGAGATGTGTGGACATAGTTCGAGGAGCCTTACCCGTGAGCCTATAGCCGCCGCCGTCGCTGGGGAGGGGGGATTTGGTGGTCACCGGGGAGGGAGGGGATTTGGTGGTCACCAGGCAGAGCGAATGTGTGTGAAGTGGTGGGGATTAGGGAGGGTTAAGCGAGCAACAACATGATGAGTGGGTCCTGTTGGGTTCGTAGCATAGAAAACAAAAAATTTCCTACGATGGGAACTATATGCCAAGATCTATCTACTAGATACAGAGATCCGGGTGGATATACATCCATAGAGAACTTACCCTCGAAGACAACAAAGCTTTGTTAACGAGATGGAACTCGTCGATGATGTAGTCGTACACTTGCCGATCTCAAGATCGTGATGAAGTCCAGCAGGTACGGCTCCAGCACGTCCATCAGATCCAGCTCCAGCAAGTCCAGTACCACCAAGTCCAGCACTGCAAAGCAGCGGTGCATCCGTGATCACACACACGTCCGGTACCCCGACAACCTCCGTCCCTTGCTCCAGCAAAGCAGTGGAAGAAGCAATTCCTTTCTAGATAAAGCCACCGGGAACATGTATCTCGCTAATCCGAGACCATGGGGAATAACTAGAGGGGGAGAGAGATCCTTCACGAGGAGGTGTGTGTTGTGAGGAGGAGAGGGGGGCCTTTTATAGGGAAGAGGGGAGGCACCCAAGGGCCATGGCATGGCAGCCATGGTGGCTCCCCCACCTCTTCCACATTCATGTGGGTGGAGCTCCCACTCCCATAAAAAGCCTCCACTCAAAATTCCACTCACACATGCATTAAATTTCCACCAAATTTAATGCAAACTCTCATTAAATAAAACTATTTTATTTATTTTATTCAGAATTTTTTTAATTACATTAATTAACAAACATTCACATAAAACCCTTGCAACGTTTCAATATCACATGCGGAACCAATTTTAGCAATTTCACCCGAAACAGTTTTGGTGTCTATTGAAATAATTCCAGTGCTTTCTTAAATCTTTATCTGAAACATATTTGCTCCAAATGGTGTCGGTATCCCTTAAGTGTGTCACCCTATGGTTCGTGAATAATGCAGACATGATCGAGACCCCTCTCCGATCAATAATTAGCAGCGGGACCTGGAGATCCATACTGACTCCCACATATTCAACGATGACTCTTGTGATCGTGTGAACCTTTAACAACATAACTAAATCCCTTTGTGTCGTGATATATTACATGTCCTAGATTCGATCATGGGCATCCAAATACCTAGTTTGATCTCGTTACCGACATGCACTCTTTTCTCGTTCCCGTGATATAACATTCTAGTGATCACATCACTTGATTGCAAGCTATTTCAATGTGATATCACCGAGAGGGCCCAGAGTATATCTATCCGTCATCGGGATGGACAAATCCCACTCTTGATCCATGAGCCTCAACATAACACCTTCATAGCACTGAACCCACCTTTATAGTCACCCTGTTACGGTGTGATGTTTGATGTTATCAAGATACTCTTCTGGTGTTAGTAATTAACATGATCTCATGGTCTAAGGACTAAGATTACTTCGTATGATGTTATAGCAATATAAACATAATGACTCTGATCATAATGCTATACTTCGGATGAATGTTCATCACATCATTTCATAAATGCTGCGACCTCGTTATTAACAACATCCAATGTCCATGATCAGGAAACCTTGATCATCTTGTTAATCAACGAGCTAGTCTATAAGAGAGGAATAACTAGGAACCTTTTATTTGTTTACTAAACACACATGTATTGACGTTTCCAATCAATACAATTATAGCATGCAAAATAAACATTTATCATAAACATGGAATAAGATAATAGCCACTTTATTATTGCCTCTCGGGCATATTCCCTTCAGTCTCCCACTTGCACTAGAGTCAATAATCTAGTTTGAAAAACTTTGCGTATTGAACACCTATGGCTTTCTGGTGTTGCATATACGCGATTGCTAGTGGTTAACATAATATCCGGATCTAACAGTTTCAGGTCCGTGTGTATTTGCATGTCTTTGCGTCTCTACGCATCACTCATTCTCAAATGAGATGGCATTGTATAAATTTGGTCCTTTGGTGAGACCTTTAGTTTGTTCAGGTTAAAATATGTTGATATTATTGTCATACAATATATCTTCATAGTATTAGCCCACTTTGAACCACACCTAGTTTGATAACAAACTACATAACACAAATGCCCTCCTTTGCTGCTACTATAGCAGTCATATACTTAGCCTTTTGTTGTAGTATCCATCACAATGTCTTAACTTTGGAACTCATCCAAATCCATCATGGAACATCCTTTCCATTACATTGTGCCACCCATAGTCTAAATTGAGATAAATTTAATTTGTATCTTGTGACAAAACTAATATCAATGTAACACTTTACAATGAACTACCTTTAACTATTTGTCACTTATACATGATATATTCTTAGTTCTTCCAAAGCTCATAAGAATATCTTTACTATCGTCCAATGATCATCTTATGAATCATTCTGGTATGTGCTAATAACATTTAGAGCATAGGACATATCTGGATATATACATATCATGGTATAATCGATCAAAATATTCATGTGATTTTACTCACCAAGTGTTGAAGCACTTGAATCTTGATACAATCCTTTCCATGCAGCAAGAACCTTTCTTGTTATTTCCATATTGAACCCTTTCAATATCTCATATATGTATGTCTGGCATAACCATATTAGCGCCTCAATCTATCCATATAGACATTGATGCCAAATATTCTGGTTTTGCCCAAGTCTTTCATCGAAATCCTATTTTAATGAAATTCTTAACTTGTGTCAATAAAATATACATCATTTCCAATCAGCAATATGTACTCTCCATAATGTATTGGAAATTTGTCTCAGTGCTCCCACTTAATTTCTTGCAAATGCAAGAATCTTCATCATCTCCGATGAAATTAAACTCCTTTAACATTTTCATCATGGTGAAGATTCCAACTCCGCTATGCTCACTTCAACTATTGAAGTTTGCATGCCCTTTTAGCAACCTTTGAATTAACAAAACCCTTCGGACCGTGTCATGTACACGTCCTAGGTAACCATTCTATTATAAGAACCTTATTTTGTTTATTAAACTACCATATACCAAATTATATGTAGTGGTTGCTACATTAATCCGTCAAGACTAAATATCACTATGAAAGATCAAATCTTGTCATAGTCAACTCCTTGAACATTGCCGTAAACTTCTTTCCGACATGTCGACTATTTCATAGATCTTAAACATCCATGTCTATTTCTTTATAGATCCAAACATGACCGATAGGCTTCACGCCTTTCTGGAGGGTCTTCCAAGTTCAAAAACTTGATTTCTCGTGTATGGATACTATCACGGATTCTATGACTTCTTAGTCATTTTATGGAGTCAGGGCCCATCATCGCTTCTTTGCATGCAGTCGGTTCATCATTGTCAAAACAATAACGACTTCTATTTCAAATCTTACTATTTGATTCTTACCGACCCACATGGTTCAATAAGAACTCTAATCTCCAAGATCACACCCTTTGTAATCACGGGAGCCATGAGCTTTGTGGCCGCCACCGGGACACTTTCCGGCGCTGCGCTACTTAGCACATACAGCTAAGGTTCAACAACCTTATCAAAGTTCTATTGTCCTCCCACTTGACTTTTCACGAAAAATTCCTTCTCAAGAAACTTGACGTTCCAAGCGACAAAGTCTTTTGTCCTCGGTGTTATGGAGGAATTCCCAACAAATTCTTTGGGATAACCTACAAAGACATGCTTATCCGACTTTGGTTGTAAACATTTTACTTATGCATAGCATACCAAAATTTAAGAAAAGACAATTCAGGTTTTATCCCAAACCATAACTCATATGGTGTCATTTCAACGGATCACGATGGTGCTTTTAGTGTAAAAGCGGTAGTCTCTAAAGCTTTAATCCTTAAAACATAATGGTATTTATATAAATGACACCTTTGATCTGACCATGTCAAACAAGGTTTGATTTGTTCTCTCGAACATACCATACTCCTGTGGTGTATCGGGAAATGCAAATTCATGGAATAATTCCTAAATCTTAGGTGTTTTGCTAAACCTGTAACTCAAATATCTTCCTTTATGACCAAATCATAAACTATTTTATTTTCTTGTTACAATGATTTTTCACTTCATCTTGAAAGTCTTTGAACATTTTCAAATGTTTCATACTTCTTCCTTATTAAGTAAATATATAAATATATTCACTGAAATTTCTGGAGAAAGATATGAAGCAAAAAAAAAGATCCATCGCATATGGCTACACATAATGGACTATGCACATTAGCATGCACAATTTCCAATAAGCTAGTCATCCGTTCCTCTTTGGCCTATGGACGGAGTTTCAATTATCTCGAGGAAAGTTTCACAAGCGTCAATTGATCAAAATCAGAAGACTCCAAAAATCCATCAACATGGAGTTTCTTCATGTTTACTTTCCAATATAATTCAAACAACGATGTCACTTCATAAGTGATCTTCCAATCATTTGTCTTACGACATTTTAGCAATAATGTTTATGGATGTGATTTCTCCAACTAGACTTGTAAAAGTTCATCCATCCTTTATGGAATATGGTAATTATTTGAACAACTATTGTTCTCATAATACTAGAACAAAATAACAATTATTAAAACAAATCTTGAAGGCTAGGTTTGACGACCACGAAAAACACAATAACACTTTATTTGTTTTTGATGAACATCATCACTTATTCTCTTGCCAATTACTTAGGCCATTGCAATTCATGAATTGTGTTGTTCTGTATGACACTTCACATCAAACAATTCGGTATCCAATACCAGTATCCAATACCTCAGAACCACATTGTTTAACAAGCAAGGAATATAGCCATAACATGTATATCTTCTATATACCTAAGTTGGACATCTCCAACCTTTTCTTTTCTGCCAAATATTTTATAGATTCTCCTTCAACAATTCCTTTTCTTTTAAAAGAATCTATCAACATCAATAGTGGTGTCATTCACATGACACATAGTACAAAGTATATATAGTCAAATACTAATACCTTTGGACTTGCACTTTGAAGTGGATCAACATCATCAAATGTTTGGTGTTCTTTCAAAAATCCATTCTTTAGTAATCTATTAGTGTAGTAAACATTTTACTTACATCTTCTATTCATCCTTACCATGAAAACTTTCATGATCAAGCTACTATAGCCTACAAGGAAGAATCACGAGTATAATGTTAGTTCCCAAAACCTTTTGGGAGATCCGGATGCCTAGCATCTCCATCCTTCACAAATTCTCATACAATATGAGAATATGTATTTTGCTAAATTATACTCTAACATAATGCAACCAAAAACATTGTTTTAGATATCACAATATCTTCCACACATGATGGTTTCTGAAACAATTTTTCAGCTCCTAGATAATCTTGATATTAAAACAACTTTTGAATATCAAACATGATACTTTAGATACTAACATTGGAATTCTTACTCTTGATTTAATACTACTTATTAAACTTCATGGAGTAAATAGAGTTTGCTGAAAGTTTGCAATAGGACTTCTAAACTTTAAATTGACATTCAAAACAATACGATACCAGTTCGTAAAGTAAATATCCAGAATTCTATAGTTCTATTATCTCAATTAAAACTAAGCATAAGGTAGTGAATAGATGCCAATGACTACAACAAATTATGAAAATTCACTTCGATTTAGTTTATGACAAATTGAGTTCGACTAATCCAAATTAGAAATGAACTCCCACTCAAAAACGACATCTCTCGTGCCTTTTTGGTGATTACATGAACCAAATCCACTACACCAAGTCCGATCATCACGTGAGCTTCAAAGGCGAGCATCTATATGGGCATCATATCAACTATATGACTCATGCTTAACCTTTCGGTCCATGTTCCGAGGCCATGTATGTACATGCTAGGCTCGTCAAGTAAGAACCTTAGTATCCGCATGTGTAAAGATGTCTTACACCCGTTGTATGAAAGCGCGGAGTCGAGTACACCCGATCATCACGTGATGTCTCGAAACACGATCCATAGAACAATGCATACTCAAGGAAGAATACATTTTATCTTGATATCTAAATTAGGGATCATCTTACAATGCTACTAAAAGCGCCAAACTAGCAGTATAAGATGTAAACATCTAATGTGTAAAGTGAGATGATATGGTCCATGCATTTGATCTCTATCATTTGCATCGTGGTATGATCAATATCATTCCTTTGTGTGTAAGGCCAAGGTCTATGGAACTTACACATTAAGTATGTTGTAAGAGTATCTACCATACATCTACTTACAAAATTACCATATCAATACACTAGCCTAGCAAAAATCTAAACTAGACGTCTCTAATTTATCCATTGCATGTTTTACGTGGCTTAGGGCTTTCGGAGATAGAACTGGTCTTACCTACGAACATGGAACCACAACGAGGATAACCAAGTTATTAGCAACTCGTTGTAAATAATATTGACTATAGTAGGAGAGACAGACACCTGCCATCCACTTATGCAAAACTAGTTACATGCCAGTCGTGGAACCGGTCTCATGTACGATGACATGTAAGGTTGGTCCGGGCCGCTTCATCCCACTATGACACCAATATCCAAAATACATGAAAGAAGCAATAACATGATCATCATCGCCCACATATAAACATATGTGTACTACCCGTGCAAAGCACCTACACATAGATCAGGCTCTGATACCACTGTTGGGTTCGCAGCATAGAAAACAAAAAGTTTCCTACGATGGGAACTATACGCCAAGATCTATCTACTAGATACAGAGCAACGGGTGGATATACATCCATAGAGAACTTACCCTCGAAGACAATAAAGCTTTGTTAATGAGATGGAACTCGTGGATGATGTAGTCGTACACTTGCCGATCTCAAGATCGTGATGAAGTCCAGCAGGTCCGGCTCCAGCACGTCCATCAGATCCAGCTCCAGCAAGTCCAGCACCACCAATTCCATCACCGCAAAGCAGCGGTGCATCCGTGATCGCACACACGTCCAGTACCCCGACAACCTCCGTCCCTCGCTCCAGCAAAGCAGCGGAAGCAGCAACTCCTTTCTAGATAAAGCCACCGGGAACATGTATCTCGCTAATCCGAGACCATGGGGAATAACTAGAGGGGGAGAGAGATCCTTCACGAGGAGGTATGTGTTGTGAGGAGGAGAGGGGGCCTTTTATAGGGAAGAGGGGAGGCACCCAAGGGCCATGGCATGGCTACCATGGTGGTGCCCCCACCTCTTCCACATTCATGTGGGTGGAGCTCCCACTCCCATAAAAAGCCTCCACTCAAAATTCCACTCACACATGCATTAAATTTCCACCAAATTTAATGCAAGCTCTCATTAAATAAAACTATTTTATTTATTTTATTCAGAATTTTGTTAATTACATTAATTAACAAACATTCACATAAAACCCCCTACAACATTTCAATATCACATGTAGAACCAATTTCAGCAATTTCACCCGAAACAGTTTTGGTGTCTATTGAAATAATTCCAGCGCTTTCTTAAATCTTTATCTGAAACATATTTGCTCCAAATGATGTCTGTCAACACCCGGATTTTTAATCCTAGATGCCTGTTATGTCATACATCGCAATCCCAGGATTACCATTTTTGCGAGACATAACAGATTGGATATCACAGTACATCATCCATTACAAACCATACATAAGGTCTTACACAAATAAGGATCTCATGATCCAGTCTTAATACAACAAGCAGCAGAAATAAAAGATAAGCGTAGCGGTGGGGTCCATCTTCAGGGGCACAGGCAATGCTGACGAAGGCAGATAGTCCTAGTTATCATAGCCGTCCTGTTGGCCATCATCTTGGTAGTCTCCTTCATAGTCTGGCCATGAGAATAGCCAGGGACAAAAGCCATGAGTACTCTTTAAGTACTCGCAAACTACCACTAACAAGTACTATAGTTCTAAAGTAAAGTGCTAACTCTAAGTTTAACTATAAAGTTAAGTTTGAAACCTAAGCTGAGTTCAGAAGAAAAGAAAGATAAAATAAAGTTCTAGAATCACTTAAGTTGGGAAGCTAGTGTCATAAACACAACCCTGTTGTGGTCAAGTCAAGATTCATCATTCCTTTCATAAGTTATTTTGAAAACATCTGACAACGAAACAGTATGGCCATTCCAATCGCCCATAACATGAGCAGACGCTATTCGAATATTTTGACACTCTGCAGAGGTGGTAGACTTTCACCACAATATTCGATACATCTACCAGGGATAACCCTGAATCATCATACTTAGTATGCAGATAATAAAACATAGCCTTTCCTTTACACACCCTAGTATAAGCACCTCTCCTATGAGCATGGCCTCCCAACCATGACCATTTGTCATCTTGGGCACTGCATAGGTGGACAACATTGAGAGGTAGTCTCAGCTCAAACCTCTCCCACGAGGGAACTAATACTAATGCATATAAACTTCCGGCTAAGCCTTACCCAATTCAGGTATTGTGGTTGTACGGTAAATTTGGAATGGTATCGCATCTGAATCCAGTCATCAGTTTTTATAAAAGGGCTAAGGCTCATGCCTCAACATTTTCATCATCATAAACCATTTGTGTTTCTCAACACATGTCATAACATCTCAATAGAATGACTCATCATTCCAAGGTTTTCTCAATTCATTTTCACCAAGTGTCCCCATCTAAATTGACTCAAGTTTTTATCTACTCTAAACTACTAAGTTAAGAGTGTTCACTAAGGTGGAAAGATGGGATCAATCTCATGCCATAGAATGACATCTAAAATTATCTCTATAGGTCAAGTTTTATACTCTTTATGCTACCTTCAAAACAAGTAAAGGACTTTGTGTAAAGTAAAGGAAATAAAGCTTGGAAATAATACTTGGGGTAAATAATAGGCAAAGTAGTTTAACCAAAGCATGCCTAAAGTATGTTTGCTAAACCATCTAGTTTAATCCTAGCTTGCTAATAGTAGCTTGCATTGTTAATGGTGGCTTGCTAAGTATAATACTTGCAAGTGTTAGCTTGCCTTGATTGGTGCAGTGGTTGAAGTTTTCTTCCTCCTCTTGATAGAACTCCTCCTCCTCAAAAGCTTGGTCGGTACTATCGTCTATAAATACATACGGAGTACACAATCACCAAACAATAATTAACTAGTCTAATTAACAATCTAAGGCACACATTTGATGATCTATTATCATCACAAGCATCACAAGTTTTATTAACTAGTTTCATTCTTTTTATTTAAGAAAAGTAATTTCTACTCATTGAAAAATAACTAAGATTTAATATTCACCACTTAAAATATGGGATCATGTGGACACATGTCATCACCACATATTCTAACATGTGGGAATGTGATTTAAGGGTTGGATGACAATTACTTTGGTTTAAGTTTAAAATTTAATGATTTAAAGTGACTATAGAAATGCCTATATAGCATTATTTTGGTACTAGTCCAAAGTCACTGCATGTAAACCCTAATATTATTACATATTCAGATAGGTATGGTTAAATGTGATTTTTTAGAGTTGGAAACATCTCAAAATCTATCATGGTTGATTTTATAAAAATGTTGCAAGGTGCAAAAGCTTCTGTTTTGTTATTTTTACTAGGAGATATCTCTAACTCTAATTGAATTTAATCCAACGGGCTTGGATAGATCTTTTCAGTATCTTTCTAACACAATTTGAATCACTCCATTTGGATTTATAAATCTTTCTGAATTGATTTTCAAACTAAAGGGCAGAACTAGGTTTAAACTAAAATAGAAAAATCCTAATTCAAACTAAATGGGTCGCGCGGGAACGCTTACGGGCCGGCCCAGAGACACTACACGGCGCGGGGCACAGCTTACAGGAGGGTCCACCAATCAGTGGCTCATAACGCGCGAAGCGGTACTGAGCGATGTGGGTCGTTAGATTAGAACAGGGATCAACGGCTGGAGCTCGTCATCGACAACGAATAGGATGCCGGCGAGGTCGAACCCTAGCGGCTCGGTGGGAGTGCTCAGGGGGCGTACCATGGCTCCAGCCACGACGGCGAGGCGGGCAAACAGACTGGTAGACGACGGCGAGCTCAGGGGTGGTCGAGGTGGCTCCAGGGGTGGACGAAATCGACGTCGCCCTCTCCTCCTCTACTGCGGGCTACTCTGACCAAATTCCGGTGAGGAAGTGCTCGCGCTGCTCCGGCTAGAGGTGGTGAAGGGTCAGTGGCAAGAGGGGAGGTGAGTGGTGTGCAGAAACTGGCTGGGGGTGGCCTCTATTTATAGCTCGACGGTGCGACCGAGAGGCATGGGCGGGCGGCTCCGGCGAGGGCTGCCCAGTGTGCTAGCAGCGTGGCTCGAGGTAGGGGACAGTGGCTGGTCTCCTGGCGGTGCTCTATGGAGTAAATGCGGGCCTAGGGACGGTGGTATGCGGTCGGGCGGTGCGCACGCTCTGAGTGACAGAGGCGTCGGTCTCAACGGCGAGTGGTGGCTGTGGTGCAAGGGGCGGCGAACAGGCATGTCTGCGGTGTTCCTGGGGTCATGGCGACATGGTGGACGCGGGCTGCGGTCGAGGGGTGGCGTGTGCACGCGTGTCGGGCGTGGCGCTCTGGCGCATGCTCGGTATGGTGTAGACGCACAGGGCGTGGCGCGCTGTGGGTGGTCCATGGCTTGGCCTTGCTCGGGGAGGGGACAGAGAGTAGCGGTGAGGTCCTGGCTAGCCGCTAGACATGGTGAGAGGGAGAGGGATTGTCTGCTGCGGTGGTTGCATGTTTGGCCGGCGACATGGGGCCCGGGTTGGCATGGCACTGCTACTAGGGGGGTAGGGGATGGGTGTTTAGGTCCTGGTTTGATCAAGGGGGGACAGAGGGATTAAATGGAGATCAAATGGGGCAAAACCCTGTGCAAAACAGTGAGCTAAATACTAGGTGTAAATCATGCCTGTCAAGTGTTTGTGGAAATGGCCGCAAGAAAATTACTTTGGAATTTTGAAAAGATTTTTGGTGGGTGTGCTAGGCATAAGCTTGAGACTCTGTGGGTGCTTGGGTTATGAAATTTGAGCTCATTTGAGTGGTTTTTGAAATAATGGGATCTTCCCATATGAACTAGATTCAATTTTCAAATGCCATTTAAAAATAGTGTTTGAATGTTTTTGGCAGATCACAAAGTGGGACTTGGCACATCATTACATGTACTAGCAAGGGGTGCAAAGATCCACAATTGTTTCTGTTAGGTTTCGAGTACTAGGAATAGCCAAAGTAGGCATGTTGATTAAAATGGCACAAATGACCATTCACTTCTTTTATTCATTTTGATTTGTTTTTCTTTGGGATTTGTTTGGGAATGATCTAGATGATGTTTATTTCACCTAAGAATCATTTTATAAGCAATGGATCACTTAATCATGGCAATTCAAAACAACTCCTATTTAAATGCACACACATATGAATGCTTTAATAATTTTAATTGGAAAAGTTTTTGTTAACCCTAATTTTGACGATTTGGATCTTAATAACCTTGGATTAAAGTTTTGGGATGTTACAAACCTTCCCCCCTTAAACAAAATCTCATCCCGATATTTACAAAGAAAACTAGGAACTAAAGAGATCTAGGAACTCTGTCCTAATGTAATCTTCTCGCTCCCAAGTGGCTTCGTCTTCGGTATGGTTGCTCCATTAAACCTTGAGAAACTTGATACTCCTGGTCCTGGTGGTTCTATAAGCTTCTTCTAGGATACGGATGGGCCCTTCACGATACGTCAGGTCATTGTTGATCTCCCCAGCTCTGTGATCGATGTTCTTGAACACTTCAGTCTTCTCTAGCACTTCCAAGAATTTGCGAAGTAACGAGATATGGAACACATTTGGATGGCTGACATCTCTTCAGGCAGTTCTAGTTGATACGATACTTCTCCTCGACGGTTCAGAATCTTGAAGGGCCCGATATATCTGGGGGCTAACTTTCCTTTCAGACTAAAGCGTTGGGTTCCCTTCAATGGCGAAACCTTTAGATATACAAAATCTCGGACATTGAAAGTCAGGTCTCTCCTTCTCTTGTCAGCATAACTCTTTTGTCTGGATTGGGCAGTTTTGAGGTGCTCACGGACTTTGTGAACTTTCTCTTCGGCTTCTCGGAGAATGTCGGGTCCAAAGATCTGACTCTCTCCTACTTGCGACCAATTCAAAGGGGTACGCCACTTTCTTCCGTATAGGAATTCAAATGGTGCCATCTGCAAACTAGCTTGATAACTGTTGTTATATGAGAATTCTGCGAAAGGCATGCAGTCTTCCCATTTTGATCCGTACTCTAACACACAAGCTCTTAACATATCCTCTAGGATCTGGTTGACTCTCTCAGTCTGTCCATCAGTTTGCGGGCGATAAGCGGTGCTGAAGTTCAACTTGGTTCCCAGTCCTTCTTGAACTTTCTGCCAAAATCTTGACGTAAACTGGGTTCCTCGATCTGATACTATGGTTTTGGGGGTTCCATGCAGACTAACAATCCTAGCAATGTACAACTCTGCTAGCTTCGCACTCTGGTAGGTAGTCTTGGCAGGTATGAAGTGAGCTACCTTGGATAGTCTATCAACTATGACCCAGATTGAGTCATCTCCCCTACTGGAAGTAGGCAAACCGGTGATAAAGTCCATTCCGACGGAATCCCATTTCCATTCCGGAATCTGCAATGGTTGCAACAGTCATGCGGGTCTCTGATGCTCTGCTTTGACTCTTTGACAAATGTCACACTTGGCGATGTAGCTTCCGATTTCTCTCTTCATCTTGTGCCACCAAAATTGCTATTTCAAATCTTGATACATCTTCATTCCTCCGGGGTGGATAGAATAAAGAGTATCATGAGCTTCCTTCATGATAACTTGCTTCAGTTCTGAATCTGCTGGCACACAGATACGTCCTTTGTACCACATCACTCCTTCTTCGTCTTTAGTGAATCCAGGTACCTTTCCTCTACCAATACGACGTTTGATACCGTCGATACTTCCATTTCCCTTCTGGGCTACCTTGATTTGGCTAATTAAAGTGGGTTGAACTTCAATGCTAGCTAAGAATCCTTTGCTAACTAATTCAATTTTGAATTGCTCCAACTCCTCATACAAACTTGGCTGCTTCTCCTTGATCATGGTGTTTAGCCTACACGGCAATCTGCTAAGAGCATCCGCTACCACATTGGCTTTACTGGGGTGATAGTGAACGTCAAGGTCATAATCCTTGATTAACTCTATCCATCTCCTTTGCCTCATATTCAGCTCCTTCTGAGTGAAAATATACTTCAAGCTTTTGTGATCTGAGTAAATCTCACAGTGATTACCCATCAGATAATGACGCCATGTCTTCAATGCCAAAACTACGGCTGCTAATTCAAGATCATGGGTCGGATAGTTCTGCTCATGCTGCTTCAGTTGTCGAGACAGATACGCGATGACTTTGCCTTCTTGCATAAATACAAATCCGAGACCAATCTTGGATGCATCACAATATACATCAAACGGCTTCTTGATGTCTGGCATGAGCAATATTGGGGCTGATATCAATCTCTTCTTCAGCTCCTGAAAACTGGCTTCACATTTGTCTATCCATTTAAACTTCTTGTCCTTCTTCAACAATTGGGTCATGGGTCTGGCGATGCTCGAGAATCCTTCTACGAACTTGCGGTAGTATCCCGCTAATCCGAGAAATGCACGGACTTGGGTTGGAGTGGTTGGGCCTTCCCATGCTTCGACATCTCTGATCTTGGTGGGATCAACAGAAACTCCTCCGACAGACACAATATGTCCTAGGAATCCTACTTCTTTCAGCCAAAACTCACACTTGTTGAACTTGGCATATAACCGATGCTCTCTCAGGGTTTCTAGGATGATTCTCAGATGTTGCTCATGCTCTTCTTATGACTTGGAGTAGATAAGGATGTCGTGGATAAACACAACTACAAACTTATCTAGGAAATTCATAAAGATCTTATTCATGAGGTTCATGAAATAAGCAGGGGCATTGGTTAATCCAAAAGACATAACCGTATACTCGTATAAACCATAGCGAGTAGTGAAGGCGGTCTTTGGAATATCCGTTGCACGAATCTTAAGTTGGTGATAACCAGTCCTAAGATCAATCTTTGAGAATACCTGGGCTCCAGTCAACTGATCAAATAGATCCTCTATCTTTGGCATAGGGTACTTATTCTTGATGGTGATGTCATTCAAATTTCTGTAATCTATGCACAGACGATTGCCTCCATCTTTCTTGTCGACAAATAACACTAGTGATCTCCATGGCGATGCGCTTGGTTGAATCAAGCCTTTTGCTAACATGGCATCCAACTGCTTCTTCAGTTCCACTAATTCTGAGGGGTTCATGCTATAGGGTCTCTGGGCTATGGGTCCGGTTCCGGGGATTAGTTCGATAATGAACTCAATATCCCTATCCGGGGGCATACCTGGCAATTCATCTGGGAATACGTCGGGGTATTCACAGACTACTCTGACTTGGTCTATGGTGGGTAGGGCTAGACTCTTGTTGCACTTGAATTGACGAGGTAAGGTTTCAGAGATATGCTCTACTGGGACTCCAGAGCTACTGGTCATGGTGATGGCTTTCTTAGCACAGTTTATCATTCCTTTATGCCTTGACATCCAGTCCATACCTAGTACTACTTCCAATCCTTTCTTTCCAAGTACTATAAGGTTGGCATAAAAATCTATCCCATGTATTCTGATAGGCACAGCTTTGCAAATTTTTCTAGCTTTTGTAGTTGAACCGGGGATTTGAACTATCATGACATGCTTCAGGTTGGTTGGGTGAATCTTACTAGTGCATGCAAATTCTTCGGTGACAAATGAATGCGATGCTCCTGAATCAAACAATAACTGAGTTGACAGAAAACATACCCAACACTACATATGGCGCTTCTTGGGCTTCTTCAGCGTTCATGTGGAAGAGACGACCGCTGCGGTTGTGAGGGTTCCCTGGGGCAAATCTTCTCCCTGGTTGAACACGACGTTGCTGTTGAGCTGGGGCATTCACATTGGCAGTGGCTGCAGTCTTCTTGGGACACTCATTGGAATAGTGACCCTTCACTCCACACTCGAAACAAGTGATCTGGGACTTGTCCTTTGCTGCGACAGGCACATAATTGCTGCCAGTTCTGGGTGCAGTGTTGTTGTTGTTGTTGCTCTTGGGAGGGGCACGGTTGAAATTGCTGGCATTGCCAGAGTTATGGTTGTTTCCTCCGGACTTCACATTGCCTCCGCTACGGTTGGGGTAGCTTGGGCGAGACATTGGGGGTAAATTGTTCCTTGGTGCATATCCTGGTGAGGGGTTGGGACGGTACTTCTGGTGACTACGGGATCCAGATTGCTGCATCATACGACATTTGCGGTTGTCATTTGCCTGATTAATCTTCCCTTCCATCTGAATGGCAGAGTCGACTAGCTCTTCGAGATCCTGGAAACGGATGTTGACAACGACAGTATGCATCTCATCATGCAGTCCGTTCAAGAATCTCTCCTTCTTCTTGGCCTCCATGTTGATCTCATCAGGTGCATATCTGGCAAGTGATAGGAATCTATCACGGTACTCTACCACAGTCATTCTGCCTTGCTTCAAGTCACGGAACTCATCCCTCATTCTGGTGACTAGACCTTGCGGCATGTGGGTGTGGCTGAATTTGACTTTGAAGGCTTCCCATGTCATCACTTCACCATGGTTCATATTACGGATACTAGTCCACCAAGCTCTTGCATCTCCCGCCAGATAGTGGGTGGCGAAGAGAAATTTCTCGTTGTCATCAACTCCTGCAACCTCGAAGTTGTTTTCCATGGTCTGTAGCCAGTCATCAGCATCTAGTGGGTTTTCAGCTTGGTTGAAGATTGGGGGATTGGTATTCTGGAAGTTTTTGAGTTTGGATCCATGGTGATCCTGGTTTCCATGGTTCTGGTTGTTGAGAGCCATCTGGGCGATCTGCTGCAATGTTGCTAAGTTATCTTGGCGTTCTGCCCTGCTTGCTTCCTTGTCTGCGATGAGATTCTGCAAGATTTGCAGCATTGGGTCTTGCGACGAGCTGCTCCCTCCTTGGTTTCCATGAGTCATCTAAAGATTGAGGTAGATAAAGGGGTAAGAGGGAAAGTTCTAAGGTTCATGGTTTTGGTTTCAAGCTAAAACTTTGAGTTTGACTCAGGTTTTGCAACTAACTTCATTTCGTTCATGCAAACCAGCACAAAATACAAACACACACCACAACAATCAAAGGAAAAACAGATGGTTTGAAGAACCATTCTGCAAGCTACGATACAGTGGGACTGATACATCTCATGATATGATAGTACTCTAGTGCATCTACTCATCGTCGATGAAGTCAGAGTCCTCATCGTCAGTGTAGAAGTCCACAACATCCTCCTCCAGAAAGTCATCATCATTGCTGAGGTAAGAATCCATGTCTCCCTGGATGTCTTCACCCTCCTCTTCTTCCTCCTTTGCTGCAAGCTGAGCTTCCTTCTCCTTGACGGTCTTCTCGAGGTCGGCCACCTTCTTGCAAAGACGGACGATGGTGCGATCCTTCTTCTCGCGCTGGAGGCGAAGAGACTGATGGTCCTTGACTAGAAGTGAGAAAGTCTGGGCCTTCTGGGCGGCAATGGCACGGTTGTGGTTGGCGAACTCCCCGGCATTGTCCAATTCCTTCTGGCGATCGTACAACAGGAAGTCAAGGTTCTCCACTTGACGCTTCAGCTCGGGGTGACTTGGCATCTCCATCAGCATTCCCATGAAGTCACGCCTGGCATAGTGAGCAAAACGGGTTCCTTGGAGTTGGTTGACACTAAGGGCACATAGACGTGCGAGAGCTTCATGCATTGCCCTGGCTAATCCATCTAGTCAGTTGTTCTCTCTCACGGAGAAATGGATTCTCCCGGATGTTGGTGCTTTGATGCTTCCTCTAAGATCCGTGGTGACTAGCCACTATAAATCTCCTCCTGGGGGTCCTGGAAGTTGAGCTCCAAGAAACTCCGGATGTGGGTGTCCCAATAACTCCAATAGTTAATCCAGATCCCTCTCGAAGATCAGCTGACTTTCGTTTCCCAACTGGTAGAACTTGCTGAACTGAGTCTCCATCTACAAGAATTAAGGATGAGGAAATTAGTGAAGTGATCAAGTGTGTCAAATTTTAAGTAGTAATGTAAGAATTTTGAGGAACATGAATTTTTGAGAAAGAATGAATTCCCAAGGGTAAGAGAGGAAATAGTTTTTCATAAATACTCATTTTGGTTTTGAAACTAAGTTTTTGTTTGGACGTCCATTCTAACTAGGGTCTCCTATGGTCAGGATGGCTCTGATACCAACTTGTCAACACCCGGATTTTTAATCCCAGATGCCTGTTATGTCATACATCGCAATCCCAGGATTACCATTTTTGCGAGACATAACAAATTGGATATCACAGTATATCATCCATTACAAACCATACATAAGGTCTTACACAAATAAGGATCTCATGATCCAGTCTTAATACAACAAGCAGCGGAAATAAAAGATAAGCGTAGCGGTGGGGTCCATCTTCAGGGGCTCATGCAATGCTGACGAAGGCAGATACTCCTAGTTATCATAGCCATCCTGCTGGCCATCATCTTGGTAGTCTCCTTCATAGTCTGGCCATGAGAATAGCCAGGGACAAAAGCCATGAGTACTCTTTAAGTACTCGCAAACTACCACTAACAAGTACTATAGTTCTAAAGTAAATTGCTAACTCTAAGTTTAACTATAAAGTTAAGTTTGAAACCTAAGCTGAGTTCACAAGCAAAGAAAGATAAAATAAAGTTCTAGAATCACTTAAGTTGGGAAGCTAGTGTCATAAACACAACCCTGTTGTGGTCAAGTCAAGATTCATCATTTCTTTCATAAGTTATTTTGAAAACATCTGACAACAAAACAGTATGGCCATTCCAACTGTCCATAACCGTGGACGTGGCTATTCGAATAGTTTGACACTCTGCAGAGGTGGTACACTTTCACCACAAGATTCGATACATTTGTCATGGATAACCCTGAATCATCATACTTAGTATGCAGATAATCAAACATAACCTTTCCTTTACACACCCTAGTATAAGCACCTCTCCTATGAGCATGGCCTCCCAACCATGACCATCTGTCATCTTGGGCACTGCATAGGTGGACAACATTGAGAGGTAGCCTCATCTCAAATCTCTCCCGTGAGGGAATTAATACTAATGCATATAATCTTTCGGCTAAGCCTTACCCAATTCAGGTATTATGGTTGTACAGTAAATTTGGAATGGTATCGCATCCGAATCCAACCATCAGTTTTTATAAAAGGGCTAAGGCTCATGCCTCAACATTTTCATCATCATAAACCATTTGTGTTTCTCAACACATGTCAAAACATCTCAATAGAATGACTCATCATTCCAAGGTTTTCGCAATTCATTTTAACCAAGTGTTCCCATCTAAAGTGACTCAAGTTTTTATCTACTCTAAACTACTAAGTTAAGAGTGTTCACTAAGGTGGAAAGATGGGATCAATCTCATGCCATAGAATGACATCTAAAATTATCTCTATAGGTCAAGTTTTATACTCTTTATGCTACCTTCAAAACAAGTAAAGGACTTTGTGTAAAGTAAAGGAAATAAAGCTTGGAAATAATACTTGGGGTAAATAATAGTCAAAGTAGTTTAACCAAAGCATGCCTAAAGCATCTTTTCTAAACCATCTAGTTTAATCCTAGCTTGCTAATAGTAGCTTGCATTGTTAATGGTGGCTTGCTAAGTATAATACTTGCAAGTGTTAGCTTGCCTTGGTTGGTGCAGTGGTTGAAGTTTTCTTCCTCCTCTTGGTAGAACTCCTCCTCCTCGAAAGCTTGGTCGGTACTATCGTCTATAAATACAAATGGAGTACACAATCACCAAACAATACTTAACTAGTCTAATTAACACACTAAGGCACACATTTGATGATCTATTATCCTCACAAGCATCACAAGTTTTATTAACTAGTTTCATTCTTTTTATTTAAGAAAAGTAATTTCTACTCATTGAAAAATAACTAAGATCTAATATTCACCACTTAAAATATGGGATCATGTGGACACATGTCATCACCACATATTCTAACATGTGGAAATGTGATTTAAGGGTTGGATGACAATTACTTTGGTTTAAGTTTAAAATTTAATGATTTAAAGTGACTAGAAATGCCTATATAGCATTATTTTGGTACTAGTCCAAAGTCACTGCATGTAAACCCTACTATTATTATATATTCAGATAGGTATGGTTAAATGTGATTTTTGAGAGTTGGAAACATCTCAAAAGCTATCATGGTTGATTTTATAAAAATGTTGCAAGGTGCAAAAACTTCTGTTTTGTTATTTTTACTAGGAGAGATTTCTAAGTCTAATTGAATTAAATCCAACGGGCTTGGATAGATCTTTTCAGTATCTTTCTAACACAATTTGAATCACTCCATTTGGATTTGTAAATCTTACTGAATTGATTTTCAAACTAAAGGACAGAACTAGGTTTAAACTAAAATAGAAAAATCCTAATTCAAACTAAATGGGTCGCGCGGGAACGCTAACGGGACGGCCCAGTGACACTACGCGGCACGGGGCACAGCTGACAGGGGGTCCACCGATCAGTGGCTCATAACGCGCGAAGAGGTACGGGGCGATGTGGGTCGTTAGACTAGAACGGGGATAAACGGTTGGGGCTCGTCGTCAACGACGAACAGGTCGCCGGCGAGGTCAAAACCTAGCGGCTCGGTGGGGGTGCTCAGGGGCCGTACCAGGGCTCTAGCGACAACGGAAAGGCGGGCAAATGGACTGGTAGATGACGGCGAGCTCAGGGGTGGTCGAGGTGGCTCCAGGGGTGGACGAAATCGACGTCGCCCTCTCCTCCTCTGCTCCGGGCTACTCCGGCCAAATTCCGGCGAGCAAGTGATCGCGCTGCTCCAGCTAGAGGTGGGCAAGGGTCAGTGGCAAGAGGGGAGATGAGTGGTGTGCAGAAACTGGCTGGGGGTGGCCTCTATTTATAGCTCAACGGTGCGACCGAGAGGCATGGGCGGGCGGCTCCGGCGAGGGCTGCACAGCGTGCTAGCAGCGTGGCTCGAGGTAGGGGACGGTGGCTGGTCTCCTGGCGGTGCTCTACGGAGTAAATGCGGGCCTAGGGACGGTGGTATGCGGTTGGGCGGTGCGCACGCTCTGAGCGACAGAGGCGGCAGTCTCAACGGCGAGCGGTGGCTGTGGTGCAAGGGGCGGCGAACAAGCATGTCTACGGTGTTCCTGGGGTCATGGCGACGCGGTGGACGCGGGCTGCGGTCGAGGGGCAGCGTGTGCACGCGTGTCGGGCACGGCGCTCTGGCGCGTGCTCAGCATGGTGCAGACGCACTAGGCGCGGCGCGCTGTGGGTGGTCTATGGCTTGGCCTTGCTCGGGGAGGGGACAAAGAGTGGCGGTGAGGTCCTGGCTAGCTACTAGACATGGTGAGAGGGAGAGGGATTGTCTGCTGCAGTGGTTGCATGTTTGGCCGGCGACATGGGGCTCGGGTTAGCATGGCACTGCTACTAGGGGTAGGGGATGGGTGTTTAGGGCCTGGTTTGATCAAGGGGGGACAGAGGGATTAAATGGAGATCAAATGGGGGCAAAACCCTGTGCAAAACAGTGAGCTAAATATTAGGTGTAAATCATGCCTGCCAAGTGTTTGTGGAAATGGCCGCAAGAAAATTACTTTGGAATTTTGAAAAGATTTTTGGTGGGTGTGCTAGGCATAAGCTTGAGACTCTGTGGGTGCTTGGGTTTTGAAATTTGAGCTCATTTGAGTGGTTTTTGAAATAATGGGATCTTCCCATATGAACTAGATTTAATTTTCAAATGCCATTTAAAAATAGTGTTTGAATGTTTTTGGAAGATCACAAAGTGGGCCTTGGCACATCATTACATGTACTAGCAAGGGGTGCAAAGATCCACAATTGTTTCTGTTAGGTTTTGAGTACTAGGAATAGCCAAAGTAGGCATGTTGATTAAAATGGCACAAATGACCATTCACTTCTTTTATTCATTTTGATTTGTTTTTCTTTGGGATTTGTTTGGGAATGATCTAGATGATGTTTATTTTACAAGCAATGGATCACTTAATCATGGCAATTCAAAACAACTCCTATTTAAAAGCACACACATATGAATGCTTTAATAATTTTAATTGGAAAAGTTTTTGTTAACCCTAATTTTGGCAATTTGGATCTTAATAACCTTGGATTAAAGGTTTGGGATGTTACAGTGTCGGTATCCCTTAAGTGTGTCACCCTACGGTTCGTGAATAATGCAGACATGATCGAGACCCCTCTCCGATCAATAATCAACAGCGGGACCTGGAGATCCATACTGACTCCCACATATTCAACGATGACTCTTGTGATTGTGTGAACCTTTAACGTCATAACTAAATCCCTTTGTCTCGCAATATATTACATGACTAAGATTCGATCATCGGCATCCAAATACCTAGTTTGATCTCCTTACCGACATGCACTCTTTTCTCGTTCCCGTGATGTAACATTCTAGTGATCACATCACTTCCTTGCAAGCTATTTCAATGTGATATCACCGAGAGGGCCCAGAGTATATCTATCCATCATCGGGATGGACAAATCCCACTCTTGATCCATGAGCCTCAACATAATACCTTCATAGCACTCAAACCACCATTATAGTCACCCTGTTACGGTGTGGCGTTTGATGTTATCAAGATACTCTTCTGGTGTTAGCAATTAACATGATCTCATGGTATAAGGACTAAGATTACTTCATATGATGTTATAGCAATATAAACATAATGACTCTGATCATAATTCTATACTTCGTATGAATGTTCATCACATCATTTCATAAATGCTGCGACCTTGTTATTAACAACATCCAATGTCCATGATCAGGAAACCTTGATCATCTTGTTAATCAATGAGCTAGTCTATAAGAGAGGCATAACTAGGAACCTTTTATTTGTTTATTAAACACACATGTATTGACATTTCCAATCAATACAATTATAGCATGCAAAATAAACATTTATCATAAACATTGAATAAGATAATAACCACTTTATTATTGACTCTCGGGCATATTCCCTCCAGTCTCCCACTTGCACTAGAGTCAATAATCTAGTTTGAAAAACTTTGCGTATTGAACACGTATGGCTTTCTGGTGTTGCATATAGGCGATTGCTAGTGGTTAACATAATCTCCAGATCTGATAGTTTCAGGTCCGTGTGTATTTGCATGTCTTTATGTCTCTACGCATCACTCATTCTCAAATGAGTTGGCATTGTATAAATTTGGTCCTTTGGTGAGATCTTTAGTTCGTTCGGGTTAAAATATGTTGATATTATTGTGATACAATATATCTTCATAGTATTATCCCACTTTGAACCACACCTAGGTTGATAACAAACTACATAACACAAATGCCCTCCTTTGCGGCTACTATAGCAGTAATATACTTAGCCTTTTGTTGTAGTATCCGTCACAATGTCTCAACTTTGGAACTCATCCAGATCCATCATGGAACATCCTTTCCATTACATTGTGCCACCCATAGTCCAAATTGAGATAAATTTAATTTGTATCTTGTGACAAAACTACTATGAATGTAACACTTTACAATGAACTACCTTTAACTATTTGTCACTTATACATGATATATTCTTAGTTCTTCCAAAGCTCATAAGAATATCTTTACTATCGTCCAATGATCATCTTATGAATCATTCTGGTATGTGCTCATAACATTTAGAGCATAGGACATATCTGGATATATACATATCATGGTATAATCGATCAAAATATTCATGTGATTTTACTCACCAAGTGTTGAAGCACTTGAATCTTGATATAATCCTTTCCATGCAGTAAGAACCTTTCTTGTTGTTTCCATATTGAACCCTTTCAATATCTCATATATGTACGTCTGGCATAACCATATTAGCGCCTCAATCTATCCATATAGACATTGATGTCCAATATTCTGGTTTTGCCCAAGTCTTTCATCAAAATCCTATTTTAATGAAATTCTTAACTTGTGTCAATAAAAGATACATCATTTCCAATCAACAATATGTACTCTGTATAATGTGTTGGAAATTTGTCTCAGCGCTCCCACTTAATTTCTTGCAAATGCAAGCATCTTCATCATCTCCGATGAAATTAAACTCCTTTAATATTTTCATCATGGTGAAGATTCCAACTCCGCTATGCTCACTTCAACTATTGAAGTTTGCATGCTCTTTTAGCACCCTTTGAATTAACAAAACCCTTCGGACCGTGTCATGTACACGTCCTAGGTAACCATTCTATTATAAGAACCTTGTTTTGTTTATTCAACTACCATATACCAAATTATATGTAGTGGTTGCTACATTAATCCGTCAAGACTAAATATCACTATGAAAGATCAAATCTTGTCATAGTCAACTCCTTGAACATTGCCATAAACTTCTTTCCGACATGTCGACTATTTCATAGATGTTGAACATCCATGTCTATTTCTTTATAGATCCAAACACGACCGATAGGCTTCACGCCTTTTTGGAGGGTCTTCGAAGTTCAGAAACTTGATTTCTCATGTATGGATACTATCACGGATTCTATGACTTCTTAGTCATTTTATGGAGTCAGGGCCCATCATCGCTTCTTTGCATGTAGTCGGTTCATCATTGTCAAAACAATAACGACTTCTGTATCAAATCTTACTATTTGATTCTTACCGACCCACATGGTTCAATAAGAACTCTATTCTCCAAGATCACACCCTTTGTAATCACGGGAGCCATGAGCATTGTGGCATACCGGACACTTTCTTCCGGTGCTTACCATTTAGCACATATAGCTAAGGTTCTACAACCTTATCAAAGTTCTATTGTCCTCCCACTTGACTTTTCACAAAAAATTCCTTCTCAAGAAACTTGACATTCCAAGCGACAAACTCTTTTGTCCTCGGTGTTATGGTGGAATTCCCAACAAATTCTTTGGGATAACCTACAAAGACGTGCTTATCCGACTTTTGTTGTAAACATTTTACTTATGCACATCATACCAAAATTTAAGAAAAGACAATTCGGGTTTTATCCCAAACCATAACTCATATGGTGTCATTTCAACGGATCACGATGGTGCTCTTTTTAGTGTAAAAGCGGTAGTCTCTAAAGCTTTAATTCTTAAAACATAATGGCAGTTATATAAATGACACCTTTGATCTTACCATGTCAAACAAGGTTTGATTTGATCTGTTGAACATACCATACTCCTGTGGTGTATCGGGAAATGCAAATTCATGGAATAATTCCTGAAATCTTAGGTGTTTTGCTAAACCTGTAACTCAAATATCTTCCTTTATGATGAAATCATAAACTATTTTATTTTCTTGTTACAATGATTTTTCACTTCATCTTGCAAGTCTTTGAACATTTTTCAAATGTTTCATACTTCTTCCTTATTAAGTAAATATATAAATATATTCACTCAAATTTCTAGAGAAAGCATATGAAGCAAAAAAAGATCCATCGCATATGGCTACACATAATGGACTATGCACATCAGCATCCACAATTTCCAATAAGCTAGTCATCAGTTCCTCTTTGGCCTATGGATGGAGTTTCAATTATCTCGAGGAAAGTTTCACAAGCGTCAATTGATCAAAATCAAAAGACTCCAAAAATCCATCAACATGGAGTTTCTTCATGTTTACTTTCCAATATAATTCAAACAGCAATGTCACTTCATAAGTGATCTTCCAATCATTTGTCTTACGACATTTTAGCAATAATGTTTATGGATGTGATTTCTCCAACTAGACTTGTAAAAGTTCATCCATCCTTTATGGAATATGGTAATTATTTGAACAACTATTGTTCTCGTAATACCAGAACAAAATAACAATTATTAAAACAAATCTCGAAGGCTAGGTTTGACGACCACGAAAAACACAATAACACTTTATTTGTTTTTGATGAACATCATCACTTATTATCTTGCCAGTTACTCACTAGTAGAAAATGGGCCTTTGGTTCGGGCCATTAGTCCCGGCCGTGGCTGGGGCCGGGACTAATGGTCCGAACCAGACGGCCCAAGGAGGCCGAGGCATTATGTCCCGGTCCGTAAGGAACCATTAGTCCCGGTTTGAGATACAAACCGGGACAAATGGGTCTGGGCCGGCGCGCGAGCTCCTGGCAGAACCTTTAGTCCCGGTTTGTAACTCAAACCGGGACTAATGGCCTGGCCCTATATATATGCACCCATCCCTCCACTCTCTCCTATTTTTTTTCCTATGTGAGAGGTGGGTATAACTTTGTGCTAACGTTTTTTCTTCATATGCACTAGAGGTGTTCGGTGAAATGCCTATTAGAGCGATGGCACTTGAGTTCACACAAGACAAAATATGATATGAGGTGTCAGAGCGACACTTAAGGTTTCTCCTCTTTGTTTTGAAGTGTCCTAAAAGGTTAGCAACTATTTTCTCGTTTTGACTGCACGGTACTAATTTAAGCATCATGATTGCGTTTGATATATATGCATGGTTGTATGATGCAGATGAGCCACCCATGGATGTACGGTGACCGATGCTCTGACGCTTACAGAGAAGGCGTGCGTTCTTTTCGCCTTGTGGCCGAGGCGAACAAACGGCAGGATGGTTTTATGTGTTGTCCATGTGTTGAATGTCGGAATGAGAAGGCTCACACTTCCTCAAGAGTCATTGAGCCACCGCTTCGTCCGGTTTCATGTCCGGCTATAATGTTTGGACCAAGCACGGAGAAAGAGGGGTTATGATGGAAGACGACGATGAAGAAGAGAACGATGATGACAACTACCGATCTATGTTCCCTGAATACGATGATACCGCAGTTGAAGATAATGAAGAAGAAGGGGGTGAAGAACAGGAACCAGATGAGCCCGTTGATGATTTTGGTCGGGTCATTAGTGATGCAAGGCGAGATCATACGTAAAATGAGAGGTTGCAGTTCGAGCAGATGTTATAGGACCACAACACATTGTTGTATCCAACTTGTGAAGATGGCCAGAAGAAGCTGGGTAGCACACTGGAATTGTTGAAGTGGAAGGCGAGACCGTATGACCGACTCGGGATTTGAAAAGTTGCTGGTAATAATGAAGAAGCTGCTTCCAAGAAATAACCAATTGCCCTCCAAAGACGCATACAAAGCAAAGAAACTTGTCCGCCTCTAGGATTAGACGTATAAGATACATGCATGCCATAATGACCGCATCCTCTACCGCAGTGAGAAGTACGAGAATATGGATAAATGCCCGTATGCACCGCATTGCGGTATAAGATCGTAAAAGATGACCGGTGATGTTGAGGGCGAGCAACCCAGAAGAGGGTTCTGCCAAGGTGATGTGGTATGCTCCTATAATACCACGTTGAAACATTTGTTCAGAAATAAAGAGCATGCCAAGTTGTTGCAATGGCACATGGAAGACCGTAAGAAAGACGGATGTTGAGGCACCGCGATGCTCAAAGTGGAGAAAATCGAGAGACTTCCGGACTTTGCTGGTGACGCAAGGAACTTATGGTTTGGTCTAAGTACCGATGGCATGAATCCTTTTGGGGAGCAGAACTGCATCCAAAGACTGCCCGTGACTCTATGTATCTATAACCTTCCTCCTTGGTTGTGCATGAAGCGGAAGTTCATTATGATGCGTGCTCATCTAAGGCCCGGCAACCAGAACGACATTGATGTGTACCTAAGGCCATTAGTTGATGAACTTACAGTTGTGGGCCAAACCAGGTGTACGGTGTGGCATGAGCACAAACAGCAGGAATTTGACCTACAAGCGCTATGTCAGAACCATCAATGATTGGCCCGCTTAGTAACATTTCGTGACGATTTAACAAAGGATACAATGCATGCACGCACTGTTTAGATGAGACTGAAAGTACATATCTAGATAAATGTAGAAAGAATGTGTACCTGATAATCGCTGCTTTCTCGCCATATCCTTAAAGAAGAAAGGCAAGCATTTCAATGGCAAGGCAGAAAACCCGGACGAAGCCCCGTCCCCGTAGTGGTGCTGACGTATTTGGTATGGTCAAGGATTTGGATGTAATCTTTGGAAAGGGTCCTGGAGGACAACCTGTTCCGAAAGACCCCATTACCGGACACGCACCCATGTGGAAGAAGAAATCTATATTTTGGGATCTACCCTATTGGAAAGTGCATGAGGTCCGCTCTGCAATCGACGTGATGCACCTAACGAAGAATCTTTGCGTGAATATTCTAGGCTTCCTTGGCTTGTATGGGAAGTCAAAAGATACCCCGGCAGCACGGGAGGACCAGCAACATCATAAAGGACGAGACGGCAAGCACCCAGGGCAGTTTGAAGGGCTTGCCAGCTACGCTCTTACCAAAGAAGAGAAGGAAATCTTTTTTGAAGTCCTTTTCAGTATCAAGGTCCCGTCTGGCTTCTCGTCGAATATAAAGGGAGTAGTAAATATGAAAGAGAAAAAATTTCAAAACCTAAAGTCTCATGACTGCCATGTGCTTATGACACAATTTCTTCCGGTTGCATTGAGGGGAATTCTACCAGAAAATGTTCGACTAGCCATTGTGAAGGTATGTGCATTCCTCAATGCAATTTCTCAGAAGGTAATCGATCGAGAAAGTCTATCAGGGTTACAGATTGATGTGGTCCAATGTCTGGTCAGCTTTGAGTTGTTGTTCCCGCCATCCTTCTTCAATATTATGACGCACCTCCTAGTGCAAATGGGTCAAGATGACAGGAGGCAGGGTACATGTAGATGAAAAGTACGGCATGACAACAGTGGATCTCAACAATCTTGCGTACATGGATGAACCATTCGTCCTAGCCAACAATGTGGCTCAGGTTTTCTATGTGAAGGACATGTCTACCAAACCGAGAAAAAGGAAAGATAAGCAAAAGAGTACAGAATACGATGAGCCAAAGCGCCACATAGTTCTTTCAGGGAAAATAAACATCGTGGGAGTGGATGACAAGATGTATATGTCAAGATTACAATAAGTTTCATGAAATTCGCCCTTCAAAGTGAAAACTGACCCAAGCATCCTCGTTAAATGATGAAGATTCTCCATGGCTACTTGGAAGAAAACCACAACACTAGATGTTGGTGATGTCTAATAATGTATTAAACCTTTTATTTGAGACATAAATCTATGTAATTAAACCTTTTATTTGAGACATAAATCTATGTAATGTATTAAACCTTTTATTTGAAACATAAAGGTCCCCTTTCATGTAATACATCTTTCTCAATCAAACTAGACGTTCTGAGCCGCGGTAGGTGATCACACAAAGAGAAGGAACCATCACAAGAGAAGGAACCCACAAACACTAAGGATACATAGCACAACTGAAAATTAAGAGACATGCCTAATGGTTGGAGTGATTCAGTCATGCTCCTGCCTAGCCCATCAGTAATACGCCATCGGCACCGCTGCCGCCGCTGCCGTCACGGGTCACCATAGTCGAACCTTGAAGGTTGGGCACGCGTGGGATGGATTTGAGGGTACCGCAGGTGGGGGTTATTGCCGGTCGTGTTGTAGGCCATGACACTCTGGAGAGTCCGGCCGCGCCACCACAGCCGACGGTCGGCCTTGTTGAAGTTCGAAGGAGGTGGGTCGTCCTCCTCGTGCCTGGCGAGAGCCCTCTCATGCCGATTGATGAAGAAGGCTTCCCAAGTCAGGAAATAGTCGGGATGCCAGTTGGGATTCCTCCGCTGCCCTGGCATGATCTCGAGGTAGTAGTGGTTCATGATAGCCATCCGGCGCTCCACATCTAGAGGGACAGGAGGGACTGCACGCCTCAAGGCCAAAGATCCAGCCGGTAGCCCGTGGCAGGGGTAGTTGGAGGCGCAAAGCACCTCCGCCTCCCGGGTGGTTAGACATACGATGGAAGCCATGGGAAGAGAATGATGAGTCTAGATGTGATATGTAAATGGAGGCCAAGCGTACATATATATACTGAAAAAATGGCGGGAAGACAGAGGTGGGAACTGGTGGAAAGCGCGGGAACGCAGTGGCGCGGGAAACTTTCATCCCGGGTGGGGGCTCGAACCGGGACAAAAGATGGGGGGGCCTTATCTAGGGGAGGCTTATATGGGAGGGCCTTATCTAGGGGGTGGCTAACCTTTAGTACCGGCTGGTGGGTGCAACCGGGACTAAAGGTGGTTTTTGTGTTATCTAACAAAACTATCGGTGGGATAAGGACGCGTGGGTAACCTTTAGTACCGGGTGGGGGCTCAAACCGGGACTAAAGCTATCGGTAGGATAAGGACGCGTGGGTGGACGCACTGCTCGATGAGATAAAGCATGTAGCGCACTTCGCCCTGTCAGAGGAAGAAGACAAAGTAGAAGCGACACCGTGCCTATAAAAGGAGCATCGATACGCCATGGCAAGCAACTCAACAAGCCAACATGGATGGAGAGTTTCATCCCCATGGATGGAGGAAAGGGTTGGGAAATCTCCCGTGGCGGAACTTCTCGAAGATGCCCTTGGTGCACACGCCCTATGGCATCTTCGGAAGTTCCGCCTCGGAAAATATTTTCCTGCTAGCCCGTGAAAGACTCCATCTCCGCTTCCCTAGGGTTAGAGGTATGGTGGAAGCCATGGGATAGAGTGGAGAGAGGCGGCAGATATGAGTCTAGATGTGCTATGGCAATGACCAAGCCAACATGGATGGAGAGTTTCATCCCCATGGATGGAGGAAAGGATTGGGAAATCTCCCGTGGCGGAACTTCTCGAAGATGCCCTTGGTGCACACGCCCTATGGCATCTTCGGAAGTTCTGCCTCGAAAAATATTTTCCTGCTAGCCCATGAAAGACTCCATCTCCGCCTCCCTGGGGTTAGAGGTATGATGGAAGCCATGGGATAGAGTGGAGAGAGGCGGCAGATATGAGTCTCAAGCCTAAACCCTAAACCCTACGTTAGAGGAGGGAACCCTAAGTCAGAGGAGGGAACCCTAAACCCTAAACCCTAAACTAAAAACCCTAAACCCTAAACCCTAAACCAAAAACCCTAAACCCTAAACCCTAAACCAAAAACCCTAAGTCAGAGGAGGGAACCCTAAACCCTAAACTAAAAACCCTAAACCCTAAACCCTAAACCCTAAACCAAAAACCCTAAACCCTAAACTCTAAACCCTAAACCCTAAACCAAAAACCCTAAACCCTAAACGCTAAAGGGGCTACGATCTGGAAGAGAACGGGCGGGAAAAAATAAGGCGGGGTAGACGATCTGGGGCCCCCGGTCTAGGGTTTCGCCGGAGGAAGACCACCGGAGCGTCGGAATTACATGAAAATGGCAAAATGGTTAATAGTTTGACTAGTTAGAATAATTATTTTGTAAAACAGAAAATTGATTTGAATCACTTATTCAAAAATATGCAAAATATAATATTTAATGCATTTTTAAAATGAAAATGGCAAAATGGTTAATAGTTTGACTAGTTAGAATAATTATTTTATAAAATAGAAAATTGATTTGAATCATTATTCAAAAATATGCAAAATATAATATTTAATGCATTTTTAAATTGAAAATGGCAAAATGGTTATTAGTTTCACTAGTTAGAATAATTATTTTATAAAACAGAAAATAGATTTGGATTACTTATTCAAATTCAAGAACTTTTCATGTTGAATTTTTTCAAATTCATAAGTATGCAAAAACTGTAAAATTCAAATGTTTAAATAATATGCTAATTGAATTTTTTTTAAACAAGCGCGCCCTAGGGTGATTTTTTTTGAAAAAGGGACCTTTAGTCCCGGTGCGTGCCACCCACCGGGACTAAAGGTGTGGCGTTGGCGCGCGCCTGTTGGGCTAGGCCGAAAACCCTTTAGTCCCGGTGGGTGGCACGCATCGGATTAAGGGACTAGTCCCGGTCCGTATAACGCACCGGGACTAAAGACCCCCCACTATACATTTGGCGTGCCTTATTCTCCCCCGCGCGCCCCTTCTTCTCCCCACGCAGAGCACTCCCCCACGCGTGAAGGATTTAATCGACGCCCACAGTCGCCCGATTCTCCGCCACCACCGCCACCGCCGCCGCCACCGCCACCGCCACTCAGCCACGCTTCCATAAGGTACCTCTGCCTCCCTTCGCTTCCTATTCGGCACAGACGACGCTGGGCTGGCCACTATAGGCGAGCAGGCCGGGCCGCCCCCTCCCCTTCGCCTCACTACACATGGGCCATTGGCGCTATGGGTCTGGATTTTTTTGTAGTATTTAGTAGTTGTAATATTTAGTTGTAATAGTATTTTGTATTAGTGTAATATTATTTTTGTAGTATTTTGTATTAGTGTAATAGTATTTCTGTAGTATTTAGTAGTTGTAATATTTAGTTGTAATAGTACTTTTGTAGTATATAGTTAATTTTATTTTGTAGTGTAATATTATTTAATTTTGTGTGTTATTTAGTATAGTGTAATAGTAGTGTATAATTGTAACATTATTTAGTAGTTTTAATATTATTTAGTAGCTAGTGTAATAGTAGTGTATATATTATTTAATTTTGTGTGTAATAATATTTAGTAGTGTAATAGTAGTGTATATATACTTGTAATATTATTTAGTAGTGTAATATTACTTAGGGTTAGGGTGGTAGTGGTCGCGGGGCCCCGCATTTAGGGTTAGGGTGGTGGTGCTCGCGGGCCCCCGGACTTTGGGTTAGAGTGGTGGTGCTCACGGACCCCCGAAGATAGGGTTAGGGTGGTGGTGCTCGCGGGCCCCTAGACTTAGGGTTAGAGTGGTGGTGGTCACGGGCCCCCGAACTTATGGTTAGGGTGGTAGTGCTCGCGGGCAGCCGGACTTAGGGTTAGGGTGGTGGTGCTCGCGGGCCACCGGACTTAGGGTTAGGGTGGTAGTGCTCGCGAGCAGCCAGACTTAGGGTTAGGGTGGTGGTGCTCGCGGGCCACCGGAATTAGGGTTAGGGTGGTAGTGCTCGCGGGCAGCCGGACTTAGGGTTAGGGTGGTGGTGCTCGCGTGCCACCGGACTTAGGGTTAGGGTGGTAGTGCTCGCGGGCAGCCGAACTTAGGGTTAGGGTGGTGGTGCTCGTGGGACACCGGACTTAGGGTTAGGGTGGTAGTGCTCGTGGGCCCCCGGACTTAGGGTTAATGTGGTAGTGCTCGCGGGCCCCCGGAGTTAGGGTTCGGGTTAGGGCATCACTAGAATTTTGCTATTGTTTAGTATTATTGTAGCAAATTGCGTGTTCATATTATTGTTTAGTATTATTTTATGCAGCAATATTGAATGAAAAATGTTATTGTGTGCATTTTGTAGAAAACTATGGATCCAATCCAGAGAGACCTAGCACAGGAAGAAATTCTCGAGGATATGATCAACGACACCCCCCATGTTGATCCACCCGAATCTCTGTCGATTTATCCGAATCCTCCGGTGAGGGAGAGGAGGTCGACCAAATGATCAAGGAGAAGCCGGCTCGATGGTGGAGAAGCCGACGGCTCCTGGTGGAGAATCTCCATGAGGTATATATATGAAGTCCGGTGATCAAGAGATGCATTAACTGAGTTGTATATATATAAAAATTGACGAATGTTTATTCAATAATGCCTCCACATCGAGCAAAAAATATTCCAAACGAGGCCCGCCAAAAGTTGGACGACACGCTACGTTATACAATTACACGGGTATCACCACGGGGTGAACCGGTGGAACCCAAAAAGGCTAAAACTGTATTTAAACAACAATGCGGAGTTATGGTTAGGTATCACATCCCGATCACCATTCGAGAGTGGAATAAGACCAAAGGGGCGAAAGAGGGTGAGTATGTCTCTGACAGGTGCAAAGAGGGTCTTTGGAATGACCTTATGACACATTTCACCCTGCCAGAATGTGAGGATGATGCCGACACAGCTGCATTGAGGAAGAAAGTCAAGCAGTGGACTCTTACGAAGATGGCCGAACTATTCAAGAACTGGAAGAAAGCATTATGGCAGAAGTATTAGAAGACGGAGAAGACTCCTAAATTTGAATGCTATCTAACGAAGCAGCAGGCTAACTGGGATGCATTTGTGAAGTACAAGGAGTCACAACTTGCTATGGAAATGTCGGAAAAAACAAGAAAAATGCCGCGATGAAGAAATATCACCATCACCTGGGCCAGGGGGCTACACGGCTGCCATGCCAAAGTGGGATGCTAAAGAGAATGAGCTGCTTGCTAAAGAGATCACTCCAGAACCAATATGCGAAGAATGGGATCTGAGGGCAAGGAATTGGTTCCTTGGGCATGGGAGTGAGTATGATGAAAGTACAGGGGACCTTATTTGTAGTGACGGGATTAGGATACCCCGGGATACATGGCATAAAGTGGTGAAGGAGATTAAAGCAGGGACAACAAAGTTCTGTCTCGATAGAGAGAAAGACTTGCTGACAAAGGTCCTCGGGAATGACGAACGCGGAGGACGTGTACGAGGCCTTGGCCCTAGTTATACGTGGGAGATGGGGTTTCCCAAAGACAGAGATACTTATAGGAGCCGAGAGAGAGCAAAGAGGCGACGGCAGGAGGAGGAGGGAGACAAGTTCACCAAGTTGATAGGAACACTTCGAATGCATCAGCAATAGATTGACAAACTTCAAGGAGCAGCATGCCTGCAAGAACCTGTACTCAATATTACCGCCATCCCATCTCAGCGGAAAAGCAGCGTGGCTGAATCGGAGGTCCCTTCTAATGATGCACGTATGGTAGATGGCGGTCCCGTCTACCCCGTGGATGGAATCAAGGAGCAGGCATCTTGTGAGCTCCATCAGAAGGTGAAGAACCTATCCATCAAGGTGGCGGTCGGATGTGCTTTACCTTGTCCACCTGGCGCACGCTGGCATGGCTGCGAGATTCCAGCTGGCTATGCTATAGTTGGTGTGGATAAAATTGCAATGGGGTGGGACTCAATGGAGCTTGACATCCCTGGACCTGAAGGTGAAAGGACACTCGGAGAAGTACTGGGTGGTATCATTCTATGGGACAAGAACAACATCAAGCTTCCAGGCTGGACGCCAAAGCCAACACCGCCTCCGAGTGGTCGCATGTCACCTTCACCTCCATCACCTCCAAGAAGCCCACCCCATGACTACGACCACCACAGCCCGAGTCCATCTCGATCTCCGTCGAAGCCTCCGATTAGTACTAAACGACGCAGGAGCCCAAAACGACAAATGTCGCCCCTCCCAAGAGTACCTCATAAGAATCTTTCTATCAGACCTTACGATCATACTGACGAGGAAACCGACATGATCGTAAAGGCCGAATGTGTTGCGCCGCTTCAAAAGAAGAAACCTGAGCCCGCCCCGGTATACACCGAGAAGCAAAAAAGCGTATGCACTTTCTTTTCTGAACACAAAATCGCAATATGACTTGCACCATAAGCCAGATGACTATCGACGCACACTTCAGAAGAAAGTGAAGAAGAGCAAATCAAGTAGAAGTGCAAGCGGGAGCAAATCATCAAGTCAAAGTGCAACCGGGAAAAGAAAGGACGTCCCCCAGCTCGGGGAACAGGCCAAAAAATCGACCCCACCCCTCAAGTTGGTATCCTATGACACTCCCCAGCAGGATATGGAAGAAGGTAAGACGCTTGCGGCCGCTATGAATGTGACTGTTGAGGATTGCTAGGTTCCCAGGACGACAAGTTACCCAAGGCTCAGGTAGTCCCTACATATGTCCTAGGGAAGCCTCTGGTCAGCTTTGAGCAGTTCCAACAACTGCCAACACAAATGCGGAGTTTACATAAATGGTACTTGAAAGCCGTAAAGGAGGAGAGAATAATGATCGTGTAGAAATTCCCACATGACTACTACTTCCGAGAAGAAGAGGTCCATGTTGAGTTTCCAGAACTCTTCCAGTTATACACTTTCAACGCCATCGACAAAAGTCTCATGAGTTGCTATTGTCTGTAAGTTGTTGAATTCATTGTCTATATATAAGTTGTTCATTTTTTTCAGTTGTTCAGTTCATTGCATGTAATTATCCTAATTATATCCTTTTGTACTATATTATTATGCAGAATGAAGATCATGGAATGTAAAAGAAGGTCAATCTTCAGTGTTGGGTTCATTGACCCAGATAAAATACATTGTCGGACGCTAAAGGAAAAACCCGAGGAAACACAGGAAAACCTTCTAAGGTTTCGAACGGAGCAAAATTTCTGTGACCACATACTGTTTCCTTACAATTTCGCGTGAGTGTCTTACTCTATTGTACACATTCTCTTTTGCTTACTCGATGTTAAGTGTAATTGATGAGTTACTGATGTATATATAAACGTGTACAGTTTCCACTAGATTCTCATGGACATTCAACTTGATAAGGGAAGAGTTGAAGTCATGGACCCATTAAAGAGACCCCTGGAACAGTTTAGTGACATGCAGGACATGCTCCAGAGGTAATTTTTGCGCTACAGCGGTCTCTTTCGTTGATTTCGTGAGATATCACGTAATAAATAACTCATTCATTTTCTTTACCGGGTAGGGTTTGGAACCAGTTCAAGAGTGCGGTTACGGGTGACTTTACTGAGAAGATGACGTTTAAGCCGGTCTCAGTAAGTAGTAGGCGCATCTCTTTACTTCTAGTTTCAATAAAAATTATGTTGCATGATTATTATTTTGATTGAATTCTATTCTCGTAAAGTGCACGAGGCAGCCACAGGGGACGAATCTATGTGGATTCTACGTTTGCGAGTTCATTCGCACGCTACCAAAGGAGCGAATGATTATAGAGTCAATGTAAGCGATACATTCATAACATTATTTTTATTACCGTCACTTTTTGTTATCATGATTGATATTCATATTGATCTCCTTTTCTTATATAGTTCGAGAAAATGCGGGATCATCTCCTACCACAGCAACGCGTAGTAGCAATTGCTGAAGAACTGGCAGGATTCTTGATGAACAAGATGATAGATGACGCCGGAGAATTTAGTGTGAATAGGCGCCGATGATCCCCAACCGTGTAATTGAATAGACGAGCTCTAGTCCCGATAATTGTGATCTCCATATGTAACTATCATGTATATATTTGTATGCTCGATCTTAAGAGAAGTTATCTTATGTATGCACGACATGTACGGTATGTGGTAGCGTAG
This sequence comes from Avena insularis, assembly GCA_023614405.1. NCBI lineage: Eukaryota > Viridiplantae > Streptophyta > Magnoliopsida > Poales > Poaceae > Avena > Avena insularis. The sequence goes on from CM042693.1 coordinate 441,008,678, forward strand.
AAAACTATTTTGAAATTAAAAAAAAGAATACAAATTAAATTCTCTGCCGCGGCAGAGAAAGTGCCCAAAATGCTGTCGTGGCAGAGAACCATTTGTCCCGGTTCGTAATACGAACCGGGACTAATGGGGGGCACCCAACGCCCGCAGAGACAACCACGTGGATGCCCATTGGTCTCGGCTGGTAAGAGGGCCGGGACTAATGGGCGGGCCTTTAGTCCCGCCCCTCCAGTCCCGGTTACCAGGACCGGGACTAAAGCCCCTTACGGGCCAGGACTGGAGGCCTGTTTTCCACTAGTGACATAGATCATTGCAATTCATGAATTGTGTTGTTCTGTATGACACTTCACACCAACCAATTCGGTATCCAATACGGGTATCTAATACCTCAGAACCACATTGTTTAACAAGCAAGGAATATAGCCATAACATGTATATCTTCTATATACCTAAGTTGGACATCTCCAACCTTTTCTTTTCTGCCAAATATTTTATAGATTCTCTTTCAACAATTCCTTTTCTTTTAAAAGAATCTATCAACATCAATAGTGGTGTAATTCACATGACACATAGTACAAAGTATATATAGTCAAATACTAATACCTTTGGACTTGCACTTTGAAGTGGATCACTGATACGTCCATTTTGCATCACTATTCTATGTCTTAATTCACTATTATTCATTGATATATTTCGTATTGAGAGGTGATACTTATGTTATTTCATCTGTTTTTGCATGGTTGATGACTTTTGGAGCATGGATCGCTGCAGTTAGGATTCTGATGGAAAAGGTGCTGTTTGGAGGCAAAATTCGCGAAGATTAGAAAATCCGGGAAAATATACGGAAAATTCTATTTTTCTAGAAGACTCAAGATGCCAGAAGATGGAGTGGAGGTGGGCCACAGGGGGCCCACACCACCCCATGGCGCGGGCAAGCCCAGGTCGCACCAGGGAGTGGTGTAGCCACCCTGGCCCACTCCAGCCTCTCCCCTCTAGCGTATATCATCCCCACGAAACCCTAAGACTCGGGGAGCGACCACAGAAAGATTCCGCCGCCTCTGCGGGGCGGAAAACACCGAGAAAGAAAGATCTCTCTCGCAGAGAGATTTCTGCCAGGGGAATTCCTTCCCGGAGAGGGGAGATCATCGCCATCAACACCACCATCAAGCTGGACTTCATCGGGATCATCATCATCACCACCATCATCACCATCAGCACCCTCATCACCATCTCCATATTGTTGTAACAATTGGTTGAATCTTGCTATAGTTCATAGGGGAAACTTTCCCGGTGTTGATTACTCTTTGTAGTTGATGCTATTGAGTGAACCTTGAATTATTGTTTATGTTCAGATTGTTATACATCATTATTCCATCTCTGATCATGATCCATATGATGTCTTGTGAGTAGTTCGTTTTGTTCTTGAGGACATGGGAGAAGTCTTGTTGTTAGTAGTGGAGTTGTGTTGAGAAAGATTCAATAGATTGTTATTTAAGTTGTGGTGTACTTCTTCTAGTGGTGTCATGTGAATGTCGACTACATGACACTTCACCTATATGGGCCTAGGGGAATGCATTGTGTATTTGGCTACTAATCGTAGGGGTTGCCGGAGTGACAAAAACCTGAACCCCCATTAGGAAACCATTGCACAAGGGACGTAAGGGTCTTAGAGTTTAAAGCTGTGGTTAGGATTTACCTTAATTACTTTCTTGTACTTACGAATGTTTTCAAGGGGGTTTAATCACAAGTATGTATTAAGTCTTGGATGGGATGGTACATTAGCACAGGTTCACCCACACAACACTTAGCAAGCTAGAGAAGATTAATCGACTATATGAAGCGAAGCACTTGACAGTCTTCCCATGTGTCCTCGAGAACGTTTGGTCATCTATAGAAATACAACCGGCTTGTCCTTTGCTGCATAAAGGATTGGGCCACTTGCTGCATTCATTCTTACTGTCTTTTGTTTACTCGTACTTTGTTTACTTGCTTTATCGAAAACCCCTAAAAATCCGTTTGCTAAGTATTTGCAGAGAATTCCTGATCCATACCACTAGCCAGCACCTTCTGCTCATCGTTGGGTTCGACACTCTTACTTATCGAAAATACTGCGATACACCCCCTATACTTGTGGGTCATCAAGACTATTTTATGGAGCCGTTGCCGGGGAGTGAAGCGCTATTGGAGAGTGGAACTGGTAAAGGAAACTTCTACTGTGAGTATTGTTTACTTCTGCTAGTTGCTTTATTTTCGTTATGGATAATTCGCTGAGTTTCTTATTTGGTAATGCTACTACCACTGCTAAGGTAGTAGATAAGCCACCACCTGCTGAGAAAGATGTTTTCAACATACCTACAAGAATTATTGATCATGTTATGGATAACTACTATGTTGGGGATGGAACTGTCCATCCCGGTGATTATTTACTCTTTATACACGAATTATGCGGGTTGTTCAAGTGTGCAGGTATTACTACAGATCAAGTTAAGAAGAAGTTATTCTCATTATCACTGAAAGGAAGAGCTGAGGAATGGTATAAGCTGCTGAAGAATGGTCAAGCTCTGGAATGGGAGGAAATAGTGCCTCTCTTTTACTCAAAGTTTTATCCTCCTAGTGAGATTCATAAAGATCGGAATCAAATATACAACTTTTGGCCTCTTGATGGAGAAAGTACAGCTCAAGCTTGGGGGAGATTGAAGTTACTAATGCTCAAATGTCCCATTCATGAGATCCCCAACAATATTATTATCAACAACTTTTATGCAAGGCTCCCTCTACATGACAAGGATTTATTAGATGCTTCTTGTGCTGGATCATTCATTCGTATGGAAGAAGAAGCTAAATGGGACCTTCTAGATCATATTCAAGACAATGCTGAAGCTTGGGAGAATGACAAAGGTAGAAAGTCAGGTATAAATCATGATTATGAATGCATTGAATCTTTTATGGGAACTGATGACTTTCAAAATATTAAAAATGCTTATGGTCTAGACTCTCAAGCTATTGCTTCTTATTTTAAGGCTTTTGCTTCCTACATTGAAGTGCCTAAAAAGAAGTGGAATAAGTATCATGAACCTTATAAAGATGTTGCTAAGAGTGTTCCTGCAAGAAATACTGAAGTTTATACTGCTAATCATGTTTTACCTGAACCTTATATTGAGAAAATGCCTTTTCTAGTTAAGGTAAAGGAACATTCTATGATAGCTAGGATGGTTAATGAAAGTATGAGTAAAGCTATTGAACCTGATAAACAAATGGTTGATGAGCCTATTGTAGCAAATTTGAAAGACTTTGTTGCTAAATATGAAAAAGAGGGACACACTATCCTTTGTAAGGATACCTCTAATTTTGTTTCACAAAGTAGTGTTATGAGAGCTAGTATTCCTGTGTTTTCTGTTAGAATAAGTGATCATTGCTATGATAGTCCTTGTGATAGCTATATTGTTAAGTTTATGCATGATACTGAAAGTTATTATGAGAAAGGGAAAAGTGTTCTTATGCATCTCAATAATATCAAGTTTCCCCGTTTTATGCTGATAGTTTTTATGTTGCACTTCTTTTGCCTTCTTATGCAAGTTGCCTTTGGTTTCAATAACTTGTTTGTTTACAAAATCCCCTTGCATAGGAAGTGGGTTAGACTTAAATGTGTGTGTGTTTTTGCTTCTTAATGCTCTCTTTCACTTCAAATCATATCCCTATGAGAGCTTGTTCAAAATTATCATGCCCATCTTAATGGCTATAAAGAAAGAGCTTTATGGGAGACAACCCAATTTGTTTTTGCTTTCAATTTGTTTTTGTTTCTTTGAGTCTTGGAAGTTATTACTTCGGTAATAACCGCTCCTTATCCGTTTTGTTTGGTTTTTGTGTCAAGATCAACCTCTAATGAGAGAGAAGTAAGATTTGGGGAAGTTGCTATCCCGAAACAGATTTTTTGTGCTTCACCATAAAAATTCGCGAGAGATCTCTGTATGTCGGATTGAGCTGTAATTTTTTGTGCTTCTGCCCCAGGTTGTTATTTAACTTTCATTAGTTTTGCAATTTTTGACTTGAGCAACAGAAGATTTTCGAAAAAATTGATCTTTACCTTCTGGTCTGTTTTGACAGATTTAGCCAATCTTGCATTTGCTTCTTTAGATTTCCTTTTTGAATTCTTTTTGGGTTTTCGGAAGGAGTTGCTACAGTAGCTTTTGTTTTGATGGTTTTCAGTTGAAGTTGGACTCAAAAGGTTTTATCACTTCACTTATACTAATGTTGCTAATAAGAATTGTGTGAAGTTTTGTGTGAAAGAAATTTCCAGGAAAGTGGAGATAATGGTGTAATAAGGAAGAGAAAGGTTTTATGACTCCAATAATAAGTCTATGAAGATGAAGATATTGATGATTCAAGTGGTGACTCCGTAAGGATCCACTAAATACCAAATTTAGAGACCTGCAGAGTCCATTTCCAACTAGCTAACAGTTCTGGTAAGAAAAGCTCCGCGAAAATACAATCCAACTATATTTTTGCAGTTTTCAGTCAATAAGGAAAGCTACGAAGCGAAAAAGGGACGGAAACGGAGCCAGGGTGGCCCACACCACCCCATGGCACGGGTCCACCCCTGGCCGCGCCACCAGGTGGTGAGGCCACTCCGGACTCCGCCTCCGACTCGTTTTCTCCCAGTACCTTCCTTTTGATATGAAACTTCGTAATATCTAACCCCCCGGATCCCCCGAGGTTCGTATATCGTGCTTTCGTCGTGTTTTTGTTTCGATCTGTTTTTGTCAGGACATACTCTTTGAGAGCTTAGAAGCACAATGGTGTCTGCCAAGGATAAAGGGAAGGAGCCCATGGAGGAAGACCTCCAAGACCCCAGGAAGGAGAAGGAGATCAAGAGTGAAGGTGAAGAGGAGCAAGGCCAATGTCCGCACACCGGCACCACCATTGCAAGCATTGGAGTGGTGAAACCTACCAAGATTAGAAGGACTGCACATATGCAGACTGGGGGGAAAGTTCCCCGTCACAGTTTGGCTCCAAGGTCACTTCCTCCACAGACCAAGAATCCCTTCCATACCTTCATCCATAACCATGCAGGAAAAGAAGACTCCAAGAGGGAAGAACAGAAAAAGAATCACGAGAGCTGGGATCCACGAACTGAAATGATCACGAGCCGTATTGAGCACAACTCGGAGTTGATTCGTACTCTCACCTTCGAGATTGAGGACTTGGGGAAACTGATCAGAGAGCTCATCGAGAGGATACCACCACCACCAAAGGAGTAATTCGTCATCAGGTTTGGCATCCCCTTGGTTTGTTCCAAGCTTAGGGGAGTGCCGCGGTATCACATCACTATCTTCTATCTTTTTACTTTATTAGTAGAGTCATATCATGAATAGAGGAGTTATTATGTAGTATGGTTTGCATTATGGAAGTGTCCCCTCTCTCGTTAGATTTGTATCCCTTGGTGTGAGTTTCCATTATGGAGTACTAATGAGAAGTTCTATCATTTACTCTTTTGCATAGCTTATATTAGTTTTTAATTCGTGGTTATATGATTGATCATGTTGTTTGTATTGGTAACACTTTGGGATCTTTGAGTTAATTTAGTTGGTTTTGGCAAACCTGGCTCGGTCAGTAGCAACACCCTTTTTGAGAGTTGAAAAGAAAAAGATAGAAGTACTCGAGAGAAAAATAATTTCATCATCTTTCTTTCTTGATTTGCTCATAAGTCTAGTATTCTCTAGTTAAGATCTTTTGTGCTTCCAAGGAAGATTGCATGTTTGTCTTTATCATTTGTATGTTTGTTTGTTTCCTTCAACTCTTGTACTTGCTACCCAGCCTTGCTAGCCAAAAACCTATACTGAGAGGGATTTCTTCTCGTGCATCCACTCCCTTAAACCAAAACCCTTGCCATTTGCGTCCACCATACCTACCTAGTAGAATTATTGCTATTCCAAGTAAATTCTTGTTTTGCCTACCTCCCAAATTAAACTTGTTATGCGAAAATTAGTGATTAAAGCTCTCATGAACTTGATGGCATACTTTACTTTCTTGCATTTAATAAACCTGAACCATTGTGAACTCTGCATGAAAGTTATATGATTGCAAATTATAGGCTGGGGATTAGCAGAACCGTGTTGTCACGAGGAATGCTTTCAACACTTGTAAATATAAACCCAGTTGATGCCTTGCTCTTTTGTTTGCGGATGTCGTCGATGTGAAATAAAAGGGGAGTTTGTAAGTCCATGGAGTTATGTATGTGTGTTAGAGAAACGCCTGGGCCGCTGGTCTAATCCATGCTGACATGGTGGAAACCTGCAGCGTAACCATAATGATATATATGAAGCATTCTTCTTATAAAAAAAAGAGAGATAGCTATTGAGAAAAAGAAAATAAAAAAAGAGATACTATGAAAAGAGGAAAGAGAGAAAAAAACACCATTTTCCCATGGTAAATAAGAAGATTGCTGAGATACTCATTGTCTGCTTGCCTTGTCATTTTGATATGGGGATTCTTCCCATCGGGCAAGGGGTACCCCATTGGTGGTTCTCAATGATACGCACATACTTACGATGACAAGAACTTACCGGTAACTAAAGTTGAGTAGCATGAGGAGCGGCCCTCGTACTCAAGGGACTTGGGATTTTCAGTTTATAGTCTGTCAAGCATATAACTCAGATTGGACCTCACTTTCACCTTAATCACCTAAAGATGCCTATGATAGGGGCAATGAGAGCTGAAAGCTAGTAAGTATCATAATTTTTGGGATCTCTTTATGAGACTTGCAATCCCTGCTTCCCTCTTTGAAGGGCCTCTCTTTTACTTTGTAGTTGAGTCAGTAAACCTATTCCCTTCTATCTCAGCAAGTACTTTGAGTTGATGTGTTTCATTCATTCATATGGTGATTTATTCATTCATGTTTCTTATGTTCCTTGCTTTGTGCATTTCTCTTATCTTGATGTTTACTACTTTGAAAGCTTTCTTTGAAAACCAGCTATTTGTGAACTCCAGCAAATTATCAACTATTCCTCGACCAAGAGCTAAGTTTGCCATTACCAATGATGATTTACTCTATGTATCTTTATTGTGTTTCCTTTACTCATTGCAAGTTGATTTGTATAATAGTGAGTTGTCTTCTATTATGATCTATGTATTTGATGAATGTGATGCTTCTTGTCCGTATTCTTTTATCGACTCTTTTATTGAGCTCAGTTTCGCTTGGGGACAAGCGAAGTCTAAGCTTGGGGGGAGTTGATACGTCCATTTTGCATCACTATTCTATGTCTTAATTCACTATTATTCATTGATATATTTCGTATTGAGAGGTGATACTTATGTTATTTCATCTGTTTTTGCATGGTTGATGACTTTTGGAGCATGGACCGCTGCAGTCAGGATTCTGATGGAAAAGGTGCTGTTTGGAGGCAAAATTCGCGAAGATCAGAAAATCCGGGAAAATATACGGAAAATTCTATTTTTCCAGAAGACTCAAGATGCGGAAGATGGAGTGGAGGTGGGCCCAGGGGCCCACACCACCCCATGGCGCGCAAGCCAGTAGCGCCAGGAGTGGTGTGGCCACCTGCCCACTCCAGCCTCCTGGCGTATATCATCCCACGAAACCCTAAGACTCGGGAGCGACCACGAAAGATTCCGCCTCAAGGCGGAAAACACCGAGAGAGAAGATCTCTCCGTGAGACAAATTCTGCCGGGGAATTCCTTCGGAGGGAGATCGTCGCCATCAACACCACCATCAAGCTGGACTTCATCGGGATCATCATCATCATCACCACCACAATCATCACCATCAGCACCCTCATCACCATCTCCATATTGCTGTAACAATTGGTTGAATCTTGCTATAGTTCATAGGGGAAACTTTCCCGGTGTTGATTACTCTTTCTAGTTGATGCTATTGAGTGAACCATTGAATTATTGTTTATGTTCAGATTGTTATACATCATTATTCCATCTCTGATCATGATCCATATGATGTCTTGTGAGTAGTTCGTTTTGTTCTTGAGGACATGGGAGAAGTCTTGTTGTTAGTAGTGGAGTTGTGTTGAGAAAGATTCAATAGATTGTTATTTAAGTTGTGGTGTACTTCTTCTAGTGGTGTCATGTGAACGTCGACTACATGACACTTCACCTATATGGGCCTAGGGGAATGCATTGTGTATTTGGCTACTAATCGTAGGGGTTGCCGGAGTGACAGAAACCTGAACCCCCATTAGGAAACCATTGCACAAGGGACGTAAGGGTCTTAGAGTTTAAATTTGTGGTTAGGTTTTACCTTAATTACGTTCTTGTACTTACGGATGTTTGCAAGGGGGTTTAATCACAAGTATGTATTAAGTCTTGGATGGGACGGTACATTAGCACAGGTTCACCCACACAACACTTAGCAAGCTAGAGAAGATTAATCGACTATATGAAGCGAAAGCACTTGACAGTCTTCCCATGTGTTCTCGAGAACGTTTGGTCATCTATAGAAATACAACCGGCTTGTCCTTTGCTGCATAAAGGATTGGGCCACTTGCTGCATTCATTCTTACTGTCTTTTGTTTACTTGTACTTTGTTTACTTGCTTTATCGAAAACCCCTAAAAATCCGTTTGCTAAGTATTTGCAGAGAATTCCTGATCCATACCACTAGCCAGCACCTTCTGCTCCTCGTTGGGTTCGACACTCTTACTTATCGAAAATACTGCGATACACCCCCTATACTTGTGGGTCATCAATCACCATCATCAAATGTTTGTTGTTCTTTCAAAAATCCATTCTTTAGTAATCTATTAGTGTAGTAAACATTTTACTTACATCTCCTATTCATCCTTATCATGAAAAGTTTCATGATCAAGCTACTATAGCCTATAAGGAAGAATCGCGAGTATAATGTTAGTTCCCAATACCTTTTGGGAGATCCAGATGCCTAGCATCTCCATCCTTCACAAATTCTCATACAATATGAGAATATGTATTTTGCTAAATTATCCTCTATCATAATGCAACCAAAAACATTGTTTCAGATATCACAATATCTTCCACACATGATGGTTTCTAAAACAATTTTTCAGCTCCTAGATAATCTTGATATTAAAACAACTTTTGAATATCAATAATCATGGAGGCAAACATGATACTTTAGATACTAACATTGGAATTCTTACTTTTGATTTAATACTACTTATTGAACTTCATGGAGTAAATAGAGTTTGCTGAAAGTTTGCAATAGGACTTCTAAACTTTAAATTGACATTCAAAACAATACGATACCAGTTCGTAAAGTAAATATCCAGAATTTTGTAGTTCTATTATCTCAATTAAAACTAAGCATAAGGTAGTGAACATATGCCAATTACTACAACAAATTATGCAAATTCACTTTGATTTAGTTTATGACAAATTGAGTTCGACTAATCCAAATTAGAAATGAACTCCCACTCAAAAACGACATGCCTTTTTGGTGATTACATGAACCAAATACACTACACCAAGTCCGGTCATCACGTGAGCCGGTGTAGCTTCAAAGGAGAGCATCTATATGGGCATCATATCAACTATATGACTCATGCGTAACCTTTCGGTCCGTGTTCTGAGGCCATGTCTGTACATGCTAGGCTCGTCAAGTAAGAACCTTAGTATGTAAAACTATCTTGCACCCGTTGTATGAAAGCGCGGAGTCGAGTACACCCAATCATCACGTGATGTCTCGAAACACGATCCATAGAACGGTGCATACTCAAGGAAGAACACATTTTATCTTGATATCTAAATGAGGGATCATCTTACAATGCTATTAAAAGCACCAAACTAGCAGTATAAGATGTAAACATCTAATGTGTAAAGTGAGATGATATGGTCCATGCATTTGATCTCTATCATTTGCATCGTGGTATGATCAATATCATTCCTTTGTGTGTAAGGCCAAGGTCTATGGAACTTACACATTAAGTATGTTGTAAGAGTATCTACCATACATCTACTTACAACATTACCATATCAATACACTAATCCAGCAACAATCTAAACTAGACGCCTCTAATTTATCCATTGCAAGTTTTATGTGGCTTAGGGCTTTCGGAGATAGAACCGGTCTTACCTACGAACATGGAACCACAACGAGGATAACCAAGTTATTAGCAACTCGTTGTAAATTAGATATTGACTATAGTAGGAGAGACAGACACCCGCCAGCCACTTATGCAAAACTAGTTGCATGTCAGTCGTGGGACCGGTCTCATGTACGATGACATGTAAGGTTGGTCCCGGCCGCTTCATCCCACTATGCCACCAATATCCAAAATACATGAAAGAAGCAATAACATGATCATCATCACCCACATATAAACATATGTGTACTACCCATGCAAAGCACCTACGCATAGATCAGGCTCTGATACCACTGTTGGGTTCGCAGCATAGAAAACAAAAAAATTCCTACGAAGGGAACTATACGCCAAGATCTATCTACTAGATACAGAGCAATGGCTAGATATACATCCATAGAGAACTTACCCTCGAAGACAACAAAGCTTTGTTAACGAGATGGAAGTCGTGGATGATGTAGTTGAACACTTGCCGATCTCAAGATCGTGATGAAGTCCAGCAGGTCCGGCTCCAGCACGTCCATCAGATCCAGATCTAGCAAGTCCAGCACCACAAAGCAGCGGTGCATCCGTGATCGCACACACGTCCGGTACCCCGACAACCTCCGTCCCTCGCTCCAGCAAAGCAGCGGAAGCAGCAACTCCTTTCCAGATAAAGCCACTAGGAAGATGTATCTGGCTAATCCGAGACCATGGGGAATAACTAGAGGGGGAGAGAGATCCTTCACGAGGAGGTGTGTGTTGTGAGGAGGAGAGGGGGGCCTTTTATAGGGAAGAGGGGTGGCACCCAAGGGCCATGGCATGGCAGCCATGGTGGTGCCCCCACCTCTTCCACAATCATGTGGGTGGAGCTCCCACTCCCATAAAAAGCCTCCACTCAAAATTCCACTCACACATGCATTAAATTTCCACCAAATTTAATGTAAGATCTCATTAAATAAAACTATTTTATTCAGAATTTTATTAATTACATTAATTAACAAACATTCACATAAAAGCCCCTGCAACATTTCAATATCACATGTTGAACCAATTTCACCCGAAACAGTTTCGGTGTCTATTGAAATAATTCCAGCGCTTTCTTAAATCTTTATCTGAAACATATTTGCTCCAAATGGCGTCAGTATCCCATAAGTGTGTCACCCTACGGTTCGTGAATAATGCAGACAGGACCGAGACCCCTCTCCGATCAATAATCAGCAGCCGGACCTGGAGATCCGTACTGACTCCCACATATTCAACAATGACTCTTGTGATCGTGTGAACCTTTAACGTCATAACTAAATCCCTTTGTCTCGCGATATATTACATGTCCGAGATTCGATCATCGGCATCCAAATACCTAGTTTGATCTCGTTACCGACATGCACTCTTTTCTCGTTCCCGTGATATAACATTCTAGTGATCACATCACTTGCTTGCAAGCTATTTCAATGTGATATCACCGAGAGGGCCCAAAGTATATCTATTCGTCATCGGGATGGACAAATCCCACTCTTTATCCATTAGCCTCAACATAACACCTTCATAGCATTAAACCCACCTTTATAGTCACCCTGTTACGGTGTGACGTTTGATGTTATCAAGATACTCTTCTGGTGTTAGCAATTAACATGATCTCATGGTCTAAGGACTAAGATTACTTCATATGATGTTATAGCAATATAAACATAATGACTCTGATCGTAATGCTATACTTTGGATGAATGTTCATCACATCATTTCATAAATGCTGCGACCTCGTTATTAACAACATCCAATGTCCATGATCAGGAAACCTTGATCATCTTGTTAATCAACGAGCTAGTCTATAAGAGAGGCATAACTAGGAACCTTTTATTTGTTTATTAAACACACATGTATTGATGTTTCCAATCAATAGAATTATAGCATGCAAAATAAACATTTATCATAAACATGGAATAAGATAATAACCACTTTATTATTGCCTCTTGGGCATATTCCCTTCAGGTACCACACGGGGGATTTTATTATTTTCCAGAGTGGATTTTTCAGTTTTATTATAGACCAATGTATTTGTGTTATATAGTCTCAAAAGCCACACCTTGATGACCCACAGACATTCAAGTTGGGTGTGGTGATGCAACTGTTTCTGTCACACTGCAGGTTCACCATGTCCATGTGGTAGTTGCATATTCTAGGGCCTCTCTGGGCTTTCTGTTCAACATGGTTGTATGACACAAATGGAGTCCCTACAGATCAATGCATTTGTGTTACGTAGTCTCAAAAGCCACACCTTGATGACCCACACACATTCCAGTTGGGTGTGGTGATGCAACTGCTTTTGTCACACTGCAGGTTCACCATCTCCATGTGGAAGTTGCATATTCTAGGGGCTCTCTTGGATCTCTGACCAACATGGTTGTTTGACACAAATGGAGTCCCTATAGATTAATGCATTTGTGTTATGTAGTCTCAAAAGCCACACATTGATGACCCACACACACTCAAGTTGGGTGTGATGATGCAACTGCTTCTATCACACTGCAGGTTCACCATCTCCATGTGGCAGTTACATATTCTAGGGGCTCTCTGGGATTTCTGTCTAACATGGTTGTATGACACAAATGGAGTCCCTACAGATCAATGCATTGGTGTTATATAGTCTCAAAAGCCACACCTTGATGACCCACAGACACTCAAGTTGGGTGTGGTGATGCAACTGCTTTTGTCACACTACAGGTTCACCATCTCCATGTGGCAGTTGCATATTCTAGGGGCTCTCTGGGAATTCTGGCCAACATGGTTGTATGACACAAATGGAGTCCCTACAGATCAATGCATTTGTCTTATCTAGTCTCAAAAGCCACACCTTGATGACCCATAGATAATCAAGTTGGGTGTGGTGATGCAACTGCTTCTGTCACACTACAGGTTCACCATCTCCATGTGGCAGTTGCATATACTAGGGGCTCTCTAGGCTTTCTGTCCAACATGGTTGTATAAAACAAATGGAGTCCCTACAGATCAATGCATCTGTGTTATGTAGTCTCAAAAGCCACACCTTGATGACCCACACACACTCAAGTTGGGTGTGGTGATGCAAGTGCTTTTGTCACACTGCAGGTTCACCATGTCCATGTGGCAGTTGCATATTCTAGGGGCTCTCTGGGGTCAAATGGAGTCCCTAGAGATCAATGCATTTGTGTTATATAGTCTAAAAAGCCACACCTTGATGACCCACAAACACTCAAGTTGGGTGTGGTGATGCAACTGCTTCTGTCACACTGCAGGTTCACCATCTCCATGTGGCAGTTGCATATTCTAGGGGCTCTCTCGGCTTTCTGTACAACATGGTTGTATGACACAAAAGGAGTCCCTATAGATCAATGCATCTGTGTTATGTAGTCTCAAAAGCCACACCTTGATGACCCACACACACTCTAGTTGGGTGTGGTGATGCAACTGCTTCTGTCACACTGCAGGTTCACCATCTCCATGTGGCAGTTGCATATTCTAGGGGCTCTCTGGGATTTCTGACCTTCATGGTTGTTTGACACAAATGGAGTCCCTAGAGATCAATGCATCTGTGTTATGTAGTCTCAAAAGCCACACCTTGATGACCCATCTGTGTTATGTAGCAGGTCGAGTCGGTTACACATTAGGGTTTCCCTTTGAACTTTCTATCTTAAGCTTCTTCTTGTCTCGCAAGCAATCAAGAGTTTGTGGGCCACTCGAATTCTCCATTGGGCCTTGGCAACACCATGGGCTTCTGCCGTATCTGGACCATATATACCAAACTCAAGTACTTGCAGGGTATACCCATGTCATTAGCCCCTGAGTGTCCAGTGGAATCACAGATTCGACTAGAGACTTTATGAAGTTTTTCGAGTGCATGACTGAGCCTAATTTACGTGCCTGTCCTGTTTGTGTCCTGTTTGTGTCATAGGGATTGATGATATGCGTGCCTAATTTAACCGATGTATCGATATCAGTTAACTGCCTTAGGGTAAAACAACACAATCTACTCAAACTCGAGTTCCCGAACTCGAATTCGGAAAAGTGCTGGCGTAATTCGACTCAGGCCGCGGAGGTCTTACATGAGTCAAATTCTAGTGTATAAGTGTGAGCACTCGACACGTCCGTCAAGTCATGTTCATCGCACCTGTAGGTACGGATATATTTCTGGTAGTGCGTAGCAGATGCGTTGCCAGGCCTTATTCAGGTCTTATCTTCACGCTGTAAGCGCGACATCCAAATTTTTTGTCATCACGGAGATGATTCGGGTGGCCCAGGAGACGTAGTCTCTTTGTAGGGAAAATAAGAGGCAGAATTGCCATAATATTCAAGTGTGGATGTTATCAACACACAGTATAATGTACCAGAAAAATAATCATAGGGTGCACGGCCAGCGCTCCCTATGGGAGTAGCCCCCGAGTGCCTACTCGAGTCGTAGACTCGAGTGGGGACTAAAAAACATTTGCGACTGCTATCGTATTTTGTTGCTTGTTTCAGTCGAATATGCTTTCAGCGCTCCCTATGGGAGTAACCCGCAGTTCAAAGTCGAATCGATGATTCGAGTGAAGGGTTTATCTTGAATGTTCGTATACCTGCATAAATCTTTCGGGTGCACGACCAGCGCTCCTGTTAGGAGTAGCCCCCGAGTGCTTGGTTGAGTCGAAGACTCGAGCAAGGACTAAAGTAGTCGAAATCTTCGGCTGCTGGAAAATCAATAACGTCAGTGCTGACGATGTGATGACCTCGGTTGCCCGCGTGAGCGGCTTTGACGGGACGTGACGAGTGGTGGGTCCCACTTTCTGACTTTGATCTGACCGGGCGTGCGTAATCTTCTGTTTTAACTGCGTCTCCTTGATTTCCACGCGTAATGGGAATAGTGGGGGGACGGTTCGTGCTTCAGCTTCGCCACGTGTCGATGGCGATGTGCACCACGCGTGTAGTAGGGTTTCTGCTGGCCATTGGATGGTGTCTACAAGGAGGTTAAGTAGCAGCATAGCTGCGGTAATTTTCCCATCTGTCTTCTTTGCTCGTGCCTCCATTGCCATTGCTACTGCTCTCTACTTCCTTGCGCACTTCCTATTTGCGGCACTGGACGAACTCTGTGTCTTCCGTTCTCACCGCCATCGGAAGATGGGCAAGAAGAAAGGAGGCACCGCCGCTGGATCCGCGGCCACCATTGTCACCACCAAGAAGAAGGGCGGTACCGTCACCGTGGGCACCAGCGCCGCTAGTGCTGGGAAGAAGAAAGGTGCTGGCACCTGCATCACCAATGCCGCCTGGCGGGCGTCCATCATCAAGCCCGCCGAACTCCATCTTCATCGTCGAGATGGAGTTCTTCCTCCCGCGGAAGAAGACTCGCGAGTGCCCGGTGAGGAGGTAATCCCTTGTCCTTCTCCGGGTTTCCGAGTGATGTTCCTTGCGTTCATCATCCGAGGTCTTTCTCTCCCTCTGCATCCTTTCTTTCGCGGTCCCCTTTGTTTCTATGGGCTCCAGCTTCACCAGCTGTCCCCAAATTCCATTCTCCACATCTCCTGCTTCATTACTCTTTGCGAGTGCTGGCTCGGAATCGAGCTGCACTTTGGCCTCTTCAAGAGGCTTTTTAAGCTGAAACGCCAGTCGGTGTCCGGTTCGGTAGTCTACGACGTAGGAGGCTGTGGGATCCATGTCGACTACTCTATCACCTATTTTTCCATCAAGCTCACCGCGTCCGTCCAAGGATAGAGGGACAAGTGGTTCTACATTCCATGATCAGAAGGCCGACGGAGAGCACTACGGACTCGTGCCCTTTGATCCCCTGGCGACTTGCAAGAGGAGGCGCTCCTAGAAGAATGTCATTATGCCCGGCGAGTCCGAGGAAACAGAAGTGTTGTATAAGCGCGTCTACGACCTCGAAAACTGCATAGGCAAGGAAGAAGGTGGCACTTCCCTCATTCGCATCTGGTTGCGCCGCCACGTCCAGCCTCTACAGGCCAGAGTGCACCCTATGTTCCACTGGACTGGTGCTGATGATGTCACTCGTGTGTCTGCCGAGGGCATTTCTGCAGGTGAGGTGGATAAGAGGGTGTGACTGGTGACCAAATACACTGCCAAGGAGGTTCTCCTAGGCGAACCGGTCGTGCCTCCTTTCGACGCCTCTAACCCTCCACCTGAGGTAGAAATGTACTGTGAAGTAGTTTTCGTTTTCGATTGCCTTTATGATGCTTTGATATATAATGTTGTATCTTCTGAATGCAGGACTAGAAGGTGTCTCCCAATTTGCCCCCTCGTCCTGAAGGGGTTATCCCTCGCGAAGTGGATGAAGAGGACTGTAACATCCCAAAACTTTAATCCAAGCTTATCAAGATCTAATCATCCAAAAATGGGGTTCACAAAAACTTTTCCAAATTTAAAATGAAAGCATTCATATGTGTATGCATTTAAAATAGGAGTTGTTTGAATTGCCATGATTGATTGATCCAATGCTTGTAAAATGTTTCTTAGGTGATTTAAACATCATCTACATCATTCCCAAACTTTTCTTAAAAAAAATCAAATCAAAAAGATTTAAAATGAAGGAATGGTCATTTTGGCAAATTTAACTCTCATGCCTACTTTGGCTATTCCTAGTACTCAATTCTTAACAGAAACAATTCTTGATCTTTGCACCCCTTGCTAGTACACATAATGAGGTACCAAGGCCCACGTTTTGATCTGCTAAAAACATTCTATTAACTATTTTAAATGACAATTTAAAATTGAATCTAATGCATATGCCTAGATCACCCCTATTTCTAAAACCAGCTATTTGGGCTCCATTTTCAAAACCCTTGCAACCAGAGACTACCTATCACTAGTGGACATCACTCAAAAATTTTGAACTCAAAATTCAAAACTTTTTCTCTTGCGGCCATTTCATCAAACACTTGGCAGGCTTAATCATACCTCTAATCCTAGCTCACTGTTTTGAACAGGGTTTTGCTCCCATTTGATCTCCATTTAATCTCTCTGTCCCCCTTTGATCAAACCATGCCATTTGCAACCCATCCCCTACACCCTAGTGGCAATGCCATGCCATGCCGAGCACCATCCTTGCCGGCCAACCTTGCAACCGCCGCAGCAGACCACTCCCCCTTCCCTCTCCATGTCTAGGAGGTAGCCAACACCGCACCGCCCCTCTCTGTCCCTTGCCCGAGCCAAGAGCAGCCGTGGACCACCGAGGAGAAACCGCGCCCAGTGCCACCGTGCCATGCCGATGCCGCCTCCAGAGCGTGCTTTGTCCCCGCGTGCACAAGCCGCCGCTCGACCGCAGCCCGCGCCCGCCACTCCGCCTCGGTCTAGAGAACACCCCAGACACCCCCGTTCGCCGCCTAAAGCTTCACAGCCACCGCTCATCGTGGACACCGCCGCCTCTGCCTCTCAGAGCGCCACTGCGCCCAGACCGCTTACCACCGCCCCTACGGCCGCATTCAAGTCCTAGAGCACCGCCAGGGAACCACCCGTCGATCGCCATCCCCAGCCATGCCTCTAGCTCGCCGTAGCCATGTCGCCACCGTCGACCGCCCATCCCGCTCGGTCTCACCGTCGGGCCTATAAAAGGAGCCCTCCCCAGCCATTCTTCTCCACACCATTCCACTCCCCTCACCTCTCTGAACCTCACCCACCTCTCGCCGGAGCAAGTGGAGCAGCAGCTCGCCGGAATTGGATCCGGAGCCGCCGCCTCTGGAGGAGAAGGGTGCCGTTGATTTCGACCACCCCAAGCTCCACCGTGACCACGCCTCGCCTCGCCGTCGTCTTCCACTTCGTTTGCCCGCCTCGACCTCGCCTGGAGCCTGACACGCCTGATGAGACCCCACCGAGCTGCTAGGGTTCGAGCTCACGACCTGTTAAATCATCGACGACCCTCGATCGTTGATCTAGCTTCTAATCCGACGACCCATAGCCAGACTGCCGTTTGCGTTTTAAGTGTCACGACAAGCGGGACCCCCCAGTCAGCTGAGCCCCTCGCCGCAGAGCGCCACTGGGCCGGCCCATTTCTTTTCCCGCGTTAGCCCACAGATTCAAATCTGGATTTTTCTTTTAGTTTGAATCTAGTTTCTGTCCACTAGTTTGAAAATCAATTCAGAGAGTTTTAGAAATCCAAATTGCATGAAACCAATTTTGTCTGAAAGGCATTGAAATAATCTATCCAAGCCCGTTGGATTTAATTCATTTAGAGTTAAAAATATCTCCTAGTGAAAATAACAAGACAGAAGCTTTGGCACTGGCAACATTTTTATAAAATCAACCAAGTTAGCTTTTGAGTTGATTCCAACTCTCAAAAATCACATTTCATCATATCTATCCAAATATGTAATAATATTAAGGTTTACATGCAGTGACTTTGGACTAGTACCAAAATAATGCTATATAGGCATTTCTAGTCACTTAAAAATCATTAAATAATAAACTTACACCAAAGTAATATTGATCCAACCTTTAAATCTCATTCCCACATGTTAGAATATGTGGGGAGGACAATTGTCCACATGATCCCATATTTTGGTGGTGAATATGAAATTTTAGTTATTATCTCAATGAGTAGAAATTACTTTTCTAAAATAAAAAGGGTGAAACTATTGAAATTAAACTTGTGATGCTTGTGCTGATAATAGATCATCAATTGCGTGTTTTAGAATGCTACTTAGCCTAGTTAAGTATTGTTTGGTGATTGTCTACTCCCTATGTATTTATAGACGCTAGTACCGACCAAGCTTTCGAGGAGGAGGAGTTCTACCAAGAAGAATAAGAAGAAGAAAACTTCAACCACTACACCAACCAAGGCAAGCTATTAGTGGCAAGCTAACCCTTGCAAAACATACTTTAGCAAGCTATTGATAGCAAGCTAGAATAAAACTAGATGGTTTAGCAAAGATGCCTTAAGCATGCTTTGATCACACCCCTTTAACTATTAGTGCCCCAAGTCTTTGTGACAAGTTTTACCTCCCTTAGTTTACACAAAGTTCTTTACTTAATTTTGAAGGTAGCTTAAAGAGTATAAAACTTGACCTACTTAGAAACCTTTAGATGTCATTCTATGGCATGAGATTGATCCCATCTTTCCACCTTAGTGAACACTCTTAACTTAGTACGTTAGAATAGATCAAAAACTTGAGTCACTTTAGATGGGAACACTTGGTGAAAATGAATTGTGAAAACCTTGGAATGATGAGTCATTCTATTGAGATGTTTTGACATGTGTTGAGAAACACAACTGGTTTATGATGATGAAAATGATGAGGCATGAGCCTTCACCCCTTTATAAAAACTGATGGTTGGATTCGGATGCGACACCATTCCAAATTTACCGTACAACCACATTACCTGAATTGGGTAAGGCTTAGCTGGAAATTTATATGCATTAGTATTAGTTCCCTCACGGGAGAGGTTTGAGCTGAGGCTACCTCTCAATGATGTCCACATATGCAGTGCCCAAGATGACTGATGGTCATGGTTGGGAGGCCATGCTCATAGGAGAGGTGCTATTACTAGGATGTGTAAAGGGAAGGTTATGTTTGATTATCTGCATACCAAGTATGATGATTCAGGGTTATCCCTGACAGATGTATCGAATCTTGTGGTGAAAGTGTACCACCTCTGCAGAGTGTCAAACTATTCGAATAGCCGCTTCCGCGGTTATGGACAGTTGGAATGGCCATACTGTTTCGTTGTCAGATGTTTTCTAAATAACTTGAAGTGAATGATGAACTTTGACTTGACCACAACAGGGTTAGGTTGATGAAGATAGCTTCCCAACTTAAGTAATTCTAGAACTTTATTTTATCTTTCTTTGCTTCTGAACTCAGCTTAGGTTTCAAACTTACTTTGATAGTTAAACTTATATTTAGCACTTTAACTTAGAATTATACTCCTTGCTAGTAGTAGTTTGCGAGTACTTAAAGAGTACTCATGACTTTTGTCACTGGCTATTATCATGGCCAGACTATGAAGGAGATTATCAAGATGATGATCGGCAGGACGGCTATGATAACTAGGACTATCTGCCTTCGTCAGCATTGCCTGTGCCCCTGAAGATGGACCCCACCGCTACGCTTATCGTTTATTTCCGCTGCTTGTTGTATTAAAGACTGGATCATGAGATCCTTATTTGTGTAAAACCTTATGTATGGTTTGTAATGGACGATGTACTTTGATATCCAATCTGTTATGTCTCGCAAAAATGATAATCCTGGGATTGCGAGGTATGGCATAACGGGCATCTGGGATTAAAAAACCGGGTGTTGACAAGTTGGTATCAGAGCCATCCTGACCATAGGAGACCCTAGTTAGAATGGATGTCCAAACCAAAAACTTAGCTTCAAAACCAAAGTGAGTATTTATGAAAAACTATTTCCTCTCTTACCCTTGTGAACTCATTCTTTCTCAAAAATACATGTTCCTCAAAATTCTTACATTACTACTTAAAATTTGACACACTTGATCACTTCACTAACTTCCTCATCCTAAATTCTTGTAGATGGAGACTCAGTTCAGCAAGATTTACCAGTTGGGAAACGGAGGTCAGCTGATCTTCGAGAGGGATCTGGATTCACTGTCAGAGTTACTGGGACGCCCACATCCGGAGTTTCTTGGAGCTCAACTTCCAGGACCCCCCGGAGGAGACCTACAATGGCTAGTCATCGCAGATCTTCGAGGAAGCATTGAAGCACCAACTTCTGGAAGAATTCAGTTCTCCGTGAGAGAGAACAACTGGCTAGATGGATTAGCCAGGGCAATGCATGAAGCTCTCGCACGTCTATGTGCCCTCAGCGTCAACCAGATTCAAGGAACCCGTTTTGCCCACTATGCAAGACGTGACTTCATGGGAATGCCGATGGAGATGCCAAGCCACCCAGAGTTGAGACGTCAAGTGGAGAACCTGGACTTCTTGCTTCATGACCGACAGCAGGAACTAGACAATGCCAGAGAGTTATCCAACCAGAACCGTGCCATTGCCGACCAGAAGGCCCAGACTTTTGCACTGCTCGTCCAAGATCGCCAGTCTCTTCGTCGCCAGCGTGCCAGGAAGGATCGTACCATCGCCCGTCTTTGCAAGAAGGTGGCCGACCTCGAGAAGACCGTTAAGGAGCAGGAAGCTCAGCTTGCCGCCAAGGAAGAAGATGATGAGGGTGAAGACATCCAGGGAGATATGGATTCTTACCTCAGCAACAATGACGATTTTCTGGCAGAGGATGCTGTGGACTTCTACATGGATGATGAGGACTCCGACTTCATCGAAGATGAGTAGATGCACTAGAGCACTGTCGAAGCATGAGATGTATCATCTCATTGTATCGTAGTTTACAGAATGGTTCTTCAAACCATCTGTTTTCCCCTTTTCCTTGGTGTAGTGTGTGTTGTATCGGGTGCTTGATTGCATGAATGAAAATGAAGTTAGTTGAAAAACCTGAGTCTAACTCAAAGTTTTAGCTTTGAAAACCCAAAACCATGAACCTTAGAATTTCCCTCTTACCCCTATATCTATCTCAATCTCCAGATGACTCGTGGAAACCAAGGAGGGAGCAGCTCGTCGCAGGATCCAATGCTGCAGATCTTGCAGAATCTCATCGCGGACCGTGAAGCAAGCAGGGCCGAGCGTCAAGCCAACCTAGCAACATTGCAGCAGATCTCCCAAATGGCTCTCAACAACCAAGGACATGGAAATCAGGATCACCATGGGTCCAAACTCAAAAAAATTCAGAACACCAATCCCCCGATCTTCAACCAATCTGAAAACCCATTAGATGTCGATGACTGGTTACAAACCACGGAAAACAACCTCGAAGTTGCAGGAGTAGATGCAAATGAGAAAGTTCTCTTCGCCACCCACTATCTGGCAGGAGATGCAAGAGCTTGGTGGAATAGCATCCGCAATATGAACCATGGCCAGGTGATGACCTAGGAAGCATTTAAGGTCAAGTTCAGCCGCACCCATGTGCCGCAAAGTCTTGTCAACCGGATGAGAGATGAATTCCGTGAACTGAAGCAAGGAAGAATGACTGTGGTAGAGTACCGTGACAAATTCTTATCACTCGCCAGATATGCACTGGATGAAATCAACACGGAGGCCAAGAAGAAAGAGAGATTCTTAAACGGACTGCATGATGAGATGCAGACTGTCCTCGTCAACATCCGTTTTGATGATCTCGAAGAGCTCGTCGACTCTGCCATTCAGATGGAAGGGAAGATTAACCAAGCAAACGACAACCACAAGCGTCGTATGATGCAGCAGTCTGGATCTAGTAGTCACCAGAAGTACCATCCTAACCCGTCACCAGGATATGCACCAAGGAACAACCAACCCCCAAATTCTTGCCCAAGCTATCCCAACCGTAGCGGAGGAAATGTGATGTCTGGAGGAAACAATCACAACTCTGGCAATGCCAACAACTTCAACCGTGCCCCTCCCAAGAGCAACAACAACAACACTGCACCCAGGACTGGCAGCAATGTTGTACCTGTCGCTGTCAAGGACAAGTCCCAGATCACTTGTTTCGAGTGTGGAGTAAAGGGTCACTACTCCAATGAGTGTCCCAAGAAGACTGCCGCCAATGCCCCTGTGAATGCCCCAGCTCAGCAGCAGCGTAGTGTTCAACCAGGAAGGAGGTTTGCCCCAGGGAACCCTCACAACCGCAACGGTCGTCTCTTCCACATGAACACAGAGGAAGCCCAGGAAGCGCCAGATGTAGTGCTGGGTATGTTTTCTGTCAACTCAGTATTAGCAAGAGTATTGTTTGATTCTGGAGCATCGCATTCATTTGTCACCGAAGAATTTGTATGCACTAGTAAGATTCGCCCAACCAACCTGAAACATGTCATGATAGTTCAAATCCTCGGCTCAACAACAAAAGCTAGAAAAATTTGCAAAGTTGTACCTATCAGAATACATGGGATAGATTTTTATGCCAACCTAATTGTACTTGGAACCAAAGGATTGGAAGTAGTACTAGGTATGGACTCGATGTCAAGGCATAAAGGACTGATATACTGTGCTAAGAAAGCCATCACCATGACCAGTAG
Source organism: Avena insularis (assembly GCA_023614405.1). Lineage (NCBI taxonomy): Eukaryota > Viridiplantae > Streptophyta > Magnoliopsida > Poales > Poaceae > Avena > Avena insularis. The sequence goes on from CM042693.1 coordinate 441,031,770, forward strand.
TTCTGGAGTAACAGTAGAGCATATCTCTGAAACCTTACCCCGTCAATTCAAGTGCAACAAGAGTGTAGCCCTGCCCACCATTGACCAAGTCAGAGTAGTCTGTGAATACCCCGACGTATTCCCAGATGAATTGCCAGGTATGCCCCTGGATAGGGATATTGAGTTCATTATCGAACTAATCCCTGGAACCGTACCTATAGCCCAGAGACCCTATACCATGGACCCCTCAGAGTTAGTAGAACTGAAGAAGCAGTTGGATGCCATGTTAGCAACAGGTTTGATTCAACCAAGTGCATCGCCATGGAGATCACCAGTGTTATTCGTCGACAAGAAAGATGGAGGCAACCGTCTGTGTACAGACTACAGAAAATTGAATGATGTCACCATCAAGAACAAGTACCCCTTGCCAAAGATAGAGGATCTATTTGATCAGTTAACCGGAGCTCAGGTATTCTCAAAGATTGATCTTAGGACTGGTTATCACCAACTTAAGATTCGTGCAACGGATATTCTGAAGATCGCCTTTACTACTCGCTATGGTTTATACGAGTATACGGTTATGTCTTTTGGATTAACCAATGCCCCTGCTTACTTCATGAATCTCATGAATAAGATCTTTATGAATTTCCTAGATAAGTTTGTAGTTGTGTTTATCGACGACATCCTTATCTACTCCAAGTTAGAAGAAGAGGATGAGCAACATCTGAGAATCATCCTAGAAACCCTGAGAGATCATCAGTTATATGCCAAGTTCATCAAGTGTGAGTTTTGGCTGAAAGAAGTAGGATTCCTAGGACATATTGTGTCTGCTGGAGGAGTCTCTGTTGATCCCACCAAGATCAAAGATGTCGAAGAATGGGAAGCCCCAACCAATCAAACCCAAGTTCGTTCATTTCTCGGATTAGCGGGATATTATCGCATGTTCGTAGAAGGATTCTCGAGCATAACCCGACCAATGACCCAGTTGTTGAAGAAGGACAAGAAGTTTGAATGGACAGACAAGTGTGAAGCCAGTTTCCAAGAGTTGAAGAAGAGATTGATATCCGCCCCAATTTTGATCATGCCAGACATCAAGAAGCCATTTGATGTGTATTGTGATGCATCTAAGATTGGCCTAGGATGTGTATTGATGCAAGAAGGCAAAGTCATCGCGTATCTGTCTCGACAACTGAAGCAACATGAGCAGCACTATCCGACCCATGATCTTGAGCTAGCAGTCGTAGTTTTAGCATTGAAGACATGGCGTCATTATTTGATGGGTAATCGTTGTGAGATTTACTCAGACCATAAGAGCTTGAAGTATATCTTCACCCAGAAGGAGCTAAATATGAGGCAAAGAAGATGGATAGAGTTAATCAAGGATTATGGCCTTGACATTCACTATCACCCCGGCAAAGCCAATGTGGTAGCGGATGCTCTTAGCAGATTGCCGTGTAGGCTTAACACCATGATCAAGGAGAAGCAACCCAGTTTGTATGAGGAGTTGGAGCAGTTCAGGACTGAGTTAGTTAGCAAAGGATGCCTAGCTAGCCTTGAACTTCAACCCACTTTGATTAGCCAAATCAAGGAAGCCCAGAAGGGAAATGAGAGTATCGACGGAATCAAACGTCGTATTGGTACAGGCAAAGTACCTGGATTCACCAAAGACGAAGAAGGTGTACTGTGGTACAAAGGACGTATCTGTGTGCCTGTAGATTCGGAGCTGAAGGAGGTTATCATGAAGGAAGCTCATGATACTCTTTATTCTATCCACCCCGGAGGAACAAAGATGTATCAGGATTTGAAAGAGCAATTTTGGTGGCACAAGATGAAGAGAGAGATCGGAAGCTACATCGCCAAATGTGACATCTGTCAAAGAGTCAAAGCAGAGCATCAGAGACCTGCAGGATTGTTGCAACCATTGCATATTCCGGAATGGAAATGGGATTCCGTCAAAATGGACTTTATCACCGGTTTACCTACTTCTAGTAGGGGAAATGACTCAATCTGGGTCATAGTTGATAGACTATCCAAGGTAGCCCACTTCATACCAGTCAAGACAACATACCAGAGTGCAAAGCTAGCAGAGCTGTACATTGCTAGAATTGTTAGTCTACATGGAACCCCTAAGACCATCGTATCAGATCGAGGAACCCAGTTTACTTCAAGATTTTGGCAGAAAGTTCAGGAAGGTTTAGGAACCAAGTTGAATTTCAGCACCGCTTATCACCCGCAAACAGATGGACAAACTGAGAGAGTTAACCAAATCTTGGAGGATATGCTTAGAGCTTGTATGTTGGAATACGGATCAAAATGGGAAGACTGCCTGCCTTTCGCAGAATTCTCATATAACAACAGTTATCAAGCTAGTTTGCAGATGGCACCATTTGAATTCCTATCGGAAGAAAGTGTCGTACCCCTTTGAATTGGTCGCAAGTAGGAGAGAGTCAGATCTTTGGACCCGACATTCTCCGCGAAGCAGAAGAGAAAGTTCACAAAGTCCGTGAGCACCTCAAGACCGCCCAATCTAGACAGAAGAGCTACGCTGACAAGAGAAGAAGAGACCTGACTTTCAATGTCGGAGATTTCGTATATCTCAAGGTTTCACCATTGAAGGGAACCCAACGCTTTAGTCTGAAGGGAAAGTTAGCTCCCAGATATATCGGACCTTTCAAGATTCTGAACCGCAGAGGAGAAGTATCATATCAACTGGAACTGCCTTAAGAGATGTCAGCCATCCACAATGTGTTCCATATCTCATTACTTCGCAAATGCTTAGAAGTGCCTAAGAAGACTGAAGTTTTCAAGAACATCGATCACAGAGCTGTGGAAATCAACAATGACCTGACCTATCGGGAAGTACCCATCCGTATCTTAGAGAAAGCCTACAGAACCACCAGGACCAGGAGTATCAAGTTTCTCAAGATTCAGTGGAGCAACCATACCGAGGAGGAAGCTACTAGGGAACGCGAAGATTACATTAGGACAGAGTTCCCAGACCTCTTTAGTTCCTAGTTTTCTTTGTAAATCTCGGGACGAGATTTTGTTTAAGGGGGGAAGGTTTGTAACATCCCAAAACTTTAATCCAAGCTTATCAAGATCTAATCATCCAAAAATGGGGTTAACAAAAACTTTTCCAAATTTAAAATGAAAGCATTCATATGTGTATGCATTTAAAATAGGAGTTGTTTGAATTGCCATGATTGATTGATCCAATGCTTGTAAAATGTTTCTTAGGTGATTTAAACATCATCTACATTATTCCCAAACTTTTCTGAAAAAAAAATCAAATAAAAAAGAATTAAAATGAAGGAATGGTATTTTTGGCAAATTTAACTCTCATGCCTACTTTGGCTATTCCTAGTACTCAATTCTTAATAGAAACAATTCTTGATCTTTGCACCCCTTGCTAGTACACATAATGAGGTACCAAGGCCCACCTTTTGATCTGCTAAAAACATTCTGTTAACTATTTTAAATGATAGTTTAAAATTGAATCTAATGCATCTGCCTAGATCACCCCTATTTCTAAAACCATCTATTTGGGCTCCATTTTCAAAACCCTTGCAACCAGAGACTACCTATCACTAGTGGAGATCACTCAAAAATTTTGAACTCAAAATTCAAAACTTTTTCTCTTGCGGCCATTTCATCAAACACTTGGCAGGCTTAATCATACCTCTAATCCTAGCTCACTGTTTTGAACAGGGTTTTGCCCCATTTGATCTCCATTTAATCTCTCTGTCCCCCTTTTATCAAACCATGCCATTTGCAACCCATCCCCTACACCCTAGTGGCAATGCCATGCCATGCCGAGCACCATCCTTGTCGGCCAACCTTGCAACCGCCGCAGCAGACCACTCCCCCTTCCCTTGCCATGTCTAGGAGGTAGCCAATGCTGCACCGCCCCTCTCTGTCCCTTACCCGAGCCAAGAGCAGCCATGGACCACCGAGGAGAAACCGTGCCCAGTGCCACCGCGCCATGCCGATGCCGCCTCCAGAGCGCGCTTTGTCCCCGCGTGTACAAGCCGCCGCTCGATCGCAGCCCGTGCCCGCCGCTCCGCCTCGACCTGGAGAACACCCCAGACACCCCCTTTCGCCGCCCAAAGCCTCACAGCCACCGCTCGCCGTGGACACCGCCGCCTCTGCCTCTCAGAGCGCCACCTCGCCCAGACCGCTTACCACCGCCCCTACGGTCGCATTCAAGTCCTAGAGCACCGCCAGGGAACTGCCCGTCGATCGCCATCCCCGGCCATGCCTCTAGCTCGTCGTAGCCATGTCGCCACCGTCGACCGCCCATCCCGCTCGGTCTCACCGTCGGGCCTATAAATGGAGCCCTCCCCAGCCATTCTTCTCCACACCATTCCACTCCCCTCACCTCTCTGAACCTCACCCACCTCTCGCCGGAGCAAGTGGAGCAGCAGCTCGCCGGAATTGGAGCCGGAGCCGCCGCCTCTGGAGGAGAAGGGTGCCATTGATTTCGACCACCCCAAGCTCCGCCGCGACCACGCCTCGCCTCACCGTCGTCTTCCACTTTGTTTGCCCGCCTCGCCGACCCCGCTGGAGCCTTGGTACGCCCCCAGTAGACCCCCACTAAGCCGCTAGGGTTCGAGCTCGCCGGCGACCTGTTCGTCGTTGACGACGACCCTTAGCCGTTGATCTAGCTTCTAATCGCATGGGCCAGAGCGCGCGTACCGTTTCGCGTTTTAAGTGCTGCTGACAAGCGGGACCCCCCTGTCAGCTGAGCCCCGCGCCGTGGAGCGCCACTGGGCCGGCCCATTTCTTTTCCCGCGTTAGCCCACAGATTCAAATCTGGATTTTTCTTTTAGTTTGAATCTAGTTTCTGTCCACTAGTTTGAAAATCAATTCAGAGAGTTTTAGAAATCCAAATTGCATGAAACCAATTTTGTCTGAAAGGTATTGAAATAATCTATCTAGGCCCATTGGATTTAATTCAATTAGAGTTATAGATCTCTCCTAGTAAAATAACAAGACAGAAGCTTTGGCAACTGGCAACATTTTTATAAAATCAACCAAGTTAGCTTTTGAGTTGATTCCAACTCTCAAAAATCACATTTCATCATATCTATCCAAATATGTAATAATATTAAGGTTTACATGTAGTGACTTTGGACTAGTACCAAAATAATGCTATATAGGCATTTCTAGTCACTTTAAATCATTAAATAATAAACTTAAACCAAAGTAATATTGATCCAACCTTTAAATCTCATTCCCACATGTTAGAATATGTGGTGAGGACAAGTGTCCACATGATCCCATATTTTGGTGGTGAATATGAAATTTTAGTTATTATCTCAATGAGTAGAAATTACTTTTCTAAAATAAAAAGGGTAAAACTATTGAAATTAAACTTGTGATGCTTGTGATGATAATAGATCATCAATTGTGTGTTTTAGAATGCTACTTAGCCTAGTTAAGTATTGTTTGGTGATTGTCTACTCCCTATGTATTTATAGACGCTAGTACCGACCAAGCTTTCGAGGAGGAGGAGTTCTACCAAGAAGAATAAGAAGAAGAAAACTTCAACCACTACACCAACCAAGGCAAGCTATTAGTGGCAAGCTAACCCTTGCAAAACATACTTTAGCAAGCTATTGATAGCAAGCTAGAATAAAACTAGATGGTTTAGCAAAGATGCCTTAAGCATGCTTTGATCACACCCCTTTAACTATTAGTACCCCAAGTCTTTGTGACAAGTTTTACCTCCCTTAGTTTACACAAAGTTCTTTACTTAATTTTGAAGGTAGCATAAAGAGTATAAAACTTGACCTACTTAGAAACCTTTAGATGTCATTCTATGGCATGAGATTGATCCCATCTTTCCACCTTAGTGAACACTCTTAACTTAGTACTTTAGAATAGATCAAAAACTTGAGTCACTTTAGATGGGAACACTTGGTGAAAATGAATTGTGAAAACCTTGGAATGATGAGTCATTCTATTGATATGTTTTGACATGTGTTGAGAAACACAACTGGTTTATGATGATGAAAATGATGAGGCATGAGCCTTCACCCCTTAATAAAAACTGATGGTTGGATTCGGATGCGATACCATTCCAAATTTACGGTATAACCACATTACCTGAATTGGGTAAGGCTTAGCTAGAAATTTATATGCATTAGTATTAATTCCCTCACGGGAGAGGTTTGAGCTGAGGCTACCTCTCAATGATGTCCACCTATGCAGTGCCCAAGATGACTGATGGTCATGGTTGGGAGGCCATGCTCATAGGAGAGGTGCTATTACTAGGGTGTGTAAAGAGAAGGTTATGTTTGATTATCTGCGTACCAAGTATGATGATTCAGGGTTATCCCTGACAGATGTATCGAATCTTGTGGTGAAAGTGTACCACCTCTGCAGAGTGTCAAACTATTCGAATAGCCGCGTCCGCAGTTATGGACAGTTGGAATGGCCATACTGTTTCGTTGTCAGATGTTTTCTAAATAACTTGAAGTGAATGATGAACTTTGACTTGACCACAACAGGGTTGTGTTGATGAAGATAGCTTCCCAACTTAAGTAATTCTAGAACTTTATTTTATCTTTCTTTGCTTCTGAACTCAGCTTAGGTTTCAAACTTAATTTGATAGTTAAACTTATATTTAGCACTTTAACTTAGAATTATACTCCTTGCCAGTAGTAGTTTGCGAGTACTTAAATAGTACTCATGGCTTTTGTCCCTGGCTATTATCATGGTCAGACTATGAAGGAGATTATCAAGATGATGGTCAGCAGGACGGCTATGATAACTAGGACTATCTGCCTTCGTCAGCATTGCCTGTGCCCCTGAAGATGGACCCCACCGCTATGCTTATCGTTTATTTCCGCTGCTTGTTGTATTAAAGACTGGATCATGAGATCCTTATTTGTGTAAAACCTTATGTATGGTTTGTAATGGATGATGTACTTTGATATCCAATCTGTTATGTCTCGCAAAAATGGTAATCCTGGGATTGCGAGGTATGGCATAACAGGCATCTGGGATTAACAAAACCGGGTGTTAACAAGGACGAGTTGGAATTGACTGTCCCAATTGAAGAGGAGGAGCGAGCCCCCGAGTCCAGCGACCAGGACACTCGCAAGCGTTCCCGCAGCAAGGACTCGGATGCCTCGTCGCTGATGACGCCAAAAGGCCCTTCTGTTGTTGCAGAGGAGCCAATCCCCGCCGTTCCTGTGCACTCCATGGCTCCTCCTGCCTGGAAGAAGCTGCGACTGCCGAAGGAGTCGTCGGAGTCGGAGGAGCAATCCTTCGACCTTGATAAATTTAGCTAGTGAGTTCTGCATTCGCGACCTCGTTTTGGTTTCTTTTTGGAGTTGCTTTTTTCCTGAAGTTTTTGCTTGATGTGTTTTGTAGTCGAGCGGCATCGTCGTCTTCTGATGACGTCCAATTTGTGAAGGAGTCCGGAGTCGCAGGCTCCAAGGCCAAGGAAGTGGCCGAACGGTCTTCTTCTCCTCCATTGGTAGCCCACTCCTGGCACAATTCGTCGAGTTCCCCGCATGCTGGGGAACACCAGATGGTTGCCTGGATGAATGTGTGATAGTCATCTTCGGAGTCTCTAGAGGATCATGTAAGCATCCTTTTGTTGTTTTGGCAGTTGAATTTATACTTGGTGTTGTTGCTAAACTTTTGTTTTCTTCTGATGTAGCTTATCATGAAGGAAGCTGCTCGTCTGGCGGAGCAAGTCCTTCTCATGGGTCGGCAGCACGCTCTGCTGGACAATCGCCATTGCGTTGTCGAAGGTGAGTTTTTTACTTCGTCTTTGTCTTCGTGAATTTTATGAATTCTATTGATGATACACCATGTGCATTGTTGTTGAGCACAATGAACTACTTCATCGTGATGCTGCACTCGAGAAGATGCTTGCTGCGGCGACGAAGAATCGCCACGAGGCAATCGTAGCTTTGGAGGAGTCGCGAAAGCGAGAAGAGGATCTACGCGCTTCCACTGCTAAGGGGGAGAAGTTGTTCGAGGAACAACTTTTCTCTATTGCCAAGTCCCTCTCAGGTATTCTTTCAGCTGGATTTTACATTGCTCTTTTGCTTTGACATGTGGTTGTTGTACTAACACTTTTGAGTATGCAGATGCCAGCGGCCTGAGCTTTGATGCCCAGTCTCTGCGTCGCGCGGATGCATTGGCAGGCGCCATCACTGCAGTCGAAGACCGTAGTGTTTCCCTCCAGGAGACGATGGGGAAGGCCAAGGATGTGGTCAGTCGCATCTGCGAGGATTTAACTCCCAAGGCCGGGTTGATCGACAACCTTGGAGACCTAGTGGAATCCCTCGCTGGAGGTATTCCCGCGGACTTCAGGAACTCACAGCGTTTCGTCGGTGCCACCATGGCACTCGCGATGGTGCAAGCCCATGGCGTGGAGATGGACCCTGCCGCTATTTCCGAGGCGATGCCTATCGTTGCCGGAGGCCAGTAGGTAGTGTTTGCTCCCTTCACCGGTAGCTGCGCTAAATATGGTCCTCAAATTATCGAGATAGTCGTTGTAGCACCCGATAAAATCACTACTAGAAAATCACTGTGTTTTTATTTTGTGCATCATCATGACCACATGCTCATGTCATCATGCCACATTGCATTTGAGCATCATCATGTCATCCTGCCTATAATTGGCTAAAACTATTTTCTAAAAGCCTACCTTTGTTTTCTAAATGTCTCTTGTCTTTATTTCAAATTATAAAATCGGTCCTTCCGGATATTTTATTTGTCTAAAAACTATTTGCAAAAGTATTTTGTATAAAAATAAATGAACAAACAAAATAAAGACTATTTTTGTTAGGGGAGCCAGCCAGCCAGGCCAGTGGCCCAGCTAGCCAGCTACTACCCCGACCCAACCCAAAACCAACCAAACCCTAGAAATCCTACCCTAGACCTAATCCCCACCCACCGCCACCAACTACCTTCCCTGCCCCTCTAGCCACCCTCGGCCACACCTCTCCTCATCACAACGCACGCTATCCCGCACCTCGCCCAACCGACACGACCCAGTGCTGCTAGCCCATCGCCCGCACACCCCCATGTCATTCTCGTCGCACTCAACACGCCCTAGCCCCACCTAATCCCATCACCACCTACTGCCAGTCCCCAAACCCGTGCCCCTCTCCTCGATCTCCAACCGCCGCCTCTCTGCCGTGGCCTCCTCTGTGCGCCCCAAACAGAGCATCGCCGTCTTCTCCTCGCGCCCGTGTGGCCTCGTCGAGCCCGTCTCTGCCGGCCCCGCGCAAGCCTCGCTGCCGCCTCCTGTGAGCCTGGCCTCGCCGGGAACCTCCTCTACCCGCCTCCTCGTCCCGGGCCCTGATCGCCTCAGCCATGGCGCGCCGCGGCTTCCTCTTGAACCACCGCCACCACTAACGTCTCCGGCGCCCGTGACCTGTGCTCGCCCCGCGCTCCTGAGTCCTGCCTTGCCACCGGCCATCCCGCCTCTGCCCTACCGAGCCGCGCCTCCTGCAGAACAGCAGCCGCCATCACCACCCGCTTCCCGCGTGACCCCGCCTTGCCCTGCTGGCCGCGTCCTCGAGCGTCGCTGGTCGCCGCGTCCCGTCATCCTCCATGCCCTCGCGCAAGCTTGCCCCAGACCGCCTCATCTCTGCGTCCTCCTTGAGGGCCCTTGCCTGCAAGCGCCTGAGTTTCTCGTCCAAGTTCATGTATCGTCCAAACCTTGCTGCTGGTCCTCTCTAGTGCTTGAGCTAATGAGATGTGTGGTGAGATGGTGTTGGATGGAATGGTGCGGTGCCACCTGAAGGACACCACCAAGAATCGTATCAATGACAAGATGTTCTCTGTCGAGACCATTCCGCAGCTACAAGTGTTGCACTGCCAAGTCTATTGTCGACAACTGAGGCAGGAAGCCCCAAGATATCCATCAGGGAACTTGGAGGCGATGATGCTGATTCGACAAGGCCCCGTTCCAGAAGTCCAAAGACCGATCCCGGCGCGCCCGAACCCCGTCGAACACCAAGACCCTCGGAACCCAAGATCTTCGAACCCCAATGTGTGACCTATCTTAACCCTCCCTATTTTCATAATATGTGATATAATTGTGCATCTTAAATTGTTCATGATCGCATACATATTCGTTGTTTGGGGGTATTTTCTCGATTCACCTCATAATTAAATATGGAGACTATATCCGGCTATTCTAGTCTTATATCGGCTCCATTTAAAGTTGTGTAGCAAACCGATGCTATGTTTTGCCATGTTAAGCCAACATTTAAATTGTGGGGTACCTAAACAACATGAACCTTGTAATTAAATGTCGGGACCCCGGTTTCGCTTAATATTGCCTAATTGCATTGCACCTTTGCCATGTCATACATCATACATACATCATGCCGGATCTTCTGCCATAGTATTAAATAGTGTATCTGGTGTTTCTTCTACTGCTTTGCTGCTTCACGGATTAGGCTGTTGAGTGGATGCGAGTGTCGGACCGATCTCCAAATGAATCTCTGGCTATGTTTTCTAGGCGAGCAATCTCCCCCTTTCTACCTATTTTGCAATTATAGTCTTTAATTCCCCTTGTTGTTCTATTGCTATCCGTGTTGCGATACTTTAGTTTCCGTGCACCCTTTACATTCCTTATAGCCTCTATATTGCCTTGGACACATCCTATTGCCTGTTGTTTGATAGATAGTTGGCCTTGCGAGTCGTAGTTGCTTGCTTAGGTGCTGCTTCGCGTCGTTGTTGTTCCACCGTTGTTGGGAGGTTGGCACATGCTTAATGGTGGAGATGATCATGACTTTAATTTCAACTAATAATTGAAATGCTAGGAATAGATATAAATAATGCAGGGGCACCGGTGAGCAATAGCTAATATTTGGTTCTTCCACGCTCACTTGTGTCCTGTAGGCCCCGAATACTTGATACATGTTCCTTGACTATTCACACTATCCACATACGGGAGACTCTATGAATCCCCTTTGCCTGAGCTTGATTCACACTTTATTTCTTGGGGCCACAAAGTAATTTGGGGCTTTATTACTATCATGTACTTATGCCATACTTTACTGCTTTATTTACGATTGTGCGTGGAGCACCTGTACTGTTTTGGAACGTGGAATGTTTTCGCGGTATCGACAAGCCCAATCACACTTTCAAGTTCCCAGTCGTTTACAGCCATTGTCACAAACCCTGGGTCCGTCTCGGAGCCGGCCAACTTTGTTGCGAGTAGCTTAGTGGGGTGGCCCCCTCAAATGATTTATGAATCTTGTGAATGCTTTGTCGTGAGGCCTCGTTGCGTTTTATTTGGTTCTTCCCGAGGTTGATCGTGTGTGTGTTGCTATTTGTGCACCCTTGTAGGGTAAATCTTTCTAAAAGTCGTGTCCGCGGTTATGGACGACTTGGAGCACAGTATCTCGATCATAGACAACTATAACTAAAGTAGTGCTATAAATTTGACTTTGACATGTCTAGTAATCAGTTTCACTACAATGGAATGAGTAAATAAAAGTGCCAAGAACTCCTGGATTTGGGATGTCTCCTGCTAATGTATCTGACTAGTAAATATTGCAACTACAACGGAATGGTTAACTAAAACTACCCACTGTTTATGATATTAGGATTACACATGTTATCTATATCTGACTAGTAAGTGCTGCAACTATAATGGAACGAATAAAACTGCCAACTGAGTGAGTCCCTTGGTTTGACTTCCTCGTTTGGTCTTGAGGGGGAAATACCAGGATGGTTATGATTGGTGTTAGTATCAGGTTGGTCCCCAATAGGTCTCTCGTATCCCTCTCTAATAGTCGACAGTTGTATCGAGTCTCTATAGGTTGTTTAGTGCATGCTTCGCTTCCGCTTCAGTCCACCATACCTATGTAGGTGAGAGCCGCTGAATTCTAGCCTCGTCGTGTACTAGCCTCAGTACTGACCGCTCCCTTTTCTCCTTTTCCCTTTGTCGGCACCCCTTTTGTTTAACAGGTATGAGTTCGACGTTGTTAGCAGGGTTACCCTTCCGGCTTGGCCTGGGCAGGGTTATGGACGCCCTTGGTTATTGTTTAAGGCTCTTAGCCCCATTTGCATCTTGTTCACACTCAGATGTTGTATCATTTTCAAGGTGATTTGGATCTTTGTATTGTATATTTGTATTCTTGGCTCTTTGAGTCGTTGTTGTATATATATGTTTCTGTGGGTTCCATCGTGGCCTATTGTGTAATGGTATTACTTTGTTTTCCACCCGCATGGAAGTGCCTGGTGGGCACCTTTGAATCGTTTCTATGTGTGTTTGGCGGGACTCTTTGAAACTTGCATAGGGCCGATTTGAGGGTGTTACAAATTGGTACCAGAGCTTAGCAGTTGCGATACCCCACTGGTCTAGCCTGTAGGATAACCTAGCTAACGAACGATGTAGAAAGTCAAAACTATTTTGCAAAATTGGTTGGATATATCTGATTAGGTCTGCTTTTACTCCTTACCCCGATGCTATTCTCCTCTTACCTTTGTGTGTTTTGAAATTACTCTTATCTTTTCTTCGAGTCCAGGATTTCTCGTGGTTGGGTTTCCGTCGTACCTTCAGGGTTTCGCTTCCTCTCTTTTATAACAGTGGTGCTATAATCATCGAATCTGCATCTCGTTTGTTGTACCTTCATCCTATCTTTTTGTCCTTGGACTCTTTATCTGTATATGTACCTTGACGGATAACTATATCGTTGAAAAACATTATGAGAAGGATGAGCATTGGTGAAGTTGGAGTATATCTTGAGCATGTGTTGTTCATGCCAATGGAACCATCACGGAACCTAATCATTGTGTCTTTCATATGATTTTCTTTGTATCTTCCGGTGTTTCCAATGCGACGACATCATCTATGAAAAGCCTCCATCGCAACTGTGTTTCCTGAAGCCTTCGGAACATCGCTCGTCAAGATCTTCAGTCTGAATTCGAGAGAGGGTTGCATAATTCTCCTATTCATGTGCAGAGTAATGTTTTGGGTGCGCGATGGATTGATCCCCATCCGACTACTCTTATCATTCGCTGGTGTACATTGAATTGGTGGATCAATGCAATTTACTCATTCCACTAAAGTTAGAGGTAGCCTTGTGACCTATTTCTTCGCCTTTATTCTATAGAGTGTTCTCTCGACGAACGTGAGCGAGGACCCTTTGTTGGTGGTGTCGCCGATTAAAGATGGAGCAGAATCTTTGTTAGTGGTGTCGCAAGGATCTACACGAAGCGAGAAGAATTAGACAATCGACCTTCTTCCCCATACCATGAGGCAGATCTCGAGAGCGAGATCCATTGTTAGTGGTGTCAAATTATAGCACCCCGATAAAATCACTACTAGAAAATCGCTGTGTTTTTATTTTGTGCATCATCATGACCACATGCTCATGTCATCATGCCACATTGCATTTGAGCATCATCATGTCATCCTGCCTATAATTGGCTAAAACTATTTTCTAAAAGCCTACCTTTGTTTTCTAAATATCTCTTGTCTTTATTTCAAATTATAAAACCGGTCCTTCCGGATATTTTATTTGTCTAAAAACTATTTGCAAAAGTGTTTTGTATAAAAATAAATGAAAAAATTAAATAAAGACTATTTTTTTTAGGGGAGCCAGCCAGCCAGGCCAGTGGCCCAGCTAACCAGCTACTACCCTGACCCAACCCAAAACCAACCAAACCCTAGAAATCCTACCCTAGACCTAATCCCCACCCACCGTCGCCAGCTACCTGCCCTACCCCTCTAGCCACCCCCGGCCACACCTCTCCTCATCACAACGCACGCTATCCCCAGACCGGCCCCATCGCCGACACTTACCCCGTGTTGTTCTCATCGCACTCAACGCGCCCTAGCCCCACCTAATCCCATCACCACCTACCGCCAGTCCCCAAACCCGTGCCCCTATCCTTGATCTCCAACCGCCTCCTCTCCACCGTGGCCTCCTCTACGCGCCCCCACATAGAGCGTCGTCGTATTCTCCTCACACCTGTGTGGCCTCGTCGAGCCCATCTCCGTCGGGCCCCGCGCAAGCCCCGCTGCTGCCTGCTGTGAGCTTGGCCTCGCTGGGAACCTCCTCTACCGGCCTCCTTGTCCCAGGCCCTCATCGCCTCGGCCATGGCGCACCGTGGCTTCCTCTAGAACCACCGCCGCCGCTAGCGTCTCCAATGCCCGCGACCCGTGCTCGCCCCGCACTCCTGAGTCCTACCTCGCCACCGGCCATCCCACCTCTGCCCTACCGAGCCTCGCCTCCTGCAGAGCAGCAGCCGCCGTCGCCACCCGCTTCCTGCGTGACCCTGCCTCGCCCTGCTGGCCTCGTCCTCGAGCGTCACTGGTCGCCGCGCCCCATCGTACTCCATGCCCTCGTGCAAGCTCGCCCCGGACCACCGCATCTCTGCTTCCTCCGTGAGGGCCCTTGCCTGCAAGCGCCCAAGTTTCTCGTCCAAGTTCAAGTATCGGTTTGGTGCCAAACCATACTGCTGGTCCTCTCTGGTGCTTGAGCTGATGCGATGTGTGGTGAGCTGGTGTTGGATGGAGTGGTGCGGTGCCACCTAAAGGACACCGCCAAGAATCGTACCGATTACAATATGTTCTCTATCGAGACCATTCCGCAGCTACAAGTGTTGCACTGCCAAGTCTGTTGTCAACAACTCAGGCAGGAAGCCCCAAGATCTCCATCAGGGAACTTGGAGGCGATGACGCCGATTCGACAAGGCCCAGTTCCAGAAGTCCATAGACCGATCCCGGCGTGCCCGAACCCTGTCGAACACCAAGACCCTCAAAACCCAAGATCTTCGAACCCCAATGTGTGACCTATCTTAACCCTCCCTATTTTCATAATATGAGATATACTTGTGCATCTTAAATTGTTCATGATCGCATACATATTCCTTGTTTGGGGGTATTTTCTCGATTCACCTCATAATTAAATATGGAGACTATATCCGGCTATTCTAGTCTTATATCGGCTCCATTTAAAGTTGTGTAGCAAACCAATGCTATGTTTTGCCATGTTAAGCCAACATTTAAATTGTGGGGGTACCTAAACAACATGAACCTTGTAATTAAATGTCGGGACCCCGGTTTCGCTTAATATTGCCTAATTGCATTGCACCTTTGCCATGTCGTACATCATACATACATCATGCCGGATCTTCTGCCGTAGTATTAAATAGTGTATCCAGTGTTTCTTCTAGTACTTCGCTTCTTCACGGATTAGGCCGTTGAGTGGATGCGAGTGTCGACCCGATCTCCAGATGAATCTTCGGCTATGTTTTTCCAGGCGAACAATCTCCCACTTTCTACCTATTTTGCAATTATAGTCTTTAATTCCTCTTGTTGATCTATTGTTATCCATGTTGTGATGCTTTAGTTTCCGTGCACCCTTTATATTCCTTGCAGCCTATATATTGCCTTGGACACATCCTATTGCCTGGTGTTTGATAGATAGTTGGCCTTGCGAGTCGTAGTTGCTTGCTCAGGTGCTACTTCGCGTCGTTGTTGTTCCATCATTGTTGGGAGGTTGGCACATGCTTAATGGTGGAGATGATCATGACTTTAATTTCAACTGGTAATTATAATGTTGGGAATAGATATAACTAATGCACAGGCACCGGTGAGCAATAGCTAATATTTGGTTCTTCCATGCTCACTTGTGTCCCGTAGGCCCCGAGTACTTGATACATGTTCCTTAACTATTCGCACTATCCACATACGGGAGACTCTATGAATCTCCCTTTGCCTGAGCTTGATTCACACTTTATTTCTTAGGGCCACAAAGTAGTTTGGGGCTTTATTACTATCCTGTACTTATGCCGTGCTTTACTTCTTTATTTACGATTGTGCGTGGAGCACCTGTACTATTTTGGAATGTGGAATGTTTTCACGGTATCGACAAGCCCAGTCATACTTTCGAGTTCCTAGTCGTTTACAGCCATTGTCACAAACCCTGGGTTCGTCTTTGATCCGGCCAACTTCGTTGCGGGTAGCTTAGTGTGGTGGCCCCCTGAAATGATTTATGAATCTTGTGAATGCTTTGTCGTGAGGCCTCGTTGCGTTTTATTTGGTTCTTCCCGAGGTTGATCGTGTGTGTGTTGCTATTTGTGCACCCCTGCAGGGTAAATCTTTCTGAAAGCCGTGTCCGTGGTTATGGATGACTTGGAGCATAGTATCTTGATCATAGACAACTATAACTAAAGTAGTGCTATAAATTTGACTTTGACATGTCTAGTAATCAGTTTCACTACAATGGAATGAGTAAATAAAAGTGCCAACAACTCCTGGATTTGGGATGTCTCCTGCTAATGTATCTGACTAGTAAATATTGCAACTACAACGGAATGGTTAACTAAAACTACCCATTGTTTATGATATTAGGATTACTCATGCTATCTATATCAGACTAGTAAGTGCTGCAACTATAATGGAATGAATAAAACTGCCAACTGAGTGAGTCCCTTGGTTTGACTTCCTCGTTTCATCTCGAGGGGGAAATACCAGGATGGGTATGATTGGTGTTAGTATCAGGTTGGTCCCCAATAGGTCTCTCTTATCACTCTCAAATAGCCGACAGTTGTATCGAGTCTCTATAGGTTGTTTAGTGCATGCTTTACTGCCGCTTCAGTCCACCATACCTATGTAGGCGAGAGCTGCCAAATTCTAGCCTCGCCATGTACTGGCCTCAGTACTGACCGCTCCCTTTTTTCCTTTGCCCTTTGTCGGCACCCCTTTTGTTTAACAGGTATGAGTTAGACATCGTTAGCAGGGTTACCCTTCCGGCTTGGCTTGGGCAGGGTTATGGATGCCCTTGGTTATTGTTAAGGGCTCTTAGCCCCATTTTCATCTTGTTCGTACTCGGATGTTGTTTCGTTTTCAAGGTGATTTGGATCTTTGTATTGTATATCTGTATTCTTGGCTCTTTGAGTCATTGTTGTACGTATATGTTTCTGTGGGTTCCATCGTGGACTATTGTGTAATGGTATTACTTCATTTTCCACCCACACGCAAGTGCCTGGTGAGCACCTTTGAATCGTTTCTATGCGGGTTTGGCGGGAATCGCTGAAACTTACATAGGGCCGATTCGAGGGTGTTACAGTCGCCAAGTATTCCGAGGAGCGGCGGCGAGCGAAGGCCACGGCATCTGGGGCTACCACCGGCAAATCCGTGGCATCGGAGACTACCACAGATGCGATGAAGCCCCCGAAGCAAAAGTCCAAGTCGACGAAGCAAAATGCTCCTTAGTCTGCATATGTAATAGTTGTAGTTTCCTTTTTTTGAAACTATGCCTTTGTGTGGATGTCCCTGTCGAGACCTTATCGTGCTTGAATGCATTCGTGCCTTTTGTCAATGTATTCTTGGTCCCTTATTTTCTCTTGCTTGGTTTGTGATAGGGTACGTCGAGTGGTCCTTCGAGTGGTCCTCATGATCCTCCGCCCACCAATGAAACCTTGGCGCAGCCGCGCTCAAAGGTGGAGGAGTTGTCGTTGCTTTTGCGACTACGCGATCGCATTAAGCAATTGGAGCGTGAGTTTCCCATCCTCCGTGGTAGCGTAGATGTATGGAAGTCTAAGGAGGAGAAGGCCACCACCCGTGAGAAGTATCTCTTGGAGGAGGTGGCGCAGCTGAGTGAGCAGTTCAAATGTTAGCTTTCTGCCCTCTCATCTTTTCTTTTAGTGAGTCACGGTGATGATTTGTCTTCACACTTTGCCATTTTGCTTGGTGTAGTTGTTAGTTCTCGTCATCCGCATGATGAGAAGGACCGGATTTCCATTCGAATGAATGACCTGACCCAAGAGCAACTGCAGGCGAGTGGGTACTTTTGGGTGGACCACGATCATGCGATCGCGCTTGCGACCCTGTAGGATCGTGCTTCTCGAGTACTTCATTTTTTGAAGAAGGCGCAGTCGTGCCTTAGGCATATTTATCAAACGATGTTTCCGCTAGACGCCGTCCCTTCAAGCTTGTTGGATCTTCTAGCGAAGTTCCAAGATTTGAGTGTGGTTTGCGAGTGCATGCGGCAGCAGTTAGTAGCTAGTGCTAAGGCTGCGTTGTCATTGGTGCAACTGCATAAGCCGGATGTAGATGTCGCAGCTATTGCCACTGGGTCGCCGCCTCCGCCAGAAGGTATGACCTGGTACATGGTTCCGCACTACCAAGCGGTTGATCACCCAGCAGAAGAAATTATCAACTTCTTCGAGGAACAAACGAACATTCTTCTGTTGCAGCCGTAGCATGACTTGTATCCTGCACATAATTGTACAAGTGTTGTAAAGTTCGTATGAATATGTTGGATGTAATTAAAACCCATTGACATGTGAAGAGCTTGCTAGCTTTTGTATTTTGCGAGTGTATTTGTACTCTACAGTTCCTTTTCGCTGGCCTGACTTGTGTTATCTCAGCACCTTGCCAACCTGTCAGGTGCGTTGCAACTGGGTTGGTGTTTATCAAGGGTTCGATTAATGTTGTGTTAGCTACTCAGGACACTGCGATTTGTTCGTAGAACGAAAGTGTAAAGGGTGGCGCAGCCCCGAGTGATAAAATTGCAAGAAAAATAAGGAAAACACAGAGTTTCAGGGCACTTAGCTTTATTTATTCACAGAATAGTACGAGGTACAATGTGTGGCTAAGTATCCTGGCTGAATAGCCTTAATTGTAAATGTAAAAAATGACTAGGGGTAGAAGCGACGCAGCTGCGTGATGTTCCAGGGGTTGGAGTATGCGACTCCTGTCTCGAAATCTTTAAGGTGATAGGCGCCACCTGGGATTACTTCTGTAATCACGTAAGGTCCCTCCCAAGGGGACTCGAGCTTGAGATGCCCTTGCTGCTTCAGTCGCAGGACCAGGTCTCCTTCGACGAAGGATCTGGGGCGTAGCCTTCTGATGTGGTAGTTGCGGAGGCTTTGCTGGTAGATCATTGATCTCTATGCTGCGATTTCCCGTGCCTCGTCAAGGAGGTCGACGGAATCTTCGAGTGCAAGAGTTGACTCCTGCTCACTATAAGCGACCACCCGTGGGGCTTTGTAGCATACTTCTGCGGGTAGCACCGCTTCCGCACCGTGTATCATGAAGAATGGAGTGTATCCCATGGCACTGTTTGGAGTTGTGCGCAAGCTCGATAGTACGGATTGCAGCTCGTCTGGCCAGCATCCAGCGGCTTGTCCGAGTGGCCGGAGGAGTCGTTTCTTGATTCCGCCGCAGACAAGGCCGTTGGCCTTTTCGGCTTGACCGTTGGTCTGCGGGTGAGCCACCGAAGCGTAGCTTATGTTGATTCCTAGGTTTTCACAGAATTACTAGAACTCTTTAGAGGTAAAGTTCGTTCCATTGTCCGTGATGATGTTGTGTGGTACTCCAAAGCGGTAGACAATGGACTCGAAGAACTTGACAACGCTGGCCCTTGATTGATTTGTCACCGGCATGGCCTCGATCCACTTGGTGAACTTGTTGACTGCGACCAAGAGGTAGACGTAACCTCCTGGCGAGGATTTCGGGATCTTGCCGACCATGTCGAGTCCCCATTACGCGAAGGGCCAAGCCAATGGTATTGGCTGGAGTTCTGCGCCAGGTGCGTGAGGTTTTTCCGTGAATCGCTGGCAAGCGTTGCAGCGCTGGACGATGTCCTTGGCGTCGTGCATGGCCGTGGGCCAGTAGAATCCAGCTCGTAGAGCTTTGGCAACGAGGCACGACTGCCAGCATGGATCCCGCAAGTGTCTTCGTGGATGTCGAGGAGGACGACCCTTCCGTCCCCATTGGAGATGCACCGTTGGAGCACTCATGTGATGCTGCGCTTGTACAGTTCGCTGTTGATGAGGGCGAATGACTTGGATCGCCGCGCGATCTGCCGTGCGTCAGTTGGGTTGTCTGGCAGCCTCTTGCTGAGTAGGTATGTAATGTAGGGTTGTGTCCAAGGTGGCTCGATCATCATGACGCTCATTGGTCCTTCGAGTCCTGTATCAAGCTCTAGGTCATCAAGTGTTATTGGCTCATTGGGTGGCGTATCCCCCGAGTCCGTTGACACGCTTACTTTCTTCCCTGGGGCCTTTGGCTTGATGGAGCGTTCACAGATGCGCTCGAGAAATACCCTAGGTGGTATGGGGCGCAGGTGGAGCCAATATTGGCGAGTAAATCCGCCTCTTCATTGCTTTCGCGGCCCACATGTCACAGCTCACAGCCGTCGAAGTTCCCTTCGAGTGTGTTGTAGAGGTCGCGATAGGCGATCATGTTGTCGCTCAGTGCGTCGCACTCGTGCATCGTTTGGTTGACCACCAGTTTGGAGTCGCCATAGATGATGAGCCTTTTGGTGCCACAGGCTTTCGCCATTCGCATCCCATGGATTAGAGCCTCGTACTCAGCTTCTTTGTTGGATGTAGTGAACTGCATTCACAGAATGTATTTCAGCTTGTCTCCGTGGGGCTATTGTTAGTATGACACCTGCGCCAGCTCCGTCCTTTCGTTTGGATCTGTCAAAGTGCATTGTCCAGAGGTAGGACATATCTGGCTTGTCGGGGAGCTGGTTCTCCATCCAGTGCACGAGGAAATCAAGGAGAACTTGCGACTTGATCACGTCGCGCTTTTCGTATGTGATGTCTCATGGAGACAGTTCGATTCCCTAGAGCACGACTCGCTCGGTGGCATCAGGGTTATTGAGTATGTCCCCGAGCGGGGCGTTGTTTACCACCACGATTGAGTGCTCCTGGAAGTAGTGGCGCAGTCGCTTGGCTGTCATGAAGACGCCATACGCCAGCTTCTGGTAGTGCGGGTACCGCTGTTTTTTTGGCATGAGCACCTCGCTAAGGTAGTAGACTGGGTGTTGGACCCTGTGGACTTTGTTTTCTTTGGCTCATTCCACCACAAGTACTGTGCTGACCACCTGGTTGGTGGCGGAGATGTAGAGCAACAGTGGCTCTTTTTCGTGTGGAGTCACCAGTACTAGCGAGGTGGATAGTAAACGTTTGAGGTCCTCGAATGCTTCGTGCGCCTCGTCTGTCCACTCGAACTTGTCAGCTTTGCGGAGAAGTTGGTAGAAGGGCAGTGCCTTTTTGCCCATTCGATTGATGAATCGATTGAGTGCCGCGATTCGCCTAGCCAGCTGCTAGACGCCTCTTACGTTCTTCAGCTTCTCCATGGCCGGTATGGCTTTTATTTTCTTCGGGTTTGCTTCGATCCCCTCGCGGAGATGATATACCCGAGTAATTGCTTAGATGGCACGCTGAAGGCGCATTTGTTCGGATTGAGCTTGATCCGGTAGTGGTCGAGGTTGGCAAAGGTCTCGCATAGATCGTTGATTAGCAAGGCTTCCTCTTTGGTTTTGATAACAATGTCGTCAACATAGACTTGGATGTTGCGACCAAGTTGATTCTTGAGGCAAGCCTGCATGCACCGCTGATAGGTGGCTCCTGCGTTTTTTAGCCCGAAGGGCATCGTGTAGTAGCAGAACACACCAAAGGGCATCGTAAACACCATTTTCTCCTGATCCTCTTCCTTCATTCGAATCTGATTATAGCCTGAGTAGGCGTCGAGGAAGCAGAGACGCTCACATCCCACTGTGGAGTCGAGTTTGAGTAGATTGCGTTGTTTTTCCCTAAGGCAGTTAACTGATACCGATACATCGGTTAAATCAGACACGTATATCATAAATCCCAATGACACAAACAAGACACTCGAAAATGCACAATCACGCACTTGAAAAACTTCATAAAGTCTCTAGTCGAATCTGCGATTCCACTGGACACTCGGGGGATACTGACATGGGTATACCCTACAGGTACTCGAGTTTGGTATATACGGTCCAGATATGGCAGAAGCCCACGGTGTTGCCAAGGCCCAATGGAGAATTCGAGTGTCCCACGAACTCTTGATTGCTTGCGAGACAAGAAGAAGCTTAAGATAGAAAGTTCAAAGGGAAACCCTAATCTATAACCGACTCGACCTGCTACCCGAGACCTAGCCTATCTATATAAAGGCTAGGAGGGGGAAGCGAGGAGGACGATCACCACCCTAGTTTCCATAACTCTTGCCAGATTGCATCTGCGCGCCCCTGTAATCTTTGATTCCTTCATTAATTCCAAGAGCAGATAAGCAGGAGTAGGGACCTCTACGAGGCATGAACCTGGGTAAAACTTGCTTCCATGTGTGCTTGTTTGTTAGTCAATTGATGCCTCCAGCGCTCCCTCCTTCTCCAAAACCCAAGTCCATAACAATGGGCATTGATGAGTTAAACCCTCGTCACACACACACTCTAGTTGGGTGTGGTGATGCAACTGCTTCTATCACACTGTAGGTTCACCCATCTCCATGTGGCAGTTACATATTCTAGGGGCTCTCTGGGCTTTCTGACAACCATGGTTGTTTGACACAAATGGAGTCCCTACAGATCAATGCACCTGTGTTATGGAGTCTCAAAAGCCACACCTTGATGACCCACACACACACTCTTGTTCGGTGTGGTGAAGCAACTGCTTCTGTCACACTGGTTCACCCATTTCCATGTGGAAGTTGCATATTCTAGGGGATCTCTGGGCTTTTTGACCACCATGGTTGTTTGACACAAATGGAGTCCCTATAGATCAATGCATCCGTATTATGGAGTCTCAATAGCCACACCTTGATGACCCACACACACCCTCCAGTTGGGTTAGCTGATGCAACTGCTTCTGTCACACTGCAGGTTCACCATCTCCATGTGGCAGTTACATATTCTAGGGGCTCTCTGGGCTTTCTATCCAACATGGTTGTATGACACAAATGGAGTCCCCACAAATCAATGCATCTATGTTATGTAGTATCAAAAGCCACACCTTGATGACCCACACACACTCCAGTTGGGTGTGGTGATGCAACTGCTTCTGTCACACTATAGGTTCACCATCTCCATGTGGCAGTTGCATATTCTAGGGGATCTCTGGGCTTTCTGGCCACCATGGTTATTTGACACAAATGGAGTCCCTAGAGATCAATGCATCTGTGTTATGTAGTTTCAAAAGCCGCACCTTGATGACCCACACACACTCCAGTTGGATGTGGTGATGCAACTGCTTCTGTCACACTGCTGGTTCATCCATCGCCATGTGGCAGTTGCATATTCTAGGGGCTCTCTAGGCTTTCTGACTATCATGGTTGTTTGACACAAATGGAGTCCCTACAGATCAATGCATCTATGTTATGGAGTCTCAAAAGCCACACCTTGATGACCCACACACACTCCAGTTGGGTGTGGTGATGCAACTCCTTCTGTCACACTACAGGTTCATCCATCTCCATGTGGAAGTTGCATATTCTAGGGGTTCTCTGGGCTTTCTAACCACCATGGTTGTTTGACATAAATGGAGTCCCTACAGATCAATGCATCTGTGTTATGGAGTCTCAAAAGCCACACCTTGATGACCCACACACACTCTAGTTGGGTGTGGTAATGCAACTTCTTTTGTCACACTACAGGTTCACCCATCTCCATGTGGCAGTTGCATATTCTAGGGGCTCGCTGTGCTTTCTGACCAACATGGTTGTTTGACACAAATGGAGTCCCTATAGATCAATGTATTTGTGTTATGGAGTCTCAAAAGCCACACCTTGATGATCCACACACACACTCTAGTTGGGTGTGGTGATGCAACTGCTTCTATCACACTTCAGGTTCACCCATCTCCATGTGGCAGTTGCCTATTCTAGGGGCTCTCTGGGCTTTCTGACCACCATGGTTGTTTGACACAAATGGAGTCCCTACAGATCAATGTGTCTGCACTATGGAGTCTCAAAAGCCACACCTTGATGACTCACACACACTCCAGTTGTGTGTGGTGATGCAACTGCTTCTGTCACACTGGTTCACCCATCTCCATGTAGAAGTTGCATATTCTAGGGGCTCTCTGGCCTTTCTAACCACCATGGTTGTTTGACACAAATGGAGTCCCTACAGATCAATGCATCTGTGTTATGGAGTCTCAAAAGCCACACCTTGATGAACCACACACACTCCAGTTGGGTGTGGTGATGCAACTGCTTCTGTCACGCTGGTTCACCCATCTCCATGTGGCAGTTGCATATTCTAGGGGCTCTCTGGGCTTTCTGTCCAACATGGTTATATGACACAAATGGAGTCCCTACAGATCAATGCATTTGTGTTATATCGTCTCAAAAGCCACACCTTGATGACCCGCAGGCACTCAAGTTGGGTGTGGTGATGCAACTACTTCTGTCACACTTCAGGTTCACCATCTCCATGTGCCCGTTGCATATTCTAGGGGCTCTCTGGGCTTTCTGTCCAACATGGTTGTATGACACAAATGGAGTCCCTATAGATCAATGCATCTGTGTTATGTAGTCCCAAAAGCCACACCTTGATGACCCACACACACTCCAGTTGGGTGTGGTGATGCAACTCCTTCTGTCACCTACAGGTTCATCCATCTCCATGTGGAAGTTGCATATTCTAGGGGTTCTCTAGGCTTTCTAACCACCATGGTTGTTTGGCACAAATGGAGTCCCTACAGATCAATGCATCTGTGTTATGGAGTATCAAAAGCCACACCTTGATGACCCACACACACTCCAGTTGGGTGTGGTAATGCAACTTCTTTTGTCACACTACAGGTTCACCCATCTCCATGTGGCAGTTGCATATTCTAGGGGCTCTCTGGGCTTTCTGACAACCATGGTTGTTTGACACAAATGGAGTCCCTACATATCAATGCATCTGGGTTATGTAGTCTCAAAAGCCACACCTTGATAACCCACAGACACTCCAGTTGGGTGTGGTGATGCAACTGCTTCTGTCACACTACAGGTTCACCATCTCCATGTGGTCGTTGCATATTCTAGGGGCTCTCTGGGCTTTCTGACCACCATGGTTGTTTGACACAAATGGAGTCCCTATAGATCAATGCATCTATGTTATGTAGTCTCAAAAGCCACACCTTGATGACACACACACACTCCAGTTGGGTGTGGTGATGCAACTGCTTCTGTCACACTACAGGTTCACCATCTCCATGTGGCAGTTGCATATTCTAGGGGCTCTGTGGGCTTTCTGACCACCATGGTTGTTTAACACAAATGGAGTCCCTACAGATTAATGCATTTGTGTTATGGAGTCTCAAATGCCACACCTTGATGACCCACACACACTCCAGTTGGGTGTGGTGATGCAACTGCTTCTGTCACACTGCAGGTTCACCATCTCCATGTGGTAGTTGCATATTCTAGGGGCTCTCTGGGATTTCTGACCGCCATGGTTGTTTGACCCAAATCGATTCCCTACAGATCAATTCATCTGTGTTATGGAGTCTCAAAAGGCACACCTTGATGACCCATACACACTCTAGTTGGGTGTGGTGATGCAACTTCTTCTGTCACACTATTTCACCCATCTCCATGTGGAAGTTGCATATTCTAGGAGCTCTCTGAACTTTCTAACCACCATGGTTGTTTGACACAAATGGAGTCCCTACAGATCATTGCATTTGTTTTATGGAGTCTCTAAAGCCACACCTTGATGACCCACACACACTCCAGTTGGGTTTGGTGATGTAACTGCTTCTGTCACACTCCAGGTTCATCCATCTCCATGTGGAAGTTGCATATTTAGGGGCTCTCTGGGATTTCTGACCACCATGGTTGTTTGACACAAATGGAGTCCCTATAGATCAATGCATTTGTGTTATGTAGTCTCAAAAGCCACACCTTGATGATCCACACACACTCCGGTTGGGTGTGCTGATGCAACTGCTTCTGTCACACTGCAGGTTCAGCATCTCCATGTGGCAGTTGCATATTCTAGGGGCTCTCTGGGCTTCTGACCACCATGGTTGTTTGACACAAATGGAGTCCCTACAGATCAATGCATCTGTGTTATGGAGTCTCAAAAGCCACACTTTGATGACCCACACACACTCCAGTTGGGTGTGGTGATGCAACTGCTTTTGTCTCACTGTAGGTTCATCCATCTCCATGTGGAAGTTGCATATTCTAGGGGTTCTCTGGGCTTTCTGACCACCATGGTTGTTTGACACAACTGGAGTCCCTGTAGATCAATGCATTTGTGTTATGTAGTCTCAAAAGCCAAACTTTGATGATCCACACACACTCAAGTTGGGTGTGGTGATGCAACTTCTTCTGTCACAGTGCAGGTTCAGCATCTCCATGTGGCAGTTGC
Source organism: Avena insularis (assembly GCA_023614405.1). Lineage (NCBI taxonomy): Eukaryota > Viridiplantae > Streptophyta > Magnoliopsida > Poales > Poaceae > Avena > Avena insularis. Next base: position 441,057,869 of record CM042693.1, read on the forward strand.
ATATTCTAGGGTCTCTGTGGTCTTTCTGACCACCATGGTTGTTTGACACAAATGGAGTCCCTATAGATCAATTCATTGGTGATATATAGTCCCAAAAACCGTTCAGAGATCTAGTAAGAGATTGGCAAGACCTGTCACCTAGCTTAAGAACCCTAATGTTGATTTATTTCAGCCACACACCACTCATCCAACGGCCAATATTCTGTGGTTCCGTCGTCCCACGAATCCAAAGTTTTGGGTTCGGTCCTCCCGTCGATCCAAAATTTCAGGCACCCAAATTCTCGCGCGCTGAAACTATCGCGCACTGATATTACGGTTTAGCCCATCCGCAAAGCGTAACCAATGCGTTGGCGCTGTGGTCATTTACGTAATCTAGTGGAAACCCTTCTTTATCCCCTCACCGAAAGGAGACAGATCCAAATCTCCTATGCCCGCCCTAGCCGTCGCCCGCGCGTCGCAGCACGACCGTCGTCGTACCCTTGCCAGCCGCCGTCCGCCTTGTAATCATCTAACCGTTGACCTATCCCAAACCCTAGCCCGTCCTCAGCTTCCCGGTTTCCGACCAAGCCATCGAGCTCGCAGATTTGCCATTGAGCACTCCCATCTGGCCGTCCTCCCCATCTGCCACCTCGCCAACAAGGTCCTCCTAATCTTCGTGAACCTCGGCGTCCAGGTCTACTACCTCGCCGTCCACCCTACCAACAATGCATGTCTCCTCGCCGTCCACCTTGCCGTCCACCACGTCATCAAGGCATGCCAGATCGTCGTCCTCCTCGCTGACAAGGAAGGCCAGCAAGGTTCTCGGCAAGAAGCGCACAAAGAAAAAGGCCGTAGCGCCTGCAAGCAAGTAAACAACCTCCTTGCATGTGAATTGTCTGCTCTTTTAAGCCTGCTCGATTTTCATGTGTTTCATTTTCCATGCCTGTGAAATTGCTTGTTTGAGAGAGGCAGTATGTTCATTTTCCTCCTCATGTTTGCTATCGGGCAATCAACACCATACGTTGTATTTTGTTTAATTGTCTGTTTAATTTGTAGCTGACTTGGATTTCTTTATTAATGTTAGATACTCAAATGCATCCCATGGAAGAAAGTCGGCTGAAAAACATCATGAGAAACAATGAGTGCTTGCAACATCTGGGTGTTAGGCCCTTTGCAAGTATTTTCGCATCTCCAACAGTATTCTCTCCTAAAAAGACAAGAAATGACTACTCTGGATCTGACTATGATCCTGAAGAGGAGGAAGATATCATTGAAGGAGACCTAGATGATGTGCGTGAGGACAATGAGTCGTAGGTCAACCCCTTACCTTACTCCTCTTGTGTTGAATTGTTTGCTTACTCATTCTGACATTTATCTGTTCCTTCTTTATTATCCCCAATTGACCGACACACATGGAATTTCTAGCCACAGAAGAGGAAATGCAACAAGACAACTGCCGTCAGGACATCGTTGGCTCCTGCTGGTCTAGCATCTTCTCGGAAGCGCGTCTTGGCAGTCCAAGGTGCAGGCACAGAAACTTCCAAGAAAACCAGGTCCAAGGGTAAGCAACCAGTTGACCAAGGCGGCTGGGAAGCTCCCCAAGCCGAGCACACACCTCCCCAAGGCCAGCAGTCAGATCCCTAGTGTCCGCGGGCACCTCCCCTAGGCTAGTAGCCCACTGCCTACCGTCCGTGGGCACCTCCCCAAGGCAAGCAGCATCCCCCGCCCGTCCATGCACGGGCGCCTCTCCTTGCCATGCACGGGCGCCTCTCTAATCTGTTGTGCACCTCTCAAAGGGCCCACTGCATCGAGGTTCAGCTACCAAAGGCGAGGGGGATGATGTGAAACGTGATGGATGGTTATTTGACCGTTTTGGCTAGGATCAAGAAGGTATCATGTTGAACAAATGCTTGCTCTACTACAACCGATTAACATTATATTGTGTGAATTATACTCATTGCATTTACTATTGTAGAACACTAACTCATAACCATTATATTCTTGTAGATGAATTTGGGCATAATCATTCTGGAGACACTATTACACATGATGATCCTCTGTTGGTGGTTGTCAACATGCCCACAAAAGGACTTCAACTTGTCGTTCCTCCAGGAAGAACTAGACCAGTTTCACTAGTGATTGCTGCCAAGTTTGCCACTAAGTGTGCAGTAACAGTCAGGACTTAGATGCCTATCTTCCCCCAGTGGAAAGAGTACAGGGAGAGGCCGGATGTCAGAGCAGACTTCTATGGGGAAGTTTCTGTATGTTTCGTAACACTCAGCTGTCCCTTTCTTCCTTTCGCTGTTAATGTGAAATCTGATAATCTTTGTTTTATTTTAGCAAAAGTTTGTCATGGACCCCTCTCTACCTGATGTGCAGTTTGCTTGTAACAAGCAGTTATTGAGGCATGCAAGAAATCAACAGCATACTCTGAAGAAACAGTTTTTTGACAATTTCCCAGCGAATGAAGTTACAAGGATATCTCTTGTGGAACACATGAGCAATGAGGAATGGTGCAGGCTTGTCGATTTTTGGTCTGGCCCCAGAAACAAGGTCATGTCTTGTTTACTAAACTTATCCTCTTTGAATTCTTTAAGATGGACTTAACTGTATGCTCCCTATTTGTTTAGGCTCTGTCTGAAAAAACAAGATCAGCAGACAGCTCATCAAGTACCCTCATGCCACTGGTGCTCGCAGCTACGAGGATTTGTGCGACATGGAGGAAGGCTCCATTGAACTACTCGAAAATGGTTTGACTGACAATATGCAAGAAGCAACTGTAAGTCCTCCATAATACTTTCCATCTTCGTCAAATTCAATGCCCTTTTCTTCCCTCACATATACGATGCGCTTATTATTTGCTCGCTAGGTTTCTCATATTCTATTCTATTCTATTCCTAAAACTTGTAGGCAGTCGTGGAAAGCAAGTTGGTGTCATATCCTCCAGAAGATGGCACAGAGGATGAAGCAATTCCTTCCACCGACATTGTGCACTTTGTGCTGTCTCAGAACAAAAGAAAGCCAACTGTCCTGAAGAACATCAGCATATTTGCAAGTACTTCGAAACAAACCAAGTCTCAGCTAGAAACTCAACTCGAGGCTCATAAAGCAGGTAATGTGGAACTGTGCTGTGCCATTGAGGAGTTGTAGCAGATGAACGAATCTGGCGAGGCTGAGAGGCTGAAGTATTTGGAAGACCTACAAGTAATGTAGAAGAAACAAGAAGACCTGAGGAAGAAACAAGAAGAGGCAAATCCATTAATACAACAAGTGTTAGCTCACCTGTCCGAACCACAATAGGCAATATGGTGAATCTGTGGAAATGTGTCTGGCATGAGTTGAACCTTCTGAGTCTGGTATTCATTTCTCGAGAGTGAAACATTTGTCCTAGAATTTTCTGTCAAAATATGTATTATAATCCTATAAATGTCCTTCGTGTTTCTTTACGAAATATTTCCTTCATGGTTAGTAACGTCACGAGACTGATAACATCATCATTTGTTCTAGACGATACGTGTCTGGCGCTAATTGGTCCTCGTCTTGTCCTGCAATTGACCCACGTGTTATCATTTGAATGGATCACGTGTCGACCTATCGGTGGCCGGTAGCGACGAAACGAAATTCGTCAGGGCTGGCATGACGTCATAATGACATGATGACGTAAGGAAGCGGCGGTTACGGAATCAAGTCATGAAGAAAAATAAACATCCTAATAGGGATGACATCATAGACGGCAACAATGACGTCAGCAAACGTCGCTGACGGCAGTTTGCGGTGCCATCTACCACGTGGCATCGTACATGACGAAGTAAAAACATCATGACAGACCGGGCCTAGGCCGATCTGGTCCAGTTTGCCGCGACGAAATTGGAGGAACGTCACGGACGGGCCGTGACGTTTTTAGACAGAGAAAATGTCACAGATTGAATTATGATGTGAGGTCCGTGACCAATTTTTTTCATCGCAGAATTCGTTGCGGATGGCCATCTACGATGTTTTGGCCCTCATCCACGACGATATCAGATCGTCATGAACCGCCCAGATTCTTGTAGTGAAAGCGTTCCCCATGGTAACATGGTTTTGCTAATTCACAACTTATAAAGTGCAAGCATATATGCAACATAGATGGACACAATGGTTCAAGTTTATTAAGTGCAAGAAAATAAAGTGTGCCATAAAGTTTGTGAGAGCTTTAATCACTAATTTTCACATAACAAGTTTTATTTGGAAGATAGATAAAAACATGAATATACTTGGAATGGTGTAACACACCATGCATAGGAATTTATAGTGGACTCTTTGGAATAACTTGGTTTTCTTGGGGATTGGATGCATGAGTGGAACTCATACTTGGTACAGGTGGAGGCTAGCAAAAGACTGGGAGCGACCAACTAAGAGAGCAATAATGGCCATAATCATGCAAAGCGACAAAACATTATTAATTAAAGCATAAAGTGGTATTACAAGTCAAAAACTAAATGATCATAGAGGCTATGGTGACTAGTTCATAGTCTTAACATGGTGTAAGCATGTGCCAAGTCAACCCAAATAAAGCATCAAAGGAGAATACCACAATATTATGCTTTTGTATGCTAAAACAATGCATGATTCTTTCAAGGCACATTAATCAATCTCAAGTTTTTGAAACAAGTCATGCTACAACAATAATCACTAAGCATATGGTCAAAGCAACATCTAGCATGACATGATGAAGTCTAAGTCACAGTCAAAACAAGCTTCCTTTTGTACCACTATAAGCATGAAACTTCCTACTCTTTTCGAACACCAAGCGACTTATTTGAAACAACTCTCAAAGATAATAATCAATAAAGACCAGAGAGCATGTCTCACCCATCTACAAAGAAGAACTAAAAAGTTCTAAGCCAAAAGAATAAGAAAACTAAAGCCAAAAGTGCTAGCAAAGGAGAACACTCACAGAACAATAAGAGTGAAAACTAGAGTGTTCTAGGCAATGAATAACTGGGTGCGTATATCTCCAAAAGAAGTGTGTTCGGATCCAACCAACTTATTGCAGCAAAGAAAGCAAAAGAAAACTAAAAAGAAAGACGCTCCAAGAACATAACATAGTGCATAAGGTAATAAAAATAAAGTGTCTTGAAAGAAGACCTGAGATTATTGATGAAGAAGGGGATGCCTTGGGCATCCCCAAGCTTTGACGCTTGTACTTCTTGAATATTTCTTGGGGTGACACGGGTGGCATCACCAAGCTTGAGCTTTTGTCCAATACTTCATCTCATCACATCATTCTCTCCCTACACTTGAAAACTTCCTTCATACAAAACTTCACACAATCTTCATTAGCAACATTAGTGTATTAAAGATAATAAGTCTTTGGGTTTAGTTTCAACACAAGTAAAACTTCCATTAAAACACAAGCTACTGTAGCAATTCCTTCTAAAAGCTCAAGTGATCAAAGAGAACTCAAAGAGAAAGAGATTAAGAGGCAAATGCAAATAATGGCAGAAATTTGTCAAAACAAACCAGCAGGTAAAAACCGTTTTTTTCGAAGACCTTCTGTTGCTCAAATCGAGAAGTGCAAAAAAACTAACGAAAGTTGGGTAATAACCTGGGGCATGAGCACAAAAAGTTACAGCTCAACCCGTCATACTGAGATGTTTCACAACTTTTTATAGTTACGCACAGAAATCTGTTTCGGGATAGCAACTTCCCCATATCTTACTTCCCTCTCATTGGAGGTTATTCTTGGCACAAAAACCAAACAAAAAGGATAAGGAGAGGTTATTACAGAGGCAATAACTTCCAAGGCTCAACAAAACAAAAATAAACTGAAAGTAAAAATATAATGGGTTGTCTCCCAAAATCTCTTTCTTTATAGCCATTAAGATAGGCATGATAATTTCGATGATGCTCACATAAGAAATATGAATTGAAGTAAAAGGGAGCATCAAGAAGCAAATATGGAACAAATTTAAGTCTAACCCACTTCATATGAAAAATAATCTTGTAAAGAAACAAGTCATGAAAGCACAAAGCAACAAGCATAGGAAAGAAAAACAAGTGGAACTTCAGAATTTTCAACATAAAGAGGGGAAACTTAATATTGTTGAGATACATAAAACCATGTTTCCCTCTCTCATAATAACTTTCTGTAGCATCATGAATAAAATTAACACTATAAATATCACATAAAACATTCTTATCATGAGCCACATGCATAAAATAATTATTACTCTCCCTATAAGCATAGTCATTCTTATTAATCATAGTGGGAGAAAACTCAACAAAATAGCTATCATTATTATTCTCATCACCATAATCATCAAATATAGGAGGCATATTGTAATCATAATTAATTTTCTTCTCAATAGTAGGTGGACTGAAAATATCATCTTCATCATTGTAATCATCATATATTGCAGGTATAGTATCATCAAAGTAAATTTCCTCCTCCATGCTTGGGGTACTAAAAATACCATGCTCATCAAAACCAGCTTCCCCAAACTTAGACTTTTACATAGCATTAGCAATAACCGTGCTCAAAGAATTCATACTAATAACATTGCTATTAGCATGCAAATAAAGTTTCATAGGTTTTTTAATTTTCTCTTCAAACACTTCATGTCCTAACTCAAGATAAATACTATAAAGCTCTCTAATATTTTTGTTGTTTTCAGTTAAGCCTAACTAGTGAAAATAAAAACAAGAAACAAAAAGATATAATTGCAGAATCTAAAGGAAATAACTTCGCGCACTCACACACCAGCAACAGTACTAGAAGATAGCTTAGTAGCCAGAGGATGTGAGTACCTTTTACCTTACCTCCTCGGCAACGGCGCCAGAAAATAACTTGATGTCTACGCACGCTTCTATTCTTGTAGACAGTGTTGGGCCTCCAAGTGCAGAGGTTTGTAGAACAGCAACAAGTTTCCCTTAAGTGGATCACCCAAGGTTTATCGAACTCGGTGAGGAAGTGGTCAAAGGTATCCCTCTCAAGCAACCCTACAATCAAGATACAAGAAGCCTCTTGTGTCCCCAACACACCCAATACACTTGTCAGGTGTATAGGTGCACTAGTTCGGCGAAGAGATAGTGAAATACAAGTAATATGGATGATTATAAGTGGTAATTGCAATCTGAAATAAGAGTGGCAGCAAGCAAACATGTAACATGACTGATTGTAAATGGTGTTTCAATGCTTAGAAACAAGGCATAGGGATCATACTTTCACTAGTGGACACTCTCATATAAATATCTTCTCTTCATGATGCTACCCTGAACTACTCTCCGGTTGAACGATGTAGGGCTATAACAGCACACCTTAAAGTTCGCATTCCCCATCTAGATAACCCCTCACTGTCACCTCGAGCGCTAGATGGTTCCAACAAACACCACAATCTCATAGAGACATCCAACTCAAATTATACTCATGATAACTATTTCTGTAACCTTAGCCTAAGTGCCACACGGTGTGCACACTGTCAACTTCACACACGTGGGGATAAGCAGAGATTAATTAAAGCACTTGAGTAGCAGAATAGATCTACTTATTCAACTAGATTACAAATCTCATGATCTCCATAAGATCACACATAGAGAGGGATGAACACATAGCTACTGGTAGAGCCCTTAGCCTCGAGAGAGAACTACTCCCTCCTCATCATCGGAGTTAGCAACGGCGATGGAGATGGCGGTAGAGTCGATGGAGATGGCTCCGAGGGAACTTCCCTGTCTCAGCAAGGTGCCGGAACAGAGACTTATGTCCCTCGAATCTCCTCTTCGGTGGCGGCGGTGCTGCAGAACTTTTCATGGAATTCTGATCGGGTGCTTAGGGTTTTCGTCTCGGGGGGTTTATATAGGTGAAAGGAGAGGTCGAGGCGGAGACCGAGGCGGCCACACCACCCCCTAGCGCAGCCTGGCCTAGCCCGCGCCACCAGGTGGTGTGGGCCCCTTGTGGCCCCACTCGTCTTCTGGCGCCATGAGTCATTTGGTAAAATAGGAACTTTTGTTTTTGTTTTGTCCAATTCCGAGAATATTTATTTACTAGCTTTTCTGAAACCAAAAATAGCAGAAAACAGGCAACTGGCACTACAACATTTTGTCAATAGGTTAGTTCCATAAAATGTATAAAAATGCCTCAAAGTGTAGACAAAACATAAGATAGTTGATACAAAACAAGCATGGAGCATCAAAAATTATAGATACATTTACGATGTATCATGCATCTTTCGACTTCATATGCTTTCTCCAAAAATTTGAGTGAATATATCTGTATATTTACTTAATAAGTAAGAAGTATGAAACATTTGAAAATTGTTCAAAGGCTTTCAACATGAAGTGAAAAATCATTGTAATGAGAAAATAAAGAATTTATGATTCGATCATAAAGGATGATATTTGAGTTACATGTTTAGCAAAACACCAAAGATTTGAGAAAAGTTCCATGGATTTGCATTTCCCGATAAACCATAGGAGTATGGTATGTTCGAGAGGTCAAATCCATGGAACTTTTCTCAAATCTTTGGTGTTTATGGTATGTTCGAGAGGTCAAATCGAACCTTGTTTGACATGGTAAGATCAAAGGTGTCATTTATAAAACTGCCATTATGTTTTATAGATTAAAGCTTTAGAGACTACCGCTTTTACACTAAAAATAGCACCATCATGATCCATTGAAATGACACCATAAAGGTTATGGTTTGGGATAAAACCAAAGTTGTCTTTTCTTAAATTTTGGTATGCTGTGCATAAGTAAAATGTTTACAACCAAAGTTGGATAAGTACATCTTTGTAGGTTACCCCAAAGAATTTGTTGGGTATTCCTCCATAACACTGAACACAAAAGAGTTTGTCGCTTGGAACGTAAAGTTTCTTAAAGAAGGATTTTTTTCACAAAAGTTAAGTGGGAGGACAATAGAACGTTGATTAGGTTGATTAACCTAAGCAACATGTGCTAAGTAGAGTAGCATAGGAAAGTGTCCTGGAGGCGGCTAAAATGCTCATGGCTCCCGTGATTACAAATGTTGTGATCTCAGATATTAGGGTTCCTATTGAACCGTGTGTAAGGTAAGAATCAAATAGTGAGATTTGAAACAGAAGTCATTATTGTTTTGACAATGATGAACCGACTGCATGGAAAGAAGCGATGATGGGCCTTGACTCCATAAAATGACTAGAATTCATAAAATCCATGATAGTATCCATACACGAGAAATCAAGTTTCTGAACTTGGAAGACCCTCCGGAAAGGCGTGAAGCCTATCAGTCGTATTTGGTTCTATAAAGAAATAGACATGGATGTTTGGCATCTATGAAATAGTTGACATGTTCGAAAGGAGTTTACGACAATGTTCAAGGAGTTGACTATGAAACGATTTGATCTTTCATAGCAATATTTAGTCTTGACGGATTAATGTAGCAACCACTACATATAATTAGGTATATGGTAGTTGAACAAATAAAATAATATTCTTCTAATAGAATGGTTACCTAAGACGTGTACATGACATAGTCCAAAGGGTTTTGTTAATTCAAAGGATGCTAAAAAGGCATACAAACTTCAATGGTTGAAGTGAGCATAGCAGAGTTGGAATCTTCATCGTGATGAAAATGTTAAAAGAGTTTAATTTCATCGGAGATGATGAAGATGTTTGCATTTGAAAGAAATTAAGTGGGAGTGCTGAGACATATTTCTAATACATTATGTATACGACATATTGTTGATTGGAAATTATGTATCTTTTATTGATAGGGGTTAAGAATTTCATTAAAATTGGATTTCGATGAAAGACTTGGGCAAAACCGGAATATTTGGCATCAAGGTCTATATGGTTGTGCCAGACGTACATCTATGAGATATTGAAAGGGTTCAATATGGAAACAACAAGAAAGTTTCTTGCTGCATGGAAAAGGTTGAATCAAGATTTGAGTGTAATGACACTTGGTGAATGAAACGAGATTCAAGTATTTTGACACTTGATGAGTGAAATCACATGAATATTTTGATCAATAATGTATACCATGATATGTCCTATGCTATAAATGTTATGTGCATATACCAGAATGATTCATAAGATGATCATTGGACAATAGTAAGGATATTCTTATGATCTTTGGAAGAACTAAGAGTATATCATGTATAAGTGACAAATAGTCAAAGTAGTTCATTGTAAAGTGTTACATTGATACTAGTTTGTCACAAGATACAAATTAAATTTATCTCAATTTAAACTATGGGTGCACAATGTAATGAAAAGGAGGTTCCATGATGGATTTGGATGAGTTCCAAAGTTGATGCATTGTGACGGATACTACAACAAAAGGCTAAGTAAATAACTGCTATAGTAGCAACAAAGGAAGGAATTTAGTTAAGTAGTTTGTTATCAAACTAGGTGTGGTTCACAGTGGGCTAGTACTATGAAGATATATTGTGTGAAAATTATATCAACATGTTTTAACCCAAAGGAACTAAAGGTCTCACCAAAGGACTAAATTTATACAATGCCATCTCATTAGAGAATGAGTGATGCATGGAGACGCAAAAACATGCAAATACACATGGACCTCAAAATGTCAGATCCAGAGATTATGTTAGCCACTAAAAACGCGTATATATGTAACATCCCAACATTAGAGCTTAGAAATAAGCTGAGATGAGGTGTGTGCATTGAATTCATGCATAGAAAATCTGGATAATTTTCGTGATTTTAAATAAAACTTGTCAAAGTGATGGAAGCTTCTATTAACTTGGTGGAACTCAAGTAGATCATCAAGTTGATTGCGATAAGTTCCAATATGACCTTTGCTAAAATATTATCTTTGGGTAATATAATTTGCTCTATGGGTAGATCAAACAGTACCAAGCTGAAACCACCACACATTTATGAAGGATCTTATAGAGATCACATCAGGGTATTCATTATAACAACTCTTGAATACTCAATTAAGTCTATAACTTAAGCAAAAAAACTTAATAACTAAATATTGAAACACTTGCTTGCCATAGTTATTCCTACCATGGGTATCATGGTAGTTCTTAAATATTAATTCTGATCCCGAATAGAGTGGAAAAGAAAGGCTCTTTGTATAGTGTTTGCTATAAATTTGACATGACCTTTAGAAATTATGAATTTTGGGGAAACAATCTGAATTCAAATTTGAAACGTAAATAATTTGAAAAATATTTGAAAATTAAAAGTTAGTAATATTAAATTGTTTTCCAAAATGACTTAGTAGTATTGCTTGATTATATTAAAGATATATTAAACAATAATGATAATTTAAGATAAGATAACAAAGTTACTTAAATAAGAAATGAATTATTATTTCTTCCCTTCATTCCATTACAATAATGCAAAGGGAGATAAATACATCAAATAAAAGTATTACAGAAAACCAATTACAATGAAATGAAACTTTATTAAATAATAAGAATAATGTTACAAAGATTCTTTACAAAAAGTATAAATAGAAGATTACAAGGTAAGAGAAAAATCCTAGTCTATCTATTTATTTCTATACTAAATCTTGATCTTCCAGATCCTTGTTCCTGCAAAATAAAATAAACTCAAAAAGAAATAGGTTGTTAATCGTTTAGTTTTACTCTCAGTGGAGAACAGTGAAGTGCACTGTTCTTATTTACCTCATTGAGTAAGTTAAAGGGAAAATTTCACCAATGTATAATATTTGTTATTTTAAGCCAATAGCTTCAGATACTTGAATAAAAGGGGAAGATCGCAACAAGGACAAGTACAAGATCGCAGGAGCAAGGAGGATTAGGACCAGTACCAGGAGGTGCAAAATAAAATCCAGGGAGAGATTAAGTCACTAAGATCAAGCCATCTAGAGCAATCAACACAGCAACATCATCAACAAGCAGCTATGTGGTGAGTTCATATAAAACCATCACATGATTGACCTTATCCATTTCATCAAACCATGTGTTGTCCTATATATAGTCTTCTCAGAAAAAACACCCAAGTGAGGTGTATCCATCATAGAAGAAAGTAAACAAAGCAAAGAGTAAATCTTTACAAACTATGACCAAGATCTCAGCCTTCGCATCACAGATCTTGCATAGAAATCTCTAGTCTTATAACTAGGTACATAAGAATCCTTAAATGAATATTTCTGGGCACATCCTATGGATGGTAGCACCTCAGAAATAATTACATCTTAAGAATTCATCTTAAACAGTAGGGATCTAACATATTAACCTTACCAAGGCCTATCAAATTAATTTCCCAAGCACTGTAGGAATCATACCTAGAGATTATCCATCAAAGATCATTTAAGAAGGGAAGCAACAGATAAAAACATATGTTTTTTATTTACATAGCTTTGCCTTAGACTAGCATCACATGCCAAATGAAATTAATAAGTATCATAGGCTAATTTATCCAGTAGAGTTTATCAACTCTTACTAACACAAAGCCACTCTAGAATACAGATAGAAAATAGCCCAGTATTAGAATGAAATCTTGTGTACCATTCAAATGAAGGTGTCACAAAGATTCATCCTAACCAAGAAAATTCTACAAAGAGATTTCATAATCAAATTCTTTCAAAAAGTTATTCAATCATTTTCCTAATACAGTAATTAGGAATCATTCTGTTTTTCACAAAGAAACTATCAACAGAGCGCATCGATAGTATTTCAATAGGAAGCCAACTACATGTTCTAGTACTGAAACAAATCAACCATCACCAATAACTAGATCTCAATCTAGATCAGAGCCACAACATCACCAAGTTTACAAGTGACAGTAATCAAATATCAAATAAGAATTCATCTAACATAGCCACTATTATCAATTCCAAAGTCCATCAATAAGACAGTAATTCTGCACAGACTAGTCACCACAAGTTACTCATAAATGGTTCATTATCTTTAATAATCACAACACAAAGGGGCGGAACCCTAACACAAAAGATGAACCCTAATTAGGGATTCCTCACTATAAGCACACAGAGGATAGCAAGAGTGACAGAGAGAGAATAAGAAGGGGAGCAGAAGAACCACCCGAGTTCCTCACTAGGTTATAGAAGAGGAAGTAGGGTGGCCAGCGATGAGGTCCACGGCGGCACGGGGAGCACCCTAAGGTGCTTCAACCCGCGCCAAGCCATGGGCACGGCAGCCCCAACAATATGATCAACACTGGCGGCACCACATGGCCACCAGAGCCGTGGCACAGCATCACAGGAATGGCGGAGTACCATATCACTAGCAACCACCAAACCCTAGGGTTCATGGTGGAGACAGCCTGGCAAGGAGAGGGGCCTAACATCAAATCGAGCAGGACCAGTCGATGGAGCGGCCTTGACTACCTTGTCACACACCACGGTGGCGGCTGGTGAGGCCCGTGGGGGTCGGAATCGCACGTGACGGTGTCGGCAATGCGACGCCATGACGGGTCGAGAGAGAAGGAGAGACACGAGCATGAGAGAGAGAGCGAGGTGTGTACTAGGCCGGTACGGTCCAGTACCACTCAAGGGAGTGGGTTTGACCAGCCCAAGTGGGTCGGGTAAAGGCTGGGCCAGCCAATGGGCTAGGTCCAGATTTTAAAAGAAATCTAAATAAAATATAAATGACCAAAATACCCTTGAACATAATTTACACTCTAGAAAAATATAGAAAATTCCTAAAAAATATGTATGATATATCAAAATGATCACAAGAATAATATATGCCTAGGAAAAATATAACATTACTTGTTTAAGCTAGTTATAATGCAAATGAATATTAACACTATTTATCCTAAATGAAATTTCATAAAATAAGTAAAAGTCCTAAAAATCAATAAAAACATTTATGTGTAATAATCAATCTACCATTTTATAAAAAATATTAAATTAAATTTTCTACAAATGAAACTTGAAGCAAATATTCAAATACATTTAATACTTTCTGGAGTTTTATAAAAATACAAATGATACTTAAAAATAAATAAAAAATCACTTTTAAGATCTTGAGTAAATATATTTTACTAAAAAAATATTAAAAGTGTTTTTCTAAAGGTTTTTAAGATTTTTAAAAAAGAAATAAATCCTTACCTATTTTATAAAAGACCTAGTTTGTAAATTCTTTAAAACACATTTCTTAAATAAGAAATAATCACAATTCTATGTATAAAACCTTAAATCCTTTATAACTAAAAACTAAGTCCAAAGCCATAACTGGGATCTATAATAAAACTTAAGTGTAACTTATTAACTTTATAAAATTCTTTCAAAAATCATAAATCCAAACTACACCCAACAACTTTAAGTAAATGTTAAACATCATTCACTTATAATCGAAGTGAATGCTATTTATCTTTTAACCATTCTTAACATGGTTTCAAATTCTAACAGATTCATAAGTTCATCTAAAGTTAATTTTCTTAATAATATAAATTATATTTATAATAACAAACCACATTTAAACTCATCATTCACTAAAATTGGAAGTGAATTAACTCACACTCTTAATCATCCTTATCATAACCCTGGAACTTGATAAGGATTTAAACACATCACACTTAAAACTACTTGTGTTTTCCCTTTATAAAACATCAAGAAGTGAACCAAATATAATATAACACATATTCAAAACATATAAGTCCCCACTACATGTGTTATGATTGTTTAATATAATAATGATATCCTCTTTAATAATTATAGTTAATAAGAAACCCTAAAAGTGTAACTTCAAGTTGAAATGCGTTTCCTTTATAAAGTATGTTTTCTTCAAAGATTATTCTTTTGAAGTAAATAAAAATGAACTCTAAGGATATATTTAAGTCTCTAAGTTTTAATAGAAAGCTTGTAAAGAATAATCCTCTAACCAAATATCAAAACTTTGGGTGTTACATCAATGTGTGATACTTTATTATACCTGTTATTTATTTTACACACATCACAACCTAAATCTACTTATGTTTTAAAATTAACTTTGGTACACCAAGTCATGCTTAATGCCTAAATAATATTTATGTTTTTATTGTTAACTTTTGTCTGTTCCAAATTAAGTCATAAGGCATTTCAAATCCAAGCTTATTGAATAAGCACAAACAACATCGATCACATTCGATTAACCACAAAGATTGTTTAAACTTTAACAACGAAATCTTTTCTTCAAAAGTTATTCGTTTTGCCACTTCAAACTACAATATTATAATAAGTCCCTTAACTCTCAACAACTTAGCATAATAAATCCCATCATAATTACCAGATAGAAATTCACCTCAATCTTAGAATATTATTATACTTCACTCTTATACTTTGCATATTAAACACTTAAATACTTTGTAGATAGATTTACTTATGGAGTAAACATTAGAAATAACTAAATCTTAAAATACATCACTTCTATTTAACTCATTCTCATTATTGGGAGTTATCTCGGAATTTTACAAAATGCATTACATTACTTATGCATCAACACATTGCTTCTTTAAATATTAGTCCTTACCGGACCAATAATGTTGTTTACAGATTTTGGATCTTTTAGTATCTTGAAGACCGTGAGTGCATAATCTTGCAATCACAAAAGGCAAGTTCATGCTTGCTCATGTCCTTTGGTTATTTTCTATCAAACGCTTGTAACTCAAATGTTATCATCACCTGCATTTCAAAAAGGTCAGAAAACACTATTTTGATAATAATATGAATATAGATTATTTACTAATTGGTAATAATCTACTATTACAGTTCTAGTGGTAAAGGAACATAATATCTAGGACTTAATCAACCAATGTCGCCGGTGATTCTAGCACCGTATATTACGCGTTAACCATGAGATTTGGAATGGGACAGAGAAGTCAGCTGTATGTTCTTCCTTTCGCATGTAGTTAGGTGCGCGGGTCGTGGCTGTTATCCTTGTAGTGTGCATGAATTGGTAATTCGTAGAGGATATGCAACATATGGGTGGGAACCCTCAACGTCCCATGATAGTTCTAGCATCTGAACGGTCTGTACTAACCATTGATGTAATTCAATATGTGGGCATGGCATACACCAAGGAGACATGCGGGTTCGCGAAGGGGGCAGTGATTGGCTTGGATCATCTACTGGGCCCCACATCACGGAATTGTGGACGAGAAAGATCGCTCGGTTGTGCAACAAGTATTTGGTCTCTCATGGGTAAATCAACGCACCTCTGTAGAGTGTAAGAACTATGACATGTTACTCCCTGTTCTAGGAAGGAGCTACGAACGCTGTAGTGGTAAACCTGTGAAGGATGACGGGCATAGATTTACTGAAGGGTTTCGCAGCATAGTAAATCAAAATTTTCTACGGAAGCGAACAGAGGGAAAGCCAAGATCTAATCTAGGAGATGCAAACAACGAGAGAGATTGGATTAGATCTTCATACCCTTGAAGATTCGCACAGCGGAGCGTTAAATCCGCGTGGGTGATGTAGTCGTACTCGCTTCTCCTCCTCGCGATCCGATCCGATCTAGCACCACAAGTGGCGGTGCCTCCGTGAGATGCACACGTGCAGCACCTCGACGTCTCCTCCTTCCTCGGACCAGCAAGTATGGTGGAGAGATGGATTGGATCTACAACACGACGGCGCGGTGTATATGGTGGAGAATTTCTGCCGCAGGGCTTCGCCTACAAACAGTCGGGAGGGGGAGAGGAGGGCAGCAGGGCAACTGGGTTTGGAGGAAGGTGTGTGTGGGGGGGAGGGGGCGCACCAGCCCTCTATATATAGAGGGGGTGGTGGCGGCCAGCCCTAGCCCCTCCTCCAAGCCTATCTCTAGTTTAAACAATTTAAACTCTCCCCTTATCTAGATAACCCTATCTCTAGTTTAAACGAATTTAAACTTATCTAGGATCGGCTGGGCCCTATGGGGCCTTGTGCCCCTGGCCCAATGCGGCCAGGACACTCCCTCATAGGCCCATGCCCCCTCCCGGAAGGTGGGACCACGTTGGCCCCCTTCCGGAAGGTTCTAGAAGCTTAGGTACAATACCGATTAATCCGAACAATTCCGAACTCCAAAAACTGCAAAGGCCTTATATGAATCTTATTCTCCGGACCATTCCGAACCTCTCGTGATATCCGGATCCCATCGAGACTCAACACAAATTCATAAACCAAGTATCCAATCTATCCTAGCGTCAAGACACGTTAAGTGTGTGACCTGCTGGTTCGAGAATATGCGTACATGATCTTCTATCAATAATCAACGGCGGGTGCAGGCACCCATATTGACTCCACACATTCATCGATGATCATATCGGATGAACCACGATGCCAGGATTCAATCAATCCCATATATATATTCCCTTCGTCTCGCGATATTTTACTTGCCCGAGATTCGATCGTCGGTATCGTCATACCTAGTTCAATCTCGTTCTCAGCAAGTACTTTACTCGTTCCGTAATCCGATATCACTTTGTGATTAACTCCTTAACCACATGCTTGCAAGCGGTGTCGATATCGATTACCGAGTGGGCCCGAAGTATATCTCTCCGACTTGGGAGGATAAATCCCATCTCGATACATACAACCCAATGATACTTTCCGATCACCGAGAGACACCTTTATGATCACCCTCTCATAGGATGACGTTTGATGACCTCAAAGCTTTCTTCCGATACCAGGGAGTTGTATTATCTCATGGTCTAAGGAATACAATATTTGACATAGGAAAAGCTTCGCAAAGATGAACACAATGACACGATCTAATTGCTTTGCTTAGTTTGGTCATCCACCATATCATTCTCCCAATGATATGATCTCATTATCAATTGACAACTCATGTCTATGGTTAGGAAACCTTAACCATCATTGATCAATGAGCTAGTCCATAGAGGCGTACTAGGGACACGGTGTTGTTCACAAACCACACAAGTATTAATGTTTCCGCTAATACAATTCTAGCATGGAATATAAACTTTATCATGAACAAGAATTATAATAATAATATCTTTATTATTGCCTCTAGGGCATAATTCCAACAGTCTCCCACTTGCACTAGAGTCAATAATCTAGTTTACATTTGGCAACAATCTCACACCCATGGCACTGAGGTGCTGATCATGTTTTACACGTGGAAGAGGTTTAGTCAATGGATCTGCGACATTCGGATCTGTATGTACTTTGCTGATCTTTAGATCTCCATCTGCTATATAATCTCGGATTATATGAAACTTTGTTGATATGCTTGGTCTTTGGATGATATCTTGGTTCCTTAGCGAGTGCTATGGCGCCGGTGTTGTCACACAATATCTCCAATGGGTCCAATGCACTTGGAACCGCCAAGCTCGATGATGAAGTTTGATCCAAACTCCTTCACTTGACGCTTCAAAGCAGCCATGTATTCCGCTTCTCAGTAGATCCCGCGATCACGCTTTGCTTGCAGCTTCTCCGACTCACAGCTCCTCCATTCAAAATATACACGTATCACGTCTGAGATTTATGATCATCCTTGTCGATTATCGAAACTAGCATCGACGTAACCTTTTCGACGAATGTTCATCACCCCATAGACTAAGAACATTTCTTTAGTCCTATTTAGGTACCTTAGAATGTTCTTCACGGCTGTCGATGTTCCACTCTGGATCACTTTGATATCGCTTTCAAACTAAGAGCATTGGACACATCCGGTCTAGTACACAGATGGCATACATGATGGAACCTATGGCGAGGCATAAGGCACTTTGCTCATAGCTTCCCTATCATTTACCGTAGCTGGACCGAGCCTTGCTCAATATCTTACGACAACATAGGCCTTTGAACCTTTCAATGCCTTATCCATTCTGAACCTTTTCAACTTTGTCTAGGTATGTACTCGCTTAAAGCTATCAGCGCGTCTTTGTCTATCTCTATAGATTTTGATGCCCAATATATAAGCAGCTTCACCTAGGTATTTCATTGAAAACACTTGTTCAAATAACTCTTCACATCGTTAAGCATGTTGATGTCATTTCCAATAATCAATATGTCATCCACATATAGTACCGTAAATGTCACCGAGCTCCACTCACTTTCTTGTAGATGCAAGCTTCAGCAATTTGGAAAAATCCAAAGCTCTTGATCACTTGATCAAACGAAGGTTCCAACTCCGAGATGCTTGCTTCAGTCCATAAATGGAACGCTGAAGTTTGCATACTTTATCAGCATCCTTAGGATCGACAAAACCTTCGGGTTGCATCATATACAACTCTTCATCAATGTTGCCATTGAGGAACGCAGTCTTGACATCCATCTGCCATATTTCATAATCATGAAACGCAGCAATTGCTAATAAAATCCGAATGGACTTAAACATCGCTACGGGAGAGAAAGTCTCATCGTAGTCAACACCTTGAACTTGTCGAAAACCTTTCGCAACAAGCCGTGCTTTATAGACGGTAACATTACCATCGTGTCCGTTTTCTTCTTGAAGATCCATTTGCACTCAACGGCCTTTCGGTTGCTAGGAGGGTCCACCAAAGTCCATACTTGGTTTTCGCTCATGGATCCCAATTCGGATTTCATGGCTTCTAGCCATTTCTCAGAGTTTGGGCTCATCATCGCTTCCTCATAGTTCGTAGGTTCGCTGTCTTCTACTAACAAGACAGTCAAGACAGGGTTGCCGTACCACTCAGGAGGGGCACGCGACCTTGTCGACCTGCGACGTTCAGTAGCAGCATCGTCCGAAGCTTCATGATCCTTGTCATTAGCTTCCTCTATTATTGGTGGTAACCTGGAACAATTTCAGGTCTGCGCTACTCTCCAATTCAAGAGAAGGTTCAATAACCTCGTCTAGCTCTACTTTCCTCCCACTCACTTCTTTCGAGAGAAACTCCTTCTCAAGAAAGGAACCGTTCTTTGCGACAAACACTTTGCCTTCGGTTCTGTGATAGAAGGTATACCCAATAGTTTCCTTAGGGTATCCTATGAAGACGCATTTCTCCGCTTTGGGTTCGAGCTTGTCCGGCATCAACTTCTTGACGTAAGCTTGATCCCCAAACTTTAAGAAACGACAACTTAGGTTTAGCACCAAACCACGTTCATACGGTGTCGTCTCAACGGATTTAGATGGAGCCCTATTTAAAGTGAATGCAGCGGTTTCTAATGCATAACCCCAAAATGATAACGGCAAATCAGTAAGAGACATCGATCGAACCATATCTAATAGGGTTCGATTCGTGCTCGACACACCATTCATTGCTTGTGGTGTTCCGGTGGCGTGAGTTGTGAAACGATTCCACTTGCTTTGAGATGCGTGAGAAAATCATAACTCAAATATTCGCCACGATCGGATCGTAGAAACTTAATCTTTACATTACGATGGTTCTCCACTTCATTCTGAAATTCTTTGAACTTTTCAAAGCGTTTCAGATTTATGTTTCATTAAATAGATATACCCATAACTTAAGTCATCGGTAAAAGTGAGAAAATAGCGATATCCACCGCGTCAAACACTCATCGGTCCGCATACATCGGTATGTATGATTTCCAACAAGTCCGTTGCTCGCTCCATCATACCGGAGAACGGGGTTTTGATCATCTTGCCCATGAGGCATGGTTCGCATGTGTCAAATGATTCAAAATCAAGAGACTCCAAAAGTCCATCAGAATGGAGTTTCTTCATGCGCTTTACACCAATATGACCTGAGCAGCGATTGCCACAAATAAGTAGTATTACCACTATCTACTTTGCATCTCTTAGCCTCAATGTTATGGATGTGCGTTTCATCCCTTTCGAGATTTAGAAGAAATAAACCATTCACAAGAGGTGCATGACCATAAAAGATGTTACTCATATAAATAGAACAACCATTATTCTCCAATTTAAATGAATAACCGTCTTGCAATAAACACGATCCAGAAATAATGTTCATGCTCAACGCAGGCACATAATAACATTTATTAAGGTTTAAAACTAATCCCGAAGGTAAAACTAAGGAGAGTGTGACGACGGCCATCACATCAACTCTTGATCCGTTGCCAACACGCATCGTCACCTCATCCCTCGCAAGCCGCCGTCTATTCCGTAGCTCCTGTTTCGAGTTACAAATATTAGCAACTGAACCGGTATCAAATACCCAGGCACTACAACGAGGGCTAGTAAGGAAAACATCAATAACATGTATATCAAATATACCTTTGATGGTGCCAGCCTTCTTGTCCGCTAAGTACTTGACACGATTGCGCTAGTGACCCTTGTCCTTGCAATAGAATCACTCGATGTCCGGCTTAGGACCAGACGTGAGCTTCTTCTCATAGGGCAACGCGCTTGCCGCCGCCTTTCTTGAAGGGCTTCCTTGCACCCTTACCTTTCTTGAAGGTGGGGGGCTTGTTGACCATCAACACATGATTATTCTTTTTGATGTTCACCTCCGCTACTTTCATTTTAGCAAAGAGCTCAGTGATCATATCAGTGGAACCAATCTGATTGTGATCAACTACAAAACTTTTGTAGCTAGGAGTGTCAATCTTGAGCTCCTCTGGAATCTTGCAGTCCAGTTGCTCAAGGCGTTGAGTGTAGCCCATCATCTTAATGGCGTGCTCACTAACATAACTCCCTTCCTCCATCTTGTAGTTAAGGAATTTCTTAGAGATCTCATATCTCTCAGAACGGGCTTGAGTCTGAAACATGTTTTTCAGCTCCTCGAGAATCTCAAAGGGCGGCGAACTCCTCAAAAGCGATTTTGAAGATCCGATTCCATAGCATACAACATGACGATCTTAATCAAATCATAATCATCCTTTGCGCCCCGATAAACAGCTTTTCATCACCGCGCATCTATAACGGGCGTCACCTAGCGCTTTCTTAAGGACATAGTCCTTTTGTCCTTGAATGTAATGATTCTTAGATTGCGGAACCAGTTGGTGAAGTTAGACCCATTGTTTCTAAGCTTTTCTTTCTCAGCAAAAACGTTGAAGTTGAAGTTGGACTTGGCCATTGGATCTACAGTATTTGCAAGTACAATTTAGACTATGTTCATGATAAATAGTTCAACTTAATCAAATTACTAGATGAACTTCCTCTAAATTCAACATCCCTCAAGTTGTTTAGTGAACACGATCCAAATTCACCACACCTAATCCGATCATCACGAGAAGAGATGTGGTTTCAATGGTGGACAACAAAGTGTCAATCATATCATTCATATGACTCATGCTTAACCTTTCGGTTCTTGTGTTCCGAGGCCATGTCTGTACATGCTAGGTTCGTCAAGTTAGACCCAAGTATTTCCGCGTGTGCAAAACTGGCTTGCACCCGTTGTATGTGAGCGTAGAGTCTATAGCACCCGATCATCACGTGATGCTTGGACACGACGAACTTTCGCAACGGTGCATACTTGGGGAGAACACAGTTTTTATCTTGATCTTTAAGTGAGGAATCATCTTATAATGCTACCGTCGCGATCTAAGCATAATAAGATACATAAAAGGATAAATATCACATGCATATAACTTTATGTGACATGGTATAGCTAATCTTCGCGCAATGATCTCCATCTTGTGCGTTCCGGCATGATCTCCATCACTCCACCATGATTGCCTCCACCACGAATAGCAACTACAACTATTGCTAACTACTTAGCGATAAAGTAAAGCTATTACATGGCATATAAGAAGTTGACTACTTGGTCATACACAATTATAAAGACAACCATATGGATCCTGCGGTTGTGTACTCATCGACATGCAAGTCGTGAAACATTACAAAACATGATCATCGCATACATTATACACATCACATCTTGGGCCATACCATATCACGAAAACACTCCTGCAAAAACAAGTTAGACGCCTCTACTTTGTTGTTGCATGTTTTACGTGGCTTATGGGAGTAGATGCTAAGAACGATTCTTACCTACGGAAAGCCAAATCGGTGATATTATGGTTGCCAAACTCGGTGTTAATCCCATGACAACTATAGTGAGAAACTGACATCCACCAGCCGCATGTATGGTACAAGCCACACGTCAAGTGCGGAGCGGTCTCGCAACGGCGTCGCGTAAGGTTGGCTGGACCGCTTCAATCTCACTATCCCGCCATAAGAAGAACACAAACAAGAGGCTTGCAACGAAAACATCAACGCCGCAACAACCATGTTGCGTTCTACTCGTGAATCACATCTACGCATAGATCTAGCTCGATACCATCAAGGGTTTCGCAGATAGTAAATCAAAATTTTCTCGGAGCGAGCAGAGGAAAGCCAAGATCTAATCTAGGAGATGCAAACAACGAGAGATTGGATTAGATCTTCATACCCTTTAAGATTCGATGCAGTGAGCGTTAATCGGAGCGTGGGTGATGTAGTCGCACTTTCTCCTCCTCGCGATCCGATCCGATCTAGCACCACAAGTGGCGGTGCCTCCGTGAGATGCACACGTGCAGCACCTCGACGTCTCCTCCTTCCTCGGACTAGCAAGTATGGTGGAGAGATGGATTGGATCTACAACACGACGGCGCGGTGTATATGGTGGAGAATTTCTGCCGCAGGGCTTCGCCTACAAACAATGGGAGGAGAGGAGGCGGCAGGCAACTGGGTTTGGAGGAAGGTGTGTGTGGGGGGAGGGGCGCACCATCCCTCTATATATAGAGGGGGTGGTGGCGGCCAGACCTAGCCCCTCCTCCAAGCCTATCTCTAGTTTAAACAATTTAAACTCTCCCCTTATCTAGATAACCCTATCTCTAGTTTAAACGAATTTAAACTTATCTAGGATCGGCTGGGCCCTATGGGGCCTTGTGCCCCTGGCCCAATGCGGCCAGTACACTCCCTCATAGGCCCATGCCCCCTCCCGGAAGGTGGGACCACGTTGGCCCCTTCCGAAGGTTCTAGAAGCTTCCGTACAATACCGATTAATCCGAACAATTCCGAACTCCAAAAACTTTGCCTTATATGAATCTTATTCTCCGGACCATTCCGAACCTCTCGTGATATCCGGATCCCATCCGAGACTCCAACACAAATTCATAAACCAAGTATCCAATCTATCCTAGCGTCGAGACACGTTAAGTGTGTGACCTGCGGGTTCGAGAATATGCGACATGATCTTCTATCAATAATCAACGGGGTGCAGGCACCCATATTGACTCCCACATTCATAGATGATCATATCGGATGAACCACGATGCCAGGATTCAATCAATCCCATATATATATTCCCTTCGTCTCGCGATATTTTACTTGCCGAGATTCGATCGTCGGTATCGTCATACCTAGTTCAATCTCGTTCTCAGCAAGTACTTTACTCGTTCAGTAATCCGATATCACTTTGTGATTAACTCCTTAACCACATGCTTGCAAGCGTGTCGATATCGACCGAGTGGGCCCAAGTATATCTCTCGACTTGAGGGATAAATCCCATCTCGATACATACAACCCAATGTATACTTTCCGATCACCTGAGAGACACCTTTATGATCACCCTCTCATAGGATGACGTTTGATGACCTCAAAGCTTTCTTCCGATACCAGGGAGTTGTATTATCTCATGGTCTAAGGAATACAATATTTGACATAGGAAAAGCTTCGCAAAGATGAACACAATGACACGATCTAATTGCTTCGCTTAGTTTGGTCCATCCACCATATCATTCTCCCAATGATATGATCTCATTATCAATTGACAACTCATGTCTATGGTTAGGAAACCTTAACCATCATTGATCAATGAGCTAGTCCATAGAGGCGTACTAGGGACACGGTGTTGTTCACAAACCACACAAGTATTAATGTTTCCGCTTAATACAATTCTAGCATGGAATATAAACTTTATCATGAACAAGAATTATAATAATAACATCTTTATTATTGCCTCTAGGGCATAATTCCAACATTTACGACCTATGGTCTGTGGCTCTAGAGATAGTGAATCAAACACTCCTTTTTAGTGAACTTGCTGAGTACGCTCGTACTCAACCGTACCTTCTTAACCCTTGCTAGATTCTAAGCCATTGAAGACGACATCAACACCAACTTGTGCTCAAGAAACCATCATCGTCAGCTCAAGCCCTTCAAACATGTCAAGTAAGTCAACATATGCAACAACCAAAGCGAAGATGAAGTTACTGATTATATAGGAGTATAATCTCTAGCCCTAGAACCTTCTTCTATAGAGCATTGCAATAGCAGTAATTGCAAGCCCTATAGTTTAGATACTAGTCTTAGTCACCAGGTAGTTCTGAGATGTTATTTCTGGTTCTTCTTTGTAAGAAGTTTCTTTCTTCATCTTTAACCTAGAGTGTTCTCTAGATATTTTGTAAAGAGTCAAGTTGTATTATATAGTCATGTCTTGGACCTGTTGTGTTTCTGTTGTACCACTCTGAGGGATGTAATACTAGTGAATGGTATTTCATTGGTGTTATGTTAATGACTATAGTGTACTACATCATTTAGTGGTATGTTGGGTCACCACAATATACAACACCAGAAAGCCATATTTGTTGAATGTGCAAGTTTATAGACTAAATTATTGACTCTAGTGCAAGTGGGAGACTGAAGGGAATATGCCCGAGAGACAATAATAAAGTGGTTATTACCTTATTCCTTGTTTATGATAAATGTTTATTTTGCATGCTATAATTGTATTAATTGGAAACATTAATACATGTGTGTTTAAGAAACAAATAAAGGGTTCCTAGTTATGCCTCTCTTATAAACTAGCTCGTTGATTAACAAGATGATCAAGGTTCCTTGATCATAGACATTGGATGTTGTTAATAATGAGGTCACAACATTGATGGAATGATGTGATGAACATTCATCCGAAGTATATAATTACGATCAAAGTCATTATATTTATATTTCTATAACATCATACGAAGTAATCCGAGTCCTTAGACCATGAGATCATGTCAATCACTAACACTAGAAGAGTATCTTCATAACATCAAACGTCACACCATGATAGGGTGACTATAAAGGTGGGTTCAGTGCTACGAAGGTGTTATGTAGAGGCTCATGGATCAAGAGTGGGATTTGTCCATCCCGATGATGGATAGATATACTTTGGGCCCTCTCGGTGATATTACATTGAGATAGCTTGCTAGTAAGTGATGTGATCACTAGAATGTTATATCACGGGAACAATAAAAGAGTGCATGTTGGTAACGAGATCAAACTAGGTATGGAGATACCGATGATCGAATCTCGGACATGTAATATATCACGAGACAAAGGGATTTAGTTATGACGTTAATGGTTCACAGAATCACTAGAGTCATCATTGAATGTGTGGGAGTCAGTACGGATCTCTAGGTCTCGCTTCTGATTATTGATCGGAGAAGGGTATCGATCATGTCTGCATTATTCGCGAATCGCAGGGTGACACACTTAAGGGATATTGATACCGTTTGGAGAAAATATGTTTCGGATAAAGATTTAAGAAAGCGCTAGAATCATTTCGATGGAAATCGAAAGTGTTTCGGGTAAAATTGCAGAAACTGGTTTTGCATGTGATATTGAAATGTTGCAGGGTTTTATGTGAATGTTTGTTAATTAAAGTAATTAACAAAATTCTGAATAAATAAATAGAAGAGTTTTATTAATGAGAGTTGCATTAAATTTGGTGGAAATTTAATGCATTTTGAGTGGGATTTTGAGTGGAGAAAATGGAGGGGCATTTGTGTGAGTGGGAGCTCCACTCACATGGATGGAGGAAGAGGTTGGGGCACCACCTTGGGCGTCGTCCAAGGCTTTGGGGCTTCCCCCTCCTCCTATAATAGGCCCCCTCTCCCTCCTTCTCACTCACCCTCCTCGTGAAGGATCTCTCTCCCCCTCTAGAAATTATTCCCCATGGTCTCGGATTAGCGAGATACATGTTTCTGGTGGCTTTATCTATAAAGGAGTTGTTGCTTCTATTTCTTTGCTAGAGCGAGGGATGGAGGTTGTCGGGGTACCGGATGTGTGTGTGATCACGGATGCACCGCTGCTTTGCGGTGTTGGACTTGCTAGTGCTGGACTTGCTGGATGTGATGGTGCTGGACCTGCTGGACTCGCTAGACTTCATCATGATCTTGAGATCGACAAGTGTACAACTACATCAACAACGAAATCAGTTTCGTTAACAATGCTTTGTCGCTCTTCAAGGGTATGTTCTCTATGGATGTATATCCACCTATTGCTTGTATCTAGGTAGATAGATCTTGGTGCTTAGTAGTTCCCATCATAGGAAACTTTTTGTTTTCTAGGATCTAAATGGTAATAGGTCATAAGTATGGAATGTAATTGCGAGTTCAAGCTAAACGGTCAGACCTAACTTACCAACTTACCTTTGGAGGAGAGATCATCAGTGGAAGCGAGTATTCAGGTTTCCATATGAGTGGTCTCGCGGCGATATGAATACTCTTGTTTCACCATACATCTTATCACAACCACACTAGGATTTCTAGCCACAAGCGACAAACGCAGGTAATAACTTTATCATGCTCGTGTTTAGTGATGTTTTCTCTGAACTCGACATGATTGAACTCATAGTGTGACTTGATCTAAACATGTTCCATGACCTAGGAAAGCCTAGACTAGAATTAACCAACTGTAGTGGCTGCTAAAACCATCCATCAAAATACTCTCCACTTGTCTATCTCTTTAGGAGCAACTCTGGAGTTGTACCAAAGCAAGATATATCAACATGACCATTCATACTACCGAGGCACTCTCTAGCCACCGACTCTTCCTACGGATTTAGTCCTATGACAAAGTGAATCCAACACACGCTTCTCTAGGTGAAGCATTCCTAGCTCCAAAACCTTCACAAGATATAGCCCTGTCGCACAAAGCAATGACTGACTAATCTAACCACGATGTACGACATCAAGAGAGGCTCCAATAGGTTACATAGGTTAAGGTCCTCCTGAACAAACGAATATGGTAAAGTGGGGAGTCTGGGAAGTGGCACTAAGTAACTCAACCAAGTCGACGAATATGATTAATGTATTAGTGAAGATTAATGCAACTCCATTCATATGAATACAACATGTCAAGTTTAGCTAGAGTTCATAGCAGAATAAAACTATCAATTCCTTCATGGGAATATAACTATCATGGCATTTACAAAGTATATACGAGGATATAGTAGGGAGTAGCCACAAGCAACAAAGGCAGGTAATAACTTTATCATGCTCGTCTTTAGTGATGTTTTCTCTGAACTCGACATGATTGAACTCCTAGTGTGACTTGATCTAAACATGTTCCATGACCTAGGAAATCCTAGACTAGAATTAACCAACTGTAGTGGCTTCTAAAACCATCGATCAAAATACTCTCCACTTGGTTGTCTCTTAGGGAGCAAATCTGGAGTTGTACCAAAGCAAGATATATCAACATGACCGTTCATACAAGTGAGGCACTCTCTAGCCACTGACTCTTCCTACGGATTTAGTCCTATGACAAAGTGAATCCAACACACGCTTCTCCAGGTGAAGCATTCCTAGCTCTGAAACCTTCACAAGATATAGCCCCGGTCGCACAAAGTAGTGACCGACTAATCTAACCACAATGTACGGCATCAAGATAGGCTCCAATAGGTTACATAGGCTAAGGTCCTCCCGAACAAACGAAGATGGTAAAGCGGGGAGTCTGGGAAGTGGCACTAAGTGTAACATCCCAAAAATCATGTTTCAAAAACTCATTCATATCATTCTTGCATCATTCATTCATATAGGGTTTATCTCAAAATCATTTAGAGACAGAAGTTTGAGCTATGATTTCATGTGGGCAATTTATCTCAATTGGCCATCACCCTTTGGGATTTGTTTTTCCATGATCTTGTTTGCTTGCCTCCATGATTGGAAAGATTAAGAGTAGCATTTAAACCCAAGATTCCAAATTTAGAAATAGTTTCAAAACCCTATTTCAAATATTTGCAACTAGAGCAAATCTCTGTTTATTTTGAAACCCAAGCTTGACCAAGCCTTTGCAAGGTAACCACTAGGATATTTGATTGTTTGTGAACCCACAGAACCCTGCAAAAATCCCCAAAGCAGTTTGAATTCAAAAGGATTTGAATTCATTTCAAATTCTATTCAGAAAATGGAATTAGAAAAAGAAAAGGCTTAAAGAAAGGAAAGGGCGGCGAGAATCTGCCCAAAGAACGGATCAAGCCAAAGAAGCCCACCCGGGATCTCCTTTTCCTTCTCACGCCGCTGAAAGACGCTTAAGTCAGCAGACCGACCCACTTTCACCCTGCACTCTTCGCCGACGAAAGGCCCGTCCACGTCGCCTCGTCTTCCTCAGATCATGCGACCACGCCGCTGCAGCAGTTGATGGCGGTAATGGCGCGGCGTAAATGGGCATTTAACCGCTGGCGTTTCCGCCGATTCCCGGCTATAAGTTCCTCTCGCTCGCGATCTTTTTCCCCAAACACCTCGCTCACTCCGCCACCAGTCGTCCTCAATCAGCTTTGCACCGCCATGACAGAGCCTCTCCGCGATCGATTCCGGTGAGCCTAGGGTTCCCCTCTGCCTCTCGTTCTTACAATCTGACTCAGCATGTCTTGGCGCATCTCCTGACCTCACTAGTCCGTCTTGTACTGCCCCAGGTCGCCGGTTCCACCTGACACCGCGAGCACCTACGGCGACATCAACTCCGACGAGTTTTCCCGGTAGAGCATCACCGCCTCGCCTTCCGTTCATGCTCACTACGCCTTGACTCGTGAATCTAACCGTGTCGCTATCTTGCCTTGAGTGATCCACGGACGCCCACGACGACCACCGATGCAACCGCCCACGCCAATTCTCGGCGAGCAATCTAGGATGCCTCGAGCGCCCTTGACCAATCATGAAAGTACGAAGCTTCGCCAGGACCTCCGAGCCCGGTGAGCTACTCCTTCTCCTCGCCGTCGCATCATCGGTAACGTCCTCGACCGACAGCTCCGCCGGTAGCCGCTGGCTCGCCGCCAGTTCTTGGCGAAATAACACCGTTAGATTCAGATCGGCGCTAGGATAGATCCACTTAACCCCGAAGCGGTACGCGATCTGAGCCGCCAGATTTCATTTAGATCCTACGGTTGTGGAGCTCGATCCAGTGCGAAACGGTACGGGCGAATAAGAACATGACGCGTGGCTAGGTTAGATCTAAAAATAGAATTTAAAAACAGATTTTGATCCAGATTTCAAATGCCAATATCTTTTGAATTCCACGTTAGAATTTTGCAAACTTTATACCGTTGGATTCAGAAAAACAAGACCTTTCTGCCTATCCTTTTTGTTTAGCATATAGTAACCATTAGATGTGCTTAAATTGCAGAAACTTGTTTGAGGCCTTTTTGAATATAGGTTTAGTTTAGTATTTTATTTTAGGGTTAATTAAGTTTGTCTTGGTTACTTTGTGACTTGTTTAGCTTCTGTAAACTTGCACTTGATTGGTAGAATTTTCAAAAATCACCACTTAGTATTTTCATGCATGCATGCATTCATAATATTTTTGTTTGTATATATTTGTGTGTAATTGTGTGCTATAACTTTGTGTGTAGATTTTGCTAGTGATTGTGATTGTGACGAGTGCTACTCTCCACACTACCAAGGCAAGTGATATCTTCATGAATATTCCATACCTATATTTTATACTTGCATTAGATATATTTTGTTAGGACTTGCATGCTACTTTTGTCAATTGATGATGGGAAATCCTATTTAGAATAGAATGCTAGAATTGCTAGGAAAATTCCTAAGAATAAGTTACCATGCCATGCTTAGCCTAGCTACTAGAAAACAAGGGTGGTTATATATTCACACTATGGAAAAAATATTCTAAGTCTAAGGACTTGTTTTTATTTAACAAAACAACTAAGTTAATGAATCACCTGGGTGGAATGGAAAGAATGGGATATGTTGAGTGGTTACACAAGGCCAGTACCGTGAACCTTGTGTATATCACTTGTGGATGGCCACCCAGGAACAAAGAGATTTGAGTTGTCAAATGTTGAGAAGCTTCAAGTGCAACCACTTGGCATTATGGGCTCTGCCATGATCTTAGGATGCTGGAACTTAGTCTCTTGGACAGTGGGTGGTAGATGGGTTGATAGGTTGGAACGCGTCCATTTGACTAAGGAAAGGCTACTGAAGGATCATTCTTGGGAAACCAATGCTTGTGGGGAAAGTGCACCACCTCTGCAGAGTGTAAAAAAAACCTAAGTACTTAGCCATGTCCCTGGTAAAGGACAATTTGAGCATCAAGACATGGAAACTTCAAGAATCTCATCACTCCAATTTCTAAATAAAACTTGTGGGTGAACAAGGGTTAAAGGATCTTCAGTCTTTGATTGGTAGATGCCCTGAGTGGATCTTCAGTCTTTGATTGGTAGATACTTTGGGATAGTCTTTGCCAAACAACAACTTAGTATTTTCAAAAAGTTAAGGAAAAATCTATTTTGAGCAATGCAAGCCTAAGCTCCACCAGCCAAATGCATATAGTATTATAGTCCACTTAAAATATACTAAGGTATCACTTGCCAATACTATTCCAAAGTATTGACCCTCTGTGGCTGTAACTTATGATGTTGCAGGTTACTCTGATGATGAATAGGAGTCATGAGTCTACACTCAACATGCTTGCCTGTGGCACATGAAGATGAAGACTTATGTTTATTTACTTATTCCATAAACTCTTGTATTAGGCCTTGGCCATGAGTTGTAAAAGACTATGTTTTATCTCTGGAATGACTGTAATAAACGACCTTTGTATCTGTGTACTTCATCTTAAACTGTGGATGCTAGCATTGATCCAGGGACTAGCATTGCAATCACAGGGATCTTTTCCTTTACAAAGGAGGGATCTTACACTAAGTAACTCAACCAAGTCGACGGATATGATTAATTTATTAGTGAAGATTAATGCAGCTCCATTGATATGAATACAACATGTCAAGTTTAGCTAGAGTTCATAGCAGAATAAAACTATCAATTCCTTCGTGAGCATATAATTATCATGGAATTTACAAAGTATGTGATGCTATAGTCGGGAGTAATCAATTAGCATAGTTGTTAGCAGAGTCTTTGACGCGAATTCTGTTCCCTCACGCACATGTCTGCGATGGCACCTATGTCCAGTCTTTGACAAGGAAGTAGGGAGTAAGGGCATCTTAGTCTTCTACATGCCAAAAATACCACCATAGAGAGAGGACGTCTCATCAGGTAAAAGTATTTGCTAAAAAATCACACAATAAAGCCAAATGGTTTCTGGGCTCCGTGAGGAGGGAGAAACAAGAACCAAATAACTCTTTTTGCAAATGCTCCAACCTCGAGGCTCATCAACCGACATTTGTTCATACCTATCCTCGACGATGAAGAAGAAGAAAATAAATAAAATACCTCTGAGTGACATAGAGAGACCATTTAAACACATCCTCCATTCCAAGGTGGTTCCCTCGGCTTGCGGGAATGGGGAGTAGACAAATGTGAACGATGTGACACCCATCAAGGGAGAAGCAAACAATCATAGGGTCTAGGTTAGCACAAGGAATAGTTAGTTCACTCAAGGTGCTAGCCGCCATGCTGATGACATGTAAAGATGCAACAAACAACCTTTCTTAGAAATATTTTTCCCTATGGGTACTTGATACGTCCAAAATGTATCTACTTTCCCGAACACTTTTGCTATTGTTTTTCCTCAAAACTTGTGTGATTTGGATACAACTAACACAGACTGACGTTGTTTTCAGCAGAATTATCTTGGTGTCTAGTTTTTGTGCAGAAAATCAACTATCAGGAAAAATCCCGGAAAATATGCCAAAAATCCTATTTCACCAGAAGACTCACGGAGCCAGAAGACGAGACGGAGTAGGGCCACGAGGGTCCCACACCACCTGGTTGCGCGGGCCAGGCTAGGCCGCGCCTGGGGGTGGTGTGGCCGCCTCGGTTGCCCCCTCGGCCTCCCTCTTCGCCTATAAGTTGCCTCTTGACCTAAAAACCAAGGGGGTTGACGTTTTTCCAGAAAGAGTTCCGCTATGCCGCCACCACCAAATTCCGCGATTCGGAACCACAAACTCCGTTCTGGTACCCTGTCGGGACGGGGAATTGGAGGAGATCATCGCCATCATCATCACCATCACTTCTCCATCGACCATCCATGTTGCCCCAATCTATGAGTGAGTAATTCCCCGATGTAGGCTATGGGGATGGTAGGAATTAGATGAGATCATTCATGTAATGGCATCAGATTGTTAGAGCATGGTGCCTAGTATCTATTATTAGTGCTTTTTGACTTTGTTGCAACTTGTTATGCTTAATGATTGTCACTAGGGCCCGAGTGCCATGATTTCAGATCTGAACATGTTATTGATTCATTATGATAGTATTGTTTATGGTCTTACCTGCAAGTTGTATACACATATTGTTGTCCGGAACCAAAGGCCCCGAAGTGATAGAAATCGGGATAACCAGAGGGAATGGCTTTGATGTGAGGATCACATGTGTTCACGGAGTGTTAATGCTTTGCTCCGGTGCTCTATTAAAAGGAGCACCTTAATTGCCAGTAGTTCCCTTGAGGCCCCGCTGCAAACGGGCTGGCGGGACAAAATATGTTGTGCAAGTTCTCATTGTGAGCATGTATGACTATATATGGAACATGCCTATGATTATTTAGTACTTGGATGCTTTATCTTATTTATGTGCAAACGCCCTACGTCTTGATTGCCATATGAATTTTCTTGTCCATGCAACGCCCGTCCATCCATCCCTATGCCTACCGTGCTTTAATCCTACTATTTACTGCAATTGTTACTACTGTCTTTACTTTACTACTGCTATTACTTTGTTATTGCTACTACAAAACTGTTGCTACTGATAAACTGGTGTGAGCAAGATTGTTTCCAAGTGCAGCTGAATTGACAACTCGGTTGTTAAGGCTTATAAATATTCTTTGGCTCCCCTTGTGTCTAATCAATAAATTGGGTTTCACTTCTCTCGAAAATACTACGATACACCCCCTATACTTGTGGGTCATCAAGACTATTTTCTGGCGCCGTTGTCGGGGAGCATAGCTTTATTTATCAAGTTCACTTGGAATCACTATTGTTCGCTGCCATCCATCCATCATGGGTAAGTCTCATGATGGCAAGGTTCATATTTTACCATCCACTACAAGAAGAGGTACGGTTCTAAACACCTCTGT
Source organism: Avena insularis (assembly GCA_023614405.1). Taxonomy (NCBI): domain Eukaryota; kingdom Viridiplantae; phylum Streptophyta; class Magnoliopsida; order Poales; family Poaceae; genus Avena; species Avena insularis. The sequence continues at coordinate 441,091,868 of CM042693.1, forward strand.
TGCTCTTGATTCACCATCTGTTATGAGTAAGCTCCTTACACCACCACATACACATGCTATACACACTGCTACTACTGCTGGATCTGAAACTTCTGATACTTATGATGCTGCTTCTACTGTGCTTGATAAGAGTGGTTCATTAGGTCCTTTCCTAGACGCTACAATTTCTAGAACTATAGCTGGAAATACTGAAACTCCTAATGAAGACACTACTACACCAGTCAGTTCACCTGAGTCTAGAGAAAGCTATGATATTGAAGACAGTTATATAGAGATGACCGATGAATTTATTAAAGAATGTCAAAACACCCATGGTCGGAGTGCTATTAAGAGTCTCCTTGAGATCCGTACTATAAAACCCAAATTGTCTCCTAATGCTAAGTTTGCTGCATCTCCCATAAACATTAAAGATAAGGATTATGATTTCTCTCTTGATTTATCTTACATAACTATTGTTGAGAAAGAACCTTTTTGTGGGACTAAGAATGAAAGTACGGTAGCACATATGACTGAGCTTTCTACCACGAGTGGCTTATTTTCTAATGATATTAAGATGCACACCTACTTTGTTGCTAAAATTTTCCCTTTTTCATTGAAAGGAGAAGCTAAAACTTGGTTTAATAATTTACCTCCTAGATCTATTGATAGCCCTGATTGCTTGATTAGTACCTTCCTTCAAAAATATTTTCCACCTAGTGCTAGACATGCTATTTTGCTGGAACTTTTTGATTTTAAACAGGGAGAAAAAGAGATATTGCATGAATCATGGGCAAGGTTTTGTGCTTTGATTCATGCACAGGCTGGATGTCCATTACCTAAGAATGAGCTTCTAGATATATTTTATAATGGACTAACTAGAGAATCTAGGACATACCTGGATAGTTGTGCTGATTGTGTTTTCAGGAATAGGACTCCCAAGGAAGCTGAGGAATTAATGGCTAAAATAAGCAAGAGTTATGAAGATTGGACTCCTCCTGAACCAGCTATACCTGAGACAATTATGTCTGAACCAACTATTCCTGCGCCTATACCAGCATCAAAGAAGAGGGGAGTTATTGAACTAAATGATGAAGTGATGAAGGAAGCTAAGAAATGTCTTAAGGAGAAGGGAATTAAAGCTGCAGATGTCAAGAATTTACCTCCTATAGAAGAATTATGTAAGCCAATGCCCCACTCATCTACTATTGAGGTACACTCTCTCCAACATTTTGATGAAGGTGATATCCCTTACTCTAAACCTCCTGATCAATGCTTAGAAGAATTTGATGTTTTTATTGTTAAGCAAGATAATTTTAATAAAAGGTTGCAAAATCATTTAATGGAAAACTCTAGATCTATTGTTGAGTTAAAAGATATTATGGAAAGAACCTCTAATGATGTTAAAATGCTTGTTAAACATTTTCAAATGGTTCAAACTCAAATTGATCAGTTTATTAAATTACAAAAGACTTGCTAGTGAATGATGCTAAAGAAAAACATGCTTATGAAATTAGAACTAGAAGTGGTGCTGCTACCCAGGATCCTCTATATCCTGAGGGGCATCCTAAAAGAATTGAGCAGGATTCTCAACAAGCTGAAAATAGTGGTACTACTCCTTAGAAAAGAAAAAAGAAACATAAAACTATTGTAGAACCCTCTGAACCTACTAAAGATCCTAATAGTATATCTGTCTCTGATGCTGAAACTGAAAGTGGTAATGAAGAGAATGATGCTCCTAATAAAGAAAAAGTTGAAGAAGAACCCTAAGAATACTAAATACACTAAAGAAGATTTTGTTGCTAAGAAACATGGTAGTGAAAGAGAGCCTTGGGTCCAAAAACCTATGCATTTCCCTGATAAGAAACACAAGTCAAAGGAAGATGAACACTATAACAAGTTTTGCGAGTGGATGAAACCTTTATTCTTGCAAATTCCTTTGACTGATGCTATTAAATTGCCTCCTTATTCAAAGTATATGAAGGATATTGTCTCGAATAAAAGGAAGATCCCTAATGAAGAAATCTCTACTTTGCTTGCCAATTATTCCTTTAATGGTAAGGTTCCTAAGAAACTTGGAGACCCAGGGATTCCAACTATTCCTTGCTCTATTAAAATTAGTTATGTTAGAACTGCTTTGTGTGATTTGGGAGCAGGAGTTAGTGTTATGCCTTTTTCTCTCTACAAGAGACTTCAATTGGAAAAACTTATACCAACTGATATATCTTTGCAAATGGCTGATAAATCTACTACTATTCCTATTGGTATATGTGAGGATGTACATGTTCAAGTGGCTCATAATTGCTTGATATTAACTGATTTTGTTGTGCTTGAAATGCCTGAAGATGATAATATGTCTATTATTCTTAGGAGACCTTTTCTTAACACTACAGGAGCTGTTATTAATTGTAATCAAGGAAAGGTGACTTTCAATGTTAATGACAAGGAACATACTGTCTATTTCCCCAAGAAGATTGATAGGACTTATGGTTTAAATTCAATTGAACAAGTTGAGGGCATTCAAGTTGGAGAAATATATTGTCCCATACCACGAGAAAAATATGAAACTATTATGATTGGGACCATTGCTATCAAGGTTGAGGTAACATAATCATTAGTGGAATACAAAGTTTTGTTTCATATAAAATTGTTTTGGTAACAATACATGATCAACCTTGTTAACAAAGGGATTTTAATGAACAAAACAATGTTTTCACCAAGATTATCTCCGCTTACTTTTATTTTATCCATTTTAGTTTTTTATTTTGTTTAGTTTACTTTTCTGTTGTTAGTTGCTTGCATGTTAGAGTGTCTTAGAACTTCTAAAGTTTTAGCTTTGTTTTGTCATTGCATCATTCCAGAAGCTTTTTTCTGTCAGTAAATCATTCTTCTATACCTGAAAATTGCTCAAAACTAAAGTGTCTCAAAAAATTCCAGAAAATTCATATTAAATTTTTACGTCAAAAAAGGGGTAGAGAAGTGCCTGGAGAGTACCGGGGGGGCACCAGGCAGGCACACCACCTGGTGGCGCGGCCAGCCCAAGGGCGCGCCTAGACATGGTGTGGGCCACCCCTGGCCCTCCACTCACTCTCTCACTTCACTCTGCTCTCTCTCTCTCTCTCGAGAAAACACTAGTTCATTGCTCGAAATCGCGTTCTTGTTGTTCTTGTCCTCGATTTTTCGATCTCCTTGCTCAGCCCATCTTTGTTGCTGAAATTTGGAGCATTTGTTCTCCGGTATGTGACTCCTCTGCTTGTGTAAGTAGATTTGTGTTTAGTGGTTTATATCTTGAGTATTTTGCTGCTGTAGGTGACAGGTTATGAGAGCTGCTTGTTCAATGCTTAGAGATATTGTTTTGATGCATGTTTAGGCCTCTTACAAGTCCCTATGAGTAGTTCCCTTCATTATGTATTCACTTTGCAATCACTTTTATAATGGATGTTTAAATTTCAGAATAGAAGATGAATGAACATCAACTCAACCAACATGAACTGAGGGTGCCTGAGGTTATGAAGGTTCACTGAGAGGAGGAAGTTTTTCCTTCCATCTATCCATGCTCCGAATTCATGAGGGGTGCAGGAATTTCCCAGGACTTCCATACTTTAGTTGCTAATGCAGGATTGGAGCATTTTGTGGAAGATGAACCTTGTCAATTTGTGAAACTAACTATGTCTGTAGTGCAGGACTTTCGATTTAGTTGCTCTTTGCCTAACCCCATGGTTCAATACAAAATTTACAATATAGCTGTCGACCTTCCTCTTGATGACTTTTGTGCAGCTATTAAGGTACCTCAGTGGAGATCGTGTGGAAGGATTAAAGAGCGACCTGCACCACTCATGGACTTGTATGCGGAGATTTGCCAAGGGAGCAGCTTCTCCAAGGAGAGTGGGAAAATACGTAACATTCATCTCCCATCTATTCGCTACTTTGCTTACTTTATTGCCAAGTGTGTTCTCGCTAGGAAAACTGCTAATAAGTTATCCTCATATGATCTAGCATTCATCTCAGCTGCTTTAAAACGAGATAGGACTTACAATTTGGGAGCCTTGATAGCTTTCCGTCTTGCTGCTAACCGCGAGAAAGGTGGAATTTGTGGAGGCCTCATTGCCTCTCGTTTATTAGCTTTGCATGGTGTAGTGCCTCATCATCTAGACCTACAGTTTCCCATAGAGAGGCTTGACCTTAATTCCATGATACAGCATAAATTTGTTTCTTCTTGGGCTAATTTGAGTGATTTTTCTTATGAAATAACCTTTCTCAAGGCTGGTTGGAGAAAGAGTAAGTCCGAGCGAGTTGTTCTTTTGCCTGCACCTGTTTTGTTTAACCTTGATACCAGAGTAGGATGGTCACTCACCGAGGAAGAACTCGATGCATACTTGGGAGAGCTCTCCCAATAGGAGCAGGATACTGGAAGGGAGGTTACGGATGATTCGGTCCAGCCCTCGAATGAGGGGGAGTCTTCATATCAGCACCCTACCTATGATTGGGGAGCTTCCTCTTCTTCCCAAGGGCCTAATCACGATCATTCTTACAATGACCCGCCTGCTTGGAACCCTTACCCGCGTTGGGGTTGATACCCACTTAGGCCAAAATCCTAAGCTTGGGGGGAGGTACACCGACATCACACTCATCTCCATATCATGTTTAGTCGGTACTTTGTATATCCATGCTTCATTCTCTTTTCAGTTTTCATTCTTTCTTTACTTTTGCTTTCTAAAAACACAAAAAGACCAAAAATATTTTCGTTGTTTCTCTTTATTTGCTTCTTTTTGCCTTGGTTTGCTTTTTCCTTTTGCTTTGTTTGAACTATTCGAAAAACCCAAAAAGATTTTGCTTTGCTTGTTTTTCCTTTTTTGTTCTTGCCTTTAAAAATCAAAAACACCAAAAATATTTGTTGTTCTTCTTTGGTTTTGTGAAATTCGTTGCAGGGTTCAGCAGTCCTCAGTGGAGTTTGGTTTCATGTTATTATTCAAGCCACACAAGTGAAGGACAATAATGAGGATTAATGACAACTTGAGGTGTGGTAAGAGGCTGGTAACGAACTCTATTTGTTTTCATTTTTGTACATATACTCATCATTGTGGGCATGCTTAGTCTATTCATGTAGGGCGTATGTTATTTATGGATGCTTAGTAGTTCTTGCTTTCTTATGATTAGCTCCAGCTCGCTAATAGTTTGTAGCATGTCTTATGAATGTTTGCTTGCATTGTTCTATTCATAACTTGGTATGACACTATGGTATCCTCCTCTGAATGTTTCACTTGAATTGACTTGGCACATGCTCATGCATGCATATGACTGAAACAATAATCAGTTAAGCCTCGATGAATTATTTTGCCTCAAGGGTCTTGAATCACTTTCATGCCATGATTAGTCCTGTTTTGTTGCAAGCATGATTATGATAGTTATTGCTATCTCGTTTGTCGCTCCCTTACTATTGCTAGCCTTCACTTGCACTGAGTATGAGCTCTACTTGTGTTTCCAATTCCCCAAAACCAATATTGCCAAAAGTGTCCACCATACATACCTATTAGCATCATTTGCTATTCCGTGCATATTCAATATTCCTAGTTTTCTTCCAAATAAAATGTTTGCTTGTTATGAGAAAGTTAGTTAGTAAAGCTCTCACAAACTTAATGGCACACTTTATTTCTTGCACTTAATAAACCTGAACCATTGTGATTGTCCATGAAAGTTATATGCTTGCAAATTATAGGCTGGGGATTAGCAGAATTGTGCTATCACGGGGAACGCTTTCAACACCTGTAAATATATACCCTGTTGATATCATGCTCTTTTGTTTGCGGATGTCTTCGGTGTGAAATAAAAGGGGAGCTTGTAAGTACATGGAGTTATGTATGTGTGTTAGAGAAACGCCTAGGCCACCGGTCTAATCCATGCCTAATCATGGTGGAAACCTGCAGTGTAACCATAATGAGTATCTATGAAGCATTCTTCTTATAAAAAAAAGAGAGATAGCTATTGAGAAAAAGAAAAAAGGAAGATATATGAGAAAAGAGGAAAGAGAGAAAAAAAGCACCATTTTCCCATGGTAAATAAGGAGATTGTTGAGATACTCGTTGTCTGATTGCCTTGTCATTTTGATATGGGGATTCTTCCGTATCATCGGGCAAGGGGTACCCCGTTGGCGGTTCTCTATGATATGCACGTACTTACTATGACAAGAACTTACCGGTAACTAAAGTTGAGTAGCATGAGGAGCGACCCTCGTACTCAAGGGACATGAGATTTCCAGTTTATAGTCTGTCAAGCATGTAACTCAGATTAGGCCTCACTTTCACCTTAACCATTTAAAGATGCTTATGATAGGGGCAATGAGATCTCAAAGCTAATGAGTACCATACTTTCAGCATTTGGAAGCCTTTCAAACTTTTCAAAACCTTTTCATTCCCTTGTTGAGTCACCACCTATTCTTTGAGCACTTTCTTGAGAGCATAGTTGTCATTCTTAGTGTAATGTGCTTGTCTCAAAACTTGATTAATTGTGTTATGACTTTGATGCTTGTATCTTTTATATCTTTACTTCTAGTCTTCACTTGAACTTCAGAGGTGCCTTGGCATTTATGTTTGCTCCACAATCAAAGGCAAGCAAGATACCACTCTATCATACCTTGTTATGAGCATTGTAATGTTGCTTATGTTTATGTTTCATGCTACTTATTATTTTGAGTTAGAAGCTCTTTATAGCTTGCAATGACTATCTAGTAAACTTAGTTGCATACTCTTTATTATGAATTGCCTGAGTAGTTGATCATATGCTGAGAATATATACATCTTATGAAGCAAATGTGTTCGTGAAAGTTTCTTTTATCGCACTCAGTTTTCAACTAAATTGCTTGAGGACAAGCAATAAGCTAAGCTTGGGGGGAGTTGATACGTCCAAAACGTATCTACTTTCCCGAACACTTTTGCTATTGTGTTTCCTCTAAACTTGTGTTATTTGGATACAACTAACACAGACTGACGTTGTTTTCAGCAGAATTACCTTGGTGTCTAGTTTTTGGGCAGAAAATCAACTATCAGGAAAAATCCTGGAAAATATGCCAAAAATCCTATTTCACCAGAAGACTCATGGAGCCAGAAGACGAGACGGAGTAGGGCCACGAGGGGCCCACACCACCGTCACAGGCTGTGCCAGGCCACGCCTGGGGGTGGTGTGGCCACGTCGGTTGCCCCCTCGGCCTCCCTCTTCACCTATAAGTTGCCTCTTGACCTAAAAACCAAGGGGGGTCGACGTTTTTCCAAAAAGAGTTCCGCTACGCCGCCACCACCAGATTCCGTGATTCGGAACCAGAAACTCCATTCTGGCACCCTACCGGGACGGGGAATTGGAGGAGATCATCGCCATCATCATCACCATCGCCTCTCCATCGACCATCCATGTTTCCCCCATCTATGAGTGAATAATCCCCCGATGTAGGCTATGGGGATGGTAGGGATTTGATGAGATCGTTCATGTAACGGCATCAGATTGTTAGGGCATGGTGCCTAGTATCTATTATTAGTGCTTTTTGACTTTGTTGCAACTTGTTATGCTTAATGCTTGTCACTAGGGCCTGAGTGCCATGATTTCAGATCTGAACATGTTATTGATTCATTATGATAGTATTGTTTATGGTCTTACCTGCAAGTTGTATACACATATTGTTGTCCGGAACCAAAGGCCCCAAAGTGACAGAAATCGGGATAACCAGAGGGAATGGCTTTGATGTGAGGATCACATGTGTTCACGGAGTGTTAATGCTTTGCTCTGGTTCTCTATTAAAAGGAGCACCTTAATTGCCAATAGTTCCCTTGAGGCCCCGCTGCAAACGGGCTGACAGGACAAAAGATGTTGTCCAAGTCCTCATTGCGAGCCCATATGACTATATATGGAACACATGCCTATGATTATTTAGTACTTGGATGCTTTATCTTATTTATCTACAAATGCCCTACATCTTGATTGCCATATGAATTGTCTTGTCCATGCAACGCCCGTCCATCCATCCCTATGCCTACCGCGCTTTAATCCCATCGCATCGCAATTGTTACTACTGTCTTTACTTTACTACTACTATTACTTTATTATTGCTACTACAAAACTGTTGCTACTGATAAACTGTTGTGAGCAAGATTGTTTCCAGGTGCAGCTGAATTGACAACTCAGTTGTTAAGGCTTATAAATATTCTTTGGCTCCCCTTGTGTCGAATCAATAAATTGGGTTTCACTTCCCTCGAAAATACTGCAATACACCCCCTATACTTGTGGGTCATCAGTACTTAAGTGAAAGAGCATGTGTGCCTCCATGTGTGGTTTTGGTAATTAATGACAATCACCATGGACTAATGTTTGCATTGAGTTATACTTAAGGATATGTCCATAGTCAATGCTTGAGCCATATGATGGTATCAAGGTTGAAAGAAGAAGAAAATGAAGAAGATCAAGTGATGACCAATATGTTGAAGGAGTCATCCAAAGATTTGTCATGAGAGAGTTGAGCCTATGACAGGCATATCTTGAAGACCAAGATGGGGTGATCTCATATGTACCTACAAGACACCAACATAATAAAGAAAGAAGAAGTGAAGTGCAAGTTCAAGACGAGCCATCTCGAAGAGATCATATGCTTAAATCTTGCCATCCTTACGGTGATCATGGATATGTCAAAATATACCTAAAGGAGAGGGTATCCCATAGTGGAGTATGGGGAGAAAATTCCAAGTATTCACCAAGCTAGAGCAATCAAGAAAGGTGTTCCATATTGAGGTGTACAATATCGTCATCATAGAGCTCAAGTGGAATAAGCATAAGGCAAAGGTTTGTTCTTAATAGGGTTTCTTTCTTACCGGTCTCATGGTGTTAGTTCGGGAGACCGGTTTATAGGATAGGTAACCATACTATCAAGCACTAGTAGGAAAAACCTCACCGCCGGCGCACCTAATATGCCTACCGCCGGCGAGCTTGGTCTCGCCGGCGACCATCTCGCCGGAGGTAATGCCACATCGCCGGTGCGTTCCTTTTCCGCCGGAGGTAACATTTATTATTACCGGCAAATATACCTATCCGCCGGGGATACCATTTATTATCATCGGTGAACATGTATTCATCGAGGGTAGTTACTTTGTTCGCCGGTGGTATTATTAACTGGAGTAAAAACCTGCTCGAAATACACTGTATATACACCAGAATATACACAGAAATACCAGAATGACAGTAAAATTTACACATCAGTGACACAATATATACAGGAAGTACCCAAATGTCACATTCATCACCGACAAGCACACAAGAGATTCATAACAGTACAATATTACTAAAGTTCTAAACACACACTATATATATAGATCCATGTCGAGTTCTAAACACTTCATCTTGGTGCAAAGGACGTGCTCTCGTCCCCTTAATTAGCTTCCATGAGACAGCGACTGTCGTGGTGGTGTCACGGCAGATGCCTGGTATAGGCTAAAGTTGGGGCCGAATGGACGATGGAGGAATCCGTGGAGGGATGATGAAGTGAAGACCTCATACGGAAGAACTCAGAGAGACACGATATACCCAGGTTCGAGGCTCTCCTAGTGAGATAACACCTCTACTCCTGCATCTAATCTCATATATCTTGCCATGCTTGTGGCTACAATGGTGCTCCTTGAGCTGTGCTCTTATGCCTCTCATGGAGAGAGCAGAGGAAGAAGAAACCATGCTCCTAGTGAGAAGAGGGAGAGGAGCCCTCCAGGGGGCCTCGCCTGTAACGTTACCCCTGGTGCTCCTTATAAAGGGGAGCCCAGGGGACAAGGTATTTCATCTAAAGTACTCCTATGAGCTGTCTTGTGGGGCTTGCCCAGTCAGCTTGTCCTTTGTTGAGTCATTGGTCTTATCCCTTCGGCATATTCCTTAGCATCTTTGGAGATGCTTGGCATATTCCCTAGCATCTCCCAAGATGCCTAGCATATTCCTTAGCATCTTGGACCAAAGGGGCCAGTCTGAGCCATGGGCATCCCAAGACTGGCACCTGACGTAGGCTTGACTTGACTCGGTAGCGTGTCGATGTAGAGGTTGCTGGTGGTTCTAGGTACGAGAGAAATGACGTCTGGGACGAAGTAATTCGGCTCGAGGAAGTGAAATTCGGCCAAGGAGGAAAATAACTCGGCCTGGGGGTGAGATGGGGCCCACCTAGGCGGTGAACGGTGCCCCATCCGGATTATTTTCCTCCTAGCCGGACTATGAGGTAATTCGGCCCAGGTGGAGGGATGAAGTAGGCCCAGCCGGGGTAGAAATTGATCCGCTCAAGGCGGCCCAAATGGTAGAAGTCGATCCGGCCAGGGGCGGCCCAGCCGGGGTCTTCTCGTCTCGGCCCAGGGGACGTGGTCCGGAGCAGCCCACCTGGCGGGATCCGGCGGAGGTAGGAGGGGGCCCAGGGTGGGCAGAGGTGTCCGCCGAGTCGGCCCACCCGGGGGATGAAGCGGGCGGCAATGACGCAGAGCCGGTGGCGCAGGAATCGTGGCGTGGCGCCATGGAGTCAAGGAGGAGGGTCAGGGCAAAGGAGGCCCGTTGTGGGCCGACTTTGGCTGATGTCGGCCCACCCGGGGGAGGATAATTTGGCCCAGCCGAGTAATGAAGTGACTCGGAACTGTAGGCCAGAATTGGCCCAGGGGACGCCTCTTGAGGTCGAATTAGGCTTAATTCGGCCTGAACAACTTCTTTCCTTTTTCTTTTTAGGTTTTTCTTAATTTCTTTGATATTCATGTCTTTTCTAGTCATATGACTCATCAACTCTGGGGTACCTGGAGTTACATCCCCAACAGCGACGTACCACCTCCTTGGTGGCCGGCTCTCTCTGCACCGCTCATGGCCCACGCGACGGCCACCAACTTATTTGTCCCCTCTCGACTTTGGGGCTACATAGTTTATCATTTCATTCTATCAGCAAAGATAGAAGGAAAGAAATCATTCCATGATTCATATAACAATGTCACCAATGCTATGCGAATAGTTAAGTAATGTCTTTCCTTTCGACTTTGGGGCTACAATGAGATATTTGAAACTACATAATTCACCATTTCATTTAATTCATGCTATCTAATCTATTCATATCGCCAAACACAAAAGAAGAGAAATACTTCCACGATTCATATAGCATGGGCATGATATGTCCAGCAGTAAAGCAAGGAAAGGATTTGTTCTCCATATCAACCACTCATTACAAGTTTGGTGTGTCAAAAGGAGTCGTTGACATGGACCCAGAATCCTTTCTTTGGTTTACCGTTGAACATATTATGTCTTATGTATATGAATCTCAAAAATATTTGTCCTCTTTCGACTTTGGGCCTACAAGATGAAATAGTATTAACTAACACAATGTCGCCATGCTATACGAATCATGAACTATCTAATATCTTTGTATCGCCAAATACAAAAGAAGAGAAATCCTTCCACGATTCATATAGCATGGGCATGATATGTTCAGTGGTAAACCAAAGAAAGGATTCGGTCTCCACGGCAACGACTCATTTCGAGTTTGGTGTGTCGAAAGGATTCATTGTCGTGGACCTAGAATCCTTTCCTTGGATTACCACTGAACATATTATTTCTATGCTATATGAATCTCGAAAATATTTGTCCTCTTTCAACTTTGGGGCGACGAGATGAAATAGTATTAACTAACACAATGTCGCCATGCTATACAAATCACGAACTTATTTGTCCCCACTCGACTTTGGGGCAACATAGTTTATCATTTCATTGTATCGCCAAATACGAGAGGAAAGAAATCATTCCACGATTCATATAACAAGGTCGCCCGTGCTATACGAATAGTGAAGTAATGTCTTTCTTTTCGACTTTTGGGGCTACAATGAGATATTTGAAACTACATAATTCACAATTTCATTTAATTCATGCTATCTAATCTCTTCGTATCGCCAAAGACAAAAGAAGGGAAATACTTCCATGATTCATATAGTATGGGCATGGTATGTCTAGTGGTAAACCAAAGAAAGGATTTGGTCTCCACGATAACAACTCATTTTGAGACGTGGACCCAGAATCCTTTCCCTGGCTTACTACTGGACATATTATGTCTATGTATATGAATCTTGAAAATATTTGTCCACTTTCGACTTTGGGGCTACGAGATGAAATAGTATTAACTAAGACAATGTTACTGGCATTATTGAAATAGTATTAACTAAGACTTTGGTGCTACGATATGACTAGAGTATCTAATAGATCAAGCACATCCACTAGATCCATCTACCCTTCCACTAGATTTTATTAAGTACTAGGACTATAATAGGTAATTATCCACCTTTATGACCTTGCATAAAGATCTGGGAATAAGAGGTAAATAATACATATCCACTAGATCCATCTACCCTTCCACTAGATTTTATCTAGGAGGATTGGATGGAGAGTTTTCTCTCAGTTTTGCATAGAGATGCTATCCAAATAGCTCATCACAGAGAGTATAAAAACCACCAAAGAAGAGAGGGGAGTACAGTTGTGTATACCTGTGGATGGGGGAGGTGGTCGTCGATGAGGTGGCGGCGCGGTGCTACTGTTGCGGATGGGGGAGGTGGTCGATGGCGAGGGGGACACGGGATGGCGATGACAGTGGCCGGTCAAAGGCGGGGAAGATGGGTTCGGGCTTGATTCTGAGTGCGCTAGCTCGATTCCTTCCAAACATGGGTCTCGAGCGAGGAGGCGGTGACGCTGGCCGGGCTTGGGAGTGGCAAGAACGATGGCGCTCGCCGGCGGCCGGGAAATCACGACAGAGCGTGAGAGGGGCAACGTACGTATCGGTGGTTTCGTTCGCAAAGGGGATCGAGGCAGGGACATATCAGTGGTTAAAAGACGCGTTGTGGGTGGGCTCGCACGTTAGCACTGGCGCCCTTTGCTTCCGTTCACAGGAGGTAATTAAAATATCCCCAGTGAACACCATCCAAGATCGTCGGGGGTATCGGTTCGCGGGCGGTAATGAAATAGCCCCGGCGAATTTACAGTTCGTTCACCGGTGCTAAGTTGATTATCACCGGCGCATTTACAGACCGTTCGCCGGTGGTAACGCATGACCGGCCTGGAAGGCCTTACCACCGGCGACCCCGGGGCCACTTCGCCGACGCTAAGGTATCCGGCTATAAGGTTTTCTCTACTAGTGAAGACAGGCTCTCGAGTGAGTAACTTGATCATATCCTTCGGAGAGAGCTCAAACCTTTGCATTCTTGGCATCATATTTCTTGGTTCTTATTTGGTTTTTATCCATGAGAGGATTTAGAGATTGTTTTAGTATCCATGACAAGCTTAGGTTCATCGAAAACGGATTTCATGCATTCTCTTTTGCGTTTTTGATATTGGAGGTTTTACCGGTTTGCCTTTTATAGATAGGTTAAGCATTTTATCATTTGGGTCTATCCTCCCTTTATGGGCTATTATGGTTCCCTGAATGATCTTGTAGATCTTTTTACTACCTTTGAAACAAGCCCAAGATCATCAAAATCGGAATCAGGATGCAAAGTTATGTTTATTTCAGTTTTGATGTTTCTGCCAGTTTTGGAAGGGGCAGATTATCCGGGGGGCGGAGGTCATTAGCCATATTTTGGCCTAGGGAACCCGGAATATCCGGGGGAGGGGTGGATTATCCGTTCTGAGAGGTCCCAAACGGTCATATTTCATTGGGGAGGGGTATAAATAGAACCCTTCCTAGCATATCTATAATTTTTGATGTTCCATGCTTGTTTTATATCTACTTTCTTATACACACTTTGGAGTATTTCTATACACTTTCTTGGACTAACCTATTAACAAGATGCCACAGTGCCAGTTGCATGTTTTCTTCTATTTGTTGTTCTAGAAAAGTCAGAAAATGAATATTCTCGGAATTGGACCGGACAAAAGCCAAAGTCGATATTTTACCAGAAGACTCACGGAGCCAGAAGACGAGACGGAGAGGGGGCACATGGTGGCCACACCATGTGGTGGCGCAGGCTAGCCCTGGCCATGCCACCAAGTGGTGTGGGCCCCCTTCTCGCCCATCGACCTTGCCTCTTCGCCTATAAGATGTCTCCCGATGCAAAAACCCTAAATCATCAAGCCTCCAGCCACGAAAAGTTCCGCAGCGCCGCCGCCACCAAAGGGGAGATTTGGGGGACAGAAAGTCTCTATTCCGGCACCCTGCCAGGACGGGGAAGTGCCCCCGGAGCCATCTCCATCGATCTCCACCGCCATCTCCACCGTCGTTGCTGATTCCCATGATGAGGAGGGAGTAGTTCTCTCTCGAGGCTAAGGGTTCTACCGGTAGCTATGTGTTCATCTCTCTCTATGCATGATCTTATTGAGATCATGATCTTGTAATCTATAGATCTACCTTGCTACTCAAGTGCTTTAATAGATCTCTGCTCTCCCCATGTGTGTGAAGTTGACAGTGTGCACACCATGGTGGCACTTAGGCTAGAGATTACAAATACTTGTTATGAGTTATATTTGGAGTTGGATGTCTTTATGAAATTGTGGTGTTTGTTTGAACCATCTAGTGCTCAAGGTGACAGTGTGGGGTTATCTAGATGGGGAAAGCAGACTTTGAGGTGTGCTGTTATAGCCCTACCATGGATTAGAGTGTCCAACCGGAGAGTAGTTAAGAGTAGTATCATAAAGAGATGATATTTATATGAGAGTGTTCACTAGTGAAAGTATGATTCCTAGGCCTTGTTTCTAAGCATTGAAACAACATTTGCAATTAGATATATTACATGTTTGCTTGCTTCCATCTTTATTTCAGTTTTGCTTTAGTCTTTTCCACGCCATCAAGCTATTTTCTGGTACCGTTACTACTTATAATTATCTATACCACTTGTATTTCACTATCTCTTCGCCGAACTAGTGCACCTATACACATGACAAGTGTATTGGGTGTGTTGGGGACACAAGAGACTTCTTGTATCTTGATTGCAGGGTTGCTTGAGAGGGGATACCTTTGACCACTTCCGCCCTGAGTTCGATAAACCTTGGGTGATCCACTTAAGGGAAAACTTGTTGCTGTTCTACAAACCTCTGCACTTGGAGGCCCAACAACTCTCTACAAGAATAGAAGTGCGTAGACATCAAGCTATTTTCTGACGCTGTTGCCGGGGAGGTAAGGTAAAAGGTACTCACATCCTCCGGTGTGAGTGCTCGAAGTTATTTCCTTTAGATTCTGCAATTTTGTCTTTTTGTTTCTTGTTTTTATTTTCACTAGTTAGGCTTAATGGAAAGCAAAAAAAATTAGAGAGCTTTATAGTATTTATCTTGAGTTAGGACATGAAGTGTTTGAAGAGAAAATTAAAAAACCTATGGAACTTTATTTGCATGCTAATAGGAATGTTGTTAGTATGAATTCTTTGGACACCATTATTGCTAATGCTATGGAAAAGTCTAAGCTTGGGGAAGCTAGTTTTTAAGGAAATGATCTTTTTAGTTCCCCAGCTTTGGAAGATAGCTATTTTGTTGCTTATGATGATACCAAACCTCCAATATATGATGATTACAATGATGAGTATGATATTTTCAGTCCACCTACTATTGAGGAGAAAATTAATTATGATTACAATATGCCTCCTATATTTGATGATTATGGTGATGAGAATAATAATGATAGCTATTTTGTTGAATTTGCTCCCACCACAATTAATAAGAATGACTATGCTTATGTGGAGAGTAATAATTATTATATGCATGTGGCTCATGATAAGAATATTTTATGTGATAGTTATATTGTTAATTTTATTCATGATGCCACTGAAAGTTATTGTGAGAGAGAGAAACATGGTTTTATGCATCTCAATAATATTAGGTTTCCCCTCTTTATGTTGAAAGTCTTGAAGTTGCACTTGTTTTGCTTTCCTATGCTTGTTTCTTTGTGGTTTCATGACTTGTTTATTTACAAGATTCCTATGCATAGGAAGTGGGTTAGACTTAAATGTGTTTTGGATTTGCTTCTTGATGATCTCTTTTACTTCAATTCATATTTCTTATGTGAGCATCTTCTCAAACTATCATGCCTAACTTAAAGGCGTTAAAGAAAAGTACTTATGGGGAGATAATCCAAAAGTTTTAGATGAGTCTTGGAAGTTATTACTTCAGTAATAACTGCTCCTTATCCTTTTTATTTGCTTTTTGTGCCAATAGTAACCTCTAATGACAGAGAAGTAATGATTGGGAAAGTTGCTGTCCCGAAACAGATTTCTGTGCTTCACCGTAAAAATTCGTGTAAAATATCTGTACGTCCTTTTGAGGCGTGAATTTTTTTGCTTCTGCCCCAGGTTGTTATACAACTTTCGTTAGTTCAACACTTTTCGATTTGAGCAACAGAAGGTCTTCAAACAAAATCGTCTTTATCTGCTGGTCTGTTTTGACAGATTTCTGCCACTATTTGCATTTGCTTCTTGTTGGTTCCTTTCTGAGTTCTTTTGGGGAATTTAGATTTTTGAGGGAAGTGCTACAGTAGCTTGTGTTTTAATGTAAGTTTTATTGGTGTTGGAACTGAACCTAAATACTTATTATCTTGAGTGCACTAATGTTGCTCATAAAGATTGTGTGAAGTTTTGTATGAAGGAAAAATTTCAGGTGTATGGAAGGAATGAGTAAAGAGATGAAAGATGGACTAAAGCTCAAGCTTGGGGATGCCACGTGTGTCACCCCAAGAAATATCCAAGAAGTACAAGCGCCAAAGATTGGGGATGCCCAAGGCATCCCCTTATTCATCAATAAAAATTCCAAGTTTCTTCCAAACACTTCATTTTTATTGTTTCATGCACAGTTGTATTGTTCTTGGAGCGTCTTCTTTTTCGTTTTTGTTTTTGTTTTTCGTTTTATTTGTTTTCTTATTTTGCTGAATAAATTGGTTGGACCCCCTCTTTCATACATTGGTTTTCAAATAGTTTGGTTTGGATTGGAAAAAGGGTAGGAAAAGTTCATGCTTAAGTGGTAAAGAGAGTTTGTTTTTGACTGTGGCCTATGCTTTGTCATGCCATGCTTGATATTGCTTTGGCTTTATGCTTAGTATTCTTTGTTGTAGCATTACTTGTTATAAACAATTGAGATTGCTTAACGTGCCTTGGAGGAATCATGCGTTGTTTTAGCATATTAAAGCATAGTATTGTGGTATTCTCCTTTGATGCTTTATTTGGGTTGACTTGGCGCATGGTCACATCATGTTAAGACTATCCCAAGTCACCATATCCTCTATGATCCTTTAGTTTTCGACTTGTAATATCACTTTATGCTTTAATTAATGATGTTTTGTCGCTTTGCATTACTATGGCCATTATTGCTCTCTTAGTTGGTCGCTCCCAGTCTTTTGCTAGCCTCCATAACCAAGTATGAGTTCCACTCATGCATCCAACTCCAAATAAAACCAAGTTATTTCAAAGAGTCCACCATACCTACCTATTAGCATTTGCTATTCCAAGTATATTCATGTTTTTATCTACCTTCCGAATTAAACTTGTTATGTGAAAATTAGTGATTAAAGCTCTCACGAACTTGATGGCACACTTTACTTTTCTTGCCCCTAATAAAGTTGAACCATTGTGTCGTATATGTTGTATATGCTTGCACTTATATGTTGGGGATTAGCAGAACCATGCTGTCATGGGGAACGCTTTCAACATTGCACTTGTTGATATCATGCTCTTTTGTCTATGGATGTCGTCAGTGTGAAATGAAACGGGAGCTTGTAAGTCCATGGAGTTATGTATGTGTGTTAGAGAAACGCCTGAGCCGCTGGTCTAATCCATGTCGTCATGGTGGAAACCTGCAGCGTAACCATAATGAGTTGTCTATGAAGCATTCTTCTTATAAAAAAGAGTCAGATATTGAGAAAAAAGAGAAAAGATAAAAAAGAGATATGAGAAAAGAGGAAAGAGAGAAAAAAGCACCATATTCCCATGGTAAATAAGAAGATTGCTGAGATGCTCGTTGTCTGCTTGCCTTGTCATTTTGATATGGGGATTCTTCCGTATCATCGGGCAAGGGGTACCCCGTTGGCGGTTCTCTATGATACACATGTACTTATGATGACAAGAACTTACCGGTGACTAAACTTGAGTAGCATGAGGAGCGACCCTCGTATTCAAGGGACATGAGATTTCCAACTTATACTTTGTCAATCATATACTCCATAGTTTGTTCACTTTAACCTTAATCACTTCAAGATGCTTATGATAGGGCAATGAGAGCTGAAAGCTAACAAGTACCATAATTTTTGGAAGCTCTTTATGAAACTTGAATCCCTACTTCCTTCTATAAAGGCCTTTATTTTACTTTTATGTTGAGTCTCCACCTTCTATCTTTATGCACTTACTTTGAGAGCATAGTGGCCATTCTTAGTTCTATGTGCATTGTCCCAAGACTTATTGATTGATGTATAGCTTTGATATTGCTTGTTTTAAACTATTTGTATCTACTCACTCTTATGAACTTTGAAGGTGTCCTATGCATTTATATTTGCTACTCTATGAGGGATAAGCTGAATGCCACTATGCTATGTTTTCTTTATGTGAAACAAACAAACGTCTTGCAAAGCATTGTTATTCATTAATCTTTTGTTTGTTCCTTTTCATGTTGCAACATAGTTTCTTTGCCTTATTGTTAGAACTTTGTCTTTCATGTTATGATTGAAGTACTATGATCCCGGCTATCAATGTTTTACAAATACTTTGATCAAGTTTATGATGGTGCATGTCACCTAAAAAATTATTCTTTCTTTTTATCACTTACCTACTCGAGGACGAGCAGGAGTTAAGCTTGGGGATGTTGATACGTTGCTAACGTATCTATATTTTTTGATGTTCCATGCTTGTTTTATATCTATTTTCTTATATTTTGTCCACACTTTGGAGTATTTCTATACACTTTCTTGGACTAACCTATTAACAAGATGCCACAGTGCCAGTTGCCTGTTTTCTTCTGTTTTTGGTTCTAGAAAAGTCAGAAAATAAATATTCTCGGAATTGGACCAGACAAAAGCCAAAGTCGATATTTTACCGGAAGACTCATGGAGCCAGAAGACGAAATGGAGAGGGGCCACAGGGTGGCCACACCATGTGGTGGCGCGGGCTAGCCCTGGCCGCGCCAACAGGTGGTGTGGGCCCCCTGGCCTCCCACCGACCTTGCCTCTTCGCCTATAAGATGTCTCCCGATGCAAAAACCCTAAATCGTCCAGCCATGAAAAGTTCTGCAGCGCCGCCGCCACCGAAGGGGAGATTCGGGGGACAGAAAGTCTCTGTTCTGGCACCCTGCCGGGACGGGGAAGTTCCCCCGGAGCCATCTCCATCGATCTCCACCGCCATCTCCATCGCGGTTGCTGATTCCCATGATGAGGAGGGAGTAGTTCTCTCTCGAGGCTAAGGGTTCTACCAGTAGCTATGTGTTCATCTCTCTCTATGCATGATCTTATTGAGATCATGACCTTGTAATCTATAGATCTACCTTGCTACTCAAGTGCTTTAATAGATCTTTGCTCTCCACATGTGTGTGAATACAGTGTGCACACCATGGTGGCACTTAGGCTAGAGATTACAAATACTTGTTATGAGTTATATTTGGAGTTGGATGTCTTTATGAAATTGTGGTGTTTTCTTGAACCATCTAGTGCTCAAGGTGACAGTGTGGGGTTATCTAGATGGGGAAAGCGGACTTTGAGGTGTGATGTTATAGCCCTACCATGGATTAGAGTGTCCAACCGGAGAGTAGTTAAGAGTAGTATCATAAAGAAATGATATTTATATGAGAGTGTTCACTAGTGAAAGTATGATCCCTAGGCCTTGTTTCTAAGCATTGAAACACCGTTTGCAATTAGATATGTTACATGTTTGCTTGCTTCCATCTTTATTTCAGTTTTACTTTAGTCTTTTCCACGCCATAAAGCTATTTTATAGTACCATTACTACTTATAATTATCTATACCACTTGTATTTCACTATCTCTTCGCCGAACTAGTGCACCTATACACCTGACAAGTGTATTGTGTGTGTTGGGGACACAAGAGACTTCTTGTATCTTGATTGCAGGGTTGCTTGAGAGGGGATACCTTTGACCACTTCCTCGCTGAGTTCGAAAAACCTTGGGTGATCCACTTAAGAGAAAACTTGTTGTTGTTCTACAAACCTCTGCACTTGGAGGCCCAACAACTGTCTACAAGAATAGAAGTGCGTAGACATCAGTGGGTTGCATTCTCTCTCTCCTCCATTGTTTTTAACCTTCAAGAGCTTGTAAATAATTTCAATCCCTCCCATATTTCTTGAATCTTTTGGGGGGATTTGAAAGGGGGATCTAGATCTACAACTCCACCAATCCATCTCTCCTCTATGTGAGGAGAAAATCTTGGGATCTAAATCTTGGGATTTCTTTTGTGGATTTCCTCTTGTGTTCTTCCTCTCTTATTCTCCCACTAGCTTTTGTAGCTTTGGTGTAATTTGGGAGTGA
Organism: Avena insularis; assembly: GCA_023614405.1. Lineage (NCBI taxonomy): Eukaryota > Viridiplantae > Streptophyta > Magnoliopsida > Poales > Poaceae > Avena > Avena insularis. The sequence goes on from CM042693.1 coordinate 441,112,301, forward strand.
CATGGGCATAGCCCTTCGGGTGCCTTTTATTAGTATATGTGGTGTAGCCTAACGGAAGCCTCACCCGAAGATATGCCAAGATCCATGAAGCCCACAATGGTTTGGCTGATACGAAGCCTACAAGGACATAGACTCCTGGCAGAACAAGATGAGCAAAGTGCAAGACTAGAACTAGATACGAACTCTAACTTGTAAACCAACTCGTATTGGTACCCGAGACCTAGCCTCCCCGTATATAAAGGCTAGGATGGGCCAACAAGGAGGGCAACCAATCTTACAATACGCACACCTCTCTCTCTCGGTGAGATTGCATCTAGTCGACTCAACGAGTTTGTACTCTCTAATGACAATACGAGAAGACAAGAAGGAAGTAGGGTTTCCTCTACGAGGGCCTGAACCTAGGTAAATCGCCTCCCTTGTTTGTCTATTAAGCCAACAAAATTCCCAGCGCTCTCTCTTCCATGAAACACAAAGTCCATAACCATGGGCATTGCCGAGATCACCCCTCGTCAGGGAGAGAAGGATTTGAGCACTTCTTGTGTTCTTACCATTGTATTTGGTGCATCGGTTTGAGTTCTCAGTGAGGATTCGATTGGGTGAAAGGTGAGAAGATTTTTACTCTTGGGTTCTTGGAACCCTAGACGGTTTAGTTTCTTTTGCGGGTTTGTGGATTACTTGGGGCCTCCAATTAAATTGTGGAGATTTCCCCAAGCTTGTTTGTTGAGAGCCTCCAATTGAGTTGTGGATAAGTGCCCCAACCTTTGTGAGAGGTTATGGATTTCCACCAACAAGTGCACTGATAGTGAAGAAGTGAACCAGGCCTCTTGTGGTGCGGTTCATAGGAGAATAGGGTGAGGCCTTTTGTGGCGTGGTGGTCTTAGTACCATCCACCCCTCCAATGAGATGTACTCCCTTTATGGGAGGCACTCGGTAATAAATCATCGTCTCCACATGCCTCGGTTATCTCTATACCCGAGCTATTTACTTATGCACTTTACTTTGTGATAGCCTTCGTGCGTGAAGTCTTATATCTAGCTATCACATAGTTTCTTGTATTGCTTAGCATAAGTTGTTGGTGCACATAGGTGAACCATAGTTTATATAGGTTTTGTGCTTGACAAAGTAAATGCTAGTTTTATTCTGCCTTTGTTAAGCCCATCTCGTAAAAGTTTTAAACCTCCTATTCACCCCCCCCCCCCCTCTAGGCGGCATATGTGTTCTTTCAATTGGTATCAAAGCATGGTCTATCATTTTAGGCTTCACCGCCTTGAGAGTAAAGATGTCGACTAGGGGATTAGTGCACAATGACATTTTCATATTCGATGGCGCATATTATGAGATTTGGAAAATTTGTATGCTTAATCATTTTCAGGCCATGGACCCAAATTTGGAGCGAATTGTAGATATAGGTTTTTCTCCTCCAATGGATTTCCTAAATATATCTTGTGAGGATGATAAAAACTTATATATCGATGCTCAATCTTCTAATGTGCTTGTTAATGCTTTGAGCCATGTAGTTACTTCTTCAATCATACCTTTTTGGAGCGCTCATGAGTTATGGACAAAAATTCAAGAAAAATATGATGTGTCCAATATTATTGAGGATGATGGAATTGCTTTCACTTCCATCCGTGATAAGTTCTCATCTTCATCCACTTCACCAAAGTGTGGCAATACACAAGGTAATGGTATGGTGAGTGGTGATGAAAATTGCAATGTTGATAGTAAGCTTATTTTTTATGATACTTCATCTATATCTCATTAGAATGCTTCGTCTTTGGACATAAACACTTCTACCACTATATATGGTTTACATGATCGTGTTGATAGTCCTTGCATATCATGTGTAAGTTTCTTGAATGAATGTCATGATGTTATGCTTGCTATACCTTGTTGCCATGATAAAAATGCTTCTATTTCCTCTAGTTGTTTTGTGTCTAACAATGTAGGGGAAACCTAAGATTCTATTGTTCAAGACAAGATCTTGAATGGAGCTTCAAAATCTAATACCTCTTATGATGATGAGGGCGATGATGATGAGGATGAGGATAATGAGGTTTATCGTGCTCTTGTTAAGAATAATATTGCTTTCTCTAACTTCATTGAAATCTTGCATTTTGCTATTGAGAGCAAGGAACGTACTGATAATTTAGAAGCTCAAGTTAAGGAGCATGATAACATCATTGACAAAATGAGTAGTCTTGAGCATGAGTATGCTAATGAAATTTCTAATCTAAATGAAGCTCTTGAAGAGGAACAAACCACTAAAGAATCTCTTGAGGAGGCTTTTACTCTAGCGTTCTATAGAGTGAAGGAGACTCATGATAGAGATCTTAAGGTGGCAAGTGATCTCAAAAGTAAAAATGATGAGCTTAAAGTTGCTTATACTAAACTCCTTGAGGATTTTGAGCACCTAAAAATGGCTCTAGGGTCATCAAGGGTGAGCTCATCAAACTCACTGAGTCACATGAGCAACTTAAAGCTTCATACTCAAAAGAGCTTTCCAAGTTGCCCTCACCTCTTGCAATTAATAATGATGCTTGTGCTACTAACTCTACTTTTTGTATAGAATCTATTTTGAAGGAGAATGTTGAGCTAAAGGCTCAACTTGCTTTGCTAACTAGCAAGTATGGGATTTTGGAAGAAAGTCATGGTAAGCTATCAAGGTCACATGAGGATCTTCTAGCCTCTCATGATAGGCTAAATTAGCTCATGAGGCTATTATGTCAAAGGTAACATCTAATGAGCCTCATGTGGACATTAGCACTATATCCACTACAAATGTCGTATTGTCATGTGCTAGTCCTTGTAATTCATCCACTCATGCTATTGATATATCTTGTGATGAATTACATTCATTGCCTTGTTGCTATAACAATGAAGCATATACTTCCTCTAGTATTTTTGTTGATACTAACCATGTAGAGGAAATCAATGAGCTCAAGGATCAAGTCACTTCTTTGAAGAATGACTTGAAAAATATTCATGAAGGGAAGTCTAAAATTGACAAAATGTTGAGTATGCAAAAATCCCCCAATGACAAGAGTGGGCTTGGATTAAAATCCAATGTCAAGAACAAGTCCACTAACCAGAAGAAGTTCAAGAGCAACAAGAATAAGGGCCAAGAACAAGTCAAGAATCGAACCAAAATTGTTTACTTCAAGTGCAAAATTGAAGGGCACACTTTTAGCCTTTGAAGAATAAGCCTCTTGGTGAGAGGAAAAAAGGGAAGCGGCCTAAATTTCAAGTTCACGGTCTACCTCAAGTTGAAGAAAGACCACTTCCCAAGAAGAATCAATCTAATACTCCTGTGGTGGAGAAATCAAGTGAGAAGAAAGGGAAGAGCATAACTTGCTACATATGTCATGATAAGGGTCACTTCTCTTCTTCATGCACTATTGGTAACTCCTCATCCAACCCTATCATGATTGATGATGTTTATTCTCTTCGTAAGGATGAGGTTGGAAATGTGTTTGCCAAATATGTTGGTGCCCAATGTGGTGTCAAGAAAATAACCATTTGGGTTGCCAAGCCTATTGTGACTAACTTCTTAGGACCCAACTTGTTTGGGGACCAACAAGCTAAAACTTGATCAATAGGTGTGGTGGAGGGCATTGGAGACTTGACTACATCATGAAGAATTAAGGGAACTTCATTAATTATATTATGTCAGGCCAAGTCATTTGTATTATCATACCTCTATCATATATCCATTGTTCCTATTTGCGGTAACATTTTCTCAACTCATTTACATTGAAAGTTACTCACCCTTTGTGCATGTGTTGGTTTTGTACCTTGCATGTGTTTGTATATTTTGTGCTTCCTACTTGCTTAACTTTAGAAATCAAGTTTGTGTAGGTGGGCTTGCACATCATGTATGTGCATTTTGTGTTTGATCCTATTTCATCTTGTTTACATCTTAGTTGGCTCTTGTGACAAATTAATGGACTATTCCATTTTGGGGGAGTGTGATGTCCTTAGGGCACCTCACAATCCTAAAAATGTGTGTACATGAGTAATACCACTTAGTATTGATATTGCAAGTTTATCTAGTCTCTATGTGGTATGACATACTCATGAGAAACTCAAATTCTACAATGTCCATTAGTTGTCTCGTGTTGGTCTTTTTGCCTCTTGTTGAAAAATAATGGTTTATCACATTATGGGGCAGTCATATGCTTTGTGCATATTACAAACCTAGAAAATTTGAACATTTGAGGTATTGCCACATAGAACTCACACTGAAAATTATCTAGTTCCTATGTGCATGTGAGCTCAAACAAGTCCTATTTGCGTTTAATGATGTTATTGCACATCTTTTGGGTCTTGTTTGTGACAGTTTTTCTTGGAAAGGGTTTAATTATATGTGGTCAATTATATCTAAATTGATGGACCTTTTACCTCAAGTTATTCTAATCATTGCTTTACATGATTGTCTAACTATTTTAAACCCTCAAGAATCTTTATCGAAGCATGGTGATTAACTCTAATATTTTTCCATATGCTTCTTGTTGTGAATATGATCTTGGATATCTCTGTAAACTACCTCAGGAAATTTATACCTTTACTTCTTGTCTTTGGACAATTGGTATTCTATATATGGTAGACTTTTTGATCATATTAAATTTGTCTTCTTGTCTATTTTTTCCCTATCTTTTGCCAAGAAAATGTTTGGTGTTGACTCCCACGTCTTCCTTGCCTCCTATGGATCTTTATTTGACTTGAAATCATTTGGTGCTGCTTTTTATGTAGGTAGAGATGATGATCCCATGTGTGTGCATTTTTTTGTATTCAAATTAAAAATCTTAAATAATGCACTAATCATGGGGTAGTTCTCCTATATTATTTAGAACACTCCTTTTATGCCTCTTCATAACATGCTTTGATCCATATCGTGTTTTATGTCTTTGGAAATTATATTTTTTGGTAGTTTGTGCCATATGGAAAAGTGTTGAGAGTTTGGTGTGGTTGTTGAAACCTTTCTATTTTGGGGAGTTGGCTTTGTCTCATTCCTTGTTTTTCTTTTGACATTTTAGAATGATATAAATCCTTGAACATTTGTATTTTTGTCTGTCTCTTGCTCTTTGGTTTTTTCCTAGTTCATTTGTGGAACCATGTGATATTTCATGAGTTGATTTGGTTATTTGATATAATTTTAACAACCTCTTGTCGTGTCACACTTTAGTGTGTCTTCTTGGTTTACTTGGTGTTTTTTTCAAATTGTATCTCCTTCGGTTCTTGAAAGTCGTGTGTATGCATATTCACTAAATGTATATATTATGGCATGTTTGCTTTCCTTGATCCAATATATAGGGGAAAATCCACCAAATTCTAATTGGCTAAGATGTGCATGAAATTCAATTTCATATCAATATGCACATATTTTTGTAGAGTCTCTCCTATGTATTATAGTTGCTCTAACTACTTTGGACCAATAAGTTTGGGGATCATATTGTACTTGAATTTTGTTTTAGGTACATTGAGATTCATTGGATGCTTATCTCTTTCATAAGGAAGAACTAATGACTCAATGATAATTGCAGACAAGCTAGGATGATCAACGAACTCCTATATACTTCATCACACCAACGATATCTCGGTAACAAGTATCTCTTACTCATGCATACATATGTTGCTTCCAACCTCTTTTAGGTTGCATCTTGGCATGAATTTTTGTATTTGCAATTGTTTGTGGTTGAAGTTCATCAATATACAATAAGAGAAAATTGAGCCTTTTGGCCATGCTATCAAGCAAAGATCTTATTGGTGTATTGTATGACTTTGTTTTAGATAGCATGCTCTATTTATTGTATCTATTTTGTGTGTACATGTTTATTTGTGGATAAATATCTTTGTGAGATTGTCTACTTATAAACCTATACACATGAGAGAGGTTACTTCTCCTTTTTATATCTTCTTTGATTCGTATGTGTTGTATGGTCATATACTAAGTAATATCATTCATTGAAGACTATGTTGATGCTCAGTGCGCATCCTTGTATTAGTCTTATAATATGCTTTATATTGCCTCTCACACATCCTTGCGGTTGAGCATGTTTTTATTGTATGTTTCCTGTTGCTCAACCATTTGTTTATTTGCAAGTTTTATGCTTTGGTATATTCTCTTTTGTACATAGTTTTGTTTTAAATAAAATCTAGGGAGTGGGGATTCCATGTTGTAGACATTGTATTCAAATACAAAATCTAATTTGTACACGTACCTTGGGGAGCTTCCTAATTTTATTTACAACACCACTTTGTGCTCATCATATTTTTACTTGGTATTTTGTTTGGTGTAAATAATATTGAGGGAGTGAGGATGCCATGTTTGTCCATATTGTAATCAAATGCAAATTATAATTTTTGCACAAACCTTGGGAGCCACCTCGTATTATTTAGATCACTCTCTTTTCGAACTTATCATAATATCTATCTTTCATTTGGTATGTTCCTTTTGTCAAGTGATTCTTTGGATCGTTTGATTGCTTGCTTCATTCATTGATGCTTCTTCACCTTGTTATATTTTTTCAATCTTTTGATCCTCAATATAGTTTTACCTCCTCCTAAATATTCATAATTGGATATGTGCAAATGTTTCCAATCATAATAAATTTGTTTCAAATGCACACCTTTGGAGGAATTATAACTATATTGGCCATCTAGAACTTTTCACCCATTTTGGCAATCGATGTCAATGGGGGAGAAGTTTTGAAGGGTTTAAGGGAAGTTAGTTTTATGCTTTGAGTTTGTTCTTAAGCATTTGCCTTTCAGCATCTTTGTTGTTGCTTTGCATGTTGAATATATAGAGGAAACTCCACCAACGGTAATTGTTGATAATATATGCAATGAAATTCAAGTTCATCGCACGTGCATATATTGCGGGGGAGCTTGCTCTATATATTGTGGGTATACCAACATCACATACTTGTGTAGTATTTCATGTTCAGGCAACCATTTTTGTTCGTTAAATTCCTTATATAAACCCTCTCAAAGTGATTGTCATCTATTATCAAAATGGGGGATATTGAAAGAGAGTGTGTGCCTCCATGTGTGGTTTTGGTAATTAATAAAAATCACCATGGACTTATGTTTGCATTGATTTATACTTAAGTATGCGTCCATAGGCAATGCTTGAGCCATATGGTGGTCTCAAGGTTGAAAGAAGAATAAAATGGAGAAGTCAAGTGATGACCAATATGTTGAAGGAGTGATCCAAAGATTTGTCATGAGAGAGTTGAGCATATGGTAGGTGTGTCTTGAAGACCTAGATGGAGTGATCTCATATGTACCTTCAAGACACCAACATAATAAAGAAAGAAGAAATGAAGTGCAAGTTCAAGACGAGCCATCTCGAAGAGATCATATGCTTAAAGCTTGCCATCCTTATGGTGATCATGGATATGTGAAAATATACCTAAAGGAGAGGTTCTCCCATAGTGGAGTATGGGGAAGCAAATTCCAAGTCTTCACCAAGCTAGAGCAATCAAGAAAGGTGTTCCATATTGAGGTGTACAAGATTGTCATCATAAGCTCAAGTGGAATAAGCATAAGGCAAAGGTTTATTCTTGATAGGGTTTCTTTCTTACTGGTCTCGTGGTGTTAGTTTGGGAGACCGGTTTATAGGATAGGTAACCATACTATCAAGAGGGGCTCTCGAGTGAGTAACTTAATCATTTCCTTCAGAGAGAGCTCAAACCTTTCCATTCTAGGCATCATATTTATTGGTTCTTATTTGGTTCTTATCCATGAGAAAATTTATATATTGTGTTAATATCCATGATAATCTTAGGTTCATCGAAAACGGATTTTACATGCATTCTCTTTTGCATTTTCGATATTAGAGGTTTTACCGGTTTGTCTTTTATAGATAGGTTAAACATTTTATCATTTGGTTCTATCCTCCCTTGATGGACTATGATGTGGTTCCCTGAATGATCTTGTACATCTACCTTTGAAACAAGCCCAAGATCATCAAAATCGAAGTCCGGATGCAAAAGTTATGTTCATTTCAGTTTTGCTATTTCTGCCAATTTTCAAAGGGGCGGATTATTCGGCCCAAATATCTGGCCTAAAAATCCACCCCCTACACAGAGGCTCATGCCGCGAGGTCCTTAGCCTTATTTTGGCCCAGGGAACCCGAAATATCCGGGGAGGGGCGGATTATCCGGCCTAGGAGGCCCCGAACGGTCATATTTCATTGGGGAGGGGTATAAATAGAACCCTTCTTTCTCCTTAGGCTGGTGGGTTGCATTCTCTCTCCCCTCCATTATTTTTAACCTTCAAGAGCTTGCAAATAATCTCAATCCCTCCCATATTTCTTGAATATTTTGGGGGGATTTGAGAGGGGGATCTAGATCTACAACTCCACCAATTCATCTCTCCTCTATGTGAGGAGAGCATCTTGGGATCTAGATCTTGGGTTTTCTTTTGTGGATTTCCTCCTATGTTCTTCCTCTCTTATTCCCCCACTAGATTTTGTAGCTTTGGTGTAATTTGGGAGAGAATGACTTGAGCACTTCTTGTGTTCTTGCCATTGCATTTGGTGCATCGCTTTGAGTTCTCGATGAGGATTCGATTGGGTGAAAGGTGAGAAGATTTTTACTCTTGGGTTCTTGGAACCCTAGATGATTTAGTTGTTTTGTAGGTTTAGGTTTACTTGGGGCCTCCAATTAAGTTGTGGGGATTTCCCCGAGCTTGTTTGTTGGGAGCCTCCAATTGAGTTGTGGAGAAGTGCCCAATCTTTGTGAGAGATTTCGGATTGCCACCGACAAGTGCACCAATAGCGAAGAAGTGAACCAGGCCTCTTATGGCAAGGCTCACAGGAGAATAGGGTGAGGCCTTTTGTGGCATGGTGGTCTTAGTATCGCCCACCCCTCCAACGAGGCGTACTCCCTTTATGGGAGGAACTCGATAATAAATCATCGTCTTCGCGTGTCGTGGTTATCTCTATACCCAAGCTATTTACTTATGCACTTTACTTTGTGATAGCCTTCGTGCTTGAAGTCTTATATCTAGCTATCACATAGTTTCTTGTATTGCTTAGCATAAGTTGTTGGTGCAAATAGGTGAACCGTAGTTTATATAGGTTTTGTAATTGACAAAGTAGACGCTAGTTTTATTCCTCCTTTGTTAAGCCCATCTCGTAAAAGTTTTAAATCGTCTATTCACCCCCCTCTAGGTGGTATCTGTGTTCTTTCATTAAGCATGGTTGATATTTACAAAATAGCACTCGGAGTTCACATGGCATAAATAAACTTACAAAAGTGTTTTCAAAAATTCGAAGAAGGGTTTTATGGCTTGCCTTCAGCAAAGGGATAGGTCTCAGGGTCAACTTGATGGGCTGGCTGGAGGTTTAAATCTATTTAGTCAATTTTTAGAGTGTTAAAACCCTATTTAAGCCATTGAATATTTAAAATGTCACATTGTCTCCAAAAATTATGATATCAGAGCCATTGGATATATATTTTCAAATATAACCCAATGTAAAAAGATTCAACTTAAAAGTACTATTTTCAAAAAGTTATAGCCATTTACTATTAGGGGTTTTCCGCAAAATGTACATAAATAACAAAATAGAAAACAAATGTATATTGTTTAAATAGCTGATAGGGTGGGGCCTACCACTTCAACCAACTGAAGCGGTATCCCCTCTGTCTCAAACCACCAGCGGCGCAGAGCTCTCGTGAGCGGCTCGACAATGATACGGCGAGAGAGAGAGGGGTGGGGGAGGGTGCAACAAGCTCGAGGTAGTGACATCGAGCATGCCAGTGGGTCGGACGGGGCTGGGAGGTTTCGGGGCGGAAGTGGTCGGAGAGCGCAATGGTAGGGGCTTGCATACCTTGACGAAGTCGAGGCTACCACTCGCGTGCTGGCCCGGCAAGGGTGTCTACAAGAATCTGGTGGTCTAGGGGTGCTTGAGGCTAGCCTAATTGGCAAATGGTGGGTCAGAGGTGGGTAATTGGGTTTAGGTCTGGTGGCGGTTGCGAGCTCCTCGGCGGTGAGTCCGATCTCGGTCGCTGCTAGGGCTTAGGTGAGAAAGTTGCTAGGAGGGAGAGAGGTGGTGCGAGGTTTTGAGGTTGTGGTGTGGATCTATTTATAGGGGCGAGGGGGTGCTAGGGTGGCCGACGACGGACGGGGTGCTGGCGCGGCCATGGATAGGCCCGGCGATTGTGGTGCTCACGTGGCGGCTCCAGGAATGTCGAAGGACGGGGTTGGCTGGTTTGGGTCTAAGTGTTTGTGCGACGCGATTGGCTTCTTTTGGCAACATTGGCCTCATCAAGTCAATGTCGCGGCGGTGCCCGACGTGAGGAGCAGCGCTGGGGGACTGGGTGGAACAGGGGAGTAAGGATGCGAGGGCGACGCGTGGGTGAGGCAAGGGGCGTGGCAGATGGCTGCCCGCGACAACCAAGAACTAGCGACGCTCGCCTCTGACAAAACTGTCGAAACTGAATTTTAACGCTGTCAAAATTCAGTGTTGTTCTTCGGGGTGTCAGCTAGGTTCAGAATAAGATTGGGAGGTTGTGATTAATGGATTGGGTTGGGGTTTGCTGCGTTGGATTATTAAGCGCTCCAACTTTGGTTTCTAGGAAAATTTGAAATTCCAAACTTTGTCTATGTAAATTTTTGAAATTTCAAATCTGCTGCAAATAAGATTGGAAGCAAATGTTATGTTCTAGAGCTGAAGTAGGGTCCGTTTTGCTGGATAGAGTGAAGCAAGGGCAATAACTCTGGTATCCAAAGTTTTTCGAGAATCACAACTTTGCTTATGTAGAATTTTGAAAATATCAATTAAAATTTGAATCTTGAGAAAGCAATTGCAAATCTTTTGAGCCTATCTTTTTATATGGTGTTAGTATGGACCTAGGGCATCCATATTGGGCGTTATCACATTTTATAAAAATGTTTTGCATTTATTTTAAATTCAAGAGGGTTTATAGACAGAATCTTGACTGGGGTTTATGAGGGTTTTGGTACAAAGTACTAAGAAAATATTTTTGTATATTTGGGCTATATATGCCCTAGGGATCCTCCCCTAATTTTATTGGATTTTTCAGAAGCTTTTTGATGGTGCTTCCTTTGGAAATATAGCTTTTAGGGTTTTTCTTTTATGAATATAAGAAAGGTCAAGTTGGAGGTTTTATCTTCTAGAAAATAATCCAAGTTTTTCAGAAACACGGCACGCACCAAGTGAAATTTGCGTAACCACGTGAAATCACCGTGGACTTACCGTCTCACTGACAACGTCCGCCCCATCCGTCTCCGATGTTCAACCAGGCCTCGTTTTACTTTTCACTTTGGCCGCGGGTGAATTGGCGGTTACGGCGGTGGGGTCCACCCAGGCGCCAGACTGGCGGCTTGGTATTTAACCAGCGGAGCACCGGGACGCGAGAATCCCGTCCCCGTCCGCCGGAAAAGTTCAGTCCCACCGCATCGCAACCGCAGCGTAGAGGAACAACCACCGCGCGCGCGCGCGAGAGAGAGAGAGAGAGGAGGAGGAGGAGGGGAGAGAGAGGGATGGCGGAGCTGGCGTGGAAGGCACGGCTCCGGGAGCGCGTGATGCGCGCAGGCTTCCCCGTCCGCGATGCCAACGCGGGGCTCAAGGTCGTGAACATCCTGTTCACGTCGCCGGCCGACCTGGAGACGACGAGGCCGGGGACGATGGCTCGGGTGTCCACCATCCGCGGCTTGTACACCCTCGCCTTGGAGTGGCTCACGGCGGTGACGCAGCACCTCAACCTCGCCATCATCCACATGGAGGCGGCCGAGATCCTGGCGCTCCACGGAGGCAAGCTCATCGACCCGGCGGTGCCGTTCCCCAACGTCGAGTACCTCGCGCAGGCGGATCCCGCGGTGTACGCCGCCATGAGTAGTCTCCAGATGTGCCGCGCGATGGAGGTGGACGCTTACAAGGTCGTCGGGTGGTGCTGCGGCCACCTGTCGACGGCCATCGCCCTGGTCGACGCCCCTGGGATCCCGTATGCGCGCAACATCATCGAGTGGGAGAAGGCAACCGCCATGAACGCCCTCGCAGGCGCGATTGAGCGGACGCAGGCTGCGGCCGGTGATTTCGCCAGCGCCCTGCCGTTCCTTGCTCCTCCTCCTTAGGCCCGTCGTCGCCAGGCCACGCCACGCGTTCGCCGCACGTAAGTGTTGATCGATCTCTCCTAGGCCAGTTAGCGTTGGTGGACCGACCTGCTTGGGTTCGAATTCGTGTGAGTCAGTTCAATTCCTCGTCCGTCCGCTAGCCATGGTCCTAGTGCTGTCAGATGCGTACTGAAACAATGATCCTTGCAGTACTGTCAGTAGTTTTTCTATGCGCTGAATACGTACTGTTGTTAGCAGTTATCTGGAACTATGATCGATGCAGTAATTCCTCAATTTGGATGTGTGTTGATTGTGGCTAATTAGCATTGCAGCAGCTTATTTCCTCTTGACAGAATGCTTTGGATGGATGATATGCAGCAGCGATTTATTTCTGCAGCTTGTTTTCTGACAGGAAGTTTTGTGACTTGCTGTTGGTTCATCTGACATCCTTGTGCTGAAACTATGATCCTTTTACTGTTATTTGTTACGCTTACCTGCAACTGGAATCGATGCAGCAATTCCTTGATTTGGTTGCGTGCCGATGGTTACTGATTGGCAGTTTATTTCCTATTAACACCATGCTTGGTAGGCCTCGACGCTTTGCGATCCGAAATGATATTCTCAGCCAGAATGAAAGTGCAGACTCAGTACGCGTAGACTCAGTAGTAACACTAGTGTCAACTGTCAAGCCAGCGAATGCAGGCTAGCGCAAGAATATCCAACAGAGGATCGAAATCAAAGTTGCAGCGCGTGTGCCATACTGCCATCGGCAAGGTCTAGTCGACGATCGCACAGCCAATTGCTAGCTGAGGTAGCTACGGATGATCGACAGATCCTCTTCGCCATCGCCGACGCCAGGGACGTCGGGATGGCCCGCCGCACAACTCGATGGCCGTGGACGCGTTCCTCGCGTTCGGCCACGCGACGCTGCAGAATTCGGTGCCGCGGCGTTCACACCACACTCGAGGGCGTTCCGTGCCGCGGCGTTGCGGTGGTCGGCGATGTGCTGGATGGAGCCGAGCGGCTGCGCCGGGTAACGGCTGCCTCCGCGGCGATGCTTCGGTCCAAGGCGGCCGCCCCGAGAGACTCCAGGCTCCAGCGCGTCGTAGAGGTCGGCGCGAGCCGCCTCCGTCGCGTGGACCGGCGCGTCGATGAGCCGGAGCCGCACGCCGGCCATGGCGCAGGGGTCCGCTGCGTACGCCGCGCGGTCCTGGGTCACTTCAATCACGCCTCCCTCTATCCCCTCTCGCGTTCGTTCCAGGTGTTTTTTGTGCTGCTTGTCTCTGGAACATTTCGGGCGGCCGGCATCTCGATCGCCTCCCGGCGTTCAGTTGGCCACGCTGGTGGCGGCGTGGACCCCACCGCCGTAACACGCCGGGATTAGCTTTGATTCATTAAAGAGATAATATGAAATGCTAATGCACGTTCAATTTGTATATTTTCAGACCGCATTTTACATTTTGTGTACTTCCGGAGCCTCTCTTATTCCTTTTTTTTTTCATATAGCCCATGTTATAAACTTCAAGTGTGCTTAATCCGAAATATGTTGTATTCTTTCCCTCAAAAAAAATGTTGTATTCTACACTACATAAAAGACAAAAATATAGATCTATGTGTGAATAATGCATTTTCGAATCTCGTTAGTATTTTTATATACAAAGAGTTACAATAATAATAATAAATTATAAATATGTCATTAGACCACCTAGCGAGACTACATGCACTACTACGAGCCGAATGCATGTCGCTGTTCTCACCCCTCCATCACCGAAGCCGGACAAGTTGCCGTAGTAGAGCTTTTTTTGCGGTTGTCATGGTAGAGCTTATTATACACATGAATTATTATACATGTACATATTTTTCCGAATATTTTGAAAACTTAAAAATACCTTTTTTAGATTTTTAGACAGTGAGCTCGGGCTCCAATTGATTTTTTGCATCGGGTGTCTTTTTTTTGAAACGAGGCAAAAAAAACTTTTACCTTACATTGATATAAGAGAAGCAAACAAAGTTCTGGCCCGAGCCAAACAAAAGAAAGAGGGGAAGGGGGCACCAGGGTCCCCAGAAAGAAAGGAAAAAACTTAACCTACCAGCTCTGTCAGGTTTTTTGCCCTGGCAAGAATGTCCTTTTCTTCCTCCCTGATCTTGTGCATGATGACCAAAGGTAAAGAAGATTTATTGTTGAAGACTCTTTCAGTCCTTTCTTTTTCAGATCTCCCAAGCAATTAAAATGATGGCGGTCCTCGGCCCTTTGGGAGACGAGGAAGTGGTTTTGGCGAGGGCATGCCTATTAATCTATTATTCCTAACTACTACTCTAAAGTCGATGGTTTGTGAAACTATGATGCACCTTGAAATAGACCAGAGTATATGCACTACGGTACTAGTCTTGTACATGCAAGAATATATTGGGAGCTTTAAAGGTCTCTACGATTTAAAAGAGGGAATTGCAAAAAAATCAATACTTTTGGGGCTAGGGTTTAAAAGAAGACCACTTTTCAATTTTCCTAACCAAATCATATGTTGACCCTTTTTTTCAAAAAAACACTAATTGCTCAATATACCCTGTTTGGCGGTGTTTCTGACTAGATGGCCACTATAAATGTCGACGAGGCATGTACGCAGTGGACAAAGGAAACAAGTTAGACTGGTTTTATATTATGGGGTTTCTCCAAAAATTCGAAGGACCCACTTGTCAGATCCCCTCTCTCTCTCTCTCTCTCTCTCTCTCTGCTGAGTGGACAACCCCGTGAGGTAATCTTTGACGAGAGGGGGGAGGTGGCAGTAGTTGACGTGGGGAGCTATACAGGTAGTTGGACGATGCGGCTCCTCCGTTGAGATCCAAGGTCCAAGATCAACTTTCAAGGTGGGCCATGGCTTAAAAGATTGAGAAGAGGCAAATGCAATTGAAAATTCATATAGAGGACAAACAAGGGTTTTAGGGTTTTCGAAAGAATTTAAGAGGCCAAAATTTGGTATGTTACAATGCTCATGTTGGTGGGGAGCTCTAGCAGCCAGCTCGTCGGCTCAGCCATCTACTCACTGTCATCCTCTGACGCGAGAAACAGGTGCAGAAGCATCAACTTATGATACAGCGGGTGCTGGCGCTACTGCGCCGCCACCATCGTCGACTCCACCTCCTGCTCGACGTATATCTCTGCATCATTCTGGAACAACAGCCCTCCACTTTAGGTAAATCGGTGCTCCTCCGTCGCCCCTCCCTACTCGGCCCTATGCGTCGAGCTGCAGGCGAGGGCATCGCCCCTCCGCATGGATATGCAGGCGAGTACCGCCTCCTCGAAGCCAAGCCCCTCCGCGACGAGGTGCGGGAGGGGACCTGGTCGTGATGTCCAACAAGCCCTCCCCCTGATGCGACATCCGCCATCGAGTTGCGGCGACACATGGAGGATTTCAGCGGCACAACGTAGAGCCTGAAGGATTTTTGTCAGCAACTCGACCGCTCGTGTGATGCTAGGGTACGATATGCGGAAAAAACTAGAGAGAATGCACAATTTAAGGGGTCTCTATGCAATTCTCTTGTCCACCTGGCTGCCTCGTCACCTGAGAGGTTGGGACTAAAAACGTTTCCTGCGTGCAAGTTTAGGTACTAATTTGTTCGATTTGTGATTTGTAAGAAGTGGGACTAAATCATCTTTTCTTGGGCGTGCAAGTTGTGGTACCAAAACCGTATTTATAGCTCAACAAAGAATGACCGTTAGTGCACCAGTGAAAAAATTATGTTGGGAAATTACCGGCAAAAAGAATTACTCTGGATAATTACCGTAGAAAAATTATGGTTATAATAATGATTTGTATTGCTAAATTATTCTTCATCGTGAAGTCCCAAAACTATATAATCCATCATTATTACGGAGTTAACATAATGAAATTATTGTTGCAAATTACCTTCGAAGAACTACACATCCTCGGAGAATTAATTTCACATAGTTAACGCTCCTCGAAAATTACTGTCAGTTAGTTAAACATTGGCAAATTACTGTTGACACTGAAGATTTGTACAGATAAATTACTTAAAAATAGATGATGACCGTCAAATAATTACCGTCAAATAGTTATTGTTCGGGAAACTACTGCGGAGATTGAAGATTCCTACCATCGGATTACTACAACTTTTTGCTAAAGTTAAAGATTTATATAAGATGAATTACATTTAAAAATTACCATCAGTATAAAAAGATACCGTGAAAATTATAAAACAATTACAGAAAGGGCAGCCATGGACATTGTTCATGCGACACTGCTCATCGCGTTTATGAACTGTGATCTCGATGTGGGGCGTGGAGGAGCGGAATCCTTCCTACCTTGAAGAAGTTATATAATATAATAAATTGGTATAAATTGGCATTATTAAAGTGTGTTTTTCAATGCAAGACGAATGATACTAATTTACTATCTCTATTTCAAAGGTTAAGTCTCATATTCTTTTTAAAAAATCAAGCTATATAAAGTTTGACCAGATTTTAAAAAAATATATCAAAAACTATGATATTATATAGATACCATGTGAAAAAATATTTCATGATATATCAAGGGGTATGGATTTTGTATTCTAAATATTAATTTTTTTTAGGTTTGATCAAACTTTACATAGTTTGACTTTTAGAAAAAATAAATAAGTCTTATGCTTTGAAAACGGAGGTAGAGTGTTTAACCTTGGAATCGATCAACTAGGGTACATGTACTAAGTCTTGTACTCGGTTGGAGAAAACTACCTGAAGAGTGTGGGAAAAAAAAGACCGTTTCGTCGCTTCAGCGTCGCCTCCCCAGCGAGGCGACCGAGCGGCAGCCTCCTCCGCCCCGCGCACAGCTCCCCCGTCCTCCTCCTCCCCTGCTGCTGCCGCCGCCAGGCGTTGCCCGCGCGGTGCCGCTAGGCCCGGCGATGGCACCCCCTCCTCTACCCACGCTGGGCAACCTGCTGGGAGGATTGCAATGGCAGCAGAGCTCCTAGGCTGGCGGCGAGTCCTGCGTTTACGGATGGCGGCGGGGCGAGTTGCGCGGCCGGTTGGCGACGCAGGTGGCGTGGTGCCGAGGTTGGTCGGCGGAGCCCTTCAGGCCCAGATTTGGGCCCTTTTGGGTCCAATCTGGGTCAGGGCGGGGCTAGCCAAGCTTGGTCTCGTCGTTTTCGGGTAGTTTGCTGAGCGGCTCGTGGTGAGGGTGGCGGTGATGATGCCGCGCTTGCTGTAGCATGGTGGTGGGACCTTCATGGGCCTGTCCGGGTCCGGCCGAGCCTCTGGCGCCGAACACGAGGGTAGCAGTTACGTGGCCTATGTGTTGCAGCGTGGCAGCGGGGACGTTACGTCCCTGTCTGGGGCACGGCCTGGCCTGCTCAACCTGGTGTGTTCCTGCTGTCGCGTCCGGCCGGCACCCGCCATTAGCGGTGGAGGACGACCTGCGGGTAAGGATGAAAACGGAGCGGAAACGGACAGAACTGGGTGGTGTCACATTTGTTTTCATATTTTTTACGGAAGGAGAAACGAATACAGAAACCCTGGAAACAAAAACAGAAGCAGATATTGTCGGAAGCAGATACAAACCGAATATGGTGCAGACGCGGAACGATGCAGATTTTATCCGGAACAAAGAGAACCCTGAAATCACGCAACAAATCTCAAGAAATCTAGAAAAACAAAAAAAATGTTCCCTATTTATATATAGCACGGTGCTAGGTTTACAAGAGAATAAGGGTATGCTCATTTTGTGGAAGCCTCCACGAATACATCAAGGGATTACATAGTCTCCAGTACTGGGATGAGAAAATTCCATTTCCGCGTTTGTTCTGCCAGAAAACACTGTTCCATTTTCGTTTCCGTTTTCGTCAAAAAAGTTATGTTTCCGTTTCTATTTTCATTTCCATATTTTCATTCCATTTCGGTTTTTCCGCGGAAAAGTCGAAAACTTTCTGCTCCATTTTCATCCCTACATGCAGGTGGTTGTGCCGCTGTCGCCCCCGGTTCCAAGTTGGCATGGCGTGCTCTTGTCGTTGTGTCCCGTCGGCTACCGCCTATGGTGGTGGAGATTGTTCCCTCCCGCGCGGCTAAGGTACTATCTTCCCGTATCCATGGTTGTTTCGCGGTCGGACCGGTCTTGCAATGTTTGCCACGGTGAGACAAGGATGGTGCATTCAAGACCGTGGTGGCGCATGTTGGTGGACGGTAAATTTAGTGGAGTGCTAGGATTGGACGGGGTTGTGGTTCTTTGAGAGTCGGGAGAAATCCTTACCGGCTTGACTGGCTCCGACGCGGTGACACCTGTGGGTGCCATCTTCCTTCTTGAAGGGCACCAGGTGTACCCTCTCCCCACTACCCTACGTTAACCGGGAGAAATTCTAGGAGTAGTCCGGGCAGCAGCGTCGACCATCGTCGCACTTCTTCTTGAAGGTGTTGCTTGGTACATGGCAATTCGAAGGCATTAGAGCGTGATGGAACTACTCTAAAGGGCGCAACGGTTGCAAGTCATCGTCGGTTGTCGATCCGGTGCCGTTGTGCATTTGCGTCTCTCTCGTTCTTTTATTTTTTTATTTTGGGCTTCTTTTGTGCTGTCAGCCCCAACAATGAACTAAAATCTTGTATCGTGTGATTGCTATATTAATATAGCGGGGCGAAAGACTATTTCGAGAGAGTCATGTACTCTTTCTTGTTCATAGGGAAAAATATAGTGGGAGCCTTAAATGATGTCTCGATTTATTAGAATGAAAATCCAGAGTAACTGGAAAGTCCATGGGAGCAAGATCCCTGATTAGCACCCGAGAGTCATGCATGGGCATCCCCAAATATGTAATGGGGAAGTCTGCCAAACGGCAGTTCAAGCGGTCAGCGATGCACTGCCTCTCATCCTCGGGAAAGCCCAGGATCATAACCTCGCTCTTGTCGAAGTTGATCTTGAGGCCCGATAAGAATTCGAAGCATAGAAGTAGGAACTTGAGGTTAATGATGTCAACCTCCGATCCCTGCACCATGATCATGGTATCATCAGCATACTGGAGGTGGGTGAGACCACCTTCGGGGATTAGATGCCCTACCACACCCGATATGTGGCCAGCGATCTTGGCTTTGTCCAAGATCTCTGCCAGAGCATCCACCGCGGCGTTAAAGAGAAGGGGAGAAATCGGGTCCCCTTGTCTAACTCCGCAGGAGGGTCGAAAATATGGACCCACTTCTCCATTGACATTGATCGTTGTGCTACCACTCGTTCTTTACTCTTGTTCTTTTGTTTTTTATTTTAGGCTTCTTTTGTGCTGTCAGCCCCAACAATGAACTAAAATTTTGTATCGTGTGATTGTTGTATTAATATAACGGGACGAAAGACTATTTCAAGAGAGTCATGTACTCTTTCTTGTTCATAGGCAAAAATATGGTGGGAGCCTTAAAAGATATCTTGATTTATTAGAATGAAAATCCAGAGTAAACAGCGTGCCGATGGAGAAAGAAAATCTTGCAGCACAGCAGAGGCCATCACGCGACACACACGGCCGTGAAGCCGTGAGGCGCGCTGTGTGGATAAACACGGCATGCACCAAGTGAAATTTGCGTAACCACGTGAACTCACCGTGGACTCACCGTCTCACTGACAACGTCGTCCCCACCGGTCTCCGATGTTCAACCACGCGTCGTTTCACTTTTCACTTTGGCCGCGGGTGAAGAGTAATGCTACACTTACGGGGGGTTTGCTTACCGATCAGCCTTACGGGATGAGCTGGCAAGGAGTAGTGCACCGTGATTTGTTGAGAAATAACCGAAGAAAAATCACGTCCAACTGCAGCAGTCCGTAGATTTTTTCCGTAAGTTTTTTTCGTAGGTGTAGGATTACCGGCGGGTGAATTGGCTGTTACGGCGCTGGGGTCCACTCAGTCAGGCTGGCCGCTTGGTATTTAACCAGCGGAGCACCGGGACGCGAGAATCCCGTCCGCCGGAAAAGTTCACCGCAACCGCAACGCAGCGTAGAGGAACAATCACCGCAAGAGAGAGAGAGAGAGAGAGAGAGAGAGAGAGAGAGAGAGAGGGGAGGAGGAGGAGGAGGAGGCGAGAGAGAGAGAGATGGCGGAGCTGGCGTGGAAGGCACGGTTCCGGGAGCGCGTGATGTGCGCAGACTTCCCCGTCCGCGATGCCGACGCGGGGCTCAAGGTCGTGAACATCCTGTTCACGTCGCCGGCCGACCTGGAGGCGACGAGGCCGGGGACGATGGCTCGGGTGTCCACCATCCGCGGCTTGTACACCCTCGCCTTGGAGTGGCTCACGTCGGTGACGCAGCACCTCAACCTCGCCATCATCCACATGGAGGCGGCCGAGATCCTGGCGCTCCACGGAGGCAAGCTCATCGACCCGGCGGTGCCGTTCCCCTCCATCAACCACCTCGCGCAGCCGGAGCCCGCTGTTTTCCTCGCCATCAATAGGCTCCAGATGTGCCGCAAGATGGCGGTGGATGCTTACAAGGTCGTCGGGTGGTGCCGCGGCCACCTGTCGACGGCCATCGCGCTGGTCGACGCCCCTGGCATCCCGTATGCGCGCAACTTCATCGAATGGGAGAAGGCAACCGCCATGAACGCCCTCGAAGGCGCGATTGAGCGGATGCAGACTGCGGCCGGTGATTTCGCCTGGGCCCTGCCGTTCCTTGCTCCTCCTCCTTAGGCCTTGTCGCCACGCCACGCCACGCGTTCGCCGCACGTAAGTGTTGATCGATCTCTCCTCCTAGGCCAGTTAGCGTTGGTGGACCGACCTGCTTGGGTTCGAATTCGTGGAGTCGCGATTCTGCATCAGTTTAATTCCTCGTCCGTCCGCTAGATATGGTCCCAGTGCAGTAGTTTTTCTATACGCTGAATGCGTACTGTTGTTTTGCGGTTATCTGGAACTGGAATCACGATGCAGTAATTCCTAAATTTGGATGTGTGTTGATTGTGGCTAATTAGCAGCAGCTTATTTCTAATTGTTGACAGAATAATATCGATGGATGATGCGCAGCTGCGCTTTCGTCTCTGTAACTTGTGTCATTGACAGGAAGTTTTGTGACTTGCTGTTGGTTCATCTATCTGACATCCTTGTGCTGAAACTTGTTGACAGAATGCTTTCGATGGATGATATGCAGCAGCGCGATTTGTTTCTGCAACTTGTTTTCTGACAGGAAGTTTTGTGACTTGCTGTTGGTTCATCTATCTGACATCCTTGTGTTAAAACTTGTTAAGTGCTGTGATCCTTGTGCTGAAACAATGATCCTTTTCCTGTTGATTGTCACGCTTACCTGGAACTGGAATGATGCAGCGATTCCTTGATTTGGTTGTGTGCCGTTGTTGATTACTGATTAGCAGTTTATTTCCTATTAACACCATGCATGGTTTACAAGAATGTGCAGTAGTACTACTTAGTTTGCGATCCGAAATGATATCTTCAGCCAGAATGAACTCCATCATGTAGGTTCAGTAGGCATACAGTAGTGTCAAGCCAGCGAATGCAATTTTGCACGACAAGCTAGCGCGCAAGAGTATCTAACAGAGGATCGACCAACAGTCGAAATCAAAGTTGCAGCGCGTGTGCCATACTGCCATCGGCAAGGTCTAGTCGACGATCGCACAGCCAATTGCTAGTTAAGGTTGCTACGCATGATGGGCGGGGCCGGACAGATCCTCCCGGCCCCGGGCGTACTTGGCCTCCAGAGCTCATCTTCGCCATCACCAGCGCTTGGTCGAGGTCGGGGAGGGTCCTGGTGCGCTTGCCGTCGACACCAGGGACGTCGGGATCAGCCAGCAGTGTACGGGCCGGGTAAGGGCTGCCTCCGCGGCGACCCCGAGCGACTCCAGGCTCCAGCGCTGTCGTAGAGGTCGGCGCGGGCCGCCTCCGTCGCGTGGATCGGCGCGTCGATGAGCCGCACGCCAGCCATGGCGCAGGGGTCCGCCCCGTGCGCCACGCGACGCGGTCCTGGATCACTTCCCCTCTCGCGCCAGGTGTTCTCTGTGCGTGCTTGTCTCTGGAACTTTTCGGGCGGCCGGCATCTCGATCCCCTCCCGGCGATCGGTTGGCCACGCTGGCGGCGTGGACCCCACCGCCGTAACATGCCTAGATCCGCTTTGTGATTCATTAAAGAGATATGATATGAAATGCTAGTCAAACACGTTCCTAAAGAATGCACGTTCAATTTGTATATTTTGAGGCTAATTTTTTTAAAATAATACGTTTTTTAATCAATTTCACGAATATTACGCAATTAAGGAATTTACGGATTTAGTGCACTGTCGTTTTTTCAAAAAATGACTCGGGCTCGTCGTTTTTTGAGGACACGACCCGACCGCGCCGTCTTTTGAGGCACTGAAAGCAGCGCCGGGCCCCACCCTGCCGGGCTGCAGTGCGACAGACGCCACGGCCGTTGCGTGGAAAGACGACACAGCCGCGCGTCGTTTTATGGTGGAACGACGAGCCCGCGTCGTTGTTCGATAGGACGACCTGCCGCGTCGTTTTATGGTGGAACGACGAGCTCACCTATATACGCCAGCTGGCCCAGCCTCACCACCCCGCACGCCTCCTTCTTCCTCTCCCTCAGCCCTGCTGCTAGCTCTTCTCCCTTGCTGCTTCTTCTCCCATGGAGCTGCTCCCATTTGCTGCTACACTTTGCTCTGTTTTCCACTAAATTTACTGCCGAAGCTAGTAGATTTCCGATCTACTTGTGGGATAGTCTGGTGTAGCGATTTGAGGCGTTTTCGTGGAGGATTTTCTTGGAGTTCTTGAGGTGCAATGGCTATGGTGGAGTCTGGGGCGGGGGCTTGAGGCAGCTGCATGGTGGAGTCTCGGGCTGGGGCTTGAGGCAGCTGCACGGTTGAGTGGAGCTGCACGGCAAGATTTAGCATGCTTCAAGGGTAAACCCTAATTTTTTGCTAACTACAGTTATTTGTGTTTATTTATCTTCTCGGTAGTTCTGGATGTTGTATGTTAGCGCTTCGCGATGAACTGCTAGATTATTCGGCTATAGGATTATAAGTATATTTGTGGGTTATGCCAGATTATTCGGCTATAGGATTATAATTATATCTGTGGGCTAGGCAGAATTATTCGGTTATAGGATTATTAGTATATTTGTGGGCTATGCCAGATTATTCGGCTATAGGATTATAATTATATCTGTGGGCTATGCAAGATTATTCGGCTATAGCATTATTAGTATATTTGCGGGCTAAAAGCTTCCATTGTGCGAGCATTTGATAATTTGTGGTATTTTTTTAGGTCTGAAGTTATGTCCAATAATGTAGTGTTTAGGTTCTACTATGGTGACGGTGTCGTCAAAACAAACCAGAATGGAGTTGATTTGAGCGATTTTTATTGTATTGATGAAGTGCTCCAGGATCCCAAAACAATATCCATTATTGAGTTAAAGGATTGATTATGTGCTTGTTTAGGGCTCACTCCCACCCATACTGTCGGTGTGCATGTATTATGGACTAAGTCAAGGATTAAACCAAAAAAAATTTTGAGACCGATAGAAGAGCAAGCTAAATGGGTCAAATGGGTGAAAGCCTGTCTGCGTAGGGTAATTAACCCCAGTGTCTTAGTGCTTCCTGTGGCGAAAGAGCCTAGTTATGATCAGAGCCAGAGTAGTCAGACACACCATGCTGGTGGTGGTTATGATCATGAGCAGAGCAGTCAAGCCGAAGACGGAGGTGGTGGTGGCTACTATGATGACCAGAGTAGTCAAGGCCAAGATGGCGGTGGTGGTTATAAACCTGGTCAGAGTAGTTATGCACATAACGATGGAGGTAGTTATGAACCTGGTCAGAATAGTTTTGCACACACCGAGGGTGGTGGACATGAATCAGCTGAAGGTAGTCAAGGAACAGGAGAAGATATTTTCAGCTTAAACAACTGCGCGAGGAGGAGGTTTTATAGGGTAACATTCTGGCGGGAAAAAATCTGGCAGGAAGCATTCTGGCGGGAAGCATTTTGGCGGGAGATATTTTGGTGGGAAGCATTCTGGCGAGAAACATTCTGGCGGGAAGCATTCTGGCGGGAAGGATTTTGGCGGGAATGTTTTTTGATGGAAAGCATTTCGGTAGGAAACATTTTAGATACATTGTCTGACATGTTGAATTAAAGATACATCACAACACTATAACTGAAATGAAGATACATCAAGACAGTACAACTGAAAGGAAGTTACATCAAGACACTGCAACTGAAATTAAGATACATCAAGACACTACAACTAAAATTAAGATACATCAGGACACTACAACTAAAATGAAGTTACATCAAGACACTACAATAGGAATTAAGATACATCGGTACTGAGACATACGTCTACCTTCCCTGAGTCTAGCGCGGGTACTTCCCGGTCTTGTCCCCACGTTCCTCTGCCGCCCGCGCCTCGGCAGCTCTTTCTCTTAATCTCTTCCTTTCCGCCTCACGGGCCTCCTTGCGCACCTCTTCCTGGCGCTCACGGTTTGCCTTCTCTTCCTCCCTTCTCTTCCTGTTCAGCTCGCGGTTTTGAGCTTGCTCTGCTCGGAAATCTTTCATTTCTCTCTCCCGTTCCTTCTTCTCCTCTTCGGTCATCCTTTCAGCATGTTCCTCTTCATGAAAGGCAGCCCACGCATCTCGGTTCCTGTCATGACACTCTTTCTTGGCCCATGTTGGCTGCTCGGTGTCAATCCAATGGTACCACTTGCAAAGTGGAGGAGAAGACCGCAAGCAAATCAATGGAATGAATAAAAGAACTCATGATAACATGAATGGTTCATATTAACCATGCTCTGGGAACATACCGGAGGCCTCTCGTACGACGAACTTGCTTGCCGGGGCAGGCTTGCGTCGTAGTTGGGACACATGAAAAACTTCATACCCGTGCAGGTGGAAAAATCGATCAACTCCTTGACCTTCGCGAGATGGCCACACCAACAGCGCTCGTGTGTCACCCCTTGCGGCAACCTGGCATCTTTCGTCTTTGTAGGCCTATACTCTGGGTCCGAACATGGCACACTCATGATGGAGAGGGGAAGGAAATGGGAGGAATAACAGGGTGAAGAGATACCATCTAGGTGCCAGTATTTATAGGGGCAACAGCGGGAAGAAGTGGCGGGAGAGAAACGACGCGAAAAAGTGGCGGGAGAGAAACGGCGCGAAAAAGTGGCGGGAGAAATACTGGCGGGAAGAGGTGGCGGGAGAGAAACGGCGCGAAAAAGTGACGGGAGAAATACTGGCGGGAAGAGGTGGCGGGAGAGAAACGGCGCGAAAAAGAACGGCACAAAAAGATTAGCCCAACGTGGAGTGCATGATCCATGATGCCGTCTTTGTTTAAAAAAACAATCTGGCCAGTCGTTTTTCCAAAAAACAACCAACTGGTTGTCAGTTTAGCCGTCGTCCAGTCGTTTTTTCAAAAAACGAAATGCCATGTCGTTTTTTCAAAAAACGATCATCTAGCTGCAAATATTCCGACCGGCAGATCGTCATTTACACGGGCTGGTCGTTTTTTCAAAAAACGATAGTGCGATAGATGTGTAAATTCCTTAATTTGCGTAATATTCGTGAAATTGAATAAAAAATGTATTATTTAATTTTTTTTAGCTATTTTGAGACTGCATTTTACATTTTTTGTACTTCCAGAGCCTCTCTCCATATTATTCATATAGGCCATGCTGTAAACTTCAAGTGTGCAAAGTCTAGATCCCAAATATGTTGTATTCTCTCGCTCAAAAAAAAAATGATGTGTTCTACACTACATAAAAGACAAAAATATAGATCTGGGTGTGTGAATAGTGCACCTTTGAATCTTGTTAGAATTTTTATGTAAGCAACGATACATCGTAGGAGAGTCTCCATGACCAGAGCTAGACGCAGCGGTGCGGAGAGTGAGGTAGATGAATGTGAGAAGAAGGCTTCGACCAGGGCACGGTGGCGACGGGGAGCTGGGTGGCCGCCCAAAACCCTAGCGCTTAGGACGAAGAGGAGAGGGGAGCAGGAAAGGAGAGAGACGGGAGGGTGGGGGAGTAAGGTAGCGTGGTGCGGGAGCGAGGAAACACACGAGTAGCTCCCTCCCTGGCCCACATACAGGGACGCAAAACGCTCCAGGCCCACAGCTAGCGGCAACATGAGGTCAGGTTGCACGGCAAGTGCCCTCAGATCGCTCCATTCTTAGCAAACTTAAGCTTTTAAATAATTTTAAGTGTGACATTTTCTGCGAAATTCATGTACAAAGAGTTCTAAAGTACTCCCTCCGTCTCAAAATAAATGTTGAAAATTTATTTAAATTTGGATGTATCTATATACAAAATAGTGTCTAGATACTCCAAATTTTAAAAAATCCACGACATCTATTTTAAGACAGAAGGAGTAATAAAAATTACAAATATGTCCTTAAACCACCTAGTGACGACTACGAACACTATTACGTGCCGAATGTGCGCGATGTCCTCGCCCCATCTCTGAAGTCGGCAAAACTTGTCATAGTGAAGTTTTTGTAAACAAAAATTATACATTATTGCCTCTATGTACATATTTATTTCGAATATTTTGAAAACTTTAAAATATCATTTTTTTGAATTATAAACAGTCAGCTCAGACTCCAATAGATTTTTTCGCATCGGTTACCTATTAATCTTTTTTGCAGGTACCTATTAATCTAGGATTAATTGCAAAGATGTCACTATAATTTCTGCCTATTTGAGAAATCAAACTATAACTTTCATCTTTTGACAAACGCCACTACAATTCTAGATACATTCCATAAACACCATGGTGCCCACTTAAACACATATACCGGCCAATATACCCTCGTATTTCTACCGTACATACATATACAGGTGGGGCCCACCCTAATAAGATAAGAAAGATAACCGTAACATATTAAAATTGGAGAAAATAATAATAAACTGTATCACATCTTTTTAATATTTGTACAATAATTTTTTTCATATCATAATCAAACTCGAATATAAAACAACTCATCAGGCAAGTGGCCTGAAACTTTCCGGTTTCATTAACAATTTAACATGCAAACCAATGTAAGTTACGAAGAAAGTTCATTGCACTAGTAGTGTAATTAGCAGTTAAACAACTATCATATGAATTAACACTGGTTCCTTAATATTCAGAATTAATTAAGCATTAAATAACAATGCACTACAAATCTCCGGCAAGAATACTGATTCACGACCATCATTTGAGGAATTGCACAAAAAACAAACTCAAAATTCATTTGTACAATGCAACACCGGTGGATAGAAGAACACACATTTATACACTACTAGTGCAATGGACTTTTTTTCTAATGTATATTGGTTTGCATGTTAAATTATTAATGAAAACTGGAAAGTTTCGGATGTCCTCCCCCGTGAGTTTTTTATATTCGGGTTTGATTATGATATGAAATTTTTTATTGTACGATATTGCAAACAAATAATAAAATGATGTGATACAATTTACACCAATCTTATTATTTTCTCCAATTTTATTTCATCACGGTTATCTTTCTTAGCTTATTAGGATGGGGCCCACTATGTATACGTATGTACGGCAGAATATGTGTGTATATTGGCCGTTATATGTGTTTAAGTCGGCACAATGGCGTTTATAGAATGTACCAAGAATTACAGTGGCTTTTTTCAAAAGATAAAGTTATAGTAGGGTTTCTCAAATATGCAGAAATTGTAGTGACATCTATCCAATTAACCCATTAATCTATTGTTTCTGACTATTAGTAGTAGGTGGTTTGTGAAACTGTGATGCACCTTGGAAGAGTATATGTACTACAGTACTAGTCTTCTAGTCTTGTTCACATGCAAAAATATATTGTGAGCTTTAAAGGTCTCTCCAATTTAAAAGAGGAAATTGGAAACAAAATAAAATTGGAACTAGGGTTTCAAAAAAGAATACACCACGTTTCAAAAAAATAAATAAGAAAATGGCAGTTGATCCTTTATTTTATTTTCGAAAAACAGTAGTTGCTGACTATAACCTTGTTTGGCAGTGTTTCTGACTAGATGACCCAGTGCAAGTATTAACAAGGCAGGTATGAAGCGGACAAGAGGGGAAAAAGTTAGACTGGTTTTATATTCTGGAGATTCCTCTAGAAATCTGAAGGACCCACTTGTCCGATCTTGTCTCTCTCTTCCTCTCCGTGCTAAGCGAACAACCCTGTGAGGTAATCCCTAACCTACAACCCCTCGTGCCATGGCCGACCCAAATACTCCTTGTTGCGCCTCCCTCGAGCTGTACTAGTGACCCGGATCCTCCCTACCGCCAGCGCGGGTGGACCCTCCACCTCTGCCTCTCGTAACGTGCGCGGACAGTCGTGCTGGAGCCACGCCCATCATGTTGCCCGGCGTTGGATACTATTGTCGCTTCATGCTCGTCAAGGCCGGGGCAAGATCTTGCGCTACCTCAGCCGATGGGTGCGCGTCGTTGCTATAGAGGCGAAGGCGACAACGGACAACATTGTTGAAGGCGTGTTGGGCCAGCTCATCCTAGGGAGTCAGGAGGATGAGTACGACAGAACGGAGCACCACCTCGCCGTTGACCGAAACCCGTCGCCACATCAATCGGCATCTGCAACCATTTTGTCAACACCGGTGAACCTCGACCCCGGCGAAACCGTTTCATGGTGCGCGGTATGATGCTCGAGAGGTGGCACACTGGCACCTCGAGAGGTCGCTGCTGGTGACCTAGCCTGACCACGTATACGAGCCGTTGGTGGCAGTAGTCGACGTGGGGAGCCATACAGGCAGTTGGACAAGGTGGCGGCTCCGACGAGATGCTTCGATGAATTTGAGCACGCGCGAGAGAGAGAGGAGAGATTTGACCGGGGAACTAGAAGGAGCTAATAGGTGGGTCCTTGGAATAATGAATAGACACGTAGAAATTAGATCCCTCCAACTTTTGCCTCCCTATACCATTTACAACACGTTGCATCGTCCGGTTAGTGGCCCCATCGGTGAGAAGACACTTTGAGACGAGTTAAAGCGAATGATCTATGTTGCCTATTGAGAGAAAAACCTTGTACCGCAGCAGAGACATGCACACGGCCGGCACACGCAACACACAACACGCGGAGGTGAAAATTGGTGTGGCTAACGTTAGACTGACAAAGTCGGCCCCACCGGTCTCGCAAGTTCAACCACTCGTCGTTTCACTTTTCACTTTGCCCGCGGGTTAATTGGCAGTTACGGAGGTGGGGTCCACCCAGCCAGTCTGGCCCCTGGAGTAGTATTTAACGAGCGGAGCGCCGGGACGGGAGAAACCGCCCGCCGGAAAAGTTCAGACGCACCGCACCGCACAGCGTAGAGGAGCAACCACCGCAAGAGAGAGAGAGAGATCAGAGATGGCGGAGGCGGCGTGGAGGGCACGGGTCCGGCAGCGCGTGGAGAGCGCGCAGGAGCGCCTCCGCGACGCATACGGCGTCCAGGGGCTCGGGATGGTGAAGGGCTCCTTCCTCACGCCGGTCGCCCCGTTTGTCACGGCGCCGGGGCAGGAGGCCTATCTTTCCGCCATGCGCACGAAGCTCCGCCTGATGATGGATTTGATCACGGAGGTGGCGCAGAACCTCGACTCCGCCGTCGTCGACATGGAGGCGGCCGAGATCCTGGCGCTCCGCGGAAGCAACTTGTCCGGCCCGGAGTGGCCGCTCCTCTCCGCCCAGCTCCTCGGCCCGCAGGAGGCCGCACTGCAGACCGCCCTGGGCAGGCTCAGGACCTCCCGCGACATGGCGGAGGTTGCTTACACGTTCGTCAGGTGGTGCCGCGGCCACCTGTCGATGACTATCGCCCTGGTCGACAGCCTTGGCATCCTCATCTATGGCGAGTCCAAGACCGTCTACGCCGCCCTCGATGTCGCGATTAGTCGGACGGAGGAGGCGTTGCGTGATGTCACCAGCGCCCTGCAGTTCCTTACTCCTCCTTAGCCGTTGATTGATTGGCCCGTCGTCGATCGCCTGCGCTTGCCGGACGCACGTAAGTGTTGATCGATCTCTCTCCCAGACCAGCGTTCCTGGACGACCTTCTAATTCGTGGAGTTGCGATTCTGCACCCGTTCCCCTGTCCGCTAGCTAGATCTAAATGCGTACTGAAGAAACTATGATCCCAGTACGTACTGTCAGTTGTTGCGGTTATCTGGAACTGGAATCGTGTACGATGCAGTAATTCCTTGGTTTGGATGTATGTTGATTTCTGCTAATTAGCAGCAGCTTATTTTTCCTGATAACAACAGCATGCTTTTCCTTGGATGATATGCAGCAGCAATTCGTATCTGTATTCTCTGTACCTTGCTTTTTGATAATTTGTACTTGCTACAATGATACGTTCAAAGTGCAATTTGCAGTTTTAATCGCGATTAGGGAACCGATGGGTTCACCCACACATTTGTTTCTGATTAGCAGCAGTTTACCTGGAACCTGAATCCCGATGCTGCAGTTGTGTGCCGATGATTACTGGTTGGCAGTTTATTTGCTGTTAACATCATGGTAGTAGGCGGGCCTCGACGCTTTGCGACCCGAATTGATCTGTTCAGCAAGAATAATAAAGTGCATGCTAGTTCTAAAGCAGGAAGTAGTAGATTGATCTGACAAACAGTTACTGTGCCTTCATCCATCCTTTAGATTCAGTACGCTGCACGCGCAGTACAAATACAGTAGTGCCAAGCCAGCGAATGCAGATTTGATTGGCACGACAAGCGCGCAAGACTGTCGATCAGAGGGTCCGTCGACCAACAGTCGGATCAAAGTTTCAGCGCGTGTGCCAGCCATCAGCAAGGTCTAGTGACTCTAGTCCACGATCGCAAAGCCAACTGCTAGTGGCTAGGTACGGACGATCAAGCAAACCAAGACACATCGTACAACGTACGGGGCCGGCGGCCTTGCTCGGTTGCCGCTGATGCCGGACAGATCCTCCCGGGCCGGGCGTACTTCTTGGCCTCCAGATCGAAGCTCATCTTCGGCATCACCAGCACGTTATCGAGGTCGAGCGAGGAGGGCCCTCGTGCGTGCGCTCGCCACGGACGGCGGTGTGGAGATCTAGCAGGGCGCGGCACCACTCGATGGCTGCGGTCGCGTTCCTCACGTTCGGGGCTTCGGGCACGCGACGCTGCAGAACATGGCCAGGGCGTTCCGCGCCGCGGCGTGGCGGGGGTCGACAAAGGCGATAGATATGCTGGATGGAGGCGAGCGGCTGCGCCGGGTCAGGGCTCCCTCCGCGGAGCCCGATGATCTCGGCCGCGCGCATGTAGGCCGAGGTCGAAGGCGGCCGCCCCGATAGGAACTCCAAGCTCCAGCGGGTCGTCGGGGTGGGCGCGCGCCGCCTGCGTCGCGTGGATCGGCGCATCAATGAGCCGCACGCCACGCCGGCCATGGTGCAGGGGTCCGCCGCGTGCGCCACGCGCGGTCCTGGATCACTGCTTACTTCACGCCTCCATCCACCCCCTCACGCTCGCGCGCGCGCCAGCCGCCAGGTAGTTGTTCTGCGTCTCCGGAACTTTTCGGGCGGACGGCATCTCGATCGCCTCCTGGCGTTCGGTTGGCCACGCTGGCGGGGTGGACCCCACCGCCGTAACGGCATGTTTACCCCGACGCCTAGGTGAATTTTGGAGTGGGCGAGGGGGCACTTTGTCAGTGAGACCGTAAAACGGTGTATTCCCCAGTGGTGGCGTCTCCCCCAAGCTAGCAAAATTACTTTCACTGAAGAAACTCCGGAAATGGCGGCTAACGAGGTACACGTGCAACTCGTACGTGCCATACACCAAGCACCCAATGCACATGTTTTTCTTTTCTTTTGCACGGTTTTTCTTCCGTGCCGGTGTGACAAAATCGCAAGAGTGCATCTTATGTTAAGTAACTCTATCGGATCCCGTAAACCAGCTCAATCCTTAAAATAACATCTCGTTTTATGCTTTCGTCGAAAAAACTGCGAATAAACCCACGTGACACATATTTTTTTAAGAGGGACGGAAAAACTCGCGCCGCAAACTCTACATACGCGGGCTGCATGGCCGAACCGAGCGTCCTATACTCGCGGTAAAATATATGGCGTGCTGAAATTTTCCACGCCCTCTTGCACTTACCCTCGGGTCGTTGTCGCAGCCTCCTCCCGAGGAAGTTTTCCGCTCTCTCCAGTCCATGCTCCGTCGTTGTTAGGAGCTCCAATCTCGCCAGTTCCCCCTGGCTTTCTCCACGACGGAAGGAATAGAGGCAGCGACCGCCATGGATGCGTCGTGGAGGTGCTCCCTCCTCGCGCCGTCGATGTAGGCGGCCAGATCCTGTCACGCTGGAGCTGTTGAGTGCGCCACGTCCTCCACCTTCGCAGGAGCAGCCTGAATCGATCGCATCAAGCCCACAGTAAGATTTCGATCCCCATGTCCGCGAGTTCTAGCGTCGTTGCTTCGATACTGATTTAGCATTTTTGTAAATGTGTTGCATAGATCCCATCTTGCAACTACAAAGTCATGAACCATAAGTACACGATGGATTATTATCTCGCCGACGGCATATATCCTTCGTGGTTAACTTTTGTGAAGACCACTCATGAGCCAAAATCAAGGAAGGATTCTGTTTTTCCCACTGCTCAAGAGGCAATGCCGCAAGGACATTGAAAGAACTTTTTATGTTTTGCAAGCATGATTTGCAATTGTTCGATGTCCTCCTCGTTTTTTGGAGAGAAAAAAAACCCTCCACAACATCATGACATGTTGTGTGATCCTTCACAACATGATCATCGAAGATGAGAGAGGGTTAAACTTAGTGTTGTCTATGACAATGTTAGCCGAGTGAAACCACAAAGGAATCCCGATCAAGTTCAATCATTTATTAAGAGGAATCTGCAAATTGAAGATTCAGCCATACATACCCAGCTCAACAATGATCTCGTCGAGCACCACTGGCAGCTTCATGGCCGCCAATGATCTACCTCCTTTATTTATTTCATTTCCTATTTATATATGTGTGAGATGAACAATATTTGCCCTCCAAACCATTCATTTTTTTTAAGGAAAGCGGGTGAGCGAAACCCCCACGGCGAGTTTGATTTTTGAAATAATAAGAACCCTTCGGCATCCGTGAGGAGTTAAACATAGGCAGCTGAGTCGTACGCCCACTCTCCTAATCAAGTGAGCTCTAATCTATGCATTGTGTTTAGGATTCGGTTTTGTGAACCTCCTGTACATAACAATCTTTTCCTCTAATCTAATCAGACGGCAGATCGACAGCCTTTAACCTCAAAAAAAAAAATCAAGTGAGCTAGGCCCATTTCTTAACCATTCATTATTTGTTTAATTATTTTATTGGAAGTATTGTTGTAATTTGATTTGATAATAATAATAATGTAATTTGGATGATTATTAAGTGATGTGATGTTTGAAACATTTATAAATATTTGCCCATGATTTTATATTTTTCATTTTGACATGCAAATGATGAAACGTGCAAACCTGTTTTGCGGTTGCAATTGTACCGGTGGCGACTCGAATCGCACCGGCGGCGACTCGAACCTGTTTTGCGGATGATTAACGTCTCGCTCCGACTCGAACCGCACCGACACGCGGCGGGCCACTTTTCCATGCAAGCGCTAACTCTACACAGTGTCAGTGATCCTTCTCTCCTTGTGTGTCAACTCTCACGGTCGCCTCGCCTAATTATTTGGTCATGCCTGCGATCCGTGTATGAACTGATGAATGATGACAGACGCATCCTGGGTACTGCTCGACGTCTCTGAAGAAGCTAGTCTGAATTTTCCTCAAGGTCCAGAGGCTGTCGCCACAGTACCGAGCTGCAGGCTCTCCGTACCGTGCCGCAGAGTTCGCCTGCACGAAGCGGTGCGGTTGTGGCGACGGTGCTGCACGTACGGGCTAGCACAGCAGTGTCCAGCCGGTGTCGCTCAGAGTCACATTGGCTGGTGGTACAGTCCGGGGCTCCTTCCTGAACCCAATGGCGCGCAACTAGTACTACCACTGAACGATGTGCAATTTCATCTCTCTTCATCAGACGTTACACTGTATACATTCTGCATGTTCTTCAGGCATGCTGAACTTGGACATCTGGGCAGGACACTTGTTCAGCACCGGAGGCAATTGCCTACCCGGTTGTTGCACCACATGCAGGTAACTGTTGCAAGCAGTTATTGCAACACATCTGATTTTACCTCTCTACTACAAACGCAATGTTGCACCCAAAAAACCATAACAATAACCTTCAGTCACCTGACGTTACGTTGCATTCTGAATGTTCTTCAGAAATGCAGAACCTGGAGTGGGCGGGCAGGCATTTGTTCAGCATCGATCGGTTGAGCCAGACTGAACACATGCAGGTAACTGTTCCATGTCATCTGATTTTTCCCTCTCTACAAACCCAAAGTTGCAACCAACCGCCAGAACAATAACCTCCCTTTCAATCTACTTCGATGTCAGCTCATTCATGGGGACGCCAAGCATCAGCGACGCGAGACTGGTCTGGCACAAGTGAAATGCCGGCGGCCGCCGCCGATACGCAGGACAAGACGATGGCACCTTCGGCTATCTTCACCTCAACTAGCCTTCGAGTCCTCAAATTCTAGTGTTATATGCGTGCAGTTATGCATGCAAAGCAAGGTTGAAGTAGCCAGGAACTACGGTTAATCAACTAGTTCGTTTCCTTAGTTGTTAAGTGGATGTGAATCTGTAAATGATCAGCTTTGACGCTCACCCCATCATGTTACAACGATATATCATGCAAATTACAAACCACGAAGAAATGTCCACCGGGTTAACCAAGTTTGCAGAAACATTTAGTAGTAAGTTGCAGCAGAGGTGTACGTTATCAACTGTATCTAACTGATCAAGACTTGAAGAGTTGCCTAATCGAGTCCTCGAGTTCATCATGTACAAACTTTAGAGACTTGCATTCTGTAGTTCATCTAGTACAAATTAACTGAACATAGAGAGGAGTATATCAGATCGACGTAGCGTTTGCAGTACTTGGTTGACATTTGATCGATGGAGGAAAGCCGTCGATTCCTGCAGGGATCGATCGATCATCGCGATGAACAGAAACATAAGAGAGATACTGTTGGTGATCGTCGTCGGCTGCTTGGGGGATGCGGCGCGCGCACTCAGCGGGAGCGGGACAGAAGCATCCAGGCGTCGGAGAACTCGGCGACAACGGCGGGGCGCATCCGCTCCAGCGCGGCCCGCGCCATGGCCAGCTCGTCGGTGGTGCGGCCCAGGAGCAGCTCGTTCGCGGGTGCCCAGGCTTCGCGGAGCGGGGCCGACTCCATCATGATGTAGAGGACGCCACGGGACGCAGCGCCGTGCACACAGGCGGATCGTAGCCTGAGAAGCGCCGAGTCGGCGTGGGCGGAAGCGTCGGCGTGGTGGCCTTCCCACCTCTGCCACCACCACGGCGCGATGCCCTGGAGGCCGAGCTGCGTGGCGCCGATGGAGAAGACGTTGCCGGATGCTGCGTGGTACGAGCCGAGCCGCCTGGTCGAGACGATGGCGACCCTGACGCGCTCCCTGGCGAACCTGACGCGCTCCATGGCGGTGGGTAGGTCGTCGAAGTTGCGGCAGAGCTCGGCGGCCAGGACGAAGTGCGCGTGGGCGGCGTCGATCGCTTGGGATGCTTCGATCGTCACGTTGATGTCGGTGAGGTTCCCAAGCGCCGCCGCCTCCGCCGTCCTCCTCCAACCCTCCATCGCCGGCGTCGGCGTGCGCTGCCGCTCGCTCGCTCTCTCTCTCTACACTTGGGCGAAGGCGTGCTATGCGTGCGTGCGTGTGAGTGCCTGAGATGCGACGAGATCCAGTCGGAGACGTGAGGCTATTTGTGACTTATGGCCGGGGTAACTTCTGGAGACGGCGGGGGTAAATAGGCCGTTACAGGGTGGGGTCCACCCAGATATCTGGCCCCACTTGTCTGTGAAACTCTCGTAGTCACGCAGAATCATCTCGTTCACACGTCAGAATCCATTTCGGGTCCCGCTTGACCAACCACCGAGACCAAAACGCCAATGACAGGCGTGTCCCACCGTTGACTGACCCACCTGTCAATGAGAGCGAGTCGCTATGCCCACTGCTAGTTTGCCGAGTTCCGGGCCTGTCGACCCATGCCAGGCTGGCTATTTCGGGGAGAGAGCGAGCGAGCGAGGACAGAGAGAACGCAAACTAGAGCGAGAGAGATGGCGGAGCCGAGGTGGAAGACGGCGTTCCGCGCTTATATCGGCCCGGCGCACGGCGCCATCATCCGCGCCAAGCATCTTCTCGGCGCCGTGCCGTGGGCTCCGGTGTCGCCGCAGCTGCTGCAAGACCGCAACGCCGCGGGGCGGTACGTCCTGCTGGATTTGGCGATCAACAACGTGGAGCAGGCATGGATCTGCCTCACCGATTCCATGGACTTCATGGTGGCGGCCGAGCTCGTCGCGCTCCGGGGATGCGGGCCCGTCCCGATGCAGCCGGCGGCGAGCGTCGACCTACTCCACGGCGGCGCCGACGCCGACGCCCACCACGACGTGTGGCTCGCGCTGGCCAGGCTCCAGAGCGCCAGAGGGTACGGCCAGGACGCGCCCGGCTGGGCGGAGGCGGCCTACCGCCACCTGTCCGCCGCGAGGTTCATGATTGTCCACCTGCCCCCGCCTGCTGGCCCGGACGCCGCCATGGACCACTTCCACGCCGCCGTCGGCCACATCCGGGCCATGGTGGCCAGCATCGTGAACATGCTCTCGATGACCTCCATCGCCGGCCAGCCTCCCGCCCGCATCCAGTAGAGGAGGTGACTCCTTCTCTTGGTTAGCTCTGCTTCATGACTCTGTCGTTTGCTTGATCGATCGGTCGTTCGTTCACGTTGGCAACTGTGTGTGTTTTCTTGTTCATCTTGTGAATGGATACTGAACTGAAACCATGGATGGATGGTCCGTCGAATTCTAACTACAGTACATCTGTTGTTGTTTCTGCACTGTTAATTGCAAGGATCGATGGTGGATGATATGCAGCAGTGATTCGTCTATGCAATTTGGCTTTTCTTGTCAGCGAATTTCTCCAGCTTGTTGGTTTGTTATCTGACATCCCAGGGTTAATTGTTCTAACCAGCAGTAACCTGATTTGGGTGAACCACGATGATAGATATACGCAGTTTCAAGTTTTGAACTGCATTTGCAATCTGGAATCAGTGTGTACTGCGATCAGGGGGAGAGACAATTGTGTGCATGCACACATTTTTTTGCTGATTAGTAGCAGTTTAACAGCATGCATGGATGATAATGCAGCAGTGATTCGTCTTTTCTTGACGGCAGATTTCTGTAACTAGTTGGTTTATCTGGGATCCCACAGTTAGTAGTTCTAGCAAGCAGTTACTTGATTTCTTACTTACTTACTGGTAGCATGACAGATATACTGTTGATGTACTGTTAATTGCAAGGAACGGTTAATGCTTTCGATGGATGATATAAGCTGTTGCAAGTTGCAACCTAGAATCAGTGTGAAGTAGCAGTCGTCCAGTTTTGACAGGAAGTTTCTCCAGAGTCAACTTGCAGTAGCTTGATTTGGTTAAACCACCATTGATATCAATAGTCTGTTGCAAGTTGCAACCTGGAATCAGCGTGAAGTAGCAGTCGTGCAGCTTTGAACTGGACTTGCAGTTTGCAGTGTTGAACTCCGGTCAGGGAGAGATAGTGTTGTCTCCATGCACACATTTGTTGCTGATTAGTAGCGGTCTATTTCCTGTTAACAGCATGCACGGGTTATAGTGCAAATAGTAGGCGCCGATGCTCTGCGACTCGAAATGTTCTTTTCAGCCACAAGGCAGTGTCGTTAGTACTAAAGCAGGAAGTACTAGATTGATGAGACAAACATTTACTCCGCATCCATCCTATAGATTCAGTACGCAAATCAGGAAGTACTAGATTGATCAGACAAACATTTACTCTGCATTCGTCCCATAGATTCAGTACGCAAATAGACTGATCAAGCTGGTGAAAGCAAACTCCATGGTCACTGCAAGTCTTCAACAATCAGAATTTCAGCGCATATCAATCTGCAAGGTGGAGTCGAAGAACGTAAAGCCATGCACTACAGTAGACAACAATTAGTTACGGATGATCGAATACATAAGTGCATCTCCACCGGTCCGACCCTTTCGGTCACGGTATTTTGGACTCTGTCCGTTTGGGTCGGGGGCTAGCTCGACTCATTCTGGCCGGACACGGCCGGCTGACCGTTTTCTCAAATATTAGACTAATTGGCAATATATTTTGCCAATTGGCAACACATTTTGGCAAATTGACAACGAAAATAGGCAAAAGTAGCAACAAATTACCAAGTACCATAGTTCAGAGGACATAGTACCGATCATAGTGCAAAATAACATAAGTTTCATAGAAAAATGCGCAAAAGAGGAACATATATACCATGGCGATAGACTGTGGTTGAGATCACACTTGGCGGTAGAGGATATGTTTTTGCCTCTTATCAAACCAACTCCTTTGAGTCGAATCCAAGATGGTCAAGTTCATCATCATGAGCTTCATCTCCTCGACCATGGCCCTTAACCGAGCATTGGCCTCTTTCACCTCAAGAGCTCTCTTTGTAAGATCAACGAAGCAACCAATGGTGGCCTCTTTTTCTAGGCGGCGCCTCTTCTCCTCTCTACATTTGCCTTCTCCTTCTTCGCAAGCAGCCCTTTCAAGGTCTCTTGCAATGCAAGTGTGCTGGCTTGGTGTTGGAGATCTTGCTTGCTGGCCTTGTGGCCTCTTGGCCGAAGGGCACGGCCATTGCGCGGGGCGCCCATGCTTGGTTGATCATCGTCAAGGTCGGTGACATCCGACTCACTCCCACGCTTCCTCGATCCTTCGATACTCTTTTGTAGAGGGCAAAGCTTATTTCCCACTTTGGCCATTTCTTAATCTTCATCTAACAATGGGGCAAGGTTAGTGGCTTGTTGTCGTACTTCTCTTTGAAGTATTCCATGCCTTGGATCACCTACACAAAACCTACAATATATGCAACAATTGTAAATAGGACATATGTACAATTTTGATGCAAGAATGGCCAAGCCATTACCATGTCTCCAACACCGTTGCCAGTCACGGGGCGGCCTACTACATGCTTGTATGCACGACAAAACTTGTTGCACTCGACATTGATAAAACTCCATCTCTTTTGAAGAGAGGTACCGTTGTGGCCGTTATGGATGCGGTAGGGCTTGAACTTCTTGCGCTCGTGGTAGAACTTGAAGATTCGCCGCCAATATGTCGAGACCTTTTGCTCGGTGCCCCCAATTGGATCTTTCCCAATTGCCATTCACGCCTCACAAAGGACATTGTCTTCCTTGACGGTGTACCCGCCGGTCCTCTGGCTCTTTTTTTTAGCGTACCTCCATCGGTAGGCTCGACACTGTCATCATCTTCGTCCTCATCCATGGCGTCGTCACCAAAGATATTCGGCCCCGACTAGGGCCCGAACAATGGATCTGCCCCGACATCGAAGGCGGATATGGGGACTTCCTCATCGTCGGGGTCGTCATCTGCGGCTGTGGCCTCGTATGCTCGAAGAGGCAAAGGATGAACTTTCAATTCCTAGCTTGCCGCAGATTATTTTGAAAGAGTAAGATAGTTTTGTATGCCTATTGCTAGATCGACACTCCCTTTTCCATCAGATGGCAAGAAAGCTCACCAAGGAAACATTGATTTACAGCTCTATTAATTAAGGTTGACAACACATCGCCCACAATGTCAAAAAGCAGACGAGAAAGTGGGTTTCCCTGTCGAACCCCCCGGTGTATGGAAAAATAAGGTTTAGCCTCCCCATTTATTTTGATTACCACTTTTCCACCCGAGACTATTTTCATATTAAAAGAAGTTTAGATTGCAACATTCTAAATCCAGCGTCCAGAATTAGTGGCATTAAAGATCTTTGACGTAACTTTTAGTATCAACAAGTATTTTTGTTGTTCGTGTGTGTTTAATTTCATTTTGTTTGGATTCGCAATTTTTTTTTGTCATGTACTCTAGTTAGTTCAACAATATAATCGGATCTTTACGCAAAAAGGAAAGCAAGTAAAATCCATGTATTTGACGTTAGAGATAAGTAAGTAAGATACATTCGCTTCAAAAAACTAAAACATCTTATATTTTAGAAAGGAGAGAGTAATATAGCCCCGATGCATGATTTAACATTCCTACGTTCTTCCCCACACAAAAAAAAACCTTGCTTTGTTCCTGCTTGGTACATTCCTATTATTTGTTGGGTTTGGGGAGGGGGAGGGGGAGGTTTAGACCATCTCTAGCAGTAACCGTAAAAGGGGTCAAAACTAAACGTTTTAGACGAAATACGGGCCGCGCTCGGTTTTTGGCGCATATCAGAGCCAATATACCTCACCCGGCTCATAAATATTTTTCGGTGGCCGTTAAACGCACGCTGCGACCAACATATCTAGCGGTTGAAGAGGGTGACCCGAGCGAAACCCTATCCCTCTCCGCCGAGCGCCCTCTCCCTCTCCGTCGCTGCCGGCAACTCTCCAGCCATCAAATCTAGCTCGCCCCCGCCACCATTCCCTACGCCATCGCCAACAAACGCTCTGCCTCGACGCCATGCGTCCCGAGAGCTCGTCTAGGAAGCGCCGCATCGGGTCGCGCGGCCAGCTCCTCAAAACCGAGGAGGAGATCGCACGCAGCCGCTCCGTCGGCGCCAAGAAGCCAGCGCTAGCGTATGTCGCACATGCGGCGTCGCTCCTCCCTGCGCTTCGCGTCTGGGAACCGCCCGGCGGGCTCGTCGCGGCCACGCCCGCCATCTCCGTCGAGCTCAAGCTCCTCCGAGTATCGTGATTACGTGATGCCCGGAGAGAGCGACGGCGGGTCGGTGGTCCCGCGTGATTTCACGGACTCCGACGAGGCGGAGCAGCGCACGCTGATGCACCTTCGTCGCCGCTCGGAGCGCGCGCACCTGCACGAGGTCGCCGCGAAGGAGAGGGAGCTCGTCAAAGCGCTCCGGCTCATCTCGCGGATTCAGCGCCCCGTACTCCGAC
This sequence comes from Avena insularis, assembly GCA_023614405.1. Lineage (NCBI taxonomy): Eukaryota > Viridiplantae > Streptophyta > Magnoliopsida > Poales > Poaceae > Avena > Avena insularis. The sequence continues at coordinate 441,153,334 of CM042693.1, forward strand.
ATTTACGGTTTGCTATTTGCGGTTACTGCTAGAGATGCTCTTGCACATACTACAGCACTAGGAACATTTATTTACAGAATAAGAAGTCACCAGGAACATGTGAGCGAGTGATCTGCCGTTCGTGTTCAAATCTCGATCGTCCAGTAGCTTACACGTGCCTCTTCTCGCAAGATAAAAATTATAGGAGTACAAGTACAAGTAAATAGAAACGTGCCGCTAAATCTGCTCGCTCATGTCACGACGAACATATGCGCTATTTGGTTGCCCGCCGAACTCGAAAACGTGTGAGACGTGCTGTACCATCGGAGGAGCATGTCTGATCAGCAGTACGCCGTTGCACAAACACAAGTACGCGCATGCATGATGCTGGATCGCCTCTGTCTTGCCTGCTGCCTAGATTTCCATTTCTGGCATATATATTACCAGCTCTATCCAGACTCCAGAGAAACGAATGCGACCTCTCGTACCGAATCGATTAATGATAACCCAAAGGACGCGTACGTGGAAAAGACAGGCTTGCCAACGCCGATCTAGTCTAGATTTCAGAAAAAAGTGTTTCCGTGTTGTGACTCGTGACATGTCGCGTGTGTTTGACTGGTCACGGTAAATAATTCAGACACGATTCAGGGAAAGTCGACACGCTTTTTTTTTATATCGCAATAGTTTGATCATTCTTTTTTTTAATCATATAAATTTTCTGTATTTTTTTACAAAATAAATTTCCGGGGACTGAAAATGTGCTTAGGTTATCTGAACACTCAACATGTTTGTGTAAGCTGAATATACCAAATGTTCGGATCTGAGTAACAAGTTGTTTGATTTCTTCAAGACGTTAATATTATTGCCTTTTACCCGCAAAAAAAAAGTTAATATTATTGCCTTTATCAGAAAAAAAATATATGCCCAACTTTCAGGGTAGTAGCACCAAAGAATTTGCTAAACTATCTGTACCGATATGTATATTTGTTTTGGCACATTGATCTGGAAAATCAGCATCCCACCCCTGCACATCCTTCAATTCTAGGTTGTACAAGAGTTACAAGAATTCGAAGCGAAAGAAGTGAGAAAAGGAGCGACTTGTTGATGGCACCCCGTTTTTGTTGGACTAAGGTTTTCATGCCTCCGAGAACATAGACATGGCCTTCGGGGCGCACCTGGTCGGCGTGCAGAGGCCGATGAGGGTTACGGCTATAATGTGGGGACCACTTCATCGTTGTTGATTATGTGCCATGATAGGTCTTCTGTGATCCTTTGAGGTTGACATCAATAGCAAAATATTCGACGGATATGACAATGTCAACACTGATGGCTGATCTAAAATAAAAAGTTGCAACGACGAAACGGGACGAGATGGGGGGGGAGGGGGCAGAATAAGCTCGAGGGATATGGGGGATAGCTAGGAAGAGCACGCGCAACGTTAATGAACAATCAGGTGATCCCTTTGGTTAGCTTCGTTTGGTCATTGATCATCGTAGCCCCGTTTAATTTTCTTTGAAGATAGTGATTATCTTTGTTTATATGTTGGAAATAAGATGGAGATCATCTAACCATTGTAGTAAAAATCAAAATGGATTGACATCGAAGGGGGAAAAAAGGTTAGAATACGCTCGACTGTTCAAAGCTGGCCTATCAGGACGTTGGGTGGTGAGGAGAAGGCCACGTATCATCCCCGGAAGAATTTCGTCTCGTGCCGAAGTGCCGAACCGTGCTCTGTGTCCTCCCGCCCGTGCCGTGTGTGTGCCGACTTCCCCCTCGCCGAAAACGGAAAGAACCGGCCGAGAGATAAGCATTTCCCCGTACGCGTTACCACCGTCGCAGTTCGCACGCACGCGCGCACGTTCCGCCCCGCCGCTGGGCTGGGCAGTGGACACGTCGCGGTCGGACCGAAGCCCACGACACGAGGCCCGGCCGGCGCCTTGCAAGCCGGTGGCTGCCTCCGCCTAGCGGCCTATTCCGTGCGGCCTCGCCACTTCCATGCAACCGCCAACTGTACACGCGCTATAATCACTCGCCTAATTCTTAGGCCACCTCGAATGTTCAAGCTCATGGCAGAATCGCCACCGATCCGTGTAAAAACTGACAGGACGACGCACGCATCCATCGTTAACCCAGCAAGCTGTCCACCGAAGTTCAGACCCCAGGCCAAGAAATGGATTTGCAGGACGACGCGGGTTATGTATATATAGACGTACGCGGGTGTCGCGGTAGGTCGGGCATCGAGAGCGACGAGCGGCGGAAGGAGAAGAGGAAGGGAGCTACTACCAGGTGGGCGACCATGTCGGAGAGGGGCGGCGGCGAGGGCTCGTCGTCGTCGTCGCCGGGGAAGAAGGCCAGGAAGCCGTACACCATCACCAGGCCCAGGGAGCGGTGGGGCCCCGAGGAGCACGAGCGCTTCCTCGACGCGCTCCTCAGGTGAGTGCAGTGCACTGACAGCCTGCTCTGTTCCGCTCTGACGTCTCCGAACCAGCTACTCTGAATCCTTGCTGAAGATCTTGTGCGGTTTGCCAGGTTCGGCCGCGACTGGAAGAAGATCGAGGAGCACGTCCGCACCAAGACCGCGGTGCAGGTAATCCGATCCCGTCGATACGGAGTAGTACAGTATTACTTTGCGTCTGGACTAGTATTGGAGAAAATTCAGTGACCGTAATGCTGAGTCCCTGACAGTAGGTGCCTGTGTGGTCTGTGCAGATACGCTCAGAAGTACTTCCTCAAGGTCCAGAAGCTCGGCCTGCCGCCGCAGTTCCCGATCCGGGCGCGGCCGAGCTCGCCGGCCCGAAGCGGCGCGGTTCTGCACGGGCATCCACAGCAGCGTCCGACCGGTCTCGTCCAGGGCCCCATTGGCTGGAACCTTCCCGCGTCCAATGGCAAGCGCCTCTGTCGCTGCTTGTCTTCTTCCTTTCTGTTCTGAATGTCTAATGTAATCATAAGCCTTCCTGGTAGATTCCTTTGGCTAGACGATCTAACATGATTACCCTTGTGTTCTGAATGTTCTTCAGACGGCATGCAGATGTTGGACTGGGCAGGCGCTTCTTCGGCCTGGGCGAACCAAGGAGGTGCAGGGAGCCTGGCTGAACAAGCTGCTGCGACGCAAGCAGGTAGCTGTCCCTGTCATCTGAACTTCTCTTCCTACACACACACGCGCGCGCGCGCAGCTCCATGCTACCGGAACATCATGATCATAACTTGGAATTTACATAGGTGGCAGCTCGTTCATGAGCTTCAGCGACGCGAGCATGGACTGGGCTGGAACCGGCGGCGGCGGCACAAGCGAGGCGTCCACGGTCGCCGGTGCGGAGGACGAAACGATCCCACTTCCGCTGTCGCCGGGTAACACTTCTGTGCTTACCATCACCATGGCCAATTTTATTCTCTCTGAAAAATGAACTGTAAACTGAATCTCGTTTTCCCCTCTGGTTCTGCTCCTTGCAGACGACATGCACTTCGCGCGGGTGTACAGGTTCATCGGCGACATATTCGACCCGACCACTCCGTGCCAGATCGAAGCCCATCTGCAGAGACTCAAGGACATGGATGGCATCACCGTCAAGACGGTAAGCTTTAGTTTAGTTACTTTCTTCAGAATGACCCCATTCATGCTGTCAAGTCTCCCCTGCTCTGCTCCCTGATTAAGCTGCGACTCCACGTTTGTTTACATGGGCAGATCTTGCTGGTGCTGAGGAACCTCGAGACCAACCTGACAGCCCCGCAGTTTGAGCCTGTCGTGAGTACACCCAGCCTTCTCTAAACTCTCCACCCGTTCTCTGAATATCAGTATTGTACCAAGTCAGTATTTACCATGTGCGACGGTAATTGACTTCCTTTCTTGTTCCCTCATGTTTCGACAGAGGAGGCTGCTGTCGAGGTATGACCCGGGGCGAGGCCTGTCTGGCCAGTTATAGAGCGTGTGTGCACGCGACATGAAAACAAGACCGAATCTAACATGGACGGCAGAACAGAGAATATGAAAAATCCAAGATAGATTCGGGAACTGGAATGGGGACATGGATGGCCAAAGATATGACATACGGATATAGTCTGATGATGAATGATTCTTTTGAAGAGCTAGATACAGACTGGGATTTGTTTGTAGGGGACCTACCCTACCCAGACGTTGTAACATGTGTTCAGAGTTCAGACTGTTTACTACTGAATTTGTGGTGTACTAAGTTGTAACACGTGCTTAATCAATTTGGAGAAATGTCTTTTTTTCTTGGAAAGAGGAAATATAAGAAATCCATTAATTTTCTCTGCGAATCTGGGAAGGCTCCGAGATTGAGCTTACTGTGTTTGAAGCTCAGATTTATGGATTCTTGATACCTAAATGGAAATCTGAGTACAATGACTGATTTTTCAGAGAAAAACACAGTTTTTTTTTTTTTTTTGCAAATGGAATGATGCGACCCTGCCGGACAATTCGACAGTTGTGCTGGCTAGCACATGTGCCAGTACTCCCTCCGTTCAAAATTATCTCGCGTTCTCGGTTTATTTAAAGTCAAATTTTGACCAACAAATATAAGAAAACATACAAACATCTATAATTCCAAATGAATATAATATGAAAGTATAGTTTATGACAATTCTAGTACAATAGATTTTACGTTATTGATATTGATATTTGTTTTGAAATATATGATCAAATTTTATAAAATTTGACTTTGACTAAACCTAGGACGCGAGATAACCATGAATGGAGGGAGTACAATGTGGAATATGCGTATGACTATCACGTGGAAATTGTGTACCTTGCTTGGGTAGATTTAGCCGTGTACAGCGTGTGCTCGATTTAGGTGACCAGAAGTTCGGAGGCGGCAACTCAGCGACACAAGCATGGACTGGGCTGGAACAGGCGGCGGCACAAGCGAAGCGTGGACGATCCCTGACCTGCAGGACGAAACGATCCCACTTCCCCTGTCACCACTTAACAAAATTTCCTTGTCCCCAGAATGATCAAGTGTAAATCCTGTCTAATAAAATGATCAAATGTATTAGTATGTAGTACTTCCTCCGTTCATAAATTAGTGATTTGCATTTGTCTAGATTCGCGCCGTATGGGTGCATAGATACATGCGAATCTAGACATATCCAAGGCAATTATTTCCGGATCGAGAGAATACTATATATATACTGACTGCAATCGGTTTATGCCACTTCAGAGGATCTCATTTTCTGCTGGTTCTGTTCTTGCACACGATATGCACTTCGCGCAGGTGTACCAGATCGAAGCCCATCTGCGGAAACTCAAGGACATGGATGGCATCACCGTGAAGACGGTAAGGTCACTTCTGTGGTTTCAGTTACTCTTTTCAGAATGATCAATCGCTATATTAATCCACCCCTGCTCTGGTTCATGAACAAATAAATTCAAATTACGAGAGCACTGTGACGTTGTGCAGATCTTGCTGGTGCTGAGGAATCTCGAGACCAACCTGACAGCCCCCCAGTTTGAGCCTATCATGAGTACCCAGCCTTCTCTGAATTTTCTCCCTCCGGTCTCTGAAAATTATACTGCTGAACTAGTAATTACTATAATTATTATCTACATGCTTGTTCCCTGATGTTTCGAGAGCGGAGGCTGCTGTCGAGGTACGATCCGGGGCGAGGCCTGTCTGGCCAGCTATAGAGTGTGCACGCGACCATAAAAAATACACTCTAGCTAACATGGTTGACAAAAGAGAAAAGAAAATCCCCGTGTACCTGGAGGACTGAAGATAGATTGGGAAGTTGGACCAGATATATGGTCGGCCGGAGATATGACATACAGATGTACTCAAATAATGCATGTTTCTTTTTGAAGTGCTAGTAGATACGGATTGAGATTTGTCTGTATAGGGGCCCTATGCAGTTTCATAATGTGTGTATTCAGAGTTCAGACTGTCCAGTAGTCCTGAATTTGTGTTGTACGGAGTACAACACTGGAATACGCGCATAACAATCACTTTGAAGTTGTGTGCCTGTACCATGCTTGGCTATAGATAGCCGTGAACGGTATGCAGCTTCGTTCACGCACAGAGTGGGCCTCTTTTCTTTTGTCGCTTTCCCTATTTAGGGATATGGATTTTTTAGCAGATCGGGCTCCGCGTTTCGTACGGGCCCTGGTTTCGGCCCACCGTCCCTCCCGTAGTCCGGCCCATCCATCAGCAAATGGTGGGCTGAGTTAGTTAGGGAACACAGCACACTCACTTTTATCTGTACGACACATGATACTATTTCCTGAGCTAGAGCAACATAACGAGTTGTCGCTTTCCTTACAACACACTCGTTTCAACTTTCCTCTTAGAAGCATGAGGCTTTTATGCTAAAAATTAATCTTGCAAAAGCTTTTGATCGAATTGAATGGGACTTTATCACGAGGGCTCTCGCACGTAGAGGGCTGTATAGTTATTTCATTAATCTTGTCCGTACCTGCATATCTTCTGCAACCTTTTCGGTTCAAATTAATGAACAGCTGTTTGGTCGCTTTCGCAGCAGTCGAGGCATCAGACAGGGTTGTCCGTTGTCGTCATTCTTATTTGTCCTCGTAGTTAATGAGTTGTCGCTTTGGATGCAACAATCAATAGAGGCGACAAATATTGAAGGGATAAAGTTGGGACCCACAGGTCCCTCGATACACTCGTTGATGTTTGCGGATGATCTAATTGTTTGTGGCTCAGCAACTACCGACGATGCAAGAAACATTGTCCAGGTACTTAAACATTTCTGCAAACTCTCGGGGCAAACTCCGAATTGGGCTAAATCTGCTATCTTGTTTAATAAAAAAACAAATTCTTTGGCTACTGCTGCAACTAAAAGTCTTTTTCCTGCTGATAATATGAATGCATCCACCGTTCACCTTGGCCATCCTCTTATTCTGCCTGGGAAAAATAGGACGTCCGCTTATGTTTTTTTGGTGGACAGGTTTAAGACAAAGCTTATTTGTTATAAGGCAAACAAAATTTCTCACGCTGCTCGGCTTGCCTTAATCAAGTCGGTCTTTGTCTCTATTCCTGTATACTACATGTCCAGCATTTTGCTTAGCAAAAAGATCATTTCCAAGCTTATAGCTATTGTTCGAAAGTTTTGGTGGACTGGCATTCAACATGATAATGTTTTCAAACCACTTTGCTTAAGAGCTTGGCACGACATCTGCCAGCCTATCAAGGAGGGTAGGCTAGAATTTAGGAATCTATTTAGTATGAATAAAGCTTTGGTGGCTATGTCTATTTGGAGGATTCTTAAAGAGCCTGACTCTCTTTTAACGCGTGTTTTAAAATCAAAGTACTTTTCTGGCCGTAACATTTGGAGAGCTAAACCCTCTATTCCTAAATATGCTTTTTGGTCTTCGGTTCTTAATATTTTGCCGCAGATGGAAAACTCCTGTCACCTACAAATTGCAAAAGGCAAATTTGGTCATCTTCATAGTGTCAAGACTGGAAGAAAATTTATGATCATCTTATCACATATACGGGCATAGACTATCCAAGCATAGTCAGTGATCTTTGGCAACAAAATTCTAAACGGTGGGATAGCAATAAACTGTCTTTACACTTTGATAATCATATGAAAACAAAAATATTGCAGGTCCTAATCATCAATGCTGAGTTTCAGGACGAGCTTTGTTGGAGGCATACAACTAATGGTGATTGCACTACCAAGAGTGCATATACATTTTTTTACAGGATCATATTTCGGTGACATCAAACCCGAGGCGTTGCTTTACTGATGCGAAAAGCATCCTTTTGCAAGCATGGAAAAATAATCACCTCCCACTAAGAATTAAAACCTTCGCCTGGAGATTGATTCTAAGGGCTTTGGCAACAGGTAAGAGAGCCTCTCGCTTTTCAACGCACATAAAAAGGAATGCTCTAGATGCGGTTTACCTGAGACAGATGCTCACCTGTTTTTCCATTGCCACTTTTCTAGAGCAGTCTGGTTCTCTCCTCCTTTGGGTTTTAGGACGGATTTCTATGATCAGTCTTGTTACCCTTCAAATATTATTGAATGCCTACTTGCTAGTTTGCAGTGCTGCTTCGGTTCATTGCATTTTTGCAACTCTCTGGATGCTTTGGAAAGCCCGTAATGATATTCTTTTTAATCAAAAAAGGAATGGTCTATTTCACAAGTAATCTGTGCTGCAAAAGTAGTTCTTTCTACAAGGGATGCTGATGAAATTACAGTGCCCAGCGACAATTTGACAACAACTAGGATTTAGGCACCTTTCTCGCAGCCTCCTAGAGCGGTTGTCTACTATGACGCAGCATACAACAGGAACGTAGATGCTTCTATTGCAGGCTTGGGTGTCTACCTACATGATCCCGTGAGAAACATTAAACTCTTTGTAAGTGCAATTTCCACAGATGCTTCTTCTGCCTTGCAGGCTGAAGCTCAGGGACTGCTCTTGGCAGTTCGAATGGTGCAGCTGATGGAATGGCGGAGGGTTTGCTTCCTCTCAGATTGCAAGACTCTAGTTGATGTTGTAGCTACAGATGATCTGCTCTCGAGGTCGGGTCACTGGATGCTCAGACCGTTTCTTGCCGATGTGCAGAATCATAGGAATGCAAATGAAGATCTGGTACAGAAGGTACCTCGCGCTGACAACAAAACGGTGCACGCGCTGGGAAAGCGCGCCTATCGGGATTGTTCTGATCCCTGCACGACGTCCAGGTATAGATCGAACTTACTTTTTTCCTCCCACTGTGTCTCTACAAACAGGTGTAATATTAGGCTTAAGAACATTAGGTTGCAAGCTGTACACTGTCTTGGTTGTAGCTCTAGTCTACCTTTTGGTAGGCTTCAGGCACTGAGTTGCCTTGCTGTGTGAAATAAAGGAAATACTTTGAAAAAAAAAAAGACACATGATACTACAGTACGTACGAGCCGAGCATGGTATGCGTATTGTAGACTCGTATAGTACACAGGCCGCACATTTATTTCGTACTAAATCACACAGCACACTCTCAGCACCACATAGGATTATCAGATCACCTGCTCATAAGCAGGCTGAACGCACCACACGGCACGCACGCTCGTGGTACATAGCCCTTTATTTTTACGTAAGTAGACGTACTGTAGACATAAGGAGCGTGGCAGTGGCACGTCTGACGCGACCTTGATCACTTCACTTCCACTTCCTGCTGTGCTTGCCGCCGAACATGCCGCCGCCCTTGTGCTTCCCGCCGTAGTGGCCGTGCCCGCCGCCGCCGCCGTGGCCGGTCTGGTACGATCCCATTCCCATGTGGCCGCCTGCACGTACGTAAACGTACTCAGAAACGCGATGCGTGGTTCGTTGACGGATCAGATGATTTTCGTTATAGTAGTTACGCTAGCTAGCTTACGTACCGTGGTGCGGCGCCGGCTGCGTGGGGTAAGCCGCCGGCGCGTAGCCGTGCGCCGGGTAGCCGCTGTACGGAGGGCACGCCCCGGCGGCGGGCGGAGGGTACCCGTGCTGCTGCCCGTGGCCGCCGTACCCGTGCCCCTGGCCGCCGTAGTAGCCCTGTCCGTGGCCGTGGCCTTTCCCGCCGCCGACGAGGTTGGACACGAACCCCTTCACGCCGCCGCCGTGACCGCCGTGCATGTCGTGCCCGCCGCCCATGATCGATTAACTACACTCGCTTCGGCAGAGAAGAAACCTGCTACTTCGTGCCTGGTCTGGTCTGGACGGATGATGATCTGCTCGGTGTGCCGAGCCCGCGTCCCCTTTTATAGCTGCGCGGCCGCGCCTTTAGCTTTGCGGCCCGCCCCTTTCGAGTTCGACGTGTGTCCGTGTCGCGAACCTGCACGCATATATGCCGGCCGCCGAAGAATCTGCACAGCTGCGCTGCCCTGACATCGCGAAATGATATTCTTCCTTCCAGCTGCCATTGCATGCGGTAGCAGGTCATCGATCGGTTCAGTGGTGGTGGATGACAGGGTCGTCAGATTCTGATGCTATCTGTTCGTTCGCCGGGATGTTGAAGGTAATAATCGAGATTCTATTTTGCTACTGTACTAGTATGTTTGGCGGTGCGTATGGACGCGCCCGCCGCCCGGTGCCGCAGCGACATCTGACACGTCCAGCGGCCGTTCGCCACTTCGCTGCGTGCACATTTTAACCATCTGATTTTTTTTCTTTGAGCAAACCTCCCCCTTCCCTTCAAAGAGTACTCCAGTTAAACTTAAGTAATCATTGGTAAAAAGAGTTTATAGCCGAATCAAATACATGCAATACATGCATGAGAGCAAAAGACAATAAATTAAGATACAACCTATAAGATACAATGTATTGGAGAGGTTGTTTATTAAGAAATTTTTTTCAAATTTTTTCTTAAACTTTTAAATTGTTTGACTCGTTAATCTCTCGCTTGAAACATTTTTAACCCTAATTATACTCGTCCACAACGCGACTCTTAGCCCTTTTTCAATGGACGTTTCTTAGCACGATATCATATGCAAATTGCTTATGTGGTGCCATACTTAATAAAGAGAGAAGGTCTTATTGTATCTTAGCTTAGATACACTTGCACGGTACCATAGGCAGAATACATGGTTAGCCCAATCACATGCATGCATGCACCCAAAATCATTAAATTGTACTACTTGTCTTTTAAGATACACCACTACCTAGGATAACGAGCTAAGAAACGTCCTATTGTGAAAGGCACTATTTGGAGGCTCCGAGATAATTTTCCCCGTTGTATGATCTTGGGAAGTTTTCTGTGAACGAGGCCTTGGCCTCGACAACTTTTCTGATGTTGACAGTGGAGTTGGTAATTCTTTGCACTTCTTCATTCCAACTTTGTTAAGTAAATCTAAAGCATATTTATCTTGAGTTAATAATATGCCTTGATTAAACTACTTTACCTCAATTCCTAGGAAAAAGTATAAGTCACCAAGATCCTTTAGAGCAAATGATGAACTGAGGTCTTGCAGGAGTGAAGTAATGGCCTTGTTGGAGGAGCTAGTAACAATAATGTCATCGACATATACTAGCACATAAATGGTAATACAAGACTTATTGTATATGAACAGGGACGTATCTGCCTTGGATGCCAGAAAACCAAGTGAAAGAGCATGTGGGCCCCCATGTGTGGTTTTGGTAATTAATGATAATCTCTATGGACTAATGTTTGCATTAAGTTGCACTTGTAGGAATTGTCCATTGGCATTGCTTGGAGCATGTGTTGGCTTCAAGGTAGAAGAAATGATGAAGAAGAAGCATTGTCCAAGGGCTTTGGGCCTATTGGAATCTTGTAGAAGAATAAGAATAAAGAAAAGAAGATCAAGTGTGTCTTGAAGAAGTAGATGGAGTTCCCCATGTGTATCTTCAAGACATCATCCAATAGGAGTTAGAAGAAATGTTGTGCAAGATCAAGATGCGCCATCTCTAGAAGATCTCATGCTTGAAGCTTGCCATCCTCGGTGATCATGGATCGATGAATACAAGGTCAAAGAAGAGGTTACCCCATGGTGTATGGGGGAGCATGTTTCAAGTCTTCATCATTCGAGCTCAAGGAAGAGCAATCAAGAAAGGTGTGCATCTTGATAAGGACAAGATCGTCTACATCGAGCTCAAGTGGATTGGTCAAGGCAAAGATATTATCTTGATAGTTTTTCCCTTTTGCCGGTCTCATGTTGTTGTTGGGAGACCGGGTTTAGGATAGATAACCGTACTATCAAGAGGGGCTCTCAAGTGAGTAACTTGATCATATCCTTCAAACAGAGCTCAAACATTTGCATACTTGGCAACATCTTTCTTGGTTCTTATCCATGAGAGGATTTAGAGCTTGCGTTATTCTCCATGACAAGCTCAAGTTCATCGAAAACGGATTTCATATGCATTCTCTATTGTGTTTTCGATGCTGGAGGTTTTACTGGTTTATCTTTTATAGATAGGTTAAACCTTTCATCATTAGGTTCTATCCTACATTTCTAGACTATGATGGTTCCCTGCATAATCTTGTAGATCTTATTTTCCTATTCGAAACAATCCCAAGATCATCAAAATCGAAGTCTGGATGCAAAAGTTATGATTGTTTTCGTATCGATGTTTCTGCCAATTTTGTGAGGGTCGGCGACTCCGGCCCAATTCCGGCCCAGACTCCAAGGGTGTACAGAGAGCATCTGGAGGCTGCCCGGTGTCCTGGCCAGAGTCTGGACCCCGGAGACTCCGGTCCGAAAGGCCGAAAACTCCGGGATAAGTGGTCTGCAACAGCTAGTTGTCGTGGGGATAGGCCCCCTTCTTCCCAAGGGGCTGGTTGCTTGCTCTCTCTCCTCCATTGTTTCTACCTTTAAGAGCTTGCAAATACTCTCAATCGCTCCCATATTTCTTGAATCTTGCAGGGGGATTTGAAAGGGGTGATCTGGATCTACAACTCCAACAATCTATCTCTCCTCTATGTGAGGGGGACATCTTGGGATCTAGATCTTGGGGTTTCTTTTGTAGATTTCCTCTTGTGTTCTTCCTATCTTATTTCCCCAATAGCTTTTGTAGCTTTGGTGGAATTTGAGAGTGAAGGACTTGCCATTGCATTAGGTGCATTGGTTTGAGTTCTCCTCGGAGGATTTGGTTGGTGAAATCAAGAAGCTTGTCCATCTTGGGTTCTTGGAGCCCTAGACGGCTATGTGGCATTTGTGGTGAGTTCTTGGGGCCTTCAATTAAGTTATGGAGCTCCCCCAAGATTGTGGCCTTGGGCCTTGGTGGTGATTATTGGGAGCCTCCAATTAAGTTGTGGAGATTGCCCCAATCTTGTACGGGTTTGGTGATCTCTCTCAAGTGTCCCATAGTGGAACAGGTGCTTGTTGTGTGGCGGGTGCTCGGGAGAATAGGGTGAGGCCTCTTGTGGCGTTGGTGGTCTTAGTACCGCACACTCCCTCCAACGAGACGTACTCCCTTGTTGGGAGGAACTCGGTAAAATATCGTCGTCCCCGCATGCCTCGGTTATCTCTATACCCGAGCTCTTTACTTATGCACTTTACATTGTGATAGCCTTCATGCTTGAAGTAATCTATCTTGCTATCTCTTTGTTACTTGTCTTGCTTAGTGATACATTGCAAATGTATCTATAATTTTTGATGTTCCATGCTTGGTTTTATCTACTTTTTTGTGTTTTGTCCACACTTTGGAGTACTTTTCATATGATTTCTTGGACTAACCTATTAACAAGAGCCACAGTACCGCCATTTTGCTTTTCTGCTGTTTTTGGTTCCAGGAAAGTCAGAAAATGAATATTCTCGGAATTGGACGGGACAAAAGCCAAAGTGCCTATTTTTCTGGAAGACATCTGGAGCCAGAATACGAGACGGAGAAGGGCTGGGGGCGGTCACACCACCTGGTCGCGCGGCTAGGCTTGGCCCGCGCCAGGGGGTGGTCTGGCCGACCCTAGCACCCCCCTCGGCCTCTCCTTTCGCCTATATATTGCCCTCGGGACCAAAACCCTAAGTACCCGATCAAAAATCCACGAAAGAGTCTGTAGCATGGCCATCTCCATCCCTAGATCAGAGGGATCCAAGCTCTTCCGGCACCGTCGGAGAGGGAATTCACCGAGGCCTTCTTCATCATCATGCAAGCCTCCTGTGATGCGTGAGTAGTTCATCTCGGACTACAGGTCCATGTAGTAGCTAGATGGCTGGTTCTCCTGCTTGTGCTTTCATGTTTAGATCTTGTGAGTCTGCTCATGATCAAGATCATCTATTTGTAATTCTGCATGTTGTGTTTGTGGGGATCCGATGGATATTGAGATGCTATTTCAGATTGATTATTGATTCTATCATGTCTTTGTTATTTGTGATCTTGCATGCTTTCCGTTGTTAGTAGCTATCTTGGCCAAGTAGATGCTAGCAACTCCAATAGTTAGTATTTATGCTCGATAGTGGGTTCATGCCTCTGGTAATCTGGGGAAGTGACAAAAATCTCTAAGGTACTAGATGTGTTATTGCTACTAGGGAGAAAACAACAATCCTTTGTTCATAGAACAATCGTATTGTTTACATTACACGCAATTCGTAAAGCAATAATCTGTTGCTTGCAACTTAATACTGGAGGGGGTTCGGATGATAACCTGATGGTGGATTATTAGTCATAGATGCAGTTGGATGGCGGTCTATGTATAATGTTGTAATGCCCAATCAAGTTCCAAATGAGTCAATATGATTAGTATATGCTTGTATGCTTTCTCGATGTTTGTCAATTGCCCCGCTGTAATTTGTTCACCCAGCATGTTATCTATCTTAAGGAGAGCCACCTCTAGTGAACTATGGACCCCGGTCCTTTCTTTTACATACAATCTACAAACTGTTTACTGCTTTGTGTTTACTTTTTGCAAACTATTACTTTCTTCTATTTGATACGTTTAATCCTTTGTTTTCAGCAAAATCGGTGAGATTGACAACCTCATCGCAAGTTGGGGGCAAAGTTCCGTGGTTGTGTTGTGCGGGTCTCCATGTTGTTGTTGGCACCGGTAGTGCGCCCTGCCAAGGTTCAGCTAGCTACACCTTTGGGGTGTTTCCTTGCTCCTACTGGATTGATAACCTTGGTTTCTTACTGAGGGAAAACTTGTTGTTGTGCTCATCATACCTTCCTCTTGGGGTTTCCCAACGAGCTCGATATATTTTGGGCCATCACTTAGCATAAGTTGTTGGTGCACATAGGTGAACCTTAGTATATCTAGGCTTTGTCTTGACAAAAGAAAATGCTAGTTTTATTGCGCTATTGTTAAGGCCATCTCGTAAAAGTTTTAAACCGCCTATTCACCCCCCTCTAGGCGACATCCATGATCTTTCAATTGGTATTAGAGCAAGGTCTCTCGCTTTTAGGCTTCACCGCCTTGAGAGTAAAGATGTCAACTAGGGGAGTAGTGCATGATTCCGTTTATATATTCGATGGCACAAATTATGAAGATTGGAAATCTCGCATGCTTGATTATTTTCGGGACATTCACCCATCCATTGAGGGAATTCTATGTATGGGTTTTTCTTCTCCTATGGATCCCCAAAATGAATCTTTACTTGTTGTGAGCTCTTATATAGAAGCCCAAGGTACTAAAGTGCTTTTACTTGTTGTGAGCAATGTAGTTATTTCTTCAATCATTCATTATCGGAGTGCTCATGAGATATGGACCAAGCTTCAAGATAAATATAGCGAGTCCAACATTATTGAGGATGATTGTTTTCCCTCCACCTCCGGTCGTGATGATTTCTTATCTTCTACCACTTCACCAACATGTGATTTTTCACAAGGTAATGATATGGTGATAGAAATTACAGTGTGGATAGTGAGCTTACTATTGGTAATCCATCTTATCTATCTAGTTGCAATACTCTATCTTTGGACCTTAACACTACTAGCACTCAAAACTCCTTACATGCTTGTGTTTATAGTCCTTGCATATCATGTAAAAATGGCTTGAATAGATCTCATAATGATATGCTTTATTTGTCTTGTGGCCATGTTAAAAAATGCTTATATTTCCTCTAGTGCTTGTGTTGCTAACCATGTAGAAGAAACCAAAGATTCTATGGGTCAAGACAAGTGTTTGATTATAGCTACAAATGCAATCTCATCATCACCTTCTTCCGGTTTTCACATATGCCTCATGGATAAGGGAACAAAGGTAACCTCTTTGGATCCCATTGTATCTCATGATGATTATGTTGATGAGGATAATGAGGAAGTAGAGGACGATATTGCCTCTTTAGATGAAAAGGGTGAGGTTGTTTATCATGCTCTTGTTAAGGATAATATTGCTTGCTCTAACTTTGTTGAAATCTTAACCTTTGCTATGGAGAGCAAGAAAATTATTGAGCAATTGCAAGCTCAAGATGAGGAGCAAGAGCACACCATTGAAAATCTTCATAGTCTCTCTAATGATCTAAGAAAAGCTTTCTTAGAGGAACAAACCACCAAGGAATCTCTTGAGGAGACCTTTGCTCTAGAATTATCAGTAAAGGAAAACCATGATAGAGAACTTGTGGTGGCAAGTTCTCTCAAAACTAAAAATGATGAACTTGTTGTTGCCCATGCTAAACTTGTTGAGGATTTTAAGCACCTCGAAAATGGCTCTCGGGTCGTTAAGAGTGAGCTCATCATACTCACCGAGCCGCATGAGCAACTTAAAGCTTCATATTCAAATGAGCTTGCCAAGTTTCCCTCATCTCTTGCAATTAATGATGATGCTTGTGCTACTAACTGTATTTCTTGTAAAGCATCGATGTTGAAGGATAATGTTGAGCTAAAGTCTCAACTTGCTTTGCTATCTAGCAACTATGGGAAATTGGAAGAAAGTCATGTTAAGCTCTCACGCTCACATGAGGATCTTCTAGTCTCCCATGGTAGGCCAAAGTTAGATCATGAGGCCATTATGTCAAAAGTAACATCTAATGGGCGTAATGTGGACATTAGCACTACTTCTACTCTTAATGAGATATTGCCATGTGCTAGTCCTTGTAATTTATCTCCGCATAACCATGCTATATCTTGTGATGAATTGCATTCCGTGCCTTTTTGCTCTAACAATGTAATTCTACTTTCTCTACTACTATTGTTGTTGACACTGACCATGTAGAGGAAATTAAAGAGCTCAAGGCTCAAGTCACTTCTTTGAAGAATGACTTGAAAATGGGTCATAAAGGGAAGGCCACACTCAACCACATCTTCCGCGTGCAAAAATCCCCCAATGATAGAGTGGACTTGGATCCAACTCAAATATCAAGGACAAGTCTACTAACAAGTTGAAGCACAAGGGCAACAAGATGAATGGCCAAGATAAAGTAAAGAATCCGGAGAGGGGAATTCACCTAAGAAGAAGGGCACACTCAAGGAAGAAGGGCACACTCAAGGAAGAAGGGCATCATGTTAGATCTTTCCCATTGAAGAAGAAGCCTCTTAGTGTGAAGCAACAAGGGAAGCATCCTCAAGCTCTTCTTCAAGTTAGATATGGGCCTCTTCCTAAGAGGACTACTCAAGCTCTTCCTAGAGATGTGGCATCACCTAAGAATAAAGATAGCAAGACAAGAACTTGCTACATTTATCATGAAAAGGGGCACATTTCTTACTCATGCACTATTAGTATCTTCTCATCCAACCCTATCTTGCTTGATGATGCTTATTCTCTTCGTAAGGATGAGGTTGACAATGTGTTTGTCAAATTTGTTGGTGCTCAATGTGGTGTCAAGAAAAGAACCATTTGGGTTGCCAAGCCTATTGTGACTAACTTCTTAGGACCCAACTTGGTTGGGGACTAACAAGCCAAAACTTGATCAATAGGTGATTTTGGAGGACAATGGAGACTTGGTTTCATCATGAAGAATTGAGGGATATTCATCTATTATATTTGTCAAGCCAAGTCATGTGGATTATATTGTCTCTATTATATTTCCAATGTTCCTCCTTGCGGTAACATGTGCTTAACTCATTACATTGAAAGTTACTGGCCCCTTGTGCATGTGGTGGTTTTGTACCTTGCATGTTTTTGTATATGTTGTGCTTACCACTTACTTATTTGTTGGTTTGCACACCATGTATGTGTGTTTCTTGTGTTGGATCCATTATTAAATTCAATTGGTAACTTTGGCTCTTGTGAGAGATTAATGGACTATCCCATTTTAGGGGAGTGTTATGCTTGGGCATTCCACAATCCTAAAAATTTGTGTACATGAGGAATACCACTTAGTAGTGATATTGCAATATTATCCAGTCTCTATGTGGTATGTCATCCTCATGAGAAATTTAAGTTCTATAGTGTCCATTAATTATCTCTATTTTGGATATTGTTGCCTCGTGTTAAAATTTATGGTTACCACATTATGGGGGAGTCATATGCTTAGTGCATATTACAAGCCTATAAAATGTGAAAATTCAAGTTTGTGTCACATAGAATTGATATTGATAATTATCTAGCTCCCATGTGACACATTTGCTCAAACAAGTTCAAATTTGCTTAAATGCCTTTGTTTATCATCTTTTGGATCTTATTTGTGAGAATGTTTCTTGGTATGTGTTTCCTCATATTTGGATCCCTATATCCTCATGGAAACCATTAGCTTCAAGTCACTCTAATCACCAGTGATTGTGTAACTATTGGAAGCTACCAAGAATCTCTTTCGACACATCAAGCTTAATTCTTATACTTTGTTTTATGCTTCTTAGTGTGAATATGATCTTATATTTTCTCGCAAGCTACCTTGGGAAAATTATTCCTATACTTCTTGTCATTGGACAATTGGTACTCTATATATGGTAGAATTTATTAATCATATTTACATCGGTTTTGTTTGTTTGTGTTGACTCCCGTGTCTTCCTTGCCTCTTTTGGATCATTTGATTTTATTGGCTTTCTCTTGTGTTTCATTTAATATAGGTAAGTAGTGATGATCCCATTTGTGTGCATTTTGCATTCAAAAGCAAAATCCTACATAATGCACTATTTATGGGGGAGCTCTCCTATATTATTTAGAACACTCCTTTATGTCTCTTGCTTTGATCCATATCATGCTTTATGTTCTTGGAAGTTTAATCTTTTCGTTTTGGTATTTTGTGCCATCATTAGAAGCATTGAGAGTTTGGTTTATTTGTTGGAACCTTGCTCTTTTGGGAGTTGGTTTTTTCTCATTCCTTATTTCTTGTTTTAAGTTTTTAGAATGAGACACTTCCTTGAGCATGCGAGTTCTTGTCTATCTTTTGCTCTTTGGCTTTTTCCTAGCTCATCTGTTGAACTTGTGATCCTTCATGTGTTGATTTGGTTCTTTGATACAATTTGGACACCTTTTGTCGTGTCACACTCTTGTGTGTGCCGGCTTGGTTTACTTGATATTTTTGTTCAAATTGTATCTCCTTTTGGTTCTTGGAAGTCTTGTTCATGCATATTTACTAATTTTTTATATTATGGCATGTTTTCTTTCATTGTACCAATATATAAGGGAAAGTCCACCAAATCCTATTATCTAAGATGTGCATGAAATTCAATTTCATATCTATATGCACACATTTTTGTGGAGTCTCTCCTATGTATTGTAGTTGCACTAACTACTTTGGACCCAATATGTTTGGGGACCATTTTGTACTTAATATGTGTTAGGTACATTGGTGATATATTGGATGCTTGTCTCTCAAATAAGGAAGAAGTGGTGTCTACCTATCCAATGGAGACAAGCTAGGATGATCAACAAATTCTTATCCTATACATCCTGCCAATTATATCTCAGTAACAAGTATCTCTTACTCATGAATACACATATTTTTTCCAACCTCTTGTAGGTTGCTTCGTGGCATGATCTCTCTTGTAATTGCAAATGTTGTTGTTTGTGTTTTCGTCTTATTAGAAACTCTTATTGAAAATGTGAGTAAATTGAGATGAGTGCATATTAGAGGGACTATACAAAATCATACATATGATTCACCAATCCCTAATATGTCAATCTAGCAATTTCATTGCATACTTTTCTTCAAATTCTCTCATGTGCAATAGTGAGACTTTGCAAGTTGTTTTTCCTTTGTGGTTCTTGTTGCCTTTCTTCATATATTCCAACTATCTCCTTTTCCCTTGGTGATAGTTGTAATATATGTAGTGTGTTGGTGTTTGAAGCTCATTAATAAACAATAAGATAATTTTGTGCCTTTGGCCATGCTTTCAAGCAAAAACCTTATTGGTATATGTTGTGACTTCATTTTGGTTTTCATGTGCTTTCTTGTCCATCTTCTTTTTATGTACTTGTTTCCTTGTGGGCATATGTCTTTGTGATGTTTTCCACTTAGAAACGTATACACTTAAGAGAAGATCATAGTTTTCAAAACTTGGCCGGTGAGTGAACCGGTGAGGCTACTAGTTCACTGGTTTACTGGTTGGACCACTGGTTCATTCAGTTCGATGGCGACAAATAACCATTCTTTTAATTGATATTTAAGAAAATTGCGGAATAAAATGAATATAAAAGGTATATTATAAGTGTATATTTCAACAAGTAATCACAAAACATGGCGTATTCAAGTGGTATTGGGCCTTATGTGGTGTTATTTCTTCCTATCAGAGGATCGTGAGTTTGATTCCTCTCGCAACATCTTTTTTGTCCCTTTTTTGTTGTTTGGACCAGTACCTCTTAAAAAACCGATGAGGCCATTAGTTCAGGTTTTTTTCCAGTTAAACCATCGAACCGGTCCGGTTTTTAAAACTATGGACAAGATATTTTTCATTGAGATTTTATTCCTTGGCGACCACCTTTCTAATTCTTTTTGATACTTCGGTGGCTTCCAAATTAATTTGCCAATGAGTGCTTGTCTCTTGTATTTGCATCTTTGGGCACTCATAGTTGTTCTCTCATACCTTGTATTGTTAAATGAATTTGGATAAGTGAGGATTCCATGATTACGCACTTTATTCCCAAATGCAATTATCATAATTGGTGCATAATCCTTAGGGAGCTCCTCCAATTCATTTAATAATGCTCATTTGTCTTCTTTCTCATTTGTTGTGTTTTAAATGCTCATGGGGGAACGAGGATTCCAAATTTGTGCATGATGTATTCAAATGCAACTATTCTATTTGTGCACAAATATTGGGGAGCTTCTCTATTTTTATTTAAAACACTCTTTTAATCGTATCATAATATCTTGCTGTTTCCATTTGATCTCATTTGTTGTTTTCATTTGGTTTGTCGAATCTTGTGATTACTTGCGTCATTTGTTGATGCTTCTTTTATTTTTATTTACTTTGGCAATCTTCGGGTCCTCAATATAGTTCTAGTTCCTCCCAACTATTCATCATTGGATATGTGCAAATGCACACCTTTGGAGTAATTATCACTATATTGACCTTCTAGAACTTTTCACCCATTTTGGCAATCGATGCCAATGGGGACAAGTTTTAGAGGGTTTAAGGGAAGTTGGTTTATTCTTGAGTTTGTTCTTAATCATTTGCTTGTCATGCTCTTGCATATTGTTGTTTCTTAGCATGTGGTTTATATAGAGGAAACTCCACCAATGTTTATGATTGGCAATATATGCAATGAAATTCAAGTTCATCACACATGCATAGATTATGGGGGGTTTGCTCTATATATGGTGGTGGTACCAATATCACATACTTGTATAGTATTTGATATTGGTGCTACCATTTTATTCATTAAAATTCCTTATATAAACCCTCTCAAAGGGATTGTCATCAATTACCAAAATGGGGGAGATTGAAAGAGCATGTGGGCTCCCATGTGTGGTTTTGGTAATTAATAACAATCAATATGGACTAATGTTTGCATTAAGTTGCACTTGTAGGAATTGTCCATTGGCATTGCTTGGAGCATGCATTGGCTTCAAGGTAGAAGAAATGATGAAGAAGAAGCATTGTCCAAGGGCTTTGGGACTATTGGAATCTTGTAGAAGAATAAGAATAAAGAAAAGAAGATCAAGTGTGTCTTGAAGAAGTAGATGGAGTTCCCCATGTGTATCTTAAAGACATCATCCAATTGAAGTTAGAAGAAATGTTGTGCAAGATCAAGATGTGCCATCTATAGAAGATCTCATGCTTGAAGCTTGCCATCCCCGGTGATCATGGATCGATGAATACAAGGTCAAAGAAGAGGTTTCCCCATGGTGTATGGGGGGTCATGTTTCAAGTCTTCATCATTCGAGCTCAAGGAAGAGCAGTCAAGAAAGGTGTCCATCTTGAGAAGGACAAGATCGTCTACATCGAGATCAAATGTATTGGTCAAGGAAAAGGTATTATCTTGATAGGTTTTCCCTTTTGCTGGTCTAATGTTGTTGTTGGGAGATCGGGTTTAGGATAGATAACCGTACTATCAAGAGGGGCTCTCGAGTGAGTAACTTGATCATATCCTTCAAAGAGAGCTCAAATATTTGCACACTTTGCATCATCTTTCTTGTTTCTTATTTGGTTGTTATCCATGAGAGGATTTAGAGCTTGTGTTATTCTCCATGACAAGCTCAAGTTCATTGAAAACGGATTTCATATGCATTCTCTATTGCATTTTCGATGTTGGAGGTTTTACCGGTTTGTCTTTTATAGATAGGTTAAACCTTTCATCATTAGGTTCTATCCTACCTTGTTGGACTATGATGGTTCCCTGCATAATCTTGTAGAGCTTGTTTTCCTCTTCAAAACAAGCCCAAGATCATCAAAATCGGAATCTAGATCCAAAAGTTATGATTGTTTTCGTATCGGTGTTTCTGCTAGTTTTGTGAGTTCCGGCCCAGGCTCTGGGGGGTGTACACAGAGCATCTGGAGGCTGCCCGGAGTCCTGATCGGAGTCTGGACCCCGGAGACTCCGGTCTGGAATGCCGAAAACTCTAGGATAAGTGGTCTGCAACGGCTAGTTGTCGTGGGGGGACCTATAAAAGGCCCCCTTCTTCCCCAAGGGGATGGTTGCTTGCTCTCCCTCCTCCATTGTTTCTACCTTCAAGAGCTTGCAAATACTCTCAATCGCTCTCATATTTCTTGAATCTTGTGGGGAGATTTGAAAGGGGAGATCTAGATCTACAACTCCACCAATTTATCTCTCCTCTATGTGAGGGGAACATCTTGGGATCTAGATCTTGGGGTTTCTTTTGTGAATTTCCTCTTGTGTTCTTTCTCTCTTATTCCCCCAATAGCTTTTATAGCTTTGGTAGAATTTGAGAGTGAAGGACTTGTCATTGCATTAGGTGCATCCCTTTGAGTTCTCCTCGGAGGATTTGTTTGGTGAAATCGAGAAGTTTGTCCCTCTTGGATTCTTGGAACCCTAGACGGTTGTGTGGCATTTGTGGTGAGTTCTTGGGGCCTTCAATTAAGTTGTGGAGCTTCCCCAAGATTGTGGCCTTGGTGGTGACTATTGGGATCCTCCAATTAAGTTGTGGAGATTTGCCCCAATCTTGTAAGGGTTTGGTGACCGCTCTCAAGTGTCACATAGTGGAACGGGTGCTTGCCGTGCGGCGGGTGCTCGAGAGAATAGGGTGAGGCCTCTTGTGGAGTTGGTGGTCTTAGTACCGCCCACTCCTCCAACAAGATGTACTCCCTTGTTGGGAGGAACTCGGTAAAATATCGTCGTCTCCGCGTGCCTCGGTTATCTCTATACCTGAGATCTTTACTTATGCACTTTACATTATGATTGCCTTTGTGCTTGAAATAATTTATCTTGATATCTCTTTGTTACTTGTCTTGCTTAGCATAAGTTGTTGGTGCACATAGGTGAACCTTAGTATATCTAGGATTTGTGCTTGACAAAAGAAAACGCTAGTTTTATTCCGCCATTGTTAAGCCCATCTTGTAAAAGTTTTAAACCGCCTATTCACCCCCCTCTAGGCGACATCTGTGATCTTTCACCAAGCTCTTGTAGCCTTGAGCTCAGCTTAGCAAACCATGCTCTTGGTGCTTGTTTGAGCCCATACAGTGATTTGTCCAGTTTACACACATGAGAAGGTACTCGTGGGTCCTCATAACTAGGTGGTTGCTTCATGTATACCTCTTCTTCCAGAACGCCACGAAGAAATGCATTCTTCACATCTAATTGCCCCAAGCTCTAACCTTGTGAAACTAAAATAGCTAGAACAAGTCTGATAGTAGCAGCTTTTACAACAGGACTAAAGGCATCCTCATAATCTATACCACATATTTATTTAAAACCTTTTGCTACTAGTCTAGCTTTGTATCTATCAATAGTTCCATCAGCTTTTCTTTTAATTCTATAGACCCATTTACAATCTATGAGATTTCTACCATGTTGGTATGCTACTAGATGCCATGTTTTATTTTGCATTAGTGCCTTATACTCATCATCCATAGCATTTTTCCATTTTGCATCTTGTAAAGCTACTTGCAAATTCGCAGGTTCATTTGTTGCACATGATAAACCGTATCGAATTGTACCATCTGTGTAGATTTTGTCTTTCGAATTACCGGTTTTTAACCGTGTCACACGGGCAGTTGATGCAGGTTGGACCTCATGCCGCAAGGATGCAAAGGATCCTGAGGTCCCCGTCTGACTCGTGAGATTAGGCTCTGATCCCAAGGTGGATGTCGTCGTAGCTGTTGTCGTGCATTCCCGCACTGACGCTGTCGTCCGTGTGTTCTCGCTGGACACGCACGACCCGCGGCCTGAGGTGATGGAGGGTGATGTTTTGCCTCGCGCACCACTCGAGTTCGAGCTGGAGCGTGTCGAAGTCGTGAGCCCAGGTGACGTCTCGCCCGGTGCGCCACGCGCGCTTGGACCAGGTCAGGTCGCTGTCGCAAACCCCATGGGCCCAGGTGCCACGCGCCAACGTGGTTGGTTTCCGCGTGCCTAAGGCAGATCCTCCCCGGATCCCGGTGCTGATCCATTGCCGTACGAGATTGCGTCGATCCGGGGCGGATTTTCTTCGCAGTCTGTGCCGGTCGTGTCGTCTTGCGAATTTTCTTCGTAACTTGCTTTGTTCTCGTTGGTTTCTGCACCATTTGTCATGAAATTTTCTCCTACATGTTGCTGTACCTGAGGAGCACTTGAACCACTAGGAATTATAGGGTCATTAGATGTTAGCTCAGTGCAATATTTTTTCCCCTCATGAGATAGCAGTTGTGGATTTTGGAGAGGCTCACATAGGAGAAGAATTTCACGCCGAAGTGGAGATCTAGCGTTGGGATGTAGGTTGGCAAAGGGAAACAAAGTTTCATAAAAAACAATATCGCATGAAATATAGACCCTACCAGATACAATATCAAGACATTTAACACCCTTGTGCATGGGACTGTACCTAAGAAATAAACATTGTTTGGAACGAAAAGCGAGCTTTCTTTTGTTGTATGGTCTAAGAGTTGGCCAGCAGGCACAACCAAAAGCGTGAAGGGATGCATAGTTGGGTGTTTTGTGAAGGAGTCGCTCCATAGGAGTATCATGATTACTAATTTTGGAGGGCAACATATTAATGAGATGTGTAGTTGTCAAGAAGTCTTCATCTCAAAATTTTAGTGGCATGGATGCATTAGCAAGGAGAGCAAGCCCTACTTCTACAATGTGACGGTGCTTGCGTACAGCTGATCCATTTTGCTGATGAGCATGTGGACAAGATACATAATTCTCAATGCCAATTTTTTGAAGAATGAGTCTAATTTCTCATATTCACCACCCCAATCAAATTGTAAATAAAGTATTTTCCTATCAAATTGACGTTCAACAAATTGCTGGAAATTATGAAAGACTTGAAACACATCATATTTCTTTTTTGAGAAGGTAGATCCATAAAAACTTGCTAAAATCATCGATGAAGCTTACATAGTATGTGTATCTTCCTACTGAACTAGGCGCAGGTCCCCAAACATCTGAGAACACATGTTGAAGGGGGATAGTGGATACACTAGTGGATCTCATATAGGGTAGTTGATGACTTTTTGCTCGTTGGCAAGAATCACAAATAGACTCAACACTAGATTTATTTGAACATGGTAAATCATGCTTGCTAAGAATTTGTTGAACAACTCGAAAGGAAGAATGGCCTAAACGATCATTCCACCATGAAGCTGAAGGCTTGGTGATGCTAAAAACTTGTTTATTCTTGTTTGGCGATGAGGATATTAAGGGGTAGAGACCTGGCACACATCTACCTTTAAGAATAACTTTCTTCATTGCCTGATCCTTGACATAAAAACACCATGGGTGAAATTCAAGAAAGACATTGTTATCAAGGGTAAAATCTATGAATGGAAACAAGATTTTTAGTGGCATTTGGAACATGTAGAACATTTTTTAGATGAAGTTATTGAGAGGGGGTATTCACGATTGCATGACCAACATGACTAATACTCATACCTTGTCCATTGGCCGCGTGGATTTGCTCACGATCATGATACTTCTCCTTCATGGTGAGCTTGTTGAGCTCACCCGTGATGTAGTCGGTGGCACCGGTATCTCCATACCAGTTGGTGTCCACACCATAGGACACCGCATTGGCGCTCTTTTCCTCCTCCTCTTCTTCATCATCGGAGTAGCGATGTCAGCATTGCTAGGCTTCATGCCCGGGCTTCCCGCAGATTTGGCAAGTGATGTAGTCGTGGTCCTTGCCGCCACCCTTGCCATGTCCTCCTCCATGGCGTGTGTTGCCGCCGCCGCGCTGTCCCACCACCACGGTAGCCATGCCCACATGAACCACCACGGCCACGGGAGGCAATGTTGACGGAGGAGCTACCGCCTCCCACGTCCATGAGAAGCTCCATGCGGTGGTCATAGGCCATAACATGGCCGTAGAGGTCGTTGGTGGAGAGGTCATTGCCGTCGTTGACCCCGATGGCGACGAAGAGGGGATTGTACTGATCGTCGAGGCTGGCGAGGAGGTACTCGACAAGCTCTTCATCCTTGATGGGCCATCCTGCTACGGCCAGCTCGTCGGCCAGCCCCTTCATCTTGGCGAAGTAGGTAGGCATAGTCATGCCCTCCTTCCTGGTTTTGGCAAGAGAGACACACAGATTGGAGATCCGTGTCTTGTTCTGGGTGGCGAACTTCGTCTTGATCGCCAACCACACCTCCGTGGCCGGGTTGAGGCCGATCATGGACAGCAAGATCTCTTTGGAGAGGGTGTTGAGGAGGAAGCACGACCTGTGCTGATCCGTGCGCAGCCATGCATCGAAGGCAGGGTTGGGCTCCTTGACGTGGCCCTTGTCGCCGCCTTGATCGACGGAGATCTCCTCCGCCAACTTCTTCTTGGCGTCCAGGAAGACCATCAGCCTAGCGCCGCGGAGCGGAGGAAGGACTTGCGACAACCATAGCAGATAGTTGTCGCGGGTGAGCTTTTTGCTGACACCCTTACTGGCAAGTGGGTTGGAGGTGGCCATTGCTGAGGAGGAGGAAGAAGCAAGGCATATAGATGTGTTTAGGAAGATTTGGCCGGCTCTGATACCATATGATCGTGGGAGGTTTTCTGTGAATGATGCCTTGGCCTCGGCTCAGTTCCGTGTTTATATATGGCAATATGCCGAGATTATAGGAGAGGTTACAATAGGAATAGAAGGGAAGAGATAGGATCGATCTGATCTATCAGATCGTATCCCAAACTGTTACAATGATTTTAAATCACTTATATCTCTATCTCTCTATCTAATCCTACCATGTACAACATGTACAACACGATCGCTAACATGTCGATCAATGGTTCATTATAGTAAGACGGAATCCCAGTCTCGAGTTGATAGCATAAAACTACCAGTTTTCATGTCAATTTTCCCATTTCATACCAGTCGCCTTCCAAATCACGGAAAACTACTAGATTGAATTCAAGTTATCGCAAAAAAGACTGATCGCTGTCTGATGGCGAATTGACACGGTTTATGACAAAGGGGCCCACCTATCAGGGCCACGTGGCACTCGTTAGGCGCCGCCCCGACACGCCCGTTAACGCCTGCTTACGGCGCCGCTACACGCTTAGGTATCGCTTAGTACCACAGCATGTGTTGGAGATATGCCCAAGAGGCAATAATAGAAGTGGTTATTATTATATCTTTGTGTTTATGATGAATGTTTACATCCCATGCTATAATTGTATTATAAGGAAACACTGATACATGTGTGTTTTGTAAACATAAAAGAGTCCCTAGTAAGCCTCTTGTGGAACTAGCTTGTTGGTTAAATGATGATCATGGTTTCCTGATCATAGACATTGGATGTCATTAATAACAAGGTTATATCATTAGGAGAATGATGTGATGGACACACACCCATAGTAAGCGTAGCATAAGATCAAGTCATTAAGTTCGTATTGCTATAAGCTTTCAAATGCATAGTAACCTAATCCTTCGACCATGAGGTTATGTTAATCACCATCACCGGATGGGTACTTTGATGACATCAAACACCGCTTCATAACTGAGTGGTTATAAAGGTGTCATTGGGTATTCTGAAAGTATGTGTTGAAGCGCATGGACCAAGATTGGGATTTGTCCATCCATATAAAGGATAGATATGCTCTGGGCCCTCTCGGTGGAATATCATCTAGTTATCTTGCAAGCATGTGACTAGGTCACAAGGGATGACATAACATGGAACGAGTAAAGAGTACTTATCAGTAACGAGGAAGAACTAGGTATGGAGATATTGACGATCAAACCTCGGATAAGTAGAATATCGCGTGACAAAGGGAATTGGTTTCGTATGTTAATGGTTCTATCGATCACGAAGTCATCGTTGATTATGTGGGAGCCATTATGGATCTCCAGATCCCGCTGATGGTTATTGATCGGAGAGGTGTCTTCATCATGAATGCATATTCACGAACCGTAGGGTGACACACTTAAGGTTCGAAGTTGTTTTAAGTAGATATGGAATATGCGTTGGAGACCGAATGTTGTTCGGAGTCTCGGATTGGATCCGGGACATCACGAGGAGATCCGAAATTATCCGGAGAATAAGATTCATATATTGGGGATCATTTTCTAAGTTAGGAAATGTTTCGGAGTGTTTGTATGGAGATTCTAGAAGGTTTCGGAATGTTCTGGAAGGTTCTAGGAGATTTCTTGGAGTTTGCTTGAAAACCAAGAAAGGATCAAGGAGTCCTTGTGGGGCAAGACAAGGAGTCGTGGGGGAGGAGGACTCCTCCCCCCCTCCCAATCCGCCGGCCAAGGAGGGAGGGGAGTCCTACTAGGACTCCCCCTCCCATGGCACCTCCCTCCTTTAAATAGAGGGGTGGGGGCGCCACCCCCTTGCCTCCTCCACTTCAAGCCCTAGCCGTCGCCTCTCTCCTCCTTCCTCTCGCCAGGCTTAGGCGAAGCCTGCAGAATTCTCTACTCCACCACCACCACCACACCGTCGTGCTGCTGGGATTCCGTGGAGAAGATCTACTACCTCCGCTCATTTGGAACGGGAGAGGAAGGTGCCGACTCAGACGTGTGACCGATCATGAAGCGGCCGCTGAACGCCGCTGAAGGATCGTCCACACGATCTTGAGATCGGCAAGTGATCGACTACATCAACCACGAGATCCAATCTCGTAACGCTTTCGGATCTACGAGGGTTAGTACAGATCTATCTCGTTGCACATGTCTAATAGATTAGATCTTGGCTTTTATCTAGATTAGATCTGGGTTTTGTTCGTTCTTGCGGTAGAAATTTTTTGTTTTCCATGCTACGAACCCATCAGCGCGTGGATGTCCGTATCTTCCCCCCCTCACTGGCGATAGCGGCGGCGAGCTTGGAGGCGGCAACCTAGGCGACGACGAGCTCGGCGGCGCCAGCGATTTTGAGGCTAGCTCGCGTGGAGGCGTGATTTCAATGCTCCCAATGCCTCGCTCATCGTTACGCCGTCGCTGGCCATATGGGCGTTGTCGGGCAAAGAGCAGCCATCATTGGAAGTCGCCCTTCGTGCAAGAAAGTAAGTTCTCCTACCTCGCCTTCTCCTTGTTTTTATCCATTATTTGCTCAAAGATGTGGTGCACATATAGCATTATTACTGTCAGATTTGGAAGTAATCGTGGTCCATCCTTTAAATTAGATAGGTGAACTTGTTTTTAGTAAATATTAGTTTAGTTGATTGTCAGTTAATTGACCCTATTTAGGAAATTTCATATGTGTTGTCATACATGACTGTAATTCACTATAATTACTTGACTGTAAGGTAATTCACTATAACTACTTGACTGTAATTGACTCTAGTGCTGTTTTTATTTAACTTATGCAGTTTAGATGATGACATATGGGAGATAAGGTTCCATTTCCCTGGGCTAGACAATTTAGAGAGAACATTGGGCCAATCAGACATAACAGTGCTAAATTTGTTAGCACTTGTAGAAGGGCATGGATATGGAACCAACAATAAGATGTATTATGTTGAAGAAAGAGGAAAAGGAAAGACTGGAATGGAGACAATCGACAGTATGCGAAAGGTGTATAAGATGTTGAAGAAATTTGAGGATGACAAGCTGCTCAACATCACTGTACTGGATTCAACTGCCCCATGGCCTGTTGAGTTGAATATTGAAGGCACAGAAGCTCAGTCTTTGCATGAGGATGTTGTGTTTTCAGTTGACAAAGAAGGTGTCACTTATTTTTCAGATGATCAAGTACAAGAACAAGAAATAATCCCTGTTTATGATGATGGTTTTTTCCTAGTAGCTATTGATATTACAGAAGCCTTGTATTTTGGCACACAACAAAGCTCTAATGTACATAAGGGAAAGGTAATTGATGTTGAATGCATTAGTGATGAAGAAGAGGACTGGTTTCAGTACAACACATGTGAATTTAATCCTGAAGAGCAGAATAAAGGAATTGAAGTTGAGCTGGCCTTAATTAGAAAATTGAGGGAGGAGAGGAAACATAGACAACATAATGATGATGAGCATAATATTGTAGTGGGAGCTGAGGTTGACCTTGTTAGGAAATTAAAGGAGCATCAACAACAAAGAGAAGCAGAGGATAATGAGGAGACAGCAATCTTGGAGCTTCTCAATGAATAGAAGAGGCAGAGAGAAGACCCTCTTCTTCATTATGAAGGAGACACTGAGGTTGAGGAGTTCTTCCAGGATGAAGAAGGAGATAAGGACACAGATGTTGAAGAATTATCTGAACCAAACATGTTTGCAAAGAAGTCAGCAAAGAGGCCAGGTCCTACTACTAATTCTCATCATGAGGCTCCTTTTGAAGAACCTTATTATTTTATCCCAAGTGATGATGAGATGTGCAGCCCTAATGAGTTGTGCTCTAATGATGATGATGGATTTGTGTCAAAGTTTGCTGTTAGTTGTGGAAGGAAGAGGAAATTGAAGAAACCAGTCAAGAGGATATGGTATGATCCAAACAAAGCTAACCCCCATGAGCAATTTTGTCTCAAACTTTGCTTCAACTCTGTCTATGATTTTAGAATTGCTCTTAGGACTTACCATATTGCACAACTGAGGAATTATCACTATCATAGAAATAGTAGTGAAAGGATCATTGTTGATTGTACTGAGAGAGGAACCCCTCAGAAATGTCCTTTCTATATATCTGCTTCCAAGATTGCACATGAGAAGACCTTCACAATTAGGAAATTTAGAGCTTTGCATACATGTATACCTAGTGGAGAGAACACCAAGGTCACTATTAATTGGGTAGATCATCAATCTGAGCAGGCTATGAGAGTTGATCCTAATACAACTGTGGATACTCTCATGGACAATGCTAGGCAGAAATGGGGTGTACAAATTCCAAGAAGCAAAGCTTATAGGGCTAGGACTAAAGCATTCAAGTGTGTGATTGGTGATCAAAAGATTCAGTACACACGTCTGAGGGATTATCTGCAGGCTGTGCTTGATACAAATCCAGGAAGCAGGTGTGTGGTGACAACTAAGGAGCTTGTTGAGCATCCTAGCCCAAATCCTAGATTTCATGGGCTGTTTATTTGCCTAAATGCTTCAAAGGAGGGATTTTTAAATGGATGCAGACCCTTTATAGGTAACCTGAATGCTACCTATTTGTTTGGAATAATGGATGTTTCATAATATCAATCTTAGCTAGCTTTCCTTTTGGCTAATTTTTCTTTGTTATGCAATGTAGGTTTGGATGGATGCTTCATAAAGCTCACTACTGGACAACAAATTCTTGCAGCTACTGGAAGGGATGGGAATAACAATATTTTTCCTATTGCCTTTGGTGTAGTTAACAAAGAAGACACTGCTAGCTGGATGTGGTTTTTAACCCAGCTAAAGTATTGCTTAGGAGAGGGTTCTAACTTTGGTAACTATACCATCATCTCTGATAGGCAGAAGGTACTAAACCATTTTTCCAAGTGCATTTATTATTGTAGTATTTCATTGCCATGAACTCTGATAGGCAGAAGGTACTAAACCTTGCTAAACATAATTCTGTAGGGACTGCTCAAAGCAATATCCAGAATATTCCCAAACTCACCACAGAGATATTGTCTTAGGCATATATATGCAAATTTCCAGACAGCTGGTTTCAGAGGAGAAGAACTTAAGAAACACATGTTTGCAGCTTCATATTCATACACTAAAGCTGGTTTTGACCTTGCAATGCAAGCTTTAAAAGATGACTGTGAAGAAGGTTACAATTGGCTAGTTCAAATCCCACCTGAAACTTGGGCTAGGCATTTGTTTGACACAACATGCAAGACATAC
Organism: Avena insularis; assembly: GCA_023614405.1. Lineage (NCBI taxonomy): Eukaryota > Viridiplantae > Streptophyta > Magnoliopsida > Poales > Poaceae > Avena > Avena insularis. Next base: position 441,185,339 of record CM042693.1, read on the forward strand.
CTAGTAGTGAACAACCTCAGTGAGGTTTTTAATAAGATGATCTTGAATGTTAGAAACAAGCCAATTAGAACAATGCTTGAAGGGATAAGAGACAAACTGATGGTGAGGTATAGTGGGATCAGGGAAAATATGGAGAGATCCTATTGGGAAATTACACCTACTTATTCTGAACTCCTGGCAGAATCCAAGAAATATTCTAGGGATTGCATTGCTAAGAACTCTGAGGTTGGTTTATGGCAAGTCACATCTAGGGCTAGAATCCTTGCAGTGGACCTGAGGAAAAAACATGCTCATGCAGGAAATGGAATGTCACAGGGATTCCCTGCAATCATGCAGTGGCTGCAATACTGAAAATTAAGCAACAGCCTGAGGACTATGTGCATGATTTCTTCAAAAAACAAACTTACCTAGCTGCCTACCAGCACTCAATTTACCCTGTACCTGGACCTGATGACTCGACAAGGACAGACACTACAGATATTGATCCTCCAGTCTTTAGAGACAAACCTGGAAGGAAGCAAACAGCAAGGAGGAAAGGAGCATTTGAGGTGCCAGCACCTAGAGATACTTCTAGAATGGGGACAATAACTTGCAGCAATTGCTAGCTCACAGGCCATAGGTACACCACCTGCAATGTTCCATTGAAAGCTCACCTGGCAATTAGGAAACAAATCAACATGGTAATGTGTTTCTACATATGGTTTACTAATTCCCCACCCTATTTGCATTTAGACTGTTTATTAATTCCTCACTTTGTTTATTGTTTGCAGTCACAATGTGCATCTACATCTGGTAGTACAGCAGCAGCACCTCCAAGGCAGCCTGGTACTAGTCCAGCAAGAAGTGCACCAGCTCCTCCAACTGCACCAGCACCTCCAAGTGATGCTACTCCAGCAAGAACTGCACCAACTCCTCCAACTGCACCAGCACCTCCAAGGGATGGTACTCCAGCAAGAACTACACAAGGCACTCCAAGACCTACAGGCCCAAGACCATTCTCTACACCTAGGAGTGCTGCTGAAGGTGGTTCCAGTTCTGCACCAACAAGGCCTGGCAAAAGGCCAACCAAACTAACAGCAAGGATGGCAGGGTACCTTAATGCTGGGAAGCATTCAAGCTACAAGAAGAAGAAATCTGATTATGTCAAGGATGTTTGAAATGTGGGCATGTCCATTTCAAACAATTTGGAACTGACTATGTGTAATACTATGTACTGAATCTTGTTTTAAATGTGGGGAAGAACTTGTTTAAGACTATCCTATTGTCTTCAAAACTATGTATGAATCTTTGTTGTTTAAGACTACCTTTCAATTTGATGGTGATGCTTTCAGTGGTGTTGAATTATGTTTGTTAATATGTCAATAGTGTTGTTTTATGGATGCATTTGACAAACAAAGTTGTCTTCTCGACAACTTAGTATACCTTCTATTAAAGGTGTCTACAAAAGTTGTCGAGACCCCTCGAGGGTTCTCGACAACTTAGTATACCTTCTATTAAAGGTGGCTACAAAAGTTGTCGAGACTCCTCGAGGGTTCTCGACAACTTAGTATACCTTCTATTAAAGGTGGCTACAAAAGTTGTCGAGACCCCTAGAGGGTTCTCGACAACTTAGTATACCTTCTATTAAAGGTGCATTTGACAAACTAGGTAGACCCAAATTGCTACTAGTATTACATAGACCCAAATTATCACAATAAGTTCAACATCCATTACTAGCTTGATATCCATTACCACAATAAGTTCAACATCCATTCTAACAATGGATTGCACAAATAGGTTCTTACACAATACATAGAGTAGGTTCTTACACAACATCCATTCTAACAATGCATTACATAAATGGGCAACAAACTAGGTAGGTACTCCATCACTACTCCATCACTACTCATCACATATTGCTTTGATCCTCTTGATCTTCTCCTTGTTACTGTCAGAGGCATTGAAAAGTTCAAACAGACTGCACTCTAGTTTTTTCTTCTCCTCTTTCAGAGCCTGTTTTTCATCCTCCAACTTCTTCTGTTTCTCCTTATAAACTACTGCTTGGGTTTTCAGCACATTCTTCAATTCTCCATTAGCTTTCTTGTAGACCTCCACTTCATTCTTCAACCCTGCTATGTACTTCTCCATCTGTTCTTCCTATTCAGCCTCACTGTAAATCCTCTTCCTGTTTTCTTCCATAGCCTTCTTGCCATTCTCCTCAAAAAACTTGTTACATTCTACAATAAGGCATGCATGTTTCTTGACAGCTTTTTCCTTCTCTTCAGCAAGATCCTTCAGCATCTTGGAACTCTCATACCTCTCTTCAATTCTTGCACTATTACTTTCATTGTACATTTCCCACAACCTGGCCAAGGAATTCTTCATAGTGTCAGGCCACTCTGGATCTACCCAACTATGAAATCCACAATTATTGACCTGCTGTGCAAGGATTAAAACCCAGATCAGTCTAGATATATGAGTTCATGTCCTTGTAAACAAAACAACAATTGTAGTGGGCTTATACTACCTACATGTTTAGAGCTAAGATGATGGTTACTATATAATAACAAGAACAGTTCTATCCATTAATGTTCTAAATAAGATGATGGTTCCACATCAACTGAACTAGATGATGTTCTAAACAAGATGATGGTTCCACATTAACTAAGCATTCCATTTAACTAAGCTAAGAGTCTGGTCATTATATAAGCAGAGATGGTTCCACATTAACTAAGCATTCCATATCAACTGATGTTGGTTCTGGTCACTAAGCATTACATACAAGAAGATGATGATTGCAGCAACAATTTCCATATTACTTAGCTTAAGAAAACTTACATGTCCTACTTGACACAGATAGAACTTTCTGCCTGTGTTGTACCCTTCAAATGCAACACATTTGCGCAGTGGCAACTTGTGGCCACTACAGAGCTCAGGGAAATCATGAGCGATTCCATAGAATGTTGGGTCATCAGTAGTAGCAAGAGCATGGTCAAGCGCAGTGAATTCCTAATCGAAGAGGAAATTGAGTTTAATCCATGGGAATCTGGGGAAATCGAAGAAATCCCAAATCGACCGAAACCCTAACCCTAAATCGCTGGAGGAATCAGAGCTCTTACCTCTAAAATGCTCCCGCTGGAGGAGGACCCGTCATGCCAGCTGGGCATGGCGACGACGGCGGTGTCGAGGCGCAGGCGGACGGCGGCGGCAAGCGGCGGCAGCGACGCAGCACCGAGCTCAGGAAGAAGACAGTGGGAGTAGGGCGGAGACTGAGGTCCACGCCGAGGTGGGCCCCACTTAAGAGCGACGCCGGTAACGGCCGTTAACGGGCGTGTCGGGGCGGCGCCTAACGAGCGCCACGTGGCCCTGACAGGTGGGCCTCTTTGTCATAAACTGTATCAATTCGCCATCAGACAGCGATCAGTCTTTTTTACGACAACTTGAATTCAATCTGGTAGTTTTCCGTGATTTGAAAGGCGACTGGTATGAAATGGGAAAATTGACATGAAAACTGATAGTTTTATGCTATCAACTCTCCCAGTCTCACATGAAGAGTCCACACAAAATATTGCGCCTGACGCTTCTTCTGTCTTGGCCTGCAGAATAATAAGAGGCGTAAGCATCGGTTGGAGGAATTTATTAGCGTCATGCATTGGAAGCACAGGGCGCTTACATGTTTTTTTCTATTTAATCATTTAGATTAATTTCAATAGTACAACTGGCTTGCTGGCTATAAGCTGATCTATAGTCAGCTTATAATTAAGTAGTGCAATAGTTACCTTTAAAGATTTACTATTTTATAAATCATTGGCTCACTCACATACTCTCTCGAAATAGGCTTTCGCCCCGCTATATTAATATAGCAACCACACGATACAACAACGATAGTCTTGCTGGGGCAAACAGCACAAACAAGCCCAAGAGAAAAACAAGAGAAATAACAAAAGGAAGTAATGCCGATAGCGCTAGATCGGCAAAACCGATGATGCCCCGCAACCGCTGCACCCTCTAGAGTAGTCCCACCACGCTCCTATGTCCGAATCGTCGTGTACCAAGCAACACCTTCAATAAGGACTGCGACGATGACGACGTTGTTGCTCGGACATATCCTAGGATTTCTCCCGGTACACGAGTGGGTGGGGAAGGGGTACACCCGACGCCCTTCAGAAGGAATGGCGACGCCCGCGGGCGACACCACGTCGGTGCCAGGTGAGCCGACAAGGATTTCTCCCAACTCCCCAAAAACCACCGCCCGGCCATTCCGAAACACTCCGCCACACTTGCCGCCCACCAACATGCGCCAACACGGTCTTGTCGACACCATTGTCGTATCACCATGGCAAACGTTGTGAAGCCGGCCGGACCGAAAAGAAACATTCGTAGACACGGGGCGGTAGTACCGCAACCACGCTGGAGGGAATAGCCTCCACCGCTGTAGGCAGTAACCGACCAGACACAACAACAAGAGAACACCGGGCCATTGGGGCAAGAAGGCGACAGCGGCGCAGCCACCTGGAGGACATCCTCCACTGCCAATGGCGGGTGCCGACCGGACGCGGCAGCAGGGACATACCAGGCCAAACTGGCCCGGCCGGACCACGATGTGGTCCGTAAAGTCCCCGCCGCTACGCTGCTGCACGTAGGCTACCTTCGCCGCTACCCTCTTGTTCGACGCCATAGACCCAGTCGGGTCTAGATCAGGCCCGTAAATCTTCCGTCGTCGCGCTGTAGTAGAACGTGGCACCGTCCAACCACCCCCATCACAAACATATCCTTGTTCCTATCAGAGGCGGCCAGGTTGAGCTCGACCCTGCCCGCACCGACCCAGATTAGGCCCAAAAGGGCCCAGATCTAGGCCAACAGATTCGTCGTCGGCCAGCCCCGCCACACGCCGCCCACGCCACCAAGGGTCGCACCAACCACCCCGCCACCATCCGCGCAGGCGCCGGAACGCCGCCAGCCTAGAAGCTCCGCCGCCTTGCTGACCTCCCAAGCAGGCCACCATGGCTCGGGTAGAGAAAGGGGGGCCGCCACCGCCAGTTCTAGCGCACCACGCGGGCAACGCCCGACGACGGCAGCGGCAGGTGGGGAGAGGTGGGTGAAGGGCTCGCTCGAACGAAGTTGGAGATCGCCGCTCGGTCGCCTCGCATGGGGAGGCGACACAGGGGCATGTCGTCTTTCGCGGACGTAGATTTCCGGCTCACTCACATACTCACAAAGTGCCTAAGAGCACGCGCAAAAGCTGGCTATTGTATGAGAGCCCACCTCTTTTCTCTCACATCTTCTCTCTCATCTAACTAAGAGCAAGTACAATAAGTCCTAGTCAGCTGGCTATAATGATTAAAATATTATTTCTTTGCCTAGTTGGAAGAGAGAGAAAAGGAGTGGGCTCTTATGCAAGAGCCAGCTCTAGCACGTGCTCCTAGGCACTTTGAGAGAGTGAAAGGTGGGTCATGTAATGCTAAAATAGTATATTTTTATAGTTCACTATTGTACCTGCTAGCTCTAAGTTGGCTATAGATGACATGGCACTTGGCTTATAGCCGGCAGTTTGCTATAATATTATCCTTGCTCTAAGCAAAACATACTAATTAACTAAGTGACTAAGACTTATTGTACTTATTCTAGGCGCCTACGTGAGCACTTTGCACTGTGGATGCTCTTAGAAAGCCGGCTTGTGGGGCATTCCATTCATCCCGATTAACACCAACACCCAAATGGACTGTTAGAAGTTTTCGAGCCACATTATACTCTAGTTAGCTTACGGACCCTCCCTCGGAACTTAACCCACAACGTATATTAAGTGTCTGTACAGTTGATATTGTCCAAGCAAAAGCCAGATAAAGAACTTTTTTTGTATATTGCAATCAGAATTTTATGTACACATGTCTACGGTAGCTATGTTGCTGCCAATACATACCCCCCCCCCCCCCCTCCGTCCTCTTCAAACTTCGACACGACCATTTCGTTTCGAATACCGTACGAGCCTACACGAAGCCTGTATTATCCTCTTAGACATATACTCACCATACACGTATACTCACGCTCAGCTCCCCACGCAGCACGGCCAAGTAGGATGTTTCGTATGCGACCCCTTGGCAGTGAGGAGGCGGCGGCGTGACGCCGAAAGACTCGTCCTCCAGCCTGAATCGGAGGAACCCTGGCGCGGATTCTTCCTCGGGGAGCTTGCTCTCGTCGATGATCCAGAACAGTGAGGCCTCGAAGAAGACGCCGTTTCCCCCAATAATCCTGTCAGGGTAGGGCGGTTGCGCTGTCGTCTCGCGCGAATGCTGGTCTGCCCCGACGGTGAACACCTCCATCCCGAAGTTGTGGTGGTAGCCGCCCGTCGGGAGAGGGTCCATAGCGCCGAAGAAGAAGCGGGTGACCTTGTAGGTGTTGCTGCGGGGGTCGTGGCCGATGCCGAAGACCTGGTGTGGGAGGAACTCGTGGAAGAGGGAAGCTGGTGCTACGCTGTTGGAGCTCGCGGGCAGTGCGAGGAGGCGCCGCGTGGCTAGGTTGAGCACGCGGACCACGGTCTTCGTGGGCACTAGCAGCAGCCCGTCGCAGTGCGAGATGCTGTGTGGCTCGTGTTCCAGGGACAACTCCATGGCGTCCTCGAGGGCCGCGCTCTCCTCCGACGGCGCGTGCAGGCCGACGGTGGTGACGACCTCGTTCAGGCAGTCGTCTACGTGTGTGCTGCTCCACACGAGCAAGCGTGGCGTCTGGGCGCGGAGGTGGACGCGGCGGAACGATGCGTCGTCCGAGATCGTGTCCCGCCAGGCCTTGCAGATGCACCTGAACCGCAGCAGCGACTTGACGGGCAGCCGGGCCATGATCTCCCACACGAGCTCCGGAGGCAGGAACGCCGCCGCCGTCTTGCTTCTCTTCCGCGGCCGTCTCTCGTCGTTCATGGCCTGATGCCCTGATAGATCTGATCTGTCGTGTTGTATTGGGCTCGGTATTGATCTGACCCGCACGAGCAGGTCTTTCTACTTTATTACTTGCAACGAGCCACGCGCAAATATATACTATTTCTTTCCGTTTTTTATTTGGTTGCAACGCCGTATTTTTGACGTACCACAACTCGATTTAAACACGTACTCCCTCTGTTAATGAATAAATGACTTGAGTTTGTTTAGATTCGCATGTATCTATATACTAAAACAACGTGTTCAGATATATACGAATCTAGACAAATACACACACGACAATTTCCATGGAGGCCAGGTGTTGTCAGCGTCGGGGTCAGAGGTCAGGCTTGCCGAGGAGCTTGTTTTAAAGCACATAGTATATATCTCGAGACCCGTTGGATCCGACTCTCGGACCCGGTCTTTCGGATGTGCTCATAGGGTAGGTTGTGCGTGTTTATTGAGGTGAGTGTATGCACGTATTTATGAGTGTCGTTTGTATTGAGTTTCACACAAAAATGAATATTTCCTGATGAGTCTGACAATATTGATTTGATATTAAAAGTCTTGACATTTTTTTACATATTTGATCAAACTTATGTCATTTGACTTTAAAAAAAACTTATGTCATTTGACTTTAAAAAAACTTATGTTACACTTGTATTTTGGCATGGAGACAGCAAGTGATATCTTGGATATATCTTTAAGGTCATTTTTTGACAAACAATATATGGTTCCTGTTGTTAAGATTCCAAATTTCAAAATAGAGCATAAAAGTATTTTCTGAACATTATGATTTTACTATAGAATTTATACATATACATAGAGGTACTAGTGGTCAAAGTCAAAGTAAAAATAAAGTCATGTCCTTACTAGGATTTTCTGAACATTATGATTTTCCCTCGGGCCTCCTCTCTCTTCTCCAGTTCTTCGCTCCCCTAGCATCGCCCTTCTGCCTCAAAATGTTCCTTGCCTCAAGTACATCAACAACTTCTCGACTTCATCCCCTATCCATTCCCTCACCTTTGCAACTCCATCGTCACTTCCCCTCACCACCCAACATCCTCCCCTCTCCACTCCACCCGACCCTCTCCCCCTCTATCTCCTGACGTGGATCAACGACAAGGCGGGATGGAACAGGGACAAGGCTGTGACATGACAAAGATCCCGACGTGGGAAAAATTCATGTTGTGGATGCAAGAGGAGGCATGTAACATTTTTTGCCGATGTCAAGCGACCTGTCAATTCCACATATGTATCCGAGAAGTTACCGCCACCAAGCCGCCGTCGATAGCAAATTCTATGTTACCGCCTCGAGATTGAGGGATTAGGAGTTAGGGTTAGTCATTGCCTCACAAACTTTGCGAGAGCAGAGCAAAGAACCGTTGTTTGGCTTGGATCTTGTCATGATGTTGTTCTTCAGGAGTTGGCACATGAGCTGCATGTAGCCCTTTCTTCTTAATAAAGATCAGTTTTACCCGCAAAAAAAAGAGAGATCCAACCACCCGATCTCCCAACTCGGGAATGACTCCAAGGATCGATTTGAGTCTATGATACCACTACTCGAACTCTAGTTATGGATCGCCCTATGAACTCGTCAGGGGATTTGTGAATCAATTCAAATGGGATGAGCATCTCTTATATTGTTTATCTTAATAGCAACAAACTTTATAGATAATGAAAGCACAAACTATAACCCAAATGTTTTAATATGCGAATGTAGGAATTAGCCCTTTCACAATGCAATGGCTCTCAATACCATATTGTAGCTGAAAGGGAAATGGACGTCGCCTAGAGGGGGGTGAATAGGAGATTTAAAAATATTACGGTTTAGGCTCTAATAAATGCGGAATAAAACTTAACGTTTAACTTATCAAGCCAAAACCTATATCCACTAGGTTCACTAAGTTCACCAACAACCTATGCTAAGCAAGACAAGCAACAAGGTGATAGCAAGATATAATACTTCAAGCACGATGGCTATCACAATATAAATTGCATAAGTAAAGGACTCGGTTGAGAGATAACCGATGGATACGGAGACGATGATTCCCGAAGTTCACTTCCAAAGAAGCTACGTCTCTGTTGGAGAGGTGCGGGGGCACAATGTACTTCGAACGCCACACGTGGCTCACCTCGAGGTGTGGTGGCTCAATGCTCACCCAATGCCACACAAGGCCTCACCCCAAGATGTGAAGGAACGCAACCTACCGACGCCACAAAAGGCTCACCCTATTCTCCCGTGAGCTCGCCACAAAGGCCTACTCACGTTCCACTATGGGACACTTGAGGGCGGTCACCAAACCCTTACAAGGTTGAGACAATCTCCACAACTCAATTGGAGGCTCCCAGCAACAATGCCACAAAGGCTACAAAGCCACAAAAGGCAACAAGGCCACAAAAGGCTACAAGACCACAAAAGGTCAACAATTCAACCACACAACCATCTAGGGTTCCAAGAACCCAAGAGAAACAAGCCCAAGGGCTTGAACTCGCCAAATCTCCGAGGAGAACTCAAACCTATGCACCAAATGCAAGAGGCAAGTCCTTCACTCTCAAATTCCACCAAAGCTACAAAATCTATTGGGAGAATAAGGGAGGAAGAACACAAGAGGAGAACACAAAACTCTCCAAGATCTAGATCCCAAGGATTTCTTCACAAAAAAGGGATTTGATTTGGTGGGGCTTGTAGATCTAGATCTCCTCTCTCAAATCCCTTAAAAAGATGCAAGAATCATAGGAGGAGGAAGGGGGGAGGGCATGCTTTTCAAGGTCAACAATGGAGGAGAGAGAAAGCCAAAAACCAAGAAAGAGCAAGTTGAACCCGAAGGGGAAAGGGGAGCTCCTTTTAAAGGGCTCCCCGATCTGCTGCCATACAGTTCACACGTAGTACCGGTGGGTGTCCGGTACTACCGGTGGCACTCAGCCAACGGTACAAAAACGGCGAAGCGAATGAACACAAAATCGAGGACGACCGGTACTACCGGTGGTAACCGGTACTACCGCCCAAGATTCCGACTGAAGTGCCGACAAATAGCGTAAACCAGGCAGAGAGAGTACTGAACCAAAATTGGGTTTACCGAAAGTTGGGCTAACAGTACTACCGGCAATTGACTAAGCGGTACTACCGGTGGCCCGCCGGAACTACCGGCCAGGCAAAAATTCCAGAACCAAAAATGCCACAACTTTTGCATCCAAACTCCAAACGAGATGAAACCAATTTTGTCCGAAATATTGGGTATCACCAAGGGAGAAAATACCATGAATATATATGTGATATACCTCCCAAGGCGTGGAGCCGAAAAACCCGCAAGATAAAAAACGCAATAAGATATGCAAGGGAAATCCGTTTTTGATGAACTAGAGCTTGTTATGAAGATAACCACAAGCTCTAGATCCTCACATGGACAAGAACCAAACAACAACCAAGAAAGATGATGCTATGTATGCAAAGGTTTGAGCTCTCTCCAAAAGATACGAACGAGTCACCCACTCGAGAGCCCCTCTTGATAGTACGGTTATCTATCCTAAACCCGGTCTCCCAACACTACAAGAGACCGATAAAATAGAAACCCTATTAAGATCATACCTTTGCCTTGAGCATCCCACTTGAGCTTGATGTAGACGATCTTGTCACCTTCAAGATGGAACACCTTTCTTGATTGCACTTGCTTGATGAAGACTTGAGAAATGCTCCCCCATACTCCATGGGGAAACCTCTTCTTTGACCTTGTCTTCATCACTCCATGAACGCCGAGGAGGCAAGCTCCAAGCATGAGATCTTCTAGAGATGGCGCACCGAGAGCTTGCGCATCAATTCTTGATGATGATGTCTTGAAGAAAGCCATGAGGAACTCCATCATCTTATTCTTCCTCTTCTTCTCCTTCTTCTTCTTCTTCAAGACATACTTGATCTTCTTCTTCTACTTGATTCCAATAGGCACAAAGCTCTTGGACAATGCTTCTTCTTTTTCATCCTTGAAACCAACACATGGTCCAAGCGATGCCAATGGATAAACCTACAAGTGAGACTCAATTTGCACATTAGTACATAGAGATTGTCATTAATTACCAAAACCACACATGGGGGCATACATGCCCTTTCAGTAGCCAACTATGTGTTTTAAGAGCTGACTAAGGAAATGTAGTATCTCTTATGTGTAAAATCAAATTGAATTGTATTTAATTGATTTGGGAGTCATTGTTGGAATACTATTTTTTTGCCTATGAACATGTGGAAGAAACATATGATATATCTTTTGGAAAGTTATTTGGCTTGGTGATACATCGTTAGCACATCAATACCCGTCTTTATATAACATTGTGCAACATAAGAATACTTTTGTTACTAATGTTGTTGGACAAACACCACTGGATATTTGTTTCAGGAGGGCGTTAACCAACAACAAACTAAGCAATTGGTTATGTTTATGTCAGTGTCTAATGACGATCGTTTGTTTGGAAACTGGTTCATTCACAATTAAATCTGTACTTAGACTTAATGAATGATAACACGAGATTCTTACGCAAATATCTTTGGAAACTAAAATTTCTGCTTAAGATAAAAAAATTATGTTGTTCCTTAATAACAAGGTCATGTTAACATAAGAGGGACTGGAAGGGGTGTAAAAAGTGTCCCTTCTTTGACTTATTGGAGATCGTTGACCATTTATTTCTCTCATGTCCCTTTATACCTATGGCGCATGATTTACTTTACTTACAATATACCACCAACTACTAATAACACTGCCCCTGCAAAAAAAACTACTAATATCACTGATATTTTTGGTAATTGGCTAAATATGGTTGACAAGAGAAATAATGATAGAGCATGTATTATCGTTTCTGGCTTATGTTGGTCCATATGGGCGTGCCATAATAATATTGTTTCTAATAGGCAAAAGGATAACAATTTGTCAGCTTATTCGGCTCACTACACATTGGATACAACTTTGGTTTCATTTTCTCCCCGTGGATCAGTGGGAAGATATGGATACTGGATGCAAACCTGTTGCTGATGGTTTCTCAAGACTTCTATTTGTGAGCTACTTGATGGTTGCATGCTAGAAGAGTTGAAAGTGGATAGCTTTATGTTGCTTTTCATTTTCTGCTGGTTGATACGTGTCTCAACCTTAACTGATCCATGAATGTAATACTTTAAATTCTCGCAAACTATGCAATAAAAAGGCTGTGTGCCAATTGTTGCAGAGGCCAAGTTCCCCACTTCAAAAAAAAATCTTCTCATTTACTATGGTGCTATATCTTTTTTTTGAGAATCAATCGCTGCGACTTAAATTAACCAAAGAGGTCCAGGCTAAGCCTCATTACAATAAAATATGGCGCCATGCCAAGCCAAGTCTTAGCACACTTATTCTCGCAGCTATACTTTGCTAACAAATGTGCAGCTTCATTCGCGGAGCGCCTCACCGTATGAATCGCGTAATCATTAAAATTCCTAAGTATGGATCTGATCTCCTCCACGATGTGTTCGTGCACCGATCGATCCATTCCTTCGCCCAACAACTTTCTTCCTACTTCCACTGAGTCCGTTTCCAAGACCAACTTTTGTACCTAAATTTCTCTAGCTAGCATCATGGCGCGGCGAGATGCCTGCAGTTCGGCACCTTCGGCATCAGCAAGGTGGGGGGAAATGGACAGCTCCAGCTCTAAAGCTGCCATGGTGATCTCCGATGACCACTCCAGCACCACCACATCCTGAAGACGAAGTAAATGCTCAATCCGCATTAGCCTTGCACCACACGTCGTCCGGTCGGAGCCAGTGCTCCTGGGGTCTTGAAGAGTTTTGCAACAACGTTGGTCATATATATATATATATATCATTCTATTCTTCAATACCTGCGACCGTTTTCCGAGCAACACTCCTGGGATCAGTGATCTGTTTAACCTCCCCAAGCGTTGTTCCTAGCGAGCTAGAGATTACACAGGAACAAAATCATCAAGGCGTTATCCTCCTCTTTTCCCTTCCCTAGCCGGTCCAACATCCACCACTTTAGCTCATAATGGCCCATCTTAGTGGGTAGTCCCAGGTACTTTTCAAATAAGGCCTCACTCTGGATTCCTATCACCCCCTATAGGTGATGCTTCAAACTATACTCACACCTGTCCCCAAAATATACCGAGGATTTTTCCAAGTTCACCTTTTGACCAGAGCTAGATTCATAATCCTCTAGCACAGACTTTAAAGTTTGCATACTACTCTCACTCGCTTCCAAAAAAACAATACTATCATCCGCGAACAGAAGGTGGGTTGTAACTACCTCGGTGAATTACGCTCTTAGTTACATGCCTGGATGAGCAAAAGGGGTTAAAATAGTACGGTGGGGCCCAGGGGCCACTCACAGGTAGACCTTTCGGCTGTCCTAACCACTTTCAGAACATCGGGACAAGAACGAGCGGCGTAATCGGCAGGCGAAGGGATCAACTACATACACAAGTGAGTATGTATGCAAGCCACATACAACAGTTCTCAGAGCCATTCCATCTAAAAGAAATAGAAATATTGCAACGCCATACGGCAAGATCCAAATATCCTAGATAGATATAATAGTTTAGGATATCTCCTCATACATCAAACATCAGAGTATCAGGCGGAAGCGAAAAACAAGATCCGAGTACGGATAAGAAGCAAATCGGCATAAGATGCCACATAAATAAACACATCCCGCCCACAGATCTCACGGATCCCCGTTCCCGGAATCTCTACACCGAGTGGTCGTTGCCAACGTCATCCGGCTCCTCCACCCAGTATCCATCTTGCGAGTACACCTGTTCATCTGAATCAAACAATTTATCGTGTGAGACCCTAGGGGTACTCAGCAAGCCTTTATGTCTCTAAAGGGGACACAACCTGGGGTGACGCAATTGCAGCAAAAGATAATAACTAACAAGCCTAAAGATACCCGCTAACCACCCGCCTAACCAATGATAGACGGATGTCTGTTAATTAAGAACAACAGTTATAACAGTATAATTAACAGATCCATCCTCCTTCTCGCTTACCAACGAGAAAGCGGACGAGCAACCCATCCGTTGGAAGTTTTATTAACCATTCCATGAGTATTGCACTATTTACTAGTCAAGTACTTAGTCAAATTAAAAGCGGTACTTTAGTTATACTTGTCTATGATCGAGAAACTGTGCTCCAAGTCGTCCATAACCGCGGACACGGCTTCAGAAGATTTACCTGCAGGGTGCACAAATAGCAACACACACTCGATCAACCTCGGAAAAACCAAATCAAAACCCAACGAGGCATTCACGACAAAGCGATCACAGGATTCAGAAATGTTTCAGGGGGGCACCCCATTAAGCTACCCACAACGAAGTTGGCCGGCTCCGAGACGGACCCAAGGTTTGCGTCAATGGCTATAAACGACTGGGAACCCGAAAGTGTGACTGGGCTTGTCGATACCGCGAAAACACTCCGCATCCAGAATAAAGACAGTGCTCCTCGCACAATCTTAAATAAAGCAGTAAAACATGGCATAAGTACAGGATAGTAATAAAGCCCCAAACTACTTTGTGGCCCTAAGAAATAAGAATGAATCAAGCTCTGGCTCAGGGGGGGTCCATAAGGCCTCCCGGATGTGGATAGTGCGAATAGTCAAGGGACAGGAATCAAGTACTCGGGGTCCTACGGGACACAAGTGAGCATGAAGAACCAACTAGCAGATATTGCTCACCGGTGCCACTTTCATTAGTTATACCATTACTACTCAGGTTAAGTTGTTTAGGTACCTCGTTATCCATCAGACTCTTACATACCCTACACATGCTGTTCTATGACCCGCATGGCTCAAACAACTCCTGTAGTGATGGCTCATGGGATGGAGGAACAAGCTTCGGTGGGGTTTAAAAGTAAAGATCGCAAAGATTTGGGATTCAATTTAATGCAACCGCGACTCAATGATGCAAGAATAAGATAGAGGCAATAGGTACTATATGTATGCAAGCATGTGGTAGTGCTTGCCTGGCAGCTCAGTTGAAGCGAGAGTTGGATCTGGGTAGTGCTCCTGGGATTCCTGATATATCCCCTGCTCAGCGTCTATTCGAAGAAGAACCAAACAAACAAGGGCCAACATAAATAACGTGCACAAGCATATGTATTGAAATGCGACAAGCAAACAAGCATGCCATGATGAATGATACACAATTGCATGGCAATAAAGTAGCATGGCATGGGTGAGGTGTGGGGTACAAGATTAAAGCATTTTATTAAGTTTTTAGTACGGTTTGCTCTCATAACACTTCCTGTATACTTATTATTTATATGATGCATGCTGCAATTCAGAACATGGAATGCATAGATAGAACGGGCTCGTCGCGTTGATCGATTTAGACATATTATTTGTTAAATTTGGAGTTATAAAACTTAAGTTATTAATTAATTAAGAAAAAGAGCATTTTATTGTAATTTTAATCATCTCAAAATTTTAAAATGCTCAAATGATATTTTGAAGGGCATATTTGAAATCCTCACATTTTTCTGATTCAAAAATATATATCATATGTACTATTTGGATTTATAATTTAAAAGTTATTTAAAACAGAAATTAAATCATTTATAAAACATTTTCTGAAATTGTTTTATTTAAAACAGAAATCATACAGACTTTTTGTACTCGGAGGAACTTAGCCCGTGCCATCGACGCTGGTCCAGCCATTGAGTCAAGACTGTGTGGGCACTGGTTTGGGTCACCAGACCCACGGGAGTTTACCTGCAAACCGATCGACCCGCCAGTATCGGGCACATCACACTGCCAGCCGGCAGTGATCTTGGCAGCGCCATAAAAGCGAAAAGCCCGGGTCCCTAATCAGAAACGGCAAGGAGTATGACAGTGGGCCTCTTGGGACTGGGGTTGAGGCGAAAAGGGCAGGGTCTTTCGCAAAACGATGACGACAAGGACTGTCGGCCGCTACCGCCACAGAGATCGTGGATCGCGGAGTTCTGACGACGATGGCGACTAAACGGTGGCGAATCTCGCCAAGCCACAAAAAGGAAAAACGCAGAGGGTTGTGCGGGCTACCATTTTCGTTTAGCAAGCTCGCACGGAGGCGGCCTACAGCGCGCGGGGCACGATGAAGAACAGAGGCGGGATGGAAGCTGCTGCAGCTGCTGCTGTCGGATAGCACACGCACGCGACTGAAACTCGACAGAGTAGCCGCGCGGTGGAGCTAGCTACCTTGGCGAGATTACAGCACGCCTCTCCACGGAATCGAGCATGCGACGGCTCATTGAGAGCTAGAACTACAAAGGCGAGGTTCCCTTGGTTTGGCTGGAGGTGCACTGAGGAATTGGCTAGATCTCGAAGAACAGGGAACAGAAAACAGGACGTCATGCTTGTGGTGGCGGTCTGTGCCGGCGACGACGAGCGGCACAACGAGCGGCACAACGAGCGGCGGCGCGGGAATCTGCTGGAGGCGTGTCAAGGGAGGCGTGAGGAGGCGATGCTGCTCCACAAGTTCCCGCCACGCGTGGGGAGGCCGGCGGGGTGATGTGCTGCACAGACACACACTCGCGCGTGTTGATACTACTAGCGGCGGCTATAGCGGCGCGCGCAGAGCGCTCGACGGAGGGATCTACGGCGAGAGGCAAGTAGGGGATGCACGTCCTCATCTAGGGGTTATAAGCGCTCACCAGGACATCAACTAGCAAGCCCCGCTTGCTGGGATGGAGAAGATCGCTAGGGGTGGTCGCGCTCCGGTTGATGCCGGTGCTCGCGGACATGGCGGCGCTGCTCCTTCTCTGGTGTGTTCCGGCGAGGCTGGGTGGTACCAAGAGTAAGAAGAGGAGGTGCAGGAACAAACTAGACTACTGGTGCTTGGAGATCCTCAAACCGACGAGGATAGGGAGTAGATGGAGGTAGGGTTTTGAGGAGGTGTGGAGGTGGCCATGGCCAAGCTTGGGAAGGAGGGAGGATGAAGAGGGGTTGTTGGGTAGATAAGGAGGAGGCAGGGCCAGCACATGGGGTGGTTGCTTTTTGAAAAAGAGGAGCTCGGTGGTGGGGTGCTTCTCTCCTTCTTTCTCTTTTGCTTGGTCAAGATCTAAAGGGTGAGAGAGGAACATCTGGGAGGGGTTGGTCTTGTTTGTTTGCCAAGAAAAGGAAGGGGTGGTGGTGATTGGGTCTCCACTTCACAAACAAGCACATACACGCACATGTATGCAACATGTGTATAGCACACACACAAGCACCAAATGCAACTCAAATAAAAGATGGAAAGGAAGAAGGTGTAAATCTTGCATGGCCATGCATGGGAACTCAAGGGCCACTTTATATTTGTAAAAACAAATATAATTCACAAGGGCACTATATTGTGATGCATGCATTCAAATTTGAACCAAGGCCAAACAAGAAGCTTAAAGTTTGATTCCTTATATGGTATGGATGAAAATAAGCATAGATGAATATAAATGGCTATACTAGTATGTGGTTCCACTAGATGATTATTTAGCCACAATTATATTTAAGCATGCTCGATTGTTCAAAACAAACCCTATGGAATATATATGAAGTATTCTACTCACATGGCATGCGAAGGTGGCCATGAGGCTCCACATATTGATTCTGGTGAAGACAACATATATCATATATGGGAGCATGTAGAAGTAGAAGTGGATCCATCTTAACACACATGAGCTAGATGTAAATATTGATAGAAAGGCAAGGGCTCACATATAGTTGGATGGTGGAATTATAGGGTGGTGACAAAGAAAAGTGGTGGAGTTAATAAAAGATATGCCCCCAACTCAACTTGGGCATCCAGCATTTATCAACAACCAAATACAATGTATCAAGAGACAACTATAATTAATAATGCATATGAGATAAGAACCAAATGAAAAGGGTTTTATATGATGCTCAAATGCAAGAAGGCATGATGACATGAGCATAATATAATTATGATGCAACAATTATATGTAGGAAGTAGCAATTATATAGACTAGGCTAGTAGCATTGCAATTGTTAGACAATTGGGATGCTACATGGGTGACGTGAGGGCCATGTGCCCCAAGCATTACCCCTCTAGTCCGGTTCTCCTCTTGTGCTTTCTTGAGTAGCGCCGAAAATCCCTCTACACAGAAAAGAAACAAGTACGGCGATATCGGGTCGCCTTGCCGAAGGCCCCGGAGGAAAAGAAACATTTGAAATACCACCGTTGAGCTTCACTGAAAACCGGACAGAAGTTACACACCTCATAATAATATCGACCCAGCTCCTGGCGAAACCCATTTTCAACATCATCCGCTCCAAGAAAATCCACGTGACACGGTCATACGCCTTAACCATATCAAGTTTGACGGCACACAATGGTGTTTTCTTCTTCCTTGTTCTGATAGAGTGGACACAATCGTAAGCAATAAAAACACTATCGGTAATGAGTCTATATCAACAGTTTCTTTATTACGTAAAAACGATGGAAACTGAGTTGTACTCCCTCGACCACAAATATTTGACTAGAAATTTCAGTGAAAAATCAAAAACTTACTAAGTTTAAATATGTTGAAGGAATATCAACGACTACAATGTTTAATAGATACATTATGAGAATATATCTTTTTTTTTGCTAAATATGAGAATACTTGTAGTGTACCTATTTCTTGACATGTCTTATGGTATATCTATTGATATTTATTTAGATGGCAATATTTTTGTATAAAAATTCTTGAATCTTGGTTAAATTCATGCACCATTTAGAGCAAGCAATAAACTAATAAAATGTTGAGTGAATCCTGGTCGTTGAGCGACTATCAGATGCGAGGAGCTAGCGACCGTTCGATAACTGAATCGAAGAGAAGACTGAACTTTTGAACACTTCGTCAGATACTTCAGTTCGTCGTGCTGACATCCGGCCACTGACGGCCTCCGCGCCGCCACCAACTTTCTACCAGCTCGGCGCCGCCCCGTTCCCGCCCTACCGAGCCGCTCTCCCGGTCCCGTACCCTGATCTACGCCGCCCCGTTCCCGTCCGCCCACCACTGCCGCCGCTGTCGGAGCTCTCGTAGCGATCTGCCCCGCCCTTCCCGGCACCGACAGCAGCCGCCTTGCCCCGCACGGACGCACCGGACCATCCCGACTCTACCCAAAGGCCTCCATCCAGCTCGCCTGCAACTTCCCTCCATCCCCAACTCAAGGTAATTTTTGTTTCGTGTCCACGCAGGTTGTTTCAGGACTGTCCATGTATGTGTATAGATGTTTACAACATGCCTTAGTTCCTTTTTGATAAATGTATGCTGATAGATAGAGAATGGAAAAAGTATCGGCTAAGCAACATGGGATGCCAACCACTCTGTTGAATTCAAAGAACTATTAATTGTGCCATAAATAGAATTTTGAAGATAAATATTAGATCATTTAAGGACTGACATTGAGGTTATGTTTCATGCTTGTCTAGATATCAGTGTTATGTTTTATCCAATCCCCCTTATATCACAACCATACAGATCCGGCGCCAGGTAGGACCGAGGGGCGAGGCGAAGACTGGAGCGGAAGTCGGCGGCCGCATTTGGTGTTAGAGGGCTGCAGAGGATGCTTGGCAGCTGTGACATAATGTGAAGACATACCGTTGAGCCGCTAATCGCCATTGCCAGAGAAGAGTTGTGATCGTCGAGGTTTGTCACCTTCCTCTCCTGCACGTACCGCGGCCCGTGCCGAACCACCTCTCAAACTCTGAAGTCAACAATGGAGGGTTTCCTCGACAAGCCCCTGAACCCGAACAAGCTCCTCAAAGAGCAGTGAGTCCAAACACTCCCCGCCAATTGCCACCACTTTACTCTCGCCCATACTGTTGTTTCCCACTAACTTGTAAGTATTCCCTCCTTCATGACACAGATTTGTCAGCAACCTGTCCGGGTCGTCCCTTCTGGAGATTGCGGCGCTCTCCACTATTGTGCCGGTGACTGATTAGCTTAGATTCCCAACATTTCCTTATCTGTGTATGTGCACAGCACGGTTGTGACCTGATTTGGTTTCTTTGGTTCGCAGGCGGTGGTGGTTTTAAGGAAATGGAGCAGTGGAGGTCAGTTGGTTAGAGATACTGTAATTGTTATTTATGCTTCCTACCTTTGTATTGCAAGGTATAGAATCCTTTTGTGCAACAAATGGGCAAGTGAGAGAAGGTGATATGAGTGAAAAGTGGAATCTCAAGTTACAAGTATGGTGCAGTTTTGCGCATTTAGTGTTTTGATCTTTTGATCATAAATGTGTATGCTATGAGATTCAACCATCCAGCCCAAATCCTTTCATGTCCCAGCACCTATATAGATATTTTTTTACTTCACCATGGTAAACTAGCATGCCATCTACTTCTAAATTTTGCTAGCATCTGATGCTAGCTATGCCATGGCATTCTTTTCAGCTTTTCAATGTTTTTCTTTACTCTGATGGAATTTTGAATTTATTCAGCATAACACAGGCTTCTTTAACTTTCATGTATGGAGTACGTCTGACAGAGCTCGCTGCTTCCTTGTGTCTATCTTATTTTAGATAATATCAGAAGTGATTTAGTGAAGAAAAATGATGACGCTCTTCGTGGTCATAAATATTGGGTGTATTACTTTTCAGCGTTGGCTATAGACTATATCACAGTTGTATTGCCAATACTTCTGATTTTCACGGCAAGTACTCTCATCGATGCATTTTGATGTGCTTACAGTGATGAAATTGTTAAACAACATAAATCGGGGAATTTGCAGAGCACAAGCTTATGCTGAACTATTCAGTTATCATTTACTAATCTTTGGAAGAACTTTAACAATTTTAACTCGAAGTGAACTAGTGAAGTGAACAAGTGGTTATTCCTTTGGTTTGTTGCAGGCCTTAGCTGAATGGACCTATATCTGTGCAATTTTTCTTGTAATTGTGATATCTATCTACATCATGTTTAAAAGGTATTTGGTATTAGTTATTACTCCTAGTTTTGTTACTCCCTCTGATCCATATTAACGTTCTCAGATTTGTCTAGATTCAAATGTATCTAGTCATGTTTTAGTGCTAGATACATCCGAATCTAGACAAATCTGAGAACATTAATTTGGATCGGAGGGAGTACCATGTTCCTATTTTCCAGTCCTAAAGTTCACTTCTGATTTTTCCTTTTTGTGACACATGATCCAAGCTGACCTCAAATAATGTAATACTGCATTTTTAGATCTCAGTCTCATCTCAAGTCTCGACAACCTAACCTTCCTTCGCTCAGGACAGACATATCTTCTTACCGAGTGTCAGTGGTAATATAAAATTTTATTGATTATAATAATATCACCCTTTCAGAATTACTAGAGATGTACCAGTACTATTGCGGTATTGCCTTAATGGTGACTGCTCTTTGTAGGTTTTAGTGACATGCTTGTCCATACTGGCCGTGGACTTCAAAATATTCCCTAGACGGTATGCCAAGGCTGAAACATATGGTTGCGGCATTGTAAGTTGTATCTCCTAGGAAATTTCCCTGGTTATCCTCAGTTTTATAATCACCATGCCAAGTATTGCACATGATCATGAACTGGCTGTGCAAAAATTGGGAGCAATGCAAATTGTGCTTTAGAGATTTGATATGATCTTCTCTGGGTTGCTAATGATTACAGCTTCATTCGGTTGCTTAAATGAATCTATGCTTAGTCATGGACTTATAGTGTTATCTGTTGTTATCTTTGTTGATTGCCAGTCAGTTTTCAATGTGTTTCCCTGTCATGGTCCCTGACCACTGTTCATTATAGTTTCAGGAGTTAACAAAAGCTTCTCGTTTACAAAATATCTTGCTTTCATTTTTTAGTCACCAATCTAGTTATTAATGTTTTGTCAATCTGTGTCTCGCTTCGTGTGATTTGGATTGTGTTCGCCATTTATTTTGACACCCATCTTCTGTTAATTTCAAAGCTCAAAAATCTGATCTGTATTTCATTCCTGCGTAATGATTAAGATATTGCCTCATGGCCTAACAGATGGATCTTGGAGTAGGTTCTTTTGTGGTGGCTAATGCACTGGTATCTAGACAAGCACGAAACATAACCTCAATGTAAGTTCTTAAATGATCTCATTTATCTTACAAAAAATCACATTTATGGGTTAATAAGTAGATCTTTACATTCAACATGATGCACTGCACGTCATGTGCCAGGATTCTCATCTGGTTCCTCTGAAGTGCTATCTAGTATAAAATGGTTGCTTTATCATCACCTCCAGTTTCTAGTTATATTTTTTCACAAGAGTAACTCATATGAATACTGAAGCTCAAGATAAAGGGCAAACCTAGTATGAGAAAGTTGATTTCACGTTCTGCAGAAATGAATCTTATATTTTTGTGGTAAGAATTATTCATAGGGTTTGATACGTCATCCTGAAGGAGCTTTATCTCAACTAATATTGTTACCACATAAGTTATGTCCTATTTAATTATTTATAATCTAAAAACTAATATTGTTACCATTGGATGTAGGGGCTTTTAGGAACCTAGAAGCTTTAGTTACACGCCGACTCAACTTTATCACTTTGGAGTTATCTATTTCCCAAAATAATGTAATTTTACATATTTGCCATTAGTCTGAAGCCTAGCTCAACTTCTCCTATCATTTTCTTTCCATTTTACACATTTGCTACTGTTCTGTTAAGTGGTATTTTACATCTGACCAATAGGTTGACCGGCTTCACATGTCAATACTTCTCCAGAAAGGACTGATTTGCCCTCTTCTTCTCCCATCTTTCTTTCCTCTGCTTCCTTGCTTTCCAAAGTTGGCCGGAGCCACCTTGCCGGAGTGGGTTACCATGCTCGGGCGCCCTACAGTGTCATTGAGCTTCTCCTTCATGGCCCTGGGTGTCTGCATCCTGGCAAGCAGAGGGGATCTCCTACCAGGCTACACCATGCCTCTGGGCTTCTCATGCCACTCACGAGAACATGCACCCAGGCAAACGGTGGTGAACAACGGCTCTCCATGGCCTGCTCCTTCTGCCAGGAGATTGGCAATGATTGCATGAGCTCAAGCTGCCACAACGCCCCTTGAGAAATCCTTGCGCCAGCCGGGCAGACGATCTTGGTGAGTGGTGGCAACAACACGAGCTCCTGATGGCCTACATGCAGTTAAGTGCTGAGGAGAGGGTCAGCATTAGGAGAGTGGGGCAGCACCACATATGAGTGGTCTGCCAGCCATTTGGAAGTGGTGTGGGGTGCGCCAGGAGTCGGAGCGTATGAGCCATCCTAGGTCTATAAGCATAATGGACATATGTGTAACATCAAAAAACTAGGGGCAAAAGCTGAATTACGCTTCGGACTAATGGCATATGTGATATGTGTAAAATTCCCATTTTAGTATTGCATACTGAGTTCTTTTTTCTTATTCAAACTGTGATATAAAGTATTAAAATTGTGTATGCAAAATCTTAGCTTTGTTAGTTCATTGAGAATGAAGAAAACTATTAACTTTCAAGATAAGATGATGGTCATCTCTCCTTTCTAGTGAGATCTGTTCAGCAACTTTCTGCACCTTCTCTGTTTCCATGTAGGGGGTATCGGTTTGTTAAGCGCTGCTTGTTAAGTTTTCTTTCCCCAAATAGATTTCAGACTTGGTACTATTTCTCATATAGGTGAAATTTATCAATGTACTGACAAAATATCCGTGTTTGTCAAATATTATCACCAGAAAGTACAATTACTCTAACAGACCCAACTGTTTGAATTCTTTCTTTTTCTTTGGAAGATAACTGTAGTTTCTGAATGACACTATTCTACCACATAGTATTCTTTATCTTACAGTAGGCCTTCTATTTCTTAGGAAATGGAAGTCAGCGTTGAAGTCCATAAGTCCTCTAGTATTTCTTGGCTTTGCTCGTCTGATCTCCACATCAGGCGTTGATTATCAGGTATTTTCTTCTCTGTGCCAATTACTGAAATGACACATTCGTCATAACTTGTCGCCTGCAATGTAATGAAACATTATCATGTAATGCCATTTGTGCGAAGTTAAAATTTCCGTTGTCTTTTCTGGCCCCTGCTAATTACCATGTTTTCATTTCCTTGTTTTCCAGATAGCGATACAACAGTTACTTATAACATGTTTAACCTTGTGTAGTAACTGAAATGGGGTGATTGGGTTTCAGTTTATAGGGATAATCCAAATTTAATAATGGAAGTCGAGTAATTTGATTGCAGTTTGCAGGGCACTTCAAAGTTGTTTAGTCAAATTTTCCATATTACAAGGCTATCTTCCTGAAGATGCATGTTCTGTTTGTTACCTTGTAGGTCCATGTAGGAGAATACGGTGTGCATTGGAACTTCTTTTTCACTCTTGCGGCCATTTCTATCCTTACATCCATTATCAGGATTCATCCTAAATACTGTGGGATTGTTGGTATGCTTGTTCTTGCAGGTACTAACAGCTCTAGTTTGATAGTTTGGTTAGAAGGCTTAAAAAGTGCAATGATCCTTCTTTTCAAGAGTTAATTGCTCTTATCTGTTTTCTACAGGATACCAAGTATGGCTAAATGTTGGATTGAATGAGTACCTCATTTCTAATGAGAGAAGTGCTGATATCATCAGCCAGAATAAGGAAGGCGTGTATAGCATATTTGGTAAAAATACTTTTGTGCACATGGTTTCTTTGTCATTTCTTTGCTTAAGGCGGTGAGGAACATAGATCATTTCAAGTTTGTTTTTTTGCTAGTCGGACGAAATACCATTGCTGATACAGGTGTTATGCTGGGTTTACCAGCTCATGATTACAACCAAACTAATAACCTCAGGAATGAGAAGCCACAAAACAAAAATATACGCAGTTTAAATTACAGCCAACTTATCACCAGGATAAAAATAGCTATACATAACACTGCCACTAAGAACAGAACAGACATCTATACAAGATAATCCAATCAGCGCATGCCTGTGCTTCTTGCAATATCCTAATGTTGTGCTTGAAGATCCTGCAGAATGGAAGGGCACACCACTCCAGTTCTCCTTTGTTGTGCCACATTGCCAACTGGCTGAATAAAGGATAGAATTTCAATATGCGTGAGTAAGAGAGCAGCTTAGCTTATTTTATGAAACATAATCATTGCAGCTAAGCCACAAACACCAGAGAGCACTGTTAATTTGATCTCTTGTTTTGCTTTCTCTCACAAGTCTGATAGCCTCAAACAAAAAAAACTAAAAGGTAAACTGCTTGAATTTTGGCAGACACATGCACGCGTATGTTGGTATTTTGCATGCATGTCTGGCTAACATAGTTTCTCTTTCTATTCTTTTGTTTATGTTTTTTATTTTTTAATATCTCCTCCTTGCATGCCCTTCTGTCGTTATCGCCTCTTTTTGTCTCTTTCTCCCAAGAACTCTTCCGGTGGCAACATCAGTTAGAGGTTCCTGGGTGAGGGACCACTTCACCTTTCCCACCAATCCATTATCCTGGTTGTAGAGGGTGATCCAGGCACTGTATGGTTTAACATAGAACAGTATGAGGAGTAGAGGGCTATAGATTTAGCGGGTTATGGCGGACGGAGGAGTTTTTGGCTGGTGGTGCGACAAGGCACCACAGGATACGGAGGCCATGTCAAAGGCAGTGGATGCAGAGTACAGCTCCCAAACGTGCTTGAGAAGAATCATCTGGGTGCATGATAAGCCTAACATCATCCAGTTGTGCAATCATTCTATTATTTTATTGCTTTGCTAAGTTTTAATATGCTGATAACCTTTGCTATCGAGTCATTTTATATCTGCATTCTCAATATCACAGATTTGCATACACCACGGTATGCAATCTAATCAGTTTCCTCCTTTGACAGGATACTGGGGTATGTACTTGATTGGTGTTTCTCTAGGTTACTACATGTTCCTTGACATTAGTTTAAAAAGCAAGAGTAGGAGTACTCAAGTGGTAAAAGTATGGGTTCTTGCGGCATCTTTTTGGTAGGAAACAACAATAACAGAAACACCTATGGTTTGGAGTTCTAATGTTTCCTCATTGTTAACACTTTCTTCGATGGCATGTTCTTAGGATTTTGGCGATCATTCTTGACATCTACGTTGAAAGAGTTTCTCGTCGAATGGTATGGCACTAATTAGCTGCACACTTGGCTTTATTTTGTACTCTGGCCTTAAAAACTGTAGATTCATCTTTGAATAAATTTTTATGGTAGTATGTGATGTGGTAGCAGTAGGTTTATGCTATATGGAACACAATATTGTTCTCGTAAGATCTGAATGGACACGTTATGCTTGTTAAGGAACATGTTCAATGATTAAGTCATCTACATAATAAAGGACAAGGTTCGGAGTAAGTAAATCTGAAGTAAGAACGTTTGTTGCTGAGATGTAAACGTTCCAGTCATTCAATGTGATTCTTCCAATATGAAGGAAATATGAACAATTACTTTCCTAGATGACAGGACGAAGATATAATGTGTGCAAACAACTTAATTTTCCTGGTATGTATTCTTCTTGAGAAGTTCAGGATTTTCTTTGTGGTCTTGTGTTGCAAAACATGTACTTCTATGTCCCAAGTTGCCAAATGAAGCACACACCTTTTATGCTTGCTTCGATTCATTAGATGCCGGTAACTTGGCGTATATTACTTCTGAAATATGTACACGGATTACCTTAGTGTTTTTCATACTGAAAAGGTACAAACACTGGTTCTACACTCAAACTCATGTGTGATTCTGGTGAGGAACCTAATTTTGCTCCGTTATTTTCTGAACTAATAATGACTATACCATTTCATTTTGCAGTGCAATTTCGCTTATGTTATGCTTGTGTTTGGCCAGAATTTTCAGGTATTGGTTTTGTCTTTCTCGCTCTTATGAACATATAATGTGCAATCGTTATGAGATTAGGACATCCAGATTAGTCAAATTAGCTTTTCTGTACCCTTCGGGTGATATACTCTTTTGTATGTGCGGATTAACAGTTAAGCCACATGATGAGTCAAAAACACAAGAATAGCGTGCAATTTAAATGGTAGTACCTTCATATTAATTAATAACACCCCCTGAAATTGCATGGATAGTGTTTGTTTCATATTCCATCTTCCTAAATGAGGATGAGATTCAAACTTTTAACTAAAAATAATGTGTACAGCTGGTCCAAAATTATAATTATACCATTCATATACATCATCTAGTATTAATACTTTGATGATGCTTGGAATCTGATATCAGTACTAGGAAAATTAGCAAGATGCACAACTTTCACAAGTCACATGTACGCTACTTGAATACATTTAGAGTAAATTGACCCGTTTCTGTAAGGCTTTAACAACAAGGTAAAAAAAAAAACAATGAAGCCTTTTTTTAGACGAACAATGAAGCTTAATAACCTTTATCATTGTATTGTAACTGTGTATACCTTTTTTTTTTTGGCTCAGGCTCCACTATTGATGATAAATATTATTATTGATCAGGTTATATCTATTCTCACACTAGTGGGGTCCGCCTCAAATGACAAGAACTTGGTTCTTGAAGACGCGTTCAATCAAAATATGCTCGGCGCATTCCTTCTGGTAAGAACATTTGCTGTTATTCTTTGTAGTGATTGCCATAATGAAAATGTCCAGGCTAGTGGACCTGAAATTTGAATCTCTAGCAGAAATATGATTGATTTCTTTAAACAGTCAGTACAAAGGAACTGACATTTACTTCCCTTACAGGCAAATATCCTAACTGGTCTAGTAAATCTCTCGGTTGACACACTTTCTGCCTCTTCCCTCACCGCCTTCATGATTTTGTTAGTATATACCTTCATGTTATGCCTGATTGTTGGCCTTGCTCAGTTTTGTGGTGTTAGGATGAAATTTTGGTGAATTGTGAATTTACCTAGTACTTTGTATGTATTAATTATTTTTTCAGCTTGGAATAAGGCCAAGTTGCTAAGTAATTAGTTATTCCTGTCTGTTGTAAACTCTACCTATGTTCTGGATCTGATTTCTAACATTTTGACTACATGAAAGCATTTCCCAAGAGCTGTGCTAAATTTTCTTTCCATCCCATTTGGAGCCTACATATGTGGTCAATTTCCACAACCATATCCTGGGCAGGCTATATTTACATAGAGGAGGTGGCCATTGCTTAATCACATGGGAATCATTGTGCTGCTGAGATCCAATGTTATAAAGCAAAAGATCACCATTCCTAGTTCTCGATCTCCTTGTGTCAATTTACTTTGTGTGTGCTTGTGTTTGATCTACTACTTGTTGATCTTTTTTTTTTCAAAGATAGTTCTATATCACATTATGAGCCTTCAACATGCTCTTGGAGCGGAAGGAATAGGCTAACCTTCCATCACTCATTGTATCGATGTCTGTCAATCAAATCAAGTGTACAATCAAATCAAGCGTGTAGATTGTTGTCTTCATACCGTGCTAAGTATGGTGAACTTAGCTGATGGATAGCCCGTTTGACAGTCATCAACTTCACGTTGATATCATGTGATCTCCAAGCACCGGCAGCACATACTGCAAATCCAATGTAGAAAGCAGATCTGATTTAAGAGAAGCTATATAGACATTGAATTTAATCACAGAACATGGTGAAACATTGAAACAAGCTTAACACAAATTAGATATGACTATTATGTCACTTCAGAAATTTTAAAAGAGCCAGGTGCACCACAAACCCTGGGAACTATTATGTCACTTCGCAGTTGGGATGTAAGTGCGTTTCAAATGTAAATTACACTTTGTTCAGAAGCCTGAAGAACATATCAGTGGGATTTCAACGTTTCCTTGCACGTATACATGTCCATGTCAAAAACAAACAAATAACAAATGACCGGTCAAGGTAGTGTTACATATTTGCATCTCATGCAGTGAGAATAAAACAATTGACACAATAAAACAACACTATGTACATTCAGGTATTCCGCGACATGCATTGCCCAACATAGTATACATCTCAATGGTGTAGGATTTCATGTGGTTATTTTGTATTGCTCGACTGGGATATGTCTGCTCTCAGCTCCTCTTCGAGCTCATCAAACTCCCACCCACTTATATCTTCAGGGGAGTACCTATTGGACTTGCCAAATTCTAACTCCAACTCTGCAAGCTCCGAATCAGGATGCGGCGTCTGCTCGGATTTCACTGGAGATTTTGGCGAGTCCACATGTGCAGCTTCGGGCGTAGAGGGTGTCTGTGCAGGCGAAGAGCTCGTTTCGGGTCGCTCCTTCGTTGGCACCTTTGCTCTGCGTACTTCGATATCTAGCGTTGGCCTTTCTATAGAATCGAATGCCTTTCTCAGTTTCTCTATCTCAGAAAATAAGCTCCTGACCTCTGGATCATCTCGCCTGAAAAGAAAACAAACAAGATACGTCCAGCTGCAGGGATCAGCAACGATTTGCCACAAAACGAATCATAGGGACGAGATCACGAGAAAGACAAAAAAGCATGCAAAATTTAGTAGTACCTAGAACTGGCCCCTTGTTCGGAATAAAACAGCTTCTTCATGTGATCAGTGATGCTGAAGGCAATTACAATCTGAAAACATTGCAACATCAACAGCAACCCAACTACCCAATGTACTTATTTTAAAAGCAAAGTTGA
This sequence comes from Avena insularis, assembly GCA_023614405.1. Lineage (NCBI taxonomy): Eukaryota > Viridiplantae > Streptophyta > Magnoliopsida > Poales > Poaceae > Avena > Avena insularis. The sequence continues at coordinate 441,214,763 of CM042693.1, forward strand.
ACTTATTCAAAACCATATTTGTTCATGATGTGATTTTTACTGCACAACTACAATTCTAGGGAATAAACACAGATACGTAGGGATGTTTATTTAAAGAGGTTGGTCTTTTTAAAGAATTATTATTTAGCAGTCCAATTATAAAACCAGGTAAGCAACAGTGAATACTCGTTAGGAACCTTTTTTTCAGTTTCCAAATATTCCTCCTCAAGAGATTTCTGTGGGCTTGTCTTTTCCGACACCTCTTCATCTTCAAGTTCTGTTGACTCATCCCTACAACATTTGGTCCAAATCACACAATGGCAAAGTCATTAGGACGTATAATAATTGTATAAAAAAAGATGGTCCATGAGTATATGAAAAGTCTCAAGAAAACAATTGAACAACCTTGAATTTAAGACTGCCAAATTATCCACGTATGTGTGGATCCGCTCAATTGATGGGCTCAGAACTTCCTGTCCAAGGCAGAAGATGCACACAAGACAGTGAATCAAAGACATACTATAATTGTTTAGTGTGTTTGCTAGATGCAGCAAGGGCTTTCAACATTTATGTCCAACCAAGTACCTTGAATGTAGAAAGATGGTATTTCGTCAACTTCATAAAATTGTTTGTGCACCTCTCTAACTCATCACTACGGTCATAAACCAAAAAATAAAGCTGAATTGATTAAGAAATGCAGTACCAGTTTTAATTACAGATTTACAAAATGGTTGCAGTTCGAGGTCAGTATGTGATAATCACTACATACTTTGCTTTCTTTTCATTCTGTTCATCATATGATGACTGAAGCTGCCAGGTATCCTCAAGGAAATTGATCCAAGTCTTGACTACACCAGCCTCCACATTACATGAGGCAATAGTTTTTGAAAGTTCATTCTCCTGATTTAATGCGAGAGAAGAAAACAACAAGCTCATCAATACTTCAACAAAAACAGCGAAAATTGATCTCGTGAAATATTACAGGAAAAAACAAAAAATGGGTCAATCAGAAAAGTGACAGCACCTTTGCTTTTAGGCTAAAGATCATCTGGTTGTTTGCTTCATCAAATTGATCCCTCTCTTCTCTCGTTAGCTTCAGCCGTCCAACAGCAGCATTTAGTGAAATATTGACCTATTGGAGAAACGGAGAAAGGACCTCAAAATTAAAATTAAAGTCTTCCAGTGGCAAATTAATAACAGGACTCCATCAGGGGGACACCTGGCATTTACAATCTACTCTAGAGAGATGTAAATAATGAGATTGATAAGGCCCAGAAGGAGTTTAATGAACAAAAGGAATCTTCCATTGTGTGGGAAAGTATTCATGTTTTCGGAAATCCTCGTTGATGCATACTCTTCTGAAACTCTTTTATCCATAAGACGAAAGAAAAGTTCATGGGATACTTTAAAATTAGCAAACCGGTAAAGATAACTGGTAAACACCTTTATTACAACGTTGCAATTCTAAGATAACCTGTATCAGGCCTTCGCCACTATGGGTTAAAGGCAACTAATGAACAATGGATGGTACATCTGTGTCCATGTCAAACCTAGGACTGGACAAAGTCAACATGAAGATAATAATAAACATCTTGATTGAGGAAAAAGTAAGGTACCTTCTTCAACTGAGCCTCGAGTTCATCCCTTTGTTTCTCCAATTCAGAAATCTCAGCAGTCAAGTCCTATATCAGTGACACATTAAACATATGTTTCTCGATTGGAGCATCAGTAGAATATGTGACAAGCAAAAATTATCCATGTATTCATTTGTATGATGTATGTGTGCCATGTATGGCTGCGTGTTGTACATAAATGGCACGAGAAGTTCTTATTCTCCAAGTGAGCGAACATAGGTAGACATCCTGAGATTTCTTTGTGTTTTCTCTATGTTCTCAATGAAATGAAATGCAAAGCTTTCTTTGCGTTTTCTTAAAAAGTGTGCATGTATGCATTGGCACGAGAAGGGATTATTCTCCACAACATAGGTAGACATCCTAATAGCCTTGTAAAAAAAAATGTAGGCTCAACAAACTATTCAAGTCCACAGTTAGAACTAGGCTCGGTTCAAGCTTGGCCCAAGCTCAAAATTAACAAGCTATTCCATAAAGCTTGTGTGCATGCTCAAGTTTAATTTTCTGTTACTTCAATGGTCATTGGTGGCTTGATGCTACCTCACTCCAATAGTCCATCCTATGTGCAAATTTCCTTTCTTCTGGCCCATCGACTGACTCAGCAGTCAGCAGCTCAAACCCAATTTGTCCAAGAGCTGATGATTTCTTGAGAAATCTTTTTTTTCCTCTGTCCCGTTGGTTCGGAGTGAACTTTCTCCATGAAATTGTGGAAATTAAAGGGCTGGAACAAGCTGAGCTCAGAGTGGAAGTCGTTTTCTTCATTTATTATATACATGATCTCCTTGCTGAGCTTTTAAGAGATGAGCACAACCTCATTCCATTTGCTCCAGCTGAGCTCGAGCCTAACTCTAGCCTCAAACCCCACCGTTGGCTGGTTCGAGCTTGACTTGTTGGAAGCATTTTATCCCAAGGATACTGTGCACATGCATAATGGCTTCCTTACAGAAGGTGTTAAATGCAGTTGTCATGAAATAAGAGAAGTGTCCAAAAAGTGCATAGCTGAAACTAGGTGCTAAAGGAAAATCTATATCTATACCTAATAATAAAGAACAGAGTGTTTCTCCTCGTCCCTACACTTTTTTGGACGGTTTTACCCCTGCAATTTTGGAAATATTACCCACCATGCCACCCATAAGTCAGGTAACGGTTCGTTCTTTTTTTTTCTTTCGTCGGGCCGCCTCAGTGGGTCGAAGGAGCAGGGGCACGCCTAGGAGAACACGTACAAATCAATATTGGATGCTTGTTAGGAGTAGTAAGCTAATCGGATTCTTATGGACGGCCGGGCTCATGCATTATCTATTACCATTTACATGGACTTTCACGTGGTATCAGTTATTTTCTTGGTATCTTTTTTTAAGCAGCATATGTAAGCACAACTTAGTACTGCGCATGGCTCTCCGAAGGACAAAATTAGGGGCTGCAAGTTAGGAGTAGTAAACTACTTGGACTCTTAGGTGAGAGCTCATATGCGTTTTTTCTTTTCTTTGCTTTTTTCTATTTTTTATTTTGCAGAAAAAGAAAAAGGGGTTTAGAAAAGGGGTTTGGAAAAAGAAAAAATCTGCACGCGCCCTCCGCATTAGGCATCTGCAAAGTGAATACGTCTGTCTTCTTTTACGTAAGTCGGTACGAGTGTTAGGATACTATATTTTGGAATATGATTTATCTGAAAATCTACAAATCATGTCAATATAGGTAGTGGAAATAATTTCTAAGTTGCGGCATAGCTCCGTAACCGGTGTGAATAGGTTCGGCCAAGATAAGAAAAACGTCCAGCTCGAGACCGGTGTCATGAGGCAAGACAAAAAATTCTCCGTGCGAATTCGATTGGTCTTCCCAGTGCAACGCACGGGCACTTTTACTAGTCACAACAAAAGTCCTATGTTCTAATATATGAGTTCATATAGGAGTACAAACATATTCTATACCACCATATGAGCTAGGATTCTTACTTTTTCAACTGCACTCACTTCAATCTCCTTTTTGGCACGAAAGTTAAGAGCCTCCTCTTTCTGGCGTCTGGCAGCATGCAAAATAAAATTTGAAGTTCACCTCAAAGTTTTTTGTACAATGAATGGAATAGTTCGAAACAAAAATGCACCAGCAAAATCGAGAAGAACACACAACCATAATAGGGAGCAACATGACAGATACTTCATGGTCTATGAGTTTATGAATTCACCCATAAAAAACATAAACTTTAAGGGATCATCGATAAAGGAACATGAATTTACAAAGTATGCATCAAATAGCATCAAAAGAATCATATAGAAAAAATTGTATGGAAATTCCACCTGTGATCCACAATACGCTTCTCTGCTTTGGAGGATGAATTAGCAAGGGAAGATGCTAAGACCTTCAGTTTGTCAACCTGCAAAGTTTACCAAATGGTATTGTTATTGCAATCCATGCTTCACCAAGTGTGCATATACAAACAACGTTGATGCTGAGTACCAAGTCAATATCAGAAGTCTAAATTAATTAAAATGTAACACGAAAGATGACACCCTTGCGGTGTCAACAATGCACATTGGTAATTGGTCCTTTGGAACCACACAAAACATGTGTGAAACTTTAGCAGAAGAATCAACTTTTACAGTCGTCGCGTCCAAGCGTCCAACAGATATGGGTAATAGTGCATAGTATACAACTATTCATTAGTAAATATATATATCTAAGAAGGAATACAATATAACATAGTCCCATGACTCATCAGATCGATTCTTTTAGTAATTAAGTTCACAGATGAAGTTCTAGGAACAAAAAAAGTAGAAGTATGCACTTTGCAGCGCATAACATTAAAAGATATCCCTACTGGAGATCTTAAGTACTCCCTCCGATCCATAATAAGTAAATGAGCGACACTTACTATGGATCGGAGGGAGTACTACTTTCTCCCAAAAATGCATGTGTGTTTTTGTTCATGTGAACTGCATTTGTTTTCATTGTCCAAAACAGGATAGTTAATTTCAAAACACAAAAATGTCTAGCTTAACATTGATATATAGATCACATAAATACATGCCTTTTGGAAATGGACCTCTGGGGAATCCCCAGCATTAAATGATCTTTTCTTCAGTAGAAGGTCTTCCATTCTAGAGCAGAACCGGACTTCAGTGAGTGCTTCCTTGAAAGACTGGCCAGAGGGGAGAACATGTAACATGTCAAAACAAACTGAACATGTAATACTAACTACTGACTTTGTTTAGAAGAGAACTATTGCCTACAGATGCAGTCAGCATATTTAACATGATCAGTGAAACCATGGTTGGCACTTCCGTTCTGTATAGTCAATTAGTCATTTGCATTTGTTTTCAGGGAGAATCTATCTGCCAGGTGTGCTTCCCTGACCAGAATTCGCTCAATAGGGTAGGATGAAATAAGAAACTCTAATGAAATAGTTCAAGTTCTCAGGCTAAACATGTGCACTGTGCAAATCTGGCAAGTGACAACTCAGGTAAATCAAGAAAACTTCTGTGAATATGTAACACCTCAATGATTGCAACAGCAGTATTTTCCGATACTTTTTCTGGACCTTGAGTTGATTGAACTCGCAATGCCTCCTTCTCACCTAGTTTCTTCCACAATTCTATAGCTTCAGCATCTATCCTGAAGTGAAATTAAGATATTAGAGTAACAACAAAAGAAGTGCTACCCATTGCCTGCAAAAGTAGAGGGAAAAGCACCATAGGAACAGAAAAAAGGAAAACGAGTGTCCAGATTTATGATTCACATCATTGGCAGTTTAGTTGACATTTATGAAACAATTACTGCAAAAATACATGGTGTACATTCATTATAGCAAACAATATTCAGAAGACGCAAAAAATCAGCAAGAAAATCAGAGTTTGACAGCTGGTTAGTACATAAATGCTCACCTCACAATATCAGCACTCCTCTTTAGTCCTGAAATAGCACTCTGGGTAAACTGAAGCAGCTCTTCACGTTTCACCTATATATGTGAAGGAGCATAATATGTTACAATAAGTCAAATTTCTCAAAACTTCACTAACTTGTGCATCACATCAAACTTCTCCTAACGGAGAGACATACAAAATGGGTAATAGTGAACAATTTATGTCCTCTCTCCATAGAAGAGAATAGCCCTAGTCCAGCGACAGTGGAACAGAAATGCATCATCACATTATCGCTCTAGTTCTTCAAGCAATAAGTCACAGCCTCACAGTCTGACATATCAAATGACTGGCCTCATCATCTATGGTCATTGGTCCATTTTCATTGTAATTTCGTAAGAAACCAAAAAGGTCTAATCAAATAACAAAGTCATAACACATCATTTACCCCTTTTGTTAGGGGTCTTGTACGGTTATGAAAATAAAAAAGGTGATAACAAATCATGTGTGGTGTAGAACACAGATCACCCAAAAAGGATATTGTGGAAAAAAAAGGATGAAGGAGTACTTACAAAGAGAAGGGGGAAGCTATGATATATAATTCTACCATTTCAACAGTAAGCAAGAAATGGAGATAAAATAGACAATGAAACTCAATACAGCGGGGAAGAAGAGATCAAGTATATATATGTGTGAATGATAGTTGTAGACTGCAAGTTTGTTGTCAGATACATTACATACTCTGAATAACCACATTTCATCTGTACAAAGTATTACTTTGTAACTTTAGCTTCACGCCGATTTAGTAATTTAAATAGATGGCATAATAAGAGTATAAGACATCCAAGAAACGTACCAAGACTTCATCATGGTAAATTGAGAATGATTTTGCTAAGTCTTGTATACTGCTCATAATTGCATTATTGATTTCTTTCCCTCCTGTAAGACATAGACTAGAGGAAATGACAAATAGTTAAAATGGAAAGGTTTTTGAGATTCAAAAAAAAAAAACTCAGTAAAACGGGAGCAGTAAACTCAAATGCAAGCAGTGGCGTACCTAGTGGGGGTGCCATGGCACCCCCACCAAAAGTACAGAATTTTTTTAGGCTTTTAGCTAGTAGTATTTGGACTAATCGTGACTGAATGCAAATCTTAATGGGGGATTTTTTGAGCTTAGCACCCCCAGTGATTTTATCCTAGATTCGCCACTGCATGCAAGGCCTTCACAACCGATGTGGTTGTTCAGAATATGTGGGAAACCTATAATAACTAGCTTATATTGTTCCATGATTTCATTATATGAATTATCGAGCAAGCATATTTTCTCAGGGATAGTAACACCACATAAAAACCATAAGAAAGTGTTATCTTAATTGTGCATTTTCAGGAAGAATATACAGTATTTAGACCAAATAAACATATAATAATAAAATAAGAATCTTATATCCACACTTTGCAGATGCTATCTCGTAAATAACCATGAAATTCACAGTTAAACACTAAAGTATACAAACAATCCATAAAATTTCAAAGCAGTAAGTTACTCGGTTTTTTCAGAAGATCATATGCTGTATGAATCTGGACCACGAAACTACTAGCATAATCAATACAACTTCGATGCTCTTTTCCCTGTACTACAGTATTTAAGCATATATTCATATTATGCCAACTAAGCAGAAACGGAAATGAGGTTTTAAAGACATTTAAAACCTATTAGATCAATATATCATAAAATTAGCAACACTAAATATAAAGGTAGATCATGTACATAATAAGCCCACCCGAAAATTTCCAAAAGCAGGGAGACCTCTTCTTCATTCGGAGCTTCAAGAACCTGAGCATGAAAAATGCTAGATGAATTACTTAGTCAGATGAACATAATGGTAAATTCAAGCTGGTCAGTTAAAAAATGAATTACTTAGTCAGATGAAGTACTAGATGTTATCTTCACAGCCAGGATAGCATGGCTGAACCAACTCACCATGGACAATGCAATACCCTCGAGTGCTTGGCTATAGAGGAATACATCTCGGAAGTTCATAGGAGCTCCTCCTATGTCAGCATCATAAAACAGAACCTGTGCACGAGAGTCGACGTCAGAAGACACGAAGCATAGCAGACATAGAGCATGGCTATAAACGGACACATAAAAGGCAATGTGACGCGCAGGTGCATACTCTTGCTAATGGTGATTTCGAGATGGTCGGCGGTTCATTTGAAGAGGCACTCTGCGTGGTGCTCCCATCCAAACCTCCGAGTGCAGCCTCGATCTCTTGGAGCGCCCTGAGCCAGCGCCTTAGCACCTGAACCCTCTCGTCCCCGCGCGCCGAAACCGCCGCCTCTTCCAGGCGCTTCACTGTCTTCTTGACACTTTTGTAGTTCTGCATGCTCTGCAAATCACATTAACACACTTGAACAGCTTAGGACAGATTCCGCATGACCATCGTCAGGATTCAAGGCCAGGGCTTGAGTGCAGTACATATGCACTGCCCCCATAGCCATAAAGTCAAAAGCCTGATAAAAGCCCAAATCCCCAAAAGTGTTAACCTTTCTCCCCCTTTGTGGCAACGCATGTGGGACATTAAATCATCCCATTGTTCAGAGATCTCCGCAATCCATACAGGTTAAACTAGCACCATGACAACTCAAATGGCGTTTGAGTTAGCTATTCAGCACAGGAATCGCGCGTTTGACTGACTAATTTTCAGTTCGCATCGCGCCTCCCCGACAGGCAGCAAGTATTTTGATGAACCCGAAGGGGGGTTCCGGGAGGGGGTGGGGGAGCAGGGGCAGCAGCAAAGCGGAGGGGAGGGGGCGCTCACCATGCGATCGTTGAGGATCTTGGTGCCCTCGGCGACGGCCTGGCCGGCGTGGTGGGCGACGGCGTCGGCGTAGCCCAGCACGGCGCGGGTGACGCCGCTGCGGCCGCCCGCCTCGACGGCCTTGCTCACCGCGCTCCGCAGCCACGACGACATCGCGGGATCACGGCGGCAACGGGGGGGGTTCTGCTGGGGGGAGGGCGAGTAGGTGGGCGGGGGGGTTGGACTCTCGTGGTCGCGGCGCCTCTGCGCTATGCTCCTCGCTTGTCTTGTCTTCAGGTAGGGGCTTCAGTTCAGAGTTCAACTGTAGAGGGGGAGTCGGGGAGAGTGCTGGCCTGTGCTTTTTTTTGCCGTTTCCGTCCGTCACATTTTATTTTATTTTAGAAATTACTCCGGTTCTGTCACCGATTAACAAAAAAAAAACTCCATGTAATTTTTTTTAAGACGCAACGTACCGCTCAGACACGATTTAAAATTTGAAACTTTGAATTGGAAAAGGTGGATGATTCATGTAAAGCTTATATATATATATATATATATATATATATACCTGCTCTCTTTTTTAATCTGTTTGCCTTGTGGACTGTGGTGGATCATGAATATCATGATGTACCCTTGTTTATCCATTTCTCCACGTCCGTGCCCATTTCGTAGCAAATTATGATAAGTTTGACCAATACGAGTTCAACAATTAGATTGGTTGTGAGTATGATAGTATTAGTATCACGTACGATATTAGTGTACGATACCATAATACCATGTCTCTAGTGCATTATATCATGTAGCAGTATCATAGTAGTAGTATATTTATTTATTAATTTGTGGAATCTCTATGTAAATTATGTGTACTCCCTCTGATCCGTAATAAGTGTCGCTCATTTTGTACTAAATTAGTACAAACTTTATACTAGATGGAGTATAAGATTTACTTCCATTAGAATTTCTAGTTTTACGTGCTACGATAGGGTATGTATCTACGATACTCTAACCATTTCTTTCTTCATCAATTGTTGTGTCACGTCAGATTTTTACAAACATGGCATAATACTCCCACTATGGCTAGTCTTAAACCTAATTCAATAATTAGACTGAGATACGGCTACTACTTCTATTATGTTAATAATCACATATTTGTTTAGATTCACGTGTATCTACACGTTATGCATGTCTAGATATTGGAACCGGCAGGTGCGGCTCCCAGGAGACGAGAGGCGGCCATTAAAAACCTATCTGGGTTCCTTCCCTCCACCGGTGACGCCATCGGTCCGTTTCGTCTGCGATGGTTAGGGCTTTAGAGGTGTAGCGGATCATGGCCTCTCGCCGGCGGGAGGTTTTCGTTCTTCGTTTAGGCTATTTTCTCGTGTCTTTTTTGGTATGTTGAGGCGACGGCTACATCCCGAAGTCGGAATAAAGTCCTCCACGCTCTATCCTCGCTCTGGTAGTATGCCTAGCGCTGACGGAGGGCGCGTGGAGTCGTGTGTCCGGCTGATCTCCTGGGATCTAGTCGTTTTTTCGTGTTAATTTCATGTCAGTTTCTTCCAATCTACTGATGTCATTATTGATGATGGTTACTGCTTTAGTGCGCTGGTTCTTTGGGACCTTAGCACGACGTATGTCTGTCTACTACAATAAGCTCTACCACGACAAGCTTTGCCCGGATCCGGTGATGGGGGACGAGGACGACGGCGCGCCTTCGGCTCGTGCTAATGTTTGTAGTCTTCGCTAGGTGGTCCATCGATCTATTTGTATTTTTTTATTACTTTAGGCCTCTTTGTACTACTGCTGATGATTATTAATAGATCGGTGAAATTTTCGCAAAAAAAAAGATGTGTATCAATGATAGCTAACGGTTCAAGTAAAAACACACTTAACTCATTCTCATTTCTAAATTATGATGGACAGGAAAAACTACCTCCTCCGTTCTCATATCTATATCTTCTTATAAAATAGACCCCCACTAAGAGTCATTAAATTTTGTCTATCTCAACATGCAGCCTAGCCACGTCCTCTGAGCCATTAGATTTGAAGCATCTCACCATCCACTAATCAGTGCTCGACCTAAACCAAGTCCGTCCTAGAGATATGCCGTGTCCCTGTCCCGTAACAGAGAACGTCTGTACCCCCTCTGGCCATCTGCCCTCTTCCTACGACCCAGCGGTGAGAGCAAGCGAACAGTCATGTTCTTTGGAATTCTAACAAGCTCCTCTTCTTCAGAGTAACCGCACGACTCTTTTTTAAAGACCCCACTGCTGTCCTCTCCTCGCCATCAACGCAAAGCAAAATCACACATGCTTCCCCCTCCAACTTAAACATCCGAGGCCATCAAGAGAGAGACCACGACCGGCGACGCGTCCCTGTTCCGCACACGATCCGCTCGTCAGCGGCTGAAGCGGCGCCTTCACCCGCTTCAGCCGCGACCGGCCTAGGAGGGGCGCGCGAGCGCGATGGCTGTGGTGGCCACTTCGACACATGACATATAGGCACTTGCGCAAGGCGGCGGCGGACTGCATCGCGCTAGACTGATGCATGCCCGTGTACCAGCTAGCGAGGCATGACTGCCGGGCCACTGCTCTCCCGATTCAAGATGGCTTTGTTGGATCCCGGCCGGCCATGAACTGGAACCAGTCTTCATCAAGCGTCTTCGACTATTCCTCTTCTTCTCGAGCCATTCCCAATCGTCTTAGCGTCCTTGGGGAAGTTCGTCGTGGATGCAGAAGTCTGATTGATATGACGACCGGTCGTTCGGCCGTGGCTGCCGGCATCTCCAATTGTAGCTGCTCAAAATTGATGTGACCTCTGCATGCAACTTAACGTTTCTTGTGAATAAGTCTGATTTGATTGAAGAAGTACATTCCGTATTTAATAACAAATCCGAAAATATCAGGTATCATTTGCTTCTCTTTAGCTGTAAATATTCTGATTTTTAGGTCTGGTCCGTAGATTATTGCTCTATATACAGACATGTTCCTTTGTGTTAGGCATAAAAATTCAGGGATTCGTTATCAGCATGTTCCCCTCCTCATGCTACCTCAGTGTCGCCGAATCCATCAGTTCCTTACAGCGTGGGTCAGATATATAACTATTAAAGTGAGGTAATACTCCTACTGATTTTATTGGTTCCTACCGATTTTCCCTAGCTGCAGTAACAATGCCAAAACTATGCTATGAACAGATGCACAAATTTTATGATTATTTTCCCTTCGCTTTCAAGTGAATGTTACAAGTATTTCCTTAACTGCATTCACTATGGAGTAGCTTGGCATCGAGAAAAAAACTATTGTCCACATCAATTTTTGTATGCTCATATATGCTATATCTTACATAGAAATAATTCTCTATCTATAATGGATTTTCCTTGGTTGATTTGTCTAACTCTGCAAGGAAAATTAGTAAGAACTCTGGCGCTAAAATGTTACTTTGTACTATATGCTTAGAATATTTTTTGCATATTTATAAAGAAAAGTATATGTTTCATGTGTCAAATATAGTAAGAACTCTGGCGCTAAAATGTTCCTTTGTACTATATGCTTAGAATATTTTTTGCATATTTATAAAGAAAAGTATATGTTTCATGTGTCAAATACTATTTCATTTACACAATAAAGTATTTAAAGAGATTCCCGCCGCAACGCGCGGGGTATCCTTCTAGTTATATTATACACGTCTCGACTTTGTCTAGATTAACGACATATACAAAAAAAAAATCATTTTGAAAAACCCGGTGCTGCAAATCTGCACTCCTCTATTCGCCACAAGAAAAAGGTCAAATTGAAAAGATCGACCTAACTATTGGTTTGTGACATTTACATCTCGTACGTGTTTATATATGCAACAGGAAAAAAACTCCCAAAAAAACAGAAAATAGATCTCGGATACTAGTACTCTACCAACAGAAGAAAAAAAGACTCCCGACAATGCTTTGGTAATTGAAACCATTGAATCTAGAGGGTTTTCTGCAACTTCATCAGCAGCAATATTCGACGACTGCAGAATTCTTTCCTCAGGATTTAGAGAAATAATATTTGAGAAGTGTCAAAGGGAAGCGAACGGAGTTGCACATGAGCTAGCTAAGCATAGTTTTTTAAATCATTCAGATTGTATTTTGGACGATGAGCCCCCTAGCTTTTTACTTCCTACTAGTATCATAAACGATGTAACTCTTGTCTAAGTGGCTGCAAGTTTTAGACGCACTCTTTTTCCTTACCAGGATACCTAAGGGGACTAGAAGGTTTTAATGAGACGGCTTGCATGCCTAATATATAATTGTTTAAAAAAAAGTACTCTACCAACAATCCTAACCATCGTTTTAAAAAAAAAATGCGGCGATCAGTTACCATTAACTACTCGATCGTGTACATATATCCATCGCCCATCTCCTTGAACCGACCTCTCCTTTTGTCCCTACTAAACCTAGATAGAGATAGATAATCGATCCCTTGTTCTGCTGCAGCGACAAACTCAAGCCCACAACCCAAGCTTACAAGAAATCGAAGCCCCACATCATGGGTAGGCAGAAACCGATGACTGGGATGGACGACGTCGAGAGGCAGGCCATCCATGGAGATCCGGAGGTACTGGGGCAGAAGAACAAGGCCATCCATGGAGATCCGGAGATACTGGAGGAGAAGAACAAGGCCAAGGGAGATTGCTGCTGGTGGTGCGTGGGCGTGACATTTGCCGTCGTCTTCCTGGGCTCGACCGTCCCGGCCCTGCTCCTCCACCTCGACATTCATTACTACGTCGCCGTAGACTCCGTCTCCGGTCTCGACCCGGCGCGGGGCCTCTCGTTCAACCTCACCCTCGGCGTCTCCTCCTGGAGCTTCTGGCCCAAGGTGTGCGTCCAGCCCGGCACGTACGTGGATGTCTCCTACCGCGGCGTCAGGCTTGCCTCGAGCGAGGCCGAGGCCGAGACGGGGCGGCTCTGTACTGTTCGTCCGTGGAAGAAGGCTGCGCAGCGCGTCGCTGCGATTGGGGTGACCGGCGGCGCGGACGTGGGGCAGGTGCTCGACGGACTCGCGGCGGAGATGAAGCAAGAGGTGGCGGTGTTCGACGTCGCGTTGCACCTCCCGGCGGGGTCGTATGGCATGTCGGGGTTGTCGTACGACGGTGAGAGTTGCGTGTCTGAGTGCGGGGGTCGGCGGGTCGGCGCCGCCGCCGCGTGGTGCGTTGCCCCGAACCAGATGCCTGAGTTAAACATGTAGTAGTAGGATGTTAATTGATTCCCGTTTTTTTTTTTGTAGAGATATTTGCCTGAGTTAGGCATCCATGTTCTAGGACATTAATTGTGTTCTCGCCTTCTCGTGTACCAGGTGTTGCTTTCGTTTGGAAATTTTCCAAACGAGGGCCAGACTGCCAGTTCATCCATAGAATTCCCGTAGCAGTTCTGATTTGGCCGGTCGCGCGCCTATAATGGCGATCTATCCTTCCGACGACCACTGTCCTGGTCTCTCTCCTTCCTGCTCCAAGAAAAGTCCTCGATCGGTGATCGGAGCAGCGGCATTATCTGTCTCAAGTAGCCGACTTTTAGCACGGGGTGAGGTCGCCGAGAGCTAGCTAGCTTATATTAGTTAAATCATCGAGTTCAATTATGCTCTAGCAGTCTTGCTTAGTTGAATCCTGGGGCCGTAGGCCCGAAACCCGGACGCCCCAAAAAAATAGACCGTCGACCCTGCCCGCTCCCGCGAGCGGCAGGCCGAACCCACGTGGGCCGCCACCTTCCACAACCTCCCCGCTCCTCCTCCTCGCCGCCGCTAGGGTACTGCTCCGGGCGAAACCCCGGGAGCGTCGGCGGCGACGGGGCCTCCTTCCCCTCTCGACGCGGGCGGCTGCTGTCGGCGGGGGCGCGGTGTTGTGCGTGGGGCACGGCTGGTTGACGGTGGTGTGGTGGCGGCGGGTGTTGGGGCGTGCTCGTGGCGGCGACGGCGACCGGCGCGAGCTGGTGCTCGATCTGGACAGCGGAGGGCGCGATCTGGCCCAGGGCGCGCGACCACGGCTTGGGCTGCCGGCGGATGTGGCTTCGGGTCGGGATCCTGGCTAGGGGTGTGGCAGGGCGGCCGTTCCTGGCCGCCTCGAGGTCGGGCAGGGGCTCCGGGCCCCCTCTCAAGCCCAACCCTCTGCCCCAGATCCAATGGCGCTGGCGGCCATGAGGGGCCGCAGGTCATCGATCTGGAAGGGGATCCCCGCCCCATCATCTCTCCGGTCTGCGGCGACCTCGCAAAGGTGACCCTCGATGTTTCTCCAGTTCTTCGGTGCGCTCAGCTAGGATTCCGAGGCGGCGGCCCTGGTCGGTGGGAGCCTCTTGGTTGGCGGGCGTGCCAGGGGCTCATAGTGCTGGCCGGGGGCCATGGCCGTGTGGATGGCGTGGTGCCTAGCGAGCGACTCCCCATGGCAGTGGTGTGGTCATCGTCTTGGAGGCGTGCTTCTCCCTGTGTAGGAGGAGGAGGGATCTTGCCGAGAGGAGACTCTTGCCTTGGCGGCGGCATCCGTGGATGTCGTTCCCTTCTTGAAGGCACCGGTGTGGCTCCCCACTTTCCTCCTGCGGGCTCCGGGTGAAAACCCAAGATCCTCGGATCGAGCAGTGGCGATGCCTTGGAGCTAATGGTGTGTGTCTCTCTAAAGGTTGCCCGGCGAACTTGCGATGCCTCTGCGTTGGTTCTTCATAGGGCGTTCTTCGGCAAAGCTTGCATCGTGTCCTGCTTCTTCGGCTGACCTTGGAGCTCTTCAGCGGCACGGGCAGAAGGTGCGCTCCTAGTGGTGGTCTCCGTCCGAGCTGTTCGTGTCTCGGCGGTGTGCAACGTGTGTTGGTGGGCTAGCATGGGCTCTAGGGTGAGCTTCGACCCGACACCTCTGCCCATGTTTACGATGTGCAGCGTGTGTTGGTGTGCCGGTATGTACGCTAGGGCGAGCTTCGGCCCGATGCCTTTGCTCGCCCTGCTAGTTCTTAGTCTAGCCGAAGTAGTCCGTTAGGCGCTCCTCCTCCCTCGGTTGTAATCTCTCTAGTTCTGTGGGTGTGTGCAGTTCGATGTTGTAAGCTGGGTTCAGCATTTTGTATCCTTGTCGCCGTTCGGGCGTTATTAATTTAACATCGGGCCTTTTGGCCTGTTATCTAAAAAAATACCGGGAGTCGTCTTATCGCAACTTTCTAGCTATTGTTGCTAGAGTAAGAAGGAGAAGTCTCTCTCAAGTGATGAAGTTCTTGTTGGATTATTAAGCAATTTTTGCATGAGATTAATTACTGAAATTACAATCATGTAAAAACTAGGAGATCTAAACACATGCAGTCAAACAAGCACATCTAGTAGATATGTACCTCTAGCAAGAACTAGTGCAAACAAAAATAAGAATAGCACGTACACGTTCACCAAGAAGGTCATCATCGCAGCAGAAGCAGCATGACCATTGATGATGTCGCACATGGTGCTGTTGAGACCGTCGGTTGCCAAACCTGTAGAGGAAGAAGAAAACGAACGGAGGAGAGAAGTCGCGCGGAGACGCTCCCCAAAAACCTTATCACGTGTCTCCCGGTGTAGGATTTCGATGGATAGGACTCCGAAGGCCTGCTCTCCCAGACGGTCACATGCACGCAGTCGCCAGGATGGTGAAGCCTAGAGAGCAGCGCAACAAAAAAACAAGGACGAGAGAGATAGGGAAAGAACAGGTAACCTCTAGATCTGTTCTGTCTCTATATATATATATAGCCTGGGAGGTGAGCCGACCAAGCCACCACGAGATGGAAGACGAGGACACATGTCAAACATGCAGACGAACACGTACCCAAACAGTTGGTGCACCATTTAACAATTTAGTCTTCCACAAAACAAGTTTCCAACTCGAACTCGATTCACGAAATGTACCGCGTGTGTGGGCAAGGCGAGGCAAGGCGGGCGATAGAAGAGGAGTGTGTGTGGACTCCTTTTCTTCTCACTCATTTAGTGAGAGTGGAACAACTCACCTTATAAGATGATTCAACTCTCTCCCAACTAGCAATGTGGGACTAAACTTTATCTCCCACGCAGCTCTCAAGCTGCCATACTAGATGAGTCTTGAGATTTCAGGATTTAGTAGACTGCATGGGCTACCTACATGGGACATAACCCATATAAATCTAACAGTACTCCACCATATCTCAGAGGCACATTATTTGACTCATTAATTTCATTCATTCTTCAATATATCTGTAGTTCAGTCAAGACTATTAAGTTGAACTTCCACCTAGACAAAGAGATATGCTTGACTATAACTGAACAATGGACTAGACCTTGAATTATTCTTGTGCAACAAGTTTCACTCAATGTCGTTACCGGTACTTGGCTGCCATAGGCTACCCCTCGGGTGGAGCTTATAAGTCATACTCCTCGGACTTTCATGATCTTCCTAGAGATTCACCCAAATCTCATACATTATGACCAGCAGTATAGCCCATATAGGTTTGTTCTTTCAAGATCGCTCTGTAGGACAAGATTTTTGCTCCCAAAGAGACATACATAACACATTAAGATGTAATCAACCTTCCTAATAGTAGGCTATGAGAGAATTGCATCTGTAGTGGAGTGGGAGTAAACCTCTCAACTCAGTTATTTCGATTTGTTTTCCCAGGTCCTAATTCATGAGATCTCTAATAACATAGGTTGGGTTACCCCCTCGGCAACTCATGTGGCTCTCAAACCCATCTCCCTCATTGCATTTTCTATCAGATTTTTTGACAGTCCTTTCGTAAAAGGATCTACCAGTTTCTTAGCCATTTGGACATAATCCAATGCTATAACTCTGGAGTTTTCAACTTTCTGACAGACTTCGGTCTTCTCTTGATATATCTTGAACTCTTCATATTATCCTTAGAACTATTTACTTTGACAATCATAGTTTTGTTCTAACAGTTCATAAGGACTATCGGTATTGGTTTTCAACCATGGGCAAATCTGATAAGAGTTCACGAAGCCATTCTGCTTCGACAGTCACAGTATCTAATGTTGTGATTTATGCTTCCATTGTTGACCTCGTTAAGATGGTCTGCTTGGAATACTTCCATGAAACAGATCCACCACCAAGAGTGAATATATGTCCACATGTGGTCTTTATCTTATCAGCATTTGATATCCAATTTGAATCACTATACCCTTCAAGTACTCTTGGATACCCAGTATAATGAATTCCATAGCTTATTATTCCCTTTAGATACTGCATTACTCTATCAAGAGCATGTCAATGATCATCTCCTGGGTTGGACACAAACCGGCTAAGTTTGCTCACAACAAACAAGATGTCAGGCCTTGTAGTGCAAGCTAAATACATAAGTGAGACAATAATCAAACAATATCTCAATTGATCTCGAGTCGCCTTTTGATTCGTTCGAATCAACACACTAGGATCATAAGGCATGGGAGAGGACTTGCAATCAGCATATCCAAATTTGCTCAACACCATCTCCACATAATATGATTGTACAAGTTTAATCTCATTATTATCAAGTTCTCCTTCATGGATCATCAAGTTCTTCACGAATCCGAAGGCAAAACCTCGAAGACCGAACCCGAACCCTTCCAAACCCAAGATCTTTGACCCTAAACGTGTGACCCCTTTTCTGATGCCCTATTTTGTTGAATATAATATACTTGTTGCATACTAAATCATTCATGCTCATACATATTTAGCGGTTTGAGGGTATTCTGCCGATTCATCTAATAATTATATATGGAGTGTATATGTGGGCTATCTTTTGTCTTATCTTGACTCCATTTAAATTTGTGTAGCTCATCTATGCCATGCCCCTTCCATGTTAACAACATTTACTTATGTGGTAGCTAAATAACTTGAATCTCCCTAGTTAATTGCCAAGATCCCTATTCTGCTTAATATTGCTAAGTGGGCCGTATATTTCCATGTCATGCATCATATCATGAACATGTCGTATCTTCTGCCATAGTATTAAATATTGCACCCGGTGTTCCTTTCTAGTGTTTGCTTCTTCCTGGATAGGATGTTGAGTGGATGCAAGACACGACAAGTTCTCCGATTATTCCTCTTTGTTGTTTCTCAGGCGGGCATTCTCCCCCTTCTACCTATTTTGCATTTATAGTTTTTACTTCCTTCATTTTTCTACTTCTATCCTTTATTGTCGATGCTTTAGTACCATTCCTTTATTTACCTACTCTATTATATTGACTTGGTTATCCTATTCCCTTTGTTTGAGTAGCTAGCTTTTCCCTTGCGAGTCGTAGGAATGCTTAGTACCGCTCTCATACAGGTGAACTGTGATATCGTAATATGGTCGATGCCATGATAATTAAATTGGTGATGTTGGTTAAGGTTATGCTTTCACCTAATGATAAGGCCCCGGTAGGGACCACCTTTAGGAACTGCTTGAGTCGGCCTAGGAGCCGTTTGTTCTACGATACAAGTTTTGAGTTGATTGTGCTAACCAAACGCGGGGCATCTGGGATCCCCCCTCACTACTAGCGGTATACGTTTATCCAGAGGGTCACAAATTGGTTTTCTATTTGGTGCATACACATAATATATCCTCAGACATGGGAGAGTCGGATATGTCTTCGGACTTGGTGATGATATAATTTTGGTGAACATCCCGGGCATGCATACATAAAAGCGGTACATGTGGCGGTTGGATGGAGCTCTACAAGTTATCTTCTGAAGACCGATCCATCATAGTAGGCGCAAACGTTGTGCCACCTGGGGAATCAGCTGCATCTCTTTGTTGGGTGATGACCCACAAATATAGGGCGCGTATCGCAGTATTTTCGAGGGAAGTGAAACCCAATTTATTGATGCGACACAAGGGGAGCCAAAGAATATTTATAAGCCTTAACAACTGAGTTGTCAATTCAGCTGCACCTGGAAACAATCTTGCTCACAACAGTTTATCAGTAGCAACAGTTTTGTAGTAGGAATAGTAAAATGCAATGAGTAGTAATGTAAAGTCAGATAACAATAGCGATGTGAGGATTCGAGTGCGGTAGGCATAAGGATGGATGGACGAGCGTTGCATGGACAATACAATTCACATAGCAATCAGAACATAGGGCAATTGCAGATAAATAAGATAAAGCATCCAAATACTAGATAATCCTAGGCATGTGTTCCATATATAGTCATACGTGCTCGCAATGAGAACTTGCACAACATCTTTTGTCCTGCCAGCCCGTTTGCAGCGGGGCCTCAAGGGAACTACTGGCAATTAAGGTGCTCCTTTAATAGAGCACCGGAGCAAAGCATTAACACTCTGTGAACACATGTAATCCTCACATCAAAGCCATTCCCTCTGGTTATCCCGATTTTTGTCACTTCAAGGCCATTGGTTCCGGACAACAACGTGTGTATACAACTTGCAGGTAAGACCATAAACAATACTATCATAATGAATCAATAATAAGTTCAGATCTTAAATCATGGCACTCGAGCCCTAGTGACAAGCATTAAGCATAACAAGTTGCAACAAAGTCAAAAAGTACTAATAGAAGATACTAGGCACCATGTCCTAACAATCTGATGCTATTACATGAATGATCTCATCTAATCCCTACCATCCCCATATCTTACAGCGGGGGATTACTCACTCATAGATGGGGGAAACATGGATGGTCGATGGAGAAGCGATGGTGATGATCTCCTCCAATTCCCCGTCCCGGCAGGGTGCCAGAATGGAGTTTCTGGTGCTGTTTCGTGGAATCTGGTGGTGGCGGCGGAGCGGAACTCCTTCTGGAAAAACATCGAACCCCCCCTGAGTTTTTAGGTTAGAAGGCATCTTATAGGTGAAGAGGGAGACCAAGGGGGTGTCGGGGGCGGCTAGACCACCCCCTGGCGCGGCCAGGCCCACCCCGCGTGGCCAGGTGGTGTGGCTGGGCCCCAACCCCACTCCGTCTCATATTCTGGCTCCGGGAGTCTTCTGGTGAAATTGGATTTTTGGCTTTTGTCCCGTCCAATTCCGAGAATATTTATTTTCTGACTTCCCTAGAACCAAAAACAACAGAAAACAGGCAGCTGGCACTGTGGCTCTTGTTAATAGGTTAGTCCAAGAAATCTTATGAAAAGTACTCCAAAGTGTGGACAAAACACAAGAAAGTAGATAAAACCAATCATGGAACATCAAAAAATATAGATACATTTGCAATTGAAGGAAATATGCCCCGAGAGGCAATAATAAAGTTGTTATTATGTATTCCTTGTATATGATAGATGTTTATTTTGCATGCTATAATTGTATTGATAGGAAACATCAATACATGTGTGTTTAATAAACAAAAGGGTTCCTAGTTATGCCTCTCTTATAGACTAGCTTGTTGATTAACAAGATGATCAAGGTTTCCTGATCATGGACATTGGATGTTGTTAATAACAAGGTCACAGCATTTGTGAAATGATGTGATGTACATTCATCCGAAGTATAGCATTACGATCAAGTCATTATGTTTATATTGCTATAACATCATACAAAGTAGTCTTAGTCCTTAGACCATGAGATCATGTTAATTGCTAACACCGGAATAGTATCTTGATAACATCAAACGTCACACCGTGCAGGTGACCATAAAGGTGGTTCGATTTATGAAGGTGTTATGTTGAGGCTCATGGATCAAGAGTGGAATTTGTCAATCCCGATGACGGATAGATATACTCTGGGCCCTCTCGGTGATATCACATTAAGATAGCTTGCAAGCAAGTGATGTGATCACTAGAATGTTATATCAGGAACGAGAAAAGAGTGCATGTCGATAGCGAGATCAAACTAGGTATTTGGATACGATGATCGAATCTTGGACATGTATTATATCATGAGACAAAGGGATTAAATTGCGACATTAAAGGTTCTCACGATCACGAAGTCATCGTTGAATATGCAGGAGTCGAGATGGATCTCCGGTCCGCTTCTGATTATTGATCTGAGAGGAGTCTCAATCATATCTGCATTATTCGCGAACCATAGGGTGACACACTTAAGGGTTGCCGGACACCATTTAGGAGCACATATGTTCCAGACAAAAGGTTTGCAAAGCGTAGGAAATGTTTCGATAGAAACCAGAATTGTTTGGTGAAATTGCAAAAGTGGTTACGCATGTGATATTGAAATGTTGCAAGGGGTTTGATGTGAATATTTGTTAATTAAAGTAATTAACAAAATTCTGAATAAAATAAATAAAAGAGTTTTATTAATTGAGAGTTGCATTTAATTTGGTGGAAATTAAATACATGTGAGTGGGATTTTGGGTGGAGGCCATGTTTATGTGAGTGGAGGTTCACCACATGAATGAAGGAGGAGTCCCCCCATGCACCGGCTATGGGAGGGGAGGGGTCCCCCTCCCTCCTATATAAAGCCCCTCTCCCCTCTCACAAACCACACCTCCTCGTGAAGGATCTCTCTCCCCCTCTAGATATTCCCCCATGGTCTCGAATTAGCGAGATACATGTTCCCGGTGGCCTTGCGTCTGGAAGGAGTTGTTGCTTCCGCTGATTCGCTAGAGAGAGGAGGTGGAGGTTGTCCGGTGGCTTGAACGTGTGTGCGAGGACGGATCTGGCTGCTGATTTGCGCTCGGACTTCCACGATCTTGAGATCGGCAAGCGTACGACTACATCAACCACGAGTTCCTACTCGTTAACAAAACTCGTTGTCTTCGAGGGTAAGTTCTCCATGGATGTATGTCCACCCGTTGCTCTGTATCTAGTAGATAGATCTTGGCGTATAGTTCTCATCGTAGGAAATTTTTTGTTTTCTATGCTGCAGACCCAACAGTGGTATCAGAGCCTGATCTATGCGTAGGTGCTTTGCACGGGTAGTACACATATGTTTATATGTGGGCGATGATGATCATGTTATTGCATCTTCTATGTACTTTGGATATTGGTGGCATAGTGGGATGAAGCGGCCCGGACCAACCTTACATGTTATCGTACATGAGACCGGTTCCACGACTGACATGCAACTAGTTTTGCATAAGTGGCTAGCGGGTGTCTGTCTCTCCTACTATAGTCAATATCTGATTTACAACGAGTTGCTAATAACTTGGTTATCCTCGTTGTGGTTCATGTTCGTAGGTAAGACCGGTTCTATCTCCGAAAGCCCTAAGCCACGTAAAACTTGCAATTGATAAATTAGAGGCGTCTAGTTTAGATCGTTGCTGGGCTAGTGTCTTGATATGGTATTGTTGTAAGTAGATGTATGATAGATACTCTTACAACTCACTTAACGTGTAAGTTCCATAGACCTTGGCCTTACACACAAAGGAATGATAGAGATCATACCACGATGCAAATGATAGAGATCAAATGCATGGACCATATCACCTCACTTCACACATTAGATGTTAGCATCTTATATTGCTAGTTTGGCGCTTTTGGTAGCATTATAAGATGATCCCTCATTTAGATATCAAGATAAAATGTGTTCTTCCTTAAGTATGCACCGTTTTGTGGATCGTGTTTTGAGGCATCACGTGATGATCGGGTGTTCTTGACTCTACGCTTTCATACAACGGGTGTAAGACAATTTTACACACGTGAATACTAAGGTTCTTACTTGATGAGCCTAGCATGTATAGACATGGCCTCGGAACACGGATCGAAAGATTAAGCATGAGTCATATAGTTGATATGATGCCCATATAGATGCTCGCCTTTGAAGCTACACCGACTCACGTGATGATCGGACTTGGTGTAGTGGATTTGGTTCATGTAATCACCAAAAGGACACGAGGGATGCCGTTTTTGAGTGGTAGTTCATTAGTAATTTGGATTAATTGAACTCAATCTATCATAAACTTAGTCTAAATATATTTTACAAATTCTGTTGTAGATGGCACCACCTGCTTTTAATTTCAATGTGTTCATGGAGAAAGAGAAGCTTGCTGCGAATGGTAGCAACTTCACCAACTGGGCTATGAATTTGAGGATTCTCCTCACTGCTGCACAAAAGCAATATGTGCTAGAGGCGCCGCTAGGCCCCCCACCAGCTCCTGATGCCCCTGACGAGGAAAAGAATGTCTATGTGACTCGTCAGGAGGACCACAACTTAGTTCACTGCGGCATACTGTATGGGCTAGAGCCAGAACTTGGCGTTTGAAAATGGCAATGCCTTTGATACCATGGGAGAATTGAAAATGATTTTCGATACCCATGCTGCCGTGAGAGTTATAATGCTACTGAAAAGTTCTTTAGCTGCATGATGGAGAAAACAGCTCCGTTAGTGAGCACGTACTCAAAATGTGCAGATGCGCCGATAAGCTTGTGTCCTTGGGAATAACGATTCCCATTGACTTAGGCATACATCGTGTTCTCAATCTCGCCACCTAGCTACAAGAGCTTCGTGATGAACTATAATATGCAGGGCATGAAGAAGTCTCTTCGAGCTTACATCAATGCTTAAGACGCATAAGTGGAGATTAGGAAAGAACATCAAGTGTTGATGATCAATAAGACCACGGTTTCAAGAAGGACAAGAAAGGCAAGCGAGAAGGGAAAGAAGGGCGGCAAATCTGTTGTCGCTGAAAAAAAACCGAGCTGGCCCTAAGTCCGATACCGAGTGCTACTATTGCAAGGGACGGCTATTGGGCGCAAGCGCCCCCAAGTATTTGGCGGACAAGAAGGCCGGCAAGGCAAACAAAGGTATATGTGATATACATGTTATTGATGTGTACTTAACTAGTACTCGCAGTAGCACCTGGGTATTTGATACGGGATCGGTTGCTAATATATGTAACTTGGTTCAGGGGCTGCGGAACAAGCGAGAACTAGCAAGGGATGAGGTCACGATGCGGGTCGGCAATGGATCAAGAGTTGATGTGATCGCCGTCGGAACGCTGCCTCTCCATATGCCGTCGGGATTAGTTATAAACCTTAATAATTGTTATTTGGTGCCTGCACTGAGCATGAACATTGTATCCGGATCGTGTTTGATGCAAAGTGGTTATTCGTTTAAGTCTGAAAACAATGGTTATTCGATTTATATGAATAATATCTTTTATGGTCATGCATCTATGTTGAATGGTTTATTTCTGTTGGATCTCGATAGTAGTATTACGCATATTCATAATGTTGATGCTAAAAGGATTAAACTTGATATTGATATATCTGCATATATGTGGCACTGCCGTCTAGGTCATATTGGCGTTAAACGCATGAAGAAACTCCATTCTGATGGACTTTTGGAATCACTTGATTTTGAATCATTTGATACATGTGAGCCATGCCTTATGGGCAAGATGACTAGAACGCCGTTTTCCGGTTCAATGGAACGGGCGACAGATTTATTGGAAATCATACATACTGATGTGTGTGGACCAATGAGTGTGTCGGCGCGAGGTGGATATCGTTATTTTGTTACTTTCACGGATGATTTGAGTAGATACGGGTATATCTGTTTGATGGAACATAAGTCTAAAACCTTTGAAAAGTTTAAAGAATTTCAGAATGAAGTGGAAAATCATCGTAACAGAAAGATCAAATTTCTGCGGTCCGACCATGGAGGAGAGTATCTTAGTTACGAGTTTAGCACACATATGAAAGACTGTGGAATAGTTTCACAACTCACGCCTGCCGGAACACCACAACGTAATGGTGTGTCAGAACATCGTAATCGTACTTTATTGGATATGGTTTGATCTATGATGTCTCTGACTGACTTGACACTGTCATTTTGGGGTTATGCACTGGAAACCGCTGCATTCACTTTAAATAGGGCACCATCTAAATCCGTTGAAAAGACACCGTATGAATTATGGTTTAGAAACAAACCTAAGCTATCATTTCTTAAAGTTTGGGGATGCGATGTTTGTGCGAAGAAACTTCAACCGGATAAACTTGAACCCAAAGCGGAAAAATGCGTCTTCATAGGATACCCTAAGGAAACGATTGGGTATACCTTCTATCACAGATCCGAGGGAAAGGTCTTTGTTGCCAAGAATGGATCTTTTCTTGAGAAGGAGTTTCTCGCGAAAGGTGTGAGTAGTCGGAAGGTAGAACTCGAAGAGGTTATTGAACCTTCTCTTCATGAAATGGCGAGTAGCGAAGCACCGGAAGTTGTTTCGGAGTTGAATTCACCTAATGAAGAGAGAGCTAATGATATTGATCATGAAACTCCGAAAGAGGACACTACCGAACCTCGCAGGTTAAGCAGGACACGTGCAGCTCCTGAACTGTACGGCAATCCTGTTATGAATTTCATGATTGATGAAATAGATGACCCTGCGACGTATGAAGAAGCGATGATGAGCCCTGATTCCAACAAATGGATAGAAGCCATGAAATCCGAGATGGAATCCATGTACGAAAACCAGGTTTGGACCTTGGTGGACTTACCTCACGATCGAAAGGCCGTTGAGAATAAATGGATTTTCAAAAGAAAAACTGATGCTGATGGTAATGTAACCATCTATAAGGCTCGACTTGTCGCAAAGGGGTTTCGACAAATTCAAGGAGTTGACTATGATGAGACATTCTCTCCCGTAGCGATGCTTAAGTCGGTTAGGATTATGTTAGCAATTGCTGCATATTTCGATTATGAAATATGGCAGATGGATGTCAAAACTGCGTTCCTCAATGGTAATATTGAAGAAGAGTTGTATATGATACAACCTAAGGGTTTTGTCGATCCTAAGGATGCTGATAAGGTGTGCAAACTTCAGCGATCCATCTATGGACTGAAGCAAGCATCCCGGAGTTGGAATCTCGCTTTGATGAGGTGATCAAAGAGTTTGGATTTGTCCAAACTTATGGAGAGGCTTGTATTTACAAGAAAGTGAGTGGGAGCAATGTGGCATTTACGATATTATATGTGGATGACATATTATTGATTGGAAATGATATAGATCTTTTAAGCAGTGTTAAAAGTTATCTAAACATCAAATTTTCGATGAAGGACCTTGGTGAAGCTTCATATATATTAGGCATTAAAATCTATAGAGATAGATCAAGGCGCCTAATTGGGCTATCATGAGTACATACCTTGATAAGATATTAAAGAAGTTTAATATGGACGGAAGTAAGAAGGGTACTTACCTATGTTGCAAGGCAAGACATTGAGTAAGACTCAAAGTCGACTCTGGCGGAAGAAGAGAGATAATGGATAAGATCCCTATGCCTCGACCATAGGCTCTATAATGTATGCCATGCTATGTACAAGACGGATGTGGCACATGCTATTAGTTTGACTAGTAGGTACCAATCGATCCAGGTTGAACACTAGATAGCGGTCAAGAATATCCTTAAGTACTTGAGAAGAACTAAGGATATGTTTCTTATATCTGAGGTGAAGAAGAGCTAGTCGCTAAGTGTTATGTCGATGCTAGCTTTGACAGCGATCCGGATGACTCTAAGTCTCAATCCGGATCGTATTTCTCTTGAGCAGCAGCGATTAGTTGGAGGAGCTCCAAACAACTTTGTGGTGGTGGATCAACGACGGGCGGAATATGTTGCTCCTTGAGCGGCGAAGCGGTTTGGATGAAGGAGTTCATAACGGAACTAGGTGTGGTTCCTAGTGCGTTGGACCCAATGGTGATCTATTGTGACAATAATGGAGCCATAGCCAACGCCAAGGAACCAAGGTCTCTAAGAATTCCAAGCATATTAAGCGCGGTTTCACTCCATCCATGAGCATGTCAAAGATGGAGATATAAAGATTTGTAAAGTGCACGGACCTGAATGTAGATCCGTTGACTAAAGTACTCTAGGGCAAAACATGATCAACACTAGAACTCCATGGGTGTTAGATTTATCACTATATAAACTAGATTATTGTCTCTAGTGCAAGTGGGAGACTGAAGGAAATATGCCCTGAGAGGCAATAATAAAGTTGTTATTATGTATTCCTTGTATATGATAGATGTTTATTTTGCATGCTATAATTGTATTGATAGGAAACATCAATACATGTGTGTTTAATAAACAAAAGGGTTCCTAGTTATGCCTCTCTTATAGACTAGCTTGTTGATTAACAAGATGATCAAGGTTTCCTGATCATGGACATTGGATGTTGTTAATAACAAGGTCACAGCATTTGTGAAATGATGTGATGAACATTCATCCGAAGTATAGCATTACGATCAAGTCATTATGTTTATATTTCTATAACATCATACAAAGTAGTCTTAGTCCTTAGACCATGAGATCATGTTAATTGCTAACACCGGAAGAGTATCTTGATAACATCAAACGTCACACCGTAACAGGGTGACCATAAAGGTGGGTTGATGCTATGAAGGTGTTATGTTGAGGCTCATGGATCAAGAGTGGAATTTGTCAATCCCGATGACGGATAGATATACTCTGGGCCCTCTCGGTGATATCACATTAAGATAGCTTGCAAGCAAGTGATGTGATGTGATCACTAGAATGTTATATCACGGGAACGAGAAAAGAGTGCATGTCGGTAACGAGATCAAACTAGGTATTTAGATACCGATGATAGAATCTCGGACATGTATTATATCATGAGACAAAGGGATTAAATTGCTGACGTTAAAGGTTCTCACGATCACAGAAGTCATCGTTGAATATGCAGGAGTCAGTATGGATCTCCAGGTCCCGCTTCTGATTATTGATCTGAGAGGAGTCTCAATCATGTCTGGATTATTCGCGAACCGTAGGGTGACACACTTAAGGGTTGCCGGACACCATTTAGGAGCACATATGTTCCAGACAAAAGGTTTGCAAAGCGCAGGAAATGTTTCGATAGAAACCGGAATTGTTTCGGGTGAAATTGCAGAAAGTGGTTCTGCATGTGATATTGAAATGTTGCAAGGGGTTTTATGTGAATGTTTGTTAATTAAAGTAATTAACAAAATTCTGAATAAAATAAATAAAAGAGTTTTATTAATTGAGAGTTGCATTTAATTTGGTGGAAATTAAATACATGTGAGTGGGATTTTGGGTGGAGGCCATGTTTATGTGAGTGGAGGTTCACCATATGAATGAAGGAGGGGAGGAGTCCCCCCCCTCATGCGCCAGCTATGGGAGGGGAGGGGTCTCCCTCCCTCCTATATAAATCCCCCCTCTCCCCTCTCACAAACCACACCTCCTCGTGAAGGATCTCTCTCCCCCTCTAGATATTCCCCCATGGTCTCGGATTAGCGAGATACATGTTCTCGGTGGCCTTGTGTCTGGAAGTAGTTGTTGCTTCCGCTGATTCGCTGGAGCGAGGAGGTGGAGGTTGTCCGGTGGCTTGAACGTGTGTGTGAGGACGGATGCGCTGCTGATTTGTGGCGCTCGGACTTCCACACGATCTTGAGATCGGCAAGCGTACGACTACATCAACCACGAGTTCCTACTCGTTAACAAAACTCGTTGTCTTCGAGGGTAAGTTCTCCATGGATGTATGTCCACCCGTTGCTCTGTATCTAGTAGATAGATCTTGGCGTATAGTTCTCATCGTAGGTAAGTGATAAAAAGAAAGAATAATTTTTGAGGTGACATGCACCATCATAAACTTGATCAAAGTATTTGTAAAACATTCGAGGCTAGGATCATAGTACTTCAATCAGAACATGAAAGACAAAGTTCTAGCAATAAGACAAAGAAACTATGATGCAACATGAAAAGGCACAAACAGAAGATTCATGAATAACAATGCTTTGCAAGACGTTTGTTTGTTTCACATAAAGAAAACATAGCATAGTGGTATTTAGCTTGTCCCTCATAGAGTAGCAAATATAAATGCATAGGACACCTTCAAAGTTCATAAGAGTGACTAGATACAAATAGTTTAAAACAAGCAATCTCAAGGTATGCATCAATCAATAAGTCTTGGGACAATGCACATAGAACTAAGAATGGCCACTATGCTCTCAAAGTAGGTGCATAAAGATAGAAGGTGGAGACTCAATATATATAAGTGGAAGAAAGGCCTTCATAGAATGAAGTAGGGATTCAAGTCTCATAAAGAGCTTCCAAAAATTATGATACTTATAGCTTTCATCTGTCATTGTCCCTATCATAAGCATCTTGAAGGTGATTAAGGTTAAAGTGACACAACTAAGAGGATATGCTTGACAAGTTATAAACCGAAATCTCATGCCCCTTACTTACGAAGACCGAACCTCATGCTACTCAACTTTAGTCACGAGTAAGCTCTTGTCATTGTAAGTACAAGTGTATCATAAAGAACCGCCAACGGGGTACCCCTTGCACATGATACAGGAGATATCCCATAATCAAAATGACAAGGCAAGCAGACAATGAGCATCTCAGCGATCTTTTTATTTGCTATTTGCATAGGTTTTTATTGAGGATTCTTCATAGAGTGCTCATTATGGTGATGTTGCAAGTTTCCACCATGATTAGGCATGGCTTAGGCTAGCGGCCCAGGAGTTTCTATAACACACATACAAACTCCATGATCTTACAAGTTCCACTTTTATTTCACACCACCGGGATCCATAAGCAAAAGAACATGATAGCAACGGGGTACAAAGTACAAGTGCAATGTTGAAAGCGTTCCCCATGATACGTGGTTCTGCTAATTTCAACTTATAAAGTGCAAGCATATAAGCAACAAAGAAGGACCCAATGGTTCAAGTTTATTAAGGGCAAAAAAGTAAAGTGTGCCATCAAGTTCATGAGAGCTTTAATCACTAGTTTTCTCATAACAAGTTTAATTCACAAGGTAGATAAAAACATGAATATACTTGGAATAGCATATGCTAATTGGTAGGTATGGTGGACTCTTTGGAATAACTTGGTTTAAGGAGTTGGATGCATGAGTGGAACTCATACTTGGTTGTGGAGGCTAGCAAAAGATTGGGAGCGACAAACTAAGAGAGCAATAATGGCCATAATCATGCAGAGCGACAAAACATCATTGATCAAAGCATAAAGTGATACTACAAGTTGAAAACTAAAGGATCATAAAGGCTATGGTGACTTGAGATAGTCATAACATGGTGTGAGCATGCACCAAGTCAACCCAAATAAAGCATCAAAGGAGAATACCACAATACTATGCTTTAATATGCTAAAACAACACATGATTCATTCAAGGCACATTAAGCAATCTCAATTGTTTATAACAAGTCATGCTACAACAAAGAATGCTAAGCATAAAGCCAAAACAATATCAAGCATGGCATGACAAAGCATAGGCTACAGTCAAAAGCAAACTCACTTTACCACTTAAGCATGAGCTTTCCTACTCTTTTCCAAACCAAACCAAACTATTTGAAAACCAATGTATGAAAGAGGAGGTCCAAATAATTTATTCAGCAAACTAAGAAAACCAAGCAAGCGAAAAACCAAAACAAAAACGAAAAAGAAGACGCTCCAAGAACAACACAACTGTGCATGAATCAATAAAAATGAAGTGTTTGGAAGAAACCTGGAATTTTTTATTGATGAAGAAGGGGATGCCTTGGGCATCCCCAAGCTTTGACGCTTGTATTTCGTGGATATTTCTTGGGGTGACACGCGTGGCATCCCCAAGCTTGAGCTTTAGTACATCCTTCATCTCATTACTCATTCCTCCCATACACCTGAAATTTTTCCTTCATACAAAACTTCACACAATCTTTATTAGTAACATAAGTGCACTCAAGATAATAAGTCTTTGGGTTCAGTTCCAACACCAATAAAACTTCCATTAAAACACAAGCTACTATAGCACTTACCTCAAAGAGCTCAATTCCCCAAAAAACTCAAAAAGGAACCAGCAAGAAGCAAATGCAAATAATGGCAGAAACCTATCAAAACAGACCAGCAGGTAAAGGCGAATTTTTTCGAAGACCTTCTGTTGCTCAAATCAAAAAGTGTTGAACTAACAAAAGTTAGATAACAATCTGGGGCAGAAGCACAAAACTTCACTCCTTAAAAGGACGTACAGAGATTTCACACAAATTTTTACGGTGAAGCACAGAAATCTGTTTTGGGACAGCAACTTTCCCAATCATTACTTCTCTCTCCTTAGAGGTTACTGTTGGTACAAAAAGCAAATAAAAAGGATAAGGAGCGGTTATTACTGAAGTAATAACTTCCAAGACTCATCTAAAACTTTTGGGTTATCTCCTAATAAGTATTTTTCTTTAACGCCTTTAAGTTAGGCATGATAGTTTGAGAGGATGCTCACATAAGAAATATGAATTGAAGTAAAAGAGAGCATCAGGAAGCAAATTCAAAACACATTTAAGTCTAACCCACTTACTATGCATAGGAATCTTGCATGCAAATAAATTTGCAAAGAACAAAGTGACAGTCATAGGAAGATAAAACAAGAGTAACTTCAAAACTTTCAGCACATAGAGAGGTGTTTCAATACCTTGAAAACTTCTACAACCATATTTTCCTCTCATAATAATTTGCAGTAGCCTCATGAATAAACTCAACAATATAACTGTCACATAAAGCATGCTTTTCATGATCTACAAACACATAATTTTTATAAAGCTCAAAAATAGTGGGATTAAAACCTTCAATCCCACTTTTAACAATTTTATAACACGATGACTGATCATTCAATATAGGACCATCGTCTAGAGCTTTATCATAAACAATTTCTAAGCAAAACTCTTTAGTACCATGCATCTCGAGGTTAGGCACAAATAAAGGATTATCACAGATAGCATGAGCATAACATTTATCCTCCTTTGGTAAGCATGGGGGACAATAAAATAATGTAAGGGATAAAGAGTTACTCTCATTAGAAGGCAGGCATGGGTAGCTAATCCATTCTTCCTCCTTTTGTTCATCACTCTCCTCCTCTTTTTCATCTAATGAGCTTTCAGGTTCATCAATTTCTTCTTCCATAAGATCCTGCAAGGCATTAGTCTCTTCCATTTATGGAAAGCATCTATTAATATATTCAAGAATATAGCCATTTTCTTCCTTGTAATTATCAAAGAAAAATTTAAGTATATCATAAACCTCATATTTATAAGGTGAATCATCAATATTTTCAAGCAAACTAGCAAGTTCAAATGCACCCTTCCAAGCAATAAATTCTTCAATTTGTTCCACATCATAAAAGTCATAATTTCCTTTAACATAAGAAGATATGGTAACATTATCATTATACTCACATTGAAAAGGGAGGTGTTTATACCTCTTACAACAACAAGATTTATCAAAGCAATAAGTAACATTATAAGTAGAGCACACATTTATAGCAATGGTATACAATTTATCAATTTGTTCCCATAAGTGTTTCCCTTTTTGTGATAAGCGGTGTTCCTTATAATAATATTTTTGTTCTTTCGTGAACCCACCTTGCCAATAAGATTCAGTTTCAAAGAAACCAACCATTGATAGAAAGCATGATAAAGCAAGACAATAACAGACCAACGAAAATAACAACTAGAGTAAGAACTATTTTTTTGTATTTTTGATAAAGAAACAAGAAAACAAGACGGAAATAAACTAAGCTTGAACAATAGTGATTCCAAGTGGACTTGATAAATAAAGCTATGCTCCCGAACAGCGCCTTGAAAATAGTCTTGATGACCCACAAGTATAGGAGTGTATCGCAGATTTTCGAGGGAAGTGAAACCCAATTTATTGATTCGACACAAGGGGAGCCAAAGAATATTTATAAGCCTTAACAACTGAGTTGTCAATTCAGTGCACACTGGAAAAATCTTGCTCACAACAGTTTATCAAGAGCAACAATTTTGTAGTAGGAATAGTAAAATATGATAGTAGTAATGTAAAGACACAAGATAACAATAGCGATGATGGATTCGAAAAGTCACGGTAGGCATAGGGATGGATGGACGGACGTTGCATGGACAAGACAATTCACATAGCAATCAGAACATAGGGCAATTGCAGATAAATAAGATAAAGCATCCAAGTACTAGATAATCCTAGGCATGTGTTCCATATATAGTCATACGTGCTCGCAATGAGAACTTGCACAACATCTTTTGTCCTGCCAGCCCATTTGCAGCGGGGCCTCAAGGGAATTACTGGAAATTAAGGTGCTCCTTTTAATAGAGCACCGAAGAAAAGCATTAACACTCCGTGAACACATGTAATCCTCACATCAAAGCCATTCCCTCCGGTTATCCCGATTTTTGTCACTTCGGGGCCATTGGTTCTGGACAACAACGTGTGTATACAACTTGCAGGTAAGACCATAAACAATACTATCATAATGAATTAATAACAAGTTTAGATCTGAAATCATGGCACTCGGGCCCTAGTGACAAGCATTAAGCATAACAAGTTGCAACAAAGTCAAAAAGTACTAATAGAAGATACTAGCCACCATGCCCTAACAATCTGATGCCATTTCATGAACGATCTCATCCAATCCCTACCATCCCCATAGCCTATAGCAGGGGATTACTCACTCATAGATGGGGGAAACATGGATGGTCGATGGAGAAGCTATGGTGATGATGATGGCGATGATCTCCTCCAATTCCTCGTCCCAGCAGGGTGGCAGAACGGAGTTTCTGGTGCTGTTTCGTGGAATCTGGTGGTGGTGGCGGAGCGGAACTCCTTGTGGAAAAACGTCGACCCCTCCCCTGAGTTTTTAGGTCAGAAGGCATCTTATAGGCAAAGAGGGAGACTGAGGGGGTGTCTAGGGCGGCCAGACCACCCCCTGGCGCGGCCAGGCCTAGCCTGTGCGGCCAGGTGGTGTGGCTGGACCCCAGCCCCACTCCGTCTCATATTCTTGCTCCGGGAGTCTTCTGGTGAAATGGGATTTTTGGCTTTTGTCCCGTCCAATTCCGAGAATATTCATTTTCTGACTTTCCGGGAACCAAAAACAGCAGAAAACAGGCAACTGGCACTGTGGGTCTTGTTAATAGGTTAGTCCAAGAAATCATATGAAAAGTACTCCAAAGTGTAGAAAAAACACAAGAAAGTAGATAAAACCAAGCATGGAACATAAAAAATTATAGATACATTTGCAATGTATCATTGGGTTCGCAGCATAGAAAACAAAAAATTTCCTACGATGGGAACTATACGCCAAGATCTATCTACTAGATACAAGCAACGGGTGGATATACATCCATAGAGAACTTACCCTCAAAGACAACAAAGCTTTGTTAACGAGATGGAACTCGTGGATGATGTGGTCGTATGCTTGTCGATCTCAAGATCGTGTGGAAGTCCTAGCGCCGCAAATCAGCAACGCATCCGTCCTCGCACACACGTTCAGGCCACCGAACAACCTCCACCTCCTCGCTCTAGTGAATCAGCGGAAGCAGCAACTCCTTCTAGACGAAATGCCACCGGGAACATGTATCTCGCTAATCCGAGACCATGGGGGAATATATCTAGAGGGGGAGAGAGATCCTTCACGAGGAGGTGTGCTTTGTGAGGGAGGATAGGGGGGCCTTTTATAGGAGAGGGGGGATCCTCCCCTCCCATGTCCGGCGCCCATGGGGGTCGCCCCCACCTCTTCCTCATTCATGTGGTGGAAGCTCCACTCACATCAATTTAGCCTCCACCCAAAGTTCCACTCACATGCATTAAATTTCCACCAAATTTAATGCAACTCTCATTTAATAAAACTCTTTTATTTATATTATTCAGAATTTTCTTAATTACTTGAATTAACAAACATTCACATAAAACCCCTCATAACATTTCAATATCACATGCAGAACCAGTTTCTGCAATTTCACCCGAAACAATTCTGGTTTCCATCGAAATAATTCCAGTGCTTTGTAATTCTTTCGTCTGAAACATATGTGCTCCAAAATGGTGTTTGGCAACCCTTAAGTGTGTCACCCTACGGTTCGCGAATAATGCAGACATGATTGAGACTCCTCTCAAATTAATAATCAGAAGCGGGACCTGGAGATCCATTCTGACTCCTGCACATTCAACGATGACTTCTATGATCGTGAGAACCTTTAACGCTAGTAATTTAATCCCTTTGTCTCGTGATATATTACATGTCCGAGATTCGATCATCGGCATCCAAATACCTAGTTTGATCTCGTTACTGACATGCACTCTTTCCTCGTTCCCGTGATATAACATTCTAGTGATCACATCACTTGCTTGCAAGCTATCTTAATGTGATATCACTAAGAGGGCCCAGAGTATATCTATCTGTCATCGGGATTGAAAAATACCACTCTTGATCCATGAGCCTCAACATAACATCTTCGGAGTATCTGAACCCACCTTTATAGTCACCCTTTTACGGTGTGACGTTTGATGTTATCAAGTTACTCTTCCGATGTTAGCAATTAACATGATCTCATGGTCTAAGGACTAAGATTACTTCGTATGATGTTATAGAAATATAAACATAATGACTTTGATCGTAATGCTATACTTCAGATGAATGTTCATCACATCATTTCACAAATGTTGTGACCTCGTTATTAACAACATCCAATGTCCATGATCAGGAAACTTTGATCATCTTGTTAATGAACGAGCTAGTCTATAAGAGAGGCATAACTAGGAACCTTTTATTTGTTTATTAAACACACATGTATTGATGTTTCCAATCAATACAATTATAGCATGCAAAATAAACATCTATCATATACAAGGAATACATAATAACAACTTTATTATTGCCTCTTAGGTCATATTTCCTTCAGTCTCCCACTTCCACTAGAGACAATAATCTAGTTCACACAGTGATAAATCTAACACCCATGGAGTTCTGGTGTTGATCATGTTTTTCCCTAGGGAGAACTTTAGTCAACGGATCTACTACATTTAGGTCCATGTGTACTTTACAAATCTGTATATCTCCATCCTTGACATGTTCGCGGATGGAGTGAAACCGGCGCTTAATATGCTTGGAATTCTTGTGAGACCTTGGTGACTTGGCGTTGGCTATGGCTCCATTGTTGTCACAATAGATCACCACTGGGTCCAGTGCACTAGGAACCACACCTAGTTCCGTTATGAACTCCTTCATCCAAACCGCTTCCTGCGCCGCTTCTAAAGCAGCAACATATTCCGCCTCCGTTGTTGATCCAGCCACCACAGGTTGTTTGGAACTCCTCCAACTAACTGTTGCTCCGTTCAAGAGAAATACATATCCGAATTGAGACTTAGAGTCATCTGGATCGGCAACGGATCGGCGTCAAAGCTAGCATCGACATAACACTTAGCGACTAGCTCTTCTTCACCTCTGTATACAAGAAACATATCCTTAGTTCTTCTTAAGTACTTATGGATATTCTTGACCACTATCCAGTGTTCTAGACCTGGATCAGATTGGTACTTACTAGTCAAACTAATAACATGTGCCACATCCGGTCTTGTACATAGCATGGCGTACATTATAGAGCCTATGGCTGAGGCATAGGGGGTCTTATCCATTATCTCTGTTTCTTCCGCCGTAGGCGGACTTTGAGTCTTACTCAATGTCTTGCCTTGCAACATAGGTAAGAACCCCTTCTTACTTCCGTCCATATTAAACTTCTTTAATATCTTATCAAGGTATGTACTTTGCAATAGCCCAATTAGGCGCCTTGATCTATCTCTATAGATTTTAATACCTAATATATATGAAGCTTCACCAAGGTCCTTCATCAAAAATTTGCTGTTTAGATAACTTTTAACACTGTTTAAAAGATCTATATCATTTCCAATCAATAATATGTCATCCACATATAATATCAAAAATGCCACATTGCTCCCACTCACTTTCTTGTAAATACAAGCCTCTCCATAAGTTTGGACAAATCCAAACTCTTTGATCACCTCATCAAAGCAGAGATTCCAACTCCGGGATGCTTGCTTTAGTCCATAGATGGATCGCTGAAGCTTGCATACCTTATCAGCATCCTTAGGATCGACAAAACCCTTAGGTTGTATCATATACAACTCTTCTTCAATATTACCATTGAGGAACGCAGTTTTGACATCCATCTGCCATATTTCATAATAAAAATATGCAGCAATTACTAACATAATCCTAACCGACTTTAGCATCGCTACGGGAGAGAATGTATCATCGTAGTCAACTCCTTGAATTTGTCGAAACCCTTTTGCGACAAGTCGATCTTTATAGATGGTCATATTACCATCAGCATTAGTTTCTCCTTTGAAAATCCATTTATTCTCAACGGCCTTTCGATCGTGAGGTAAGTCCACCAAGGTCCAAACCTAGTTTTTGTACATGGATTCCATCTCGGATTTCATGGCTTCTAGCCATTTGTTGGAATCCGGGCTCATCATCGCTTCTTCATACGTCGTAGGGTCATCTATTTCATCAATCATGAAATTTATAACAGGATTTCCGTACAGTTCAGGAGCTGCACGTGTCCTGCTTGACCTGCGAGGTTCGATAGTGTCCTCTTTCGGAGTTTCATGATTATTATCATTAGCTCTCTTCATCAGGTGAAGTCAACTCCGAAACAATTTCCGGTGCTGCGCCACTCACCATTTCATGAAGAGAATGTTCAATAACCTCTTCGAGTTCTACCTTCCGACTACTAACACCTTTTGTGAGAAACTCCTCAAGAAAGGATCCATTCTTGGCAAAAAAATCTTGCCCTCGGATCTAAGATAGAAGGTATACCCAATCGTTTCTTTAGGGTATCCTATGAAGACGCTTTTTTCCGCTTTGGGTTCGAGTTTATCCAGCTGAAGTTTCTTCACATAAACATCGCATCCCCAAACTTTAAGAAATGACAACTTAGGTTTGTTTCCAAACCATAATTCATACGGTGTCGATTCAACGGATTTAGATGGTGCCCGATTTAAAGTGAATGCAGCGATTTCCAGTGCATAATCCCAAAATGACAGTGGCAAGTCAGTCAGAGACATCATAGATCGAACCATATCCAATAAAGTACGATTACGACGTTCTGACACACCATTACGTTGTGGTGTTCCGGTAGGCGTGAGTTGTGAAATTATTCCATGGTCTTTCATATGTGTGCTAAACTCATAACTAAGATACTCTCCTCCATGGTCGGACCGCAGAAATTTGATCTTTTTATTACGATGATTTTCCACTTTGTTCTGAAATTCTTTGAACTTTTCAAAGGTTTCAGACTTATGTTTCATCAAATAGATATACCCGTATCTACTCAAATCATCCGTGAAAGTAACAAAATAACGATATCCACCTCGCGCTGACACACTCATTGGTCCACATACATCAGTATGTATGATTTCCAATAAATCTGTCGCCCGTTCCATTGAACCGGAAAACGGCATCCTAGTCATCTTGCCCATAAGGCATGGCTCACATGTGTCAAATGATTCAAAATCAAGTGATTCCAAAAGTCCATCAGAATGGAGTTTCTTCATGCGTTTAACGCCAATATGACCTAGACGGCAGTGCCACATATATGCAGATATATCAGTATCAAGTTTAATCCTTTTAGCATCAACATTATGAAAATGCATAATACTACTATCGAGATCCAATAGAAATAAACCATTCATCACAGGTGCATGACCATAAAAGATATCATTCATATAAATTGAACAACCATTGTTTTACGATTTAAAGGAATAACCACTTCGCATCAAACACGATCCAGATATAATGTTCATGCTCAGTGTAGGCACCAAATAACAATTATTTAGATTTATCACTAATCCCGATGGCATATGGAGAGGCAGCGTTTCGACGGCGATCACATCAACTCTTGATTCATTGCTGACCCGCATCGTGACCTCATCCCTTGCTAGCTATCGCTTGTTCCACAGCCCCTGAATCGAGGTACATATATTGGCAACCGATCCCGTATCAAATACCCAGGTGCTACTGCGAGTACTAGTCAAGTACACATAAATAACATGTATATCACATATACCTTTGTTTGCCTTGCCGGCCTTCTTGTCTGCCAAATACTTGGGGCGTTATGCTTCAATGGCCGATCCTTGCAATACTAGCACTCGGTATCAGACTTAGGGCCAGCTTGGGATTTCTTTTCAGGTGCGGCAACAGATTTGCCGCCCTTCTTTCCCTTCTGTTTGCCTTTCTTGTCTTTCTTGAAACCGGTGGTGACATGGGTATACCCTACAGGTACTCAAGCTTGGTATATACGGCCTAAATACAGTGGAAGCCCACGGTGTTGCCAAGGCCAAAATGGAGAACTCGAGTAACCTACGGACTCTCGATTGCTTCCGGAACAAAGAGAAGCTAAAGATAGAAAGTTTAAAGGGAGAACCCTAATCTGTAACCGACTCGATATGCTACCTGAGACCTAGCCTATCTATATAAAGGCTAGGAGGGGGCGGCAAGGAGGACACACGCAACCCTAGTTTCCACAAGCCTTGCCAGATTGCATCTGCGCACCATTGTAATCCTCGATTCCTTCAATAATTCCACGAGCAGACAAGCAGGAGTAGGGACCTCTGCGAGGCCTGAACCTGGGTAAATCTTCGAGTCCCCTGTGTGCTTGTTTGCTAGCCAATAGATGTCTCCAGCGCTCCCTCCTTCTCCAAAACCCAAGTCCATAACAATGGGCATTGATGAGTTAAACCCTCGTCAATGGGCACCGTCTGTGGGAATTGGGAGTGCTGATGTTGTGGATTCTTTGGCCCCATCAACTGCGATCTACAACTCCGCAACAGTGGAGATTCTCCAGCTCTTCGGCGCGTTCGACTTCACCATCCACACGCAGGCCACTCGCTTGGCTTTCGAGTCCATGGGCGATGGAATCAGCCTGGCGATCGGGAGCTTCCGCTTCCAAGTTGGTCAGATGGGCATGCTTTGCATGCCTGACCAGCCGATGACACCATCGATTGCTCCAGCATCGTGGTTCCCTCCACCGATCGGCACCCTCAGTGAGCTCAATGCCTCGACAACAGTCGAGAATATGGTCAGCGACAATAGTCGCGAATCCAATTTGGGCGATCTGGCAACCGAAGATGGAGCCTACGGCTCCAGATCTGAAAGTTGTGGGAGCAGCAGCTTCCCCAACCACTTCATGTGCGTCGTCATCAACGCGGGCGATCCCACCGCCAACCGCGACAACACAGGCAATGGAGGCAATGAAACCGACCCACCAAACGGTGGTATACCCAATGGCGGACCACCTAATGGCGGACCACCGCCAAACGGTAGCCCAACCAACAGCGCCCCCGTCAACAACGGAGGGGTAGTCGAACCTCCAACTATGATAAACGAGCAAACTGGCGAACATGTCGTGATCAGGCTCAACGACCTTGAGTGGGCTCGTTGCCGAGAAGCCCTACGAGGCCACCCTCTACCCTTCGGCTCCCCACAAGAACTGCTGATGGATTACCATTGGCTCCTGAAAGAGGAATACAAGCGCCAACTACAAACAATGGCGCAACTCGAGGCACGTAAAAAGGCGGCTGATGAATCAAGCCTCCGACGAGCTGGGCTCTCCTCCCATGGAGGATCCTCCTCTAAGTGCAACGAGTACATCGCCAACAAGAGGCGATCTCGAATCGCCCACCTCACTGAACAAGAACGTGTAGAAGCCGCCAAAGTCCTCGACTTCGGCTCCATGACGGTGGATACATGTGGCAACGTGCTCCCAAAAACACCGCAAGCTGCGGTGACGGCGGCCACCATGTACCTCCTCAACAACCAGCTGCCAGCTGGAGACCCTCGAGCTGCCATGCACCGATCTACGATCACAGGCTTGGGGTTAATCGAGGCCGCCCTCTACAAAGAGCCAGCACCGAAACCGAAGAAAGGCAAGGCTCTGGCAAAGCACTACTCCTGGCCTTCATCTAGCGAAGATAGTCACGATCTGTCTCGACGTCGCTGCTCCCGGTGACAGGACCACGACTATGATGCGCGCGATGACCTCATGCAGCGCAAAATTGACAAATCAAGGGCGCGATGTGCCCGACCGACTGACTCAGAAGACCAAGATGTGGAGCTCTGTGGCGCTAGATTCTTCAACAGAGTCATCAGGCAAAAGCGAATGCCCAAGGGGTTTAAGCTCCCATCAGAGAACCCAAAGTTCGATGGTCTGCAGGACCCGAAAATCTGGTTAGAGGACCATATCTCCTCTGCTAGGCTCCACGGCGGGAGTCGAAGCACGGCCATGCAATGCCTGCAGCTACAGCTGCAGGGCGCCGCCCGAGCATGGCTCAACAACCTCCCATGCGGATCCATTCGCAGTTGGGAAGAGCTGGTCTACAGCTTTGTGTGCAACTTCAAGGGCACCTAC
This sequence comes from Avena insularis, assembly GCA_023614405.1. Lineage (NCBI taxonomy): Eukaryota > Viridiplantae > Streptophyta > Magnoliopsida > Poales > Poaceae > Avena > Avena insularis. The sequence goes on from CM042693.1 coordinate 441,256,066, forward strand.
AAAAGGCCCGCATCAATCGAAGAGCTGAGATGCTGCCAGCAAAGGTCGGGCGAGTCGCTACGCTCATACATCCAGAGGTGGTCCATCATCAAGAACTCCGCAGAAAATATCTCGGACGATCGTGCGATCGACGCATTCAACGGCGGCGTATGCCGCATAGAGCTCAGGGAGGAGCTGGGCTGCTCGAAGCCCAAAACCATCGACCACCTAATGGAAATCAAGAATCAATGGGCAGATGGAGAAGATTCGGTGAAAAATCGCGTTCACTCCGATGATGAAGCAGAACTTGAACGCAGACGCGACCGCCGAAGCAAACGCCGCATGCGCATCTATGATGACCGCGACGACGTCAACATGGTCGCAGCCGGCTACGCTGACAGACAAGACGACAACCGCAACAGCGGCTACCGTAGTGGTGGATACCGTGACTCCGGGAAAACCATGCAAGTATGGCAGCACCGCACTCGCGATGAGGCACCTGCAACATCCATCGAAGACAAGCTGGCCGGGCCATGCACTGTGCACTTCTACATCGACAAGCACGACGGAAAAAAGAAGTCCAGCCACCTCCTCAAGGATTGCCGCGAGTTCCTCAAACTACATGAGGGTCTGGCTCGGATGAATTGCAACGCAATCGATAGGGGCTACGGAGCCGCCCCAGGCGCTATGGCACATGGAGCTCCTCCACCACCACCTAGACCACCACCAAACGCAGCTGCAGCCGACCAACATCACGGAGGCGAGCCGTACCCGCGTGCCATGGGCACCATGATGATCCAAAAGGGTTGCCCCTCCAACCGGGTGCAAAAGGCCATCACTCACCAAGTCAATCTGGCGACAAACTCGCCACCATCTACCACCGAGTACCTCAGTGGAAGTGATTCCTGCATCACCTTCGATAAGCGCGACCACCCGTGTCAAGTACCTCATCCATGCCACTGTCCCCTCGTACTCGAGGCACAAATTGGAGGCTTCGACATGAGCCGCGTCTTCATGGACGGCGGAAGCGGCATCAACCTTATATTCGCGAGTACCTTGCGAGCAATGAGGATCCCTCTGACTTGCTTAGAGGCCTCAGACACAACATTCCACGGCATCGTCCTAGGCAAGGGTGTATATCCCCTTGGAAAAATCAACCTCGACGTCATCTTCGGCATGCTGAAAAACTTTCGGCGCGAGCGCATCGACTTCGAAGTCATCGACTGGCCCTCACAATACCACTGCATCCTCGGACGTGTCGCGTTCGCTAGGTTCATGGCGGTGCCGCACTACGCCTACCTGCAGATGAAAATGCCAGGCCCTAATGGCGTCATCATAATCAACGGGAGCTTTGAGAGGTCTGACAATTGTGACAGGGAATTCAACAGAATTTCCAAGTCCTTCGGCATGCAGGAAGAACTGGCGAGACTAAAGGAGTCGACAGACAACAGTCTGCCTCCCCTGAGCCAGCCAAGTTCACCCGACCTATCCTTCGACTCATCAGTGCACACGAAGAAAGTTCAGGTCCACCCATCGGATCCCGCCAAGACGGCCCTCATCGCCAACAACTTGAGTCCCGCATAGGAACTCGTGCTCGTTGAATTCCTCCGTGAGCACTGGGAAATCTTCGCCTGGTGTCCAGCGGACATGCCAGGAGTTCCCAGGGAATTCACTGAGCACGCACTCAACGTCAACCCAGACGCAAGGCCAGTCAAGCAAACAATTCGGCGATTATGCGAACAAGAGCAAAGCGCGGAATGGAGATCAACAGACTCCTCGACGCCAAATTCATACGCAAGATCAAGGAAAGCACTTGGCTCGCCAACACGGTGCTAGTACCAAAAAAGGATACGGATATCCTGCGGATGTGCGTGGACTTCACCTCTTTGAATAAGCACTGCCCGAAGGACCACTTTCCGCTACCGCGAATCGACCAGATCATCGACTCCATCGTGGGATGCGAGTGCCTTTGCTTCCTCGACGCCTACTCAGGCTACAACCAGATTCGAATGAAGGAGGAAGATCAAGAAAAAACGGCGTTTACAACGCCTTTTGGTGTGTTCTGCTACAACACAATGCCCTTCGGGCTGAAGAACGCAGGAGCCACCTACCAGCGGTGCATGCAGGCTTGCCTCAAGAACCAACTTGGTCGCAACATCCAAGTCTATGTTGACGACATAGTAATCAAGACCAAAGAGGAAGCTTCACTAATCGACGATTTGCACGAAACCTTCGCCAACCTCGACCGCTACCGGATCAAGCTCAACCCAGACAAATGCGCCTTCGACGTACCATCTGGGCAACTACTCGGGTATCTTATCTCCGCAAGAGGGATCAAGGCAAACCCGAAGAAAATAAAAGCCATACTGGCCATGGAGAAGCCAAAAAACATAAGAGGTGTCCAGCAGCTGGCTGGGCGAATCGTGGCGCTCAGTCGATTCATCAGTAGAATGGGCGAAAAGGCACTGCCTTTCTACCAACTCCTCCGCAAAGCTGACAAGTTCGAATGGACCAACGAGGCACAGGAAGCATTTGAAGACCTCAAGCGCCTACTGTCCACCTCACCAGTCCTAGTGACCCCACGCGAAAGGGAACCACTGTTGCTATACATCTCCGCCACCAAACAGGTGGTCAGCACGGTGCTCATGGTGGAACGAGCCGAAGAAAACAAGGTCCACGGAGTACAGCGCCCAGTCTACTACCTCAGCGAGGTGCTTACGCCAACAAAACAGCGGTACCCGCACTACCAGAAACTAGCGTACGACGTCTTCATGATAGCCCGGTGACTGCGCCACTATTTCCAGGAGCACCCAATCGTGGTAGTCAACGATGCCCTGTTGGGGCATATCCTCAACAACCCCGACGCCACCGGACGAGTCGCGCTGTGGGAAATCGAGCTGTCTCCACGAGACATTACATATGAAAAATGTGACGCAATCAAGTCGCAAGTTCTCCCTGACTTCCTTGTGCACTGGATGAAAAACCAGCTCCCCGAAAAACCAGATATGTCCTACCTCTGGACAATGCACTTCGACGGATCCAAGCGAAAGGATGAAGCTGAAGCAGGTGTCATACTGACATCACCCCAGGGAGACAAGCTAAAATATATCCTGAGAATGCAGTTCACCGCCTCCAAGAATGAAGCCGAATACGATGCCCTACTGCACGGGATGAGGATGGCAAAAGCCTATGGCGCCAAGAGGCTCATAATATATGGCGACTCCAAGCTGGTCGTCAACCAGACAAGGCACAAGTGCGACGCACTAAATGACAACATGATCGCCTACCGCGACCTCTACGACACACTCGAAGGGGACTTTAACGGTTGCGAGCTGCGGCACATAGGCCATGAAAGCAATGAAGAGGCAGACACACTCGCCAACATTGGCTCTACCTGCGCCCCCATACCACATGGGGTATTTCTCGAGCGCATCTGCGAATGCTCCATCAAGCCAAAATCCACAGAGAACAAAACAAGCGCAACAACGGACTCGGGGGCTACGTCGCCAAATGAGCCAATGGCACTCGACGACTTGGAGCTGGATACAGGACTCGAAGTACAAATGAGCGTCATGATGATCGAGCCATCCTGGACTCAACCGTACATCACGTACCTTCTAAGCAAGAGGCTACGGGACGATCCGACTGATGCATGGCACATCGCGCGGTGATCCAAGGCATTCGCTGTTATCAACGACGAACTATACAAGCACAGCATCACAGGAGTACTCCAGCGATGCGTCTCCACGGTAGATGGAAGAGCTGTTCTCCTCGACATCCATGAGGGGACCTGCAGGCACCACGCCGGCAGTGGCGCCCTCGTTGCCAAAGCTCTGCGAGCTGGATTCTACTGGCCTACGGCCATGCGCGACGCCAAGGACATCGTCCAAAAATGCAACGCTTGCCAGCGATTCACGGACAAGCCACACGCACATGGAGCAGAACTCCGGCCAATTCCATTGGCCTAGCCCTTCGCGCAGTGGGGACTCGACATGGTCGGCAAGCTCCCAAAGTCCTCACGAGGAGGCTACGTCTACCTCCTGGTCATAGTCGACAAATTCACCAAGTGGATAGAGGCTATGCCAGTAACTAATCAATCAGGATACAGTGCAGTCAAGTTCTTCGAATCCATAGTCTATCGCTTCAGAGTACCACACAACATCATCACGGACAACGGGACGAACTTCACATCCAAGGAGTTCCAAGAATCCTGCGAAAATCTGGGAATCAACGTCAGCTATGCCTCCGTAGCACACCCACAGACCAACGGTCAAGTCGAAAAAGCCAACAGGCTCGTCTGCGGCGGCATCAAGAAACGACTCCTCAGGCCGCTCGAACAGGCCGCAGGTTGCTGGCCAGAAGAGCCGCAATCGGTACTCTAGAGCCTACGCACAACTCCAAACAGCGCCATAGGGTACACCCTGTTCTTCATGGTGCACGGGGCTGAAGCGGTGCTACCCGCAGAAGTACGATACAAGGCACCACGAGTGGTCGCTTACAGCGAGCAGGAGTCAACTCTTGCACTCGAAGACTCCGTCGACCTCCTTGACGAGGCGTGGGAAATCGCCGCGGAAAGATCAACGATCTACCAGCAGAACCTGCGCAACTACCACAGCAGAAGGCTACGCCCCAGGTCCTTCGTCGAAGGTGACTTGGTCCTGCGACTGAAACAGCAAGGGCATCTCAAACTCGAGTCCCCGTGGGAGGGACCTTATGTGATTAAAGAAGTAATCCCAGGTGGTGCCTATCGCCTTAAAGATTTAGAGACTAGAGTCGCATACTCCAACCCCTGGAATGTCGTGCAGCTGCGGCGCTTCTACCCTTAGTCGTTTTTCCTTTTACATTGCAAATAAGGCTACTCAGCCAAGGCTACTTAGCCACACATTGTACCTCGTACCATTTTGCGAATAAATAAAGCTAAGTGCCCCAAAACTCTGTGTTCCTTTTATTTTTGCAATTAATCCACTCGGGAGCTACGCCACCCTATACACATATGTTCTACGAACAAACACGATATCCTGAGTAGCTGGTGCACCAATCGAAACCCTTGACAAACACCAACCCAGTTGCAACGCACCTGACAGGTTGGCAAGGGGCTGAGATAATCACAAGTCAGGCTAACGAAAAGGAATCGCATAGTGCAACGCACTCACAAAACATACACGCTAACAAGTTCTTTATATATCCACGTTAATCAATTATACACAGCATATATATGAACTTTACAACACTGGTACAACTATGTGCAGGATACAAACTAAACTACTGTTGCAGCAAAGGAACGTTGGTCTGCTCCTCGAAGAAGTCGACGATTTCCTCTGCTGGGCGATCCACCGGCTGGTAGTGCGGAACCATGTCCCAAGTCGAACCTGCTGGCGGCGCTGGCAGTCCGGCCGCAATTGCCGCAACGTCCACATCAGGCATGTGCAGTCGCACAAGTGAGAGAGCGGCCTTGGCACCAACCACTAACTCTTGCCGTACACACTCGCGGGCCGCACTCAAGTCCTGGAATCTAGCAAGAAGGGCCAACAGGCTCGATGGAACGACGTCCAGCAGGAACATCGTCTGGTAAATATTCTTCAAGCACGACTGCGACTTCTTCGAGAAGTGAAGCACTCACGACGCACGATCCTACAGGGCCGCTAGCACGATTGCGTGATCATGATCCACCCAGAAGTATCCACTCGCCTGAAGCTGCTCTTGGGTCAGGTCATTCATGCGAATGGCAATCCTATCCTTCTCATCCCGCGGATGGCGCGCACTGACAACTATACCAAGTAAAGGCAGAAGTATGAAGACAACGAACTACTGCGAGTGACTACATGGAAAAGATAAGGAAGAAGAAAACTAACATTTGAACTGGTCGCCTAGCTGCGTAACCTCCCCCAGTAGGTATTGTTCTCAGGCGACGGCCTTCTCCGCCCTCGATTTCCATACATCCGCATTACCAGGGAGTACGGGAAATTCACGCTCCAACTGCTTCACGTGATCACGGAATCGCGAGAGCAGAGACAACTCATCCACCCTTGAGCGTGGTGGCGCCAAGGCATCATCAGGGGGTGGCGAATCCCGAGGTTCCCTCAAAGGATCACTCGATGTGCCCTATCACAAGTCAAGCAAGAGATAATAAGAAGACTAAGGCGAGGCATAGACAAAGGACTCGAGTGCATTCAAGATTAACAAAGTATCAGCAGATACACCCGCCAAAAGGCATGTTTTCGATAAAAGACATAAGCTATTTAACTATTACAAGATGCAACTACTGAGGAGTGATTGGCTTCTTCGACTTCGACTTCGGTTTTGGGGGCCTCATCGAGTCTGTGGTAGTGTCAGACGCCACAGACTTCCCGCCGGCCCCTGACGTCGCAGCCTTCGCCGCCTTCTTGGCTCGCTGAAGCTCCTCAGAGTACTTCGCAACTGTATTGATCAGCCCGTCTGCATGCCTGGCCACAAGCAGCAAAGGAGCAAAGACTACTGCTGGCCATCCGCTACGCAGCATCACCTTGGAGACCGCTGCAGGATCAACTTCGACTCCGTGGGCTTGAACCATTGCGAGTGACATTGAAGTGCCAGCCGCACGGAGTGAGTTCTTGAAGCTCGAAGGAATGCCTCCGGCAAGGGACTCCACCAGCTCATCCATATTCTTGATCAACTCAGCCTTGGGCGCCAGCTCTTCCTGGAGGCGACTGAGCACGCCCTTGGCCTTGGTGAGCGTCCCCTGAACAGCAGCGCTGCGATCTTCGACTGTCGAAATGGCACCCACCAGGGCATCATCATGACAGAGTGCCTGGGGATCGAAGCTCAGACCGCTGGCATCTACACAAAACCAAAGCATGGGCAAAAAAGTTAGCACCAACAACAAATCCGAAAGAAGAGAAAAGGCAAAAAATTCAGACAAGGGAGTACCTGAGAGAGCCTTGGCAATTGAGAAAAGTTGTTCCTCGAACAACTTCTCCCTAGATGTGATGGAGGCACGCAGATCCTCTTCACGTTTTCGCGAATCGTCCTGCGCCGCGATTGCCTCATCACGGCTCTTCACCTCCGCGACAAGCGTTTTCTCAAGGGAAGCAGTGCTATGAAGGAGTACGTTATGCTCAGCTGCGACACAAACAAAGATAAATCGTGAGTCGAATATATCACAAGGACGCAGAAGAAAAGGTAAGGAACATTCACTTTCAATGGCGTGATGGCGATTGTCCAGCATTGCATGCTGACGACCCATCGCGAGCACCTGCTCTGCCAGACGAGCGGCTTCCTTCACAATAAGCTGCGACAAAAGACATAGTAAAGGAGCAACCGATGGCATAGATGAAAATTCGACTGCAAAATCAGAAGAAGAGATATTACACATACATGATCCTCCAATGACTCCGAAGTCGATGGATGCGCAGACGTCCGGATGACCATCTGGTGCTCCACATTGTATGGAGAACTTGATGAGTTATGACCAGAGTGGGCCGCCAATGGAGGAGAAGGGGCACGCTCAGCCATTTTCTTGGCTTTGGAGGTCGCGACTCCAGATTCCTTCAAAAATTGTACGTCGCCAGAGGATGACGATGCTGGTTGACTGCAGAATAAAATCAACATCAAGAAAAAGCAACTTCAAAAGAAGAACCAGACGGAAGACTCGAACACTTACCAATCAAACTTGTCAAAATCTAAGGTTTGTTCCCCCGACTCTGACGATGACTCATTCGGCAGTCGCATCTTCTTGCGAGAAGATAGCACCACGACACTCACAGGAACGGCAGGTATTAGTGACTCTGCACCAATAGCTGCACCTTCCAGAGTTGAAGGAGACGATGCATCCGAATCCTTGCTGCACGAACGCTTGCGAGTGTCCGAACCACTCGACTCGGGGGCTTCCTCCTCCACATCAGATGGGACGGTCGACTCCGACTTGTCCTCTTCTAGGGCTTCATGAGGGATAACCCCCTCAGGAAGTGGGGCATACAGGGCGACACCCCCCAATCCTTCATACAGAAAAACAATTTAGCACAAGTCAAGAAAAATAGAAAAGAAGCAGTCGACAAACAAAGCTACTACGTAGCATAACTGTACCTCAGGAGGAGGGTTAGCAGCATCGAAGGGAGGTACGTCTGGATCATTGGGAAGCACATCCTTGGCGGTGTACTTGGTGACCAGTCGCACCCTTTTATCTACCTCACTCGTGGAAATGCCATCGGCAGATACGCGAGTGACATCATCCGCGCCAGCCCACTGGAACATAGGATGGACTCTGGCCTGCAGGGGATGGACACGACGGCGCAGCCATGTGCGAATGAGGGCGCAGCCTCCCTCCTCTTTACCCATGCGACTCTCGAGGTCACAAACGCACTCGTATAGCACATCTATCTCCACGGACTCGTCGGGCATCACTATGTTCTTCCAGGAGCGCCTCCTCTTGCACGACGTCACGGTATCGAAGGGCGCGAGTCCGAAGTGGTCTCCGTTGGCCTTCAGGTCGCGGATGTAGAACCACTTGTCCCTCCACCCTTGGACGGACGTCGTGAGTTTGATGTCGAAGTATGTGGCGGAGAAGTCGACGTGGATACCGCAGCCGCCTACATCATAGACTACGGAGCCAGACGCCGATTGGCGCTTCAGCTTGAAGAGACGCTTGAAGAGACCGAAGTGCGGCTCGATTCTGAGCCAGCACTCGCAAAGAGTAATGTAGCAAGCTACATGGAGGATGGAGTTGGGGGACAGCTGATGCAGCTGGAGCCCATAGAAACAGAGAAGGCCCCTGAAGAAAGGATGTAGGGGCAACGAGAGACCGCGGATGATGAACGCTAGGAACATCACCCGAAAACCGGCAGGAGGGGAAGGGATTACCTCGTTGCCAGGGATGCGCACGTCAGCAACTGGGGAAGAAAGAACTCTGTCTTGGCGTAGGAGACAGAGCTTAGAGGACTTGATCACGGATGCGCGCCACACGCCATTAGTGACGCGAGTGCCCGTGCCCTTCTTTTTTCTGACGGCAGCGGCACTGGTGCCTGCAGCGACGGAGCTGCCCTTCTTCTTCGCAGTAACCACGGCGGCGGCGGAGTCGGCCGCGACACCTCCTTTCTTCTTCCCCATTCTACGGTGGCGGTGTGACCGGAGAAAGTAACTGGGAATACGTGTAGCTGGTCCAGCACCGTGAGAAAGACCAACACAGAGAAGCAGAGGAGCAGCAGCAATGGAGATGGAGGCAAAGGCAGAGAAAAGAAGCAGATGTGAAAAATTACCATCGCAACATCGCTACTTAAACCCCTGGAAGATGCAATCTAACGGCCAGGAAAAACCCTACCAGGCACGTGGCATTCATCGTGCTCGAGACGTGGAGGACCCTAAGCGTGAACCGTCCCCCACTACCCCCATTACACGCGGAAATCTCAGAGGCACAGTTAAAACAAAGATTTACGCACGCCCGGTCAAGTCAGAGTCAGAAAATGGGATCCACCGCTCATCACGTCCCGTCAAACCCGCTCACACGGGCAACTGAGCTCATCACATCGCCAGCACTGATGTCATCAAAAATTGAGGAGCAGAAGACTTCGACTAATTTAGTCCTTGCTCGAGTCTTCGACTCCACCAAGCACTCGGGGGCTACTCCCATAGGGAGCGCTCGTCGCGCACCCTAAGATTTTTTCTTTTCTTTTCTACAGGAACATGAACATTCAAAGCATACCCAATCACTCGAATCCGTGATTCGACTATGGACATGGGTTACTCCCATAGGGAGCGCTGGAAATAAATTCGACTGGAACAAGCAAACAAAAGACGACAGCAGTCGCAAAAGTTATTTAGTCCCTGCCTGAGTCTTCGACTCAACCAGGCACTCGGGGGCTACTCCCATAGGGAGCTTTAGTCACGCACCCTGTGATTATTTATACATCATACTGTGTGTTGATAACATCCACACTCGAAGTTTATGGCGACACCGCCTCATGATTTTTTCATATAAAGAGATTACGTCTCCTGGGTTACCCGAATCATCTCCGCGACGAATAATTTCGGATGTCGCGCTTGCAGCATGAAGGTAAAACCTGAATAAGGTCTGGCAACGCATTTGCTATGCACTACCAGAAATATATCCGTGCCTACAGGTACGATAAACCTGCCTTGACGGACGCGTCGAGTGCTCACACCCATATACTGGAATTCGACTCCTGTAAGACCTCCGCGGCTTGAGTCGAATTACACCAGCACTTTTCCGGATTCAAGTCAGGGGACTCGAGTTCAAGTAGATTGCGTTATTTTACCCTAAGGTAGTTAACTGATACCGATACATCGGTTAAATCAGGCACACACATCAACAGTCCCTATGACACAAACAGAGCAGTCGAAGAACATACTCAGTCATTTACTCGAAAGGATTCATAAAGTCCCCAGTCCAATCTGCGATTCCACTGGACACTTGGGGGCTACTGACATGGGTATACCCTACAGGTACTCAAGCTTGGTATATATAGCCTGAATACAGTGGAAGCCCACGGTGTCGCCAAGGCCCAAATGGAGAACTCGAGTAACCTACGGACTCTCGATTGCTTGCGGAACAAGGAGAAGCTAAAGATAGAAAGTTTAAAGGGAGAACCCTAATCAGAATCACTCGATCACTGCCGAGACCTAGCCTATCTATATAAAGGCTAGGAGGGGGCGGCGAGGAGGACACACGCAACCCTAGTTTCCACAACCCTCGCTAGATTGCATTTGCGTACCATTGTAATCCTCGATTCCTTTAATAATTCCACGAGCAGACAAGCAGGAGTAGGGACCTCTGCGAGGCCTGGACCTGGGTAAATCTTTGAGTCCCCTGTGTGCTTGTTTGCTAGCCGATAGATGTCTCCAGCGCTCCCTCCTTCTCCAACACCCAAGTCCATAACAATGGGCATTGATGAGTTAAACCCTCGTCAGGTGGTTTTATTAATCATCAACACTTGATGTTCTTTCCTAATCTCCACTTCTGCAGTTTTAAACATTGACAGAAGCTCGGGAAGAGACTTCTTCATGCCCTGCATGTTATAATTCATCACGAAGCTCTTGTAGCTAGATGGCAGAGATTGGAGAACATGATGTATGCCTAGGTCAATGGGAATCGTTATTCCCAAGGACACAAGCTTATCGGTGTACCTAGACATTTCTAGTACGTGCTCACTAACGGAGTTGTTCTCCTCCATCATGCAGCTAAAGAACTTTTCAGAAGCATTATAACTCTCTACGGCGGCATGGGTATCGAAAATCATTTTCAATTCTCCCATGGTATCAAAAGCATTGCCATTTTCGAAACGCTTTCGAAGTTCTGGCTCTAGCCCATACAGTATGTCGCAATGAACTAAGTTGTGGTCCTCCTGACGAGTTATATAGACATTAATTTCCTCGTCAGGAGCATCATGAGCTGGTGGGGGGCCTAGCGGCGCTTCTAGCACATATTGCTTTTGTGCAGCAGTGAGGAGAATCCTCAAATTCATGGCCCAGTTGGTAAAGTTGCTACCATTTGCCGCAAGTTTCTCTTTCTCCATGAAGACATTGAAATTGAAAGCAGGTGGTGCCGTCTACAACAGAATTTGTAAAGTTTATTTAAACTAAGTTTATGATAGATTGAGTTCAACTAATCCAAATTACTAATGAACTCCCACTCAAAAACGACGTGCCTCGTGTCCTTTTGGTGATTACATGAACCAAATCCACTACACCAAGTCTGATCATCACGTGAGTCAGTGTAGCTTCAAAGACGAGCATCTATATGGGCATCATATCAACTATATGACTCATTCTTAACCTTTCGGTCCGTGTTTCCATGCCATGTCTGTACATGCTAGGCTCGCCAAGTAAGAACCTTAGTACTCGCGTGTGTAAAACTGTCTTACACCCGTTGTATGAAAGCGTAGAATCGAGTACACCCGATCATCACGTGATGTCTTGAAACACGATCCATAGAACGATGCATACTTAAGGAAGAACACATTTTTATCTTGATATTTAAATGAGGGATCATCTTACAATGCTACTAAAAGTGCCAAACTAGCAATATAAGATGTGAACATCATATGTGTAAAGTGGGATGATATGGTCCATGCCTTTGATCACCATCATATGCATCGTGGTATGATCTCTATCATTCCTTTGTGTGTAAGGCCAAGGTCTATGGAACTTAAACGTTAAGTGTGTTGTAAGGGTATCTACCAAACATCAACTTACAACATTACCATATCATGACACTAGCCCATCAACAATCTAAACTAGATGCCTCTAATTTATCCATTGCAAGTTTTACGTGGCTTAGGGCTTTCGAAGATAGAACCGGTCTTACCTACGAACATGGAACCACAACGATGATAACTAAGTTATTAGAAACTCGTTGTAAATCACGTATTAACTATAGTAGGAGAGACAGACACCCACCAGCCACTTATGCAAAACTAGTTGCATGTCAGTCGTGGAACCGGTCTCATGTGCGATGACATGTAAGGTTGGTCCGGGCAGCTTCATCCCACTATGCCACCAATATCCAAAATATATGAAAGAATCAATAACATGATCATCATCGCCCACATATAAACATATGTGTACTACCCGTGCAAAGCACCTACGCATAGATCAGGCTCTGATACCACTGTTGGGTTTGCAGCATAGAAAACAAAAAATTCCTACGATGGGAACTATACGCCAAGTTCTATCTACTAGATACAAGCAATGGGTGAATATACATCCATGGAGAACTTACCCTCGAAGACAACAAAGCTTTGTTAACAAGTTGGAACTCGTGGATGATGAGGTCGTACGCTTGCCGATCTCAAGATCATGTGGAAGTCCTAGCGCCGCAAATCAGCAGCGCATCTGTCCTCGCACACACGTTCAGGCCACCAAACAACCTCCACCTCCTCACTCTAGCGAATCAGCGGAAGCAGCAACTCCTTCTATACGAAATGCCACCGGGAACATGTATCTCGCTAATCCGAGACCATGGGGGAATATATCTAGAAGGGGAGAGAGATACTTCACGAGAAGGTGTGGTTTGTGAGGGAGGAGAGGGGGGCCTTTTATAGGAGAGGGGGCCTCCTCCCCTCCCATGGCCGGCGCCCATGGGGGGTTACCCCACCTCTTCCTCATTCATGTGGTGGAAGCTCCACTCACATCAATTTAGCCTCCACCCAAAGTTCCACTCACATGCATTAAATTTTCACCAAATTTAATGCAACTCTCATTTAATAAAAAACTCTTTTATTTATTTTATTCAGAATTTTGTTAATTACTTTAATTAACAAACATTCACATAAAACCCCTTGTAACATTTCAATATCACATGCAGAACCAGTTTCTGCAATTTCACCCGAAAAATTCCGGTTTCCATCGAAATAATTCTAGCACTTTGCAATTCTTTTGTCTGAAACATATGTGCTCCAAAATGGTGTTTGGCAACCCTTAAGTGTGTCACCCTACGGTTTGTGAATAATGCAGACATGATTGAGACTCCTCTCAAATCAATAATCAGAAGCGAGACCTGGAGATCCATTCTGACTCCTGCACATTCAACGATGACTTTTGTGATCGTGAGAACCTTTAACGCTAGTAATTTAATCCCTCTGTCTCGCGATATATTAAATGTCCGAGATTCGTTCATCGGCATCCAAATACCTAGTTTGATCTCATTACTGACATGCACTCTTTTCTCGTTCCCGTGATATAACATTCTAGTGATCACATCACTAGCTTGCAAGCTATCTTAATGTGATATCACCGAGAGGGCCCAGAGTATATCTATCCGTCATCGGGATTGACAAATTCCACTCTTGATCCATTATCCTCAACATAACATCTTCGGAGTATCTGAACCCACCTTTATAGTCACCCTTTATCAGTGTGACGTTTGATGTTATCAAGTTACTCTTCTGATGTTAGCAGTTAACATGATCTCATGGTCTAAGGACTAAGATTACTTTGTATGATGTTATATAAATATAAACATAATGACTTTTATCGTAATGCTATACTTCAGATGAATGTTCATCACATCATTTCACAAATGTTGTGACCTCGTTATTAACAACACCTAATGTCCATGATCAGGAAACTTTGATCATCTTGTTAATCAACGAGCTAGTCTATAAGAGAGGCATAACTAGGAACCTTTTATTTGTTTATTAAACACACATGTATTGACGTTTCCAATCAATAAAATTATAGCATGCAAAATAAACATCTATCATATACAAGGAATACATAATAACAACTTTATTATTGCCTCTCAGGGCATATTTCCTTCACTCTTGTGTGGGTCAAACACAGTAGGCGATACCTCTGGATGTGTGCGTAGTTATGGGACAGTTTTTATTGTGAGATCTCGAAGGAACGGGTAATATGTTGCCTGAAGGGTTGAGCATGCGTTTGGGTACAGTAGTGCACCCCTGCAGGGTAAATCTTTTGAAGAAGCCGTGTGTCCACGGTTATGGACACCTCAGGAGTACAGTGTCATGATCATAGACAATGCCACTAATGTGTTATCTCTAATAATATGATTAGTAACTAGCCTTATTGTAACATCCCAGCATTAGAGCTTAGAGATAAGCTGAGAAGAGGTGTGTGCAGTGCATTTATGCATAGAAAATCTGGATAATTTTCGCGCTTTTAAATAAAACTTGTCAAAGTGATTGAAGCTTCTCTTAACTTGGTGGAACTGAAGTAGATCATCAAGTTGACTATGATAAGTTTCAATATGACCTTTTCTAAAACCTTACCTTTGGGTAATATAATTTGATCTAAGGGTAGATCAAATGTAATAAAACTAAGTCACAACACACTACTTAATAAGGAGTACTAGATCTTCTAGAGATCATTACATGTTATTCCATACAATAACTCAAGGATGAATATTTAACATTCTAAAGAAGATATCAAGGTATTATCTACCACAAACCCTGAATACCAAGTTAAGTATATAACTTAAGTAAAGAAACTCTATAACTAAATCTTGAAACACTTGATTGCCATAGTGATTCCTACCATGGGTATCATGGTAGTTCTTAAACATTAACTCTTATCACAAATAGAGTTGAAAGGAAGTTGAGTCAAGACCATTCATCTCATATCTTCAATGTTAAGTGATCAATTCTTGACCTAGCACTTATTAGCTTTGACCTATTATATTAACCTTCCAAAGATCTTAAGTAAATTAATAAGAAGAAGGAGCTAGATATGGTAGAGTGTGCCATCATCAATGGAATGAGATCCTTAGTGGAGATCAAACCATTGGATGTTGGAGGAGTTAACTCACTCATGAGTTAACTAGAAGAAGTATCTAAACCTAAGAATTAACTAATACTTTAGAAGTTATAAGAAAGCTAGTAGTGTTAGAGTATCAAGTAATAACCTTGTTAAGCAAAGTAGGTATAAACCTAAAGTAAGCTTCCTTAACAAGATAAATCCTACAGAGAGACTAGTACAAGCCTACTACTTAGTTGAATATAGATCTTGATTAGACAATTAGAAGCCTAAGCTTTGCATGATCAAAGATTGGTGGTCATTACTCTCAAGTCACTTGAGAATAGATGACCAACTGATGAAGAAGAGTTGTGAGTATACCAAATTAGGCAAACCCTTAGTAAGCTGAATCATCTAGATTGATTATGAGAAGTCAAGCTAGAGTTTGATGAAGTATATAATATGAGATGTATGGAGTAGTGATGACCCACAAGTATAGGGGTGTATCGCAGTATTTTCGATAAGTAAGAGTATCGAACCCAACGAGGAGCAAAAGGTGTTGACGAGTGGCTTGGAGCAGGAATTCTCTGTAAATACTTAGCAAACAGATTTTAGGGGTTTTTCATAATGTAGATAAATAAAGTGCGAGTAAATAAAAGACAATAATAATAGATGCAGCAAGTGGCCCAATCCTTTCTTTAGCAAAGGATAAGTCGGTTGTATTACTTAAGATGACCAAACGTTCTTGAGGACACATGGCAATATTGTCAAGTGCTTTCGTTTCATATAGTTGATTAATCTTCTTTAGTTTGATAAGTGTTGTGTGGGTGAATGCTAATGTACCAACCTTCCTAGGACTAATACATACTTGTGATTATACCCTTGCAAGCATCTGCAAGTACAAGAAAGTAATTAAGATAAAAACCTAACCACAACTTTAAACTCTGAGATCCTAACCTCCCTTGTGCAAAGGTTTCCTAACAGGGGTTCAGGTTTCTGTCACTCCAGTAACCCCTACAATTAGTAGCCAAATACACAATGCATTCCCCTAGGCCCAAAGAGGTGAAGTGTCATGTAGTCGATGTTCGCATGACACCACTAGAATAATAACACCACAACTTAAATAACAAACTATTGAATCTTTCTCAACACAATTCCACTACTAACAACATGACTTCTCCCATGTCCTCAAGAACTAAACGAACTACTCACAAGACATCATATGGATCAAGATCAGAGATGATATAATGATAAGTACCAATCTGATCATAACAATAATTCAACGGTTCCACTCAATAGCATCAACTACAACAAGTAATCAACACCGGGAAAGTTCCCCTAAGAACTATGCAACACTCAGCCCAATTGTTACAGCAGTATGGAGTGGTGATGATGGTGCTGGTGGAGATGATGATGATGATCCCAATGAAGTCCAGCTTGATGGTGGTGTTGATGGCAAAGATCTCCCCTCTCCGGGAAGGAATTTCCCCCAGCAGATTCCTGTCTACCGGAGATCTCTTTCTCTCTCTGTAGTTTTCCACCCCGCAGAGGCGGCGGAATCTTTCTGTGGTCGCTCCCCCAGGCTTAGGGTTTCGTGGGGATAATATACGCCAAAGGGGAGAGCCAGGAGTGGGCCAGGGTGGCCACACCACCTGGTGGCGCCGAGGGTGCTTCAGCCGAGGTGGTGTGGGCCCCCTGTGGCCCAACTCCACTCCCCCTTCTAGCATCGTTCATCTTCTGGAAAAATAGGATTTTCCATCTATTTTTTGGAATTTTATGATCTTTGCGAATTTCGCCTCCAAACAGCACCTTTTCCATCAGAATCCTGACTTCAGTGGTCCATCCTCCAAAAGTCATCAACCATGCAAAAACAGATGAAATAACATAAGTATTGTCTCTTAATATCAAATATATCAATGAATAATAGTAAATTATGATATAGAATAGTGATGCAAAATGGACGTATCAACTCAACCCCAAGCTTAGACTCGCTTGTCCCCAAGCGAAAACTGAGCTCAATAAACATGACCTCGGGTTTATGGAGTGAAGAGTTGATAAAAGAATACGAACAAGAAGCATCACATTCATCAATATACAAATCATAATAGAAGACAACTCACTATTATATAACTCAACTTGTAATAAGTAACGGAAACACAATAAAGATACATAAAGTAAGTCATAATTGGTAATGGCAAACTTTGCTCGTGGTCAAGGAATAGTTAACAATTTGCTAGAGTTCAAACATAATGGGGTTTTTAATGATATTTTTCAAAATAGTACTCATTAAGAGTAAGAGCAATGTGCAAAACAAGGAACATAAGAAACATGATTGAATAAATCATCATATGAATGAATGAAACACAACAACTCAAAATACTTGTTGAGATAGAAAGGAATAGGTTTACTGACTCAACTAGAAAGTAAAAGATAGGCCCTTCATAGAGGGATGTAGGGATCTCAAGTTTCATAAAGAGCTTCCAAAAATTATGATACTTATTAGCTTTCAGATCTCATTGCCCCTATCATAAGCATCTTTAGGTGATTAAGGTTAAAGTGAAAAAACTATGGAGTATATGCTTGACAAAGTATAAGTTGGCAATCTATTGTCCCTTGAATACAAGGGCCGCTCCTCATGCTACTCAAGTTTAGTTACCCGTAAGTTCTTGGCATAGTAAGTACATGTGTATCATGGAGAACTGCCAATGGGGTACCCCTTGCCCGATGATACGGAAGAATCCCCTATCAAAATGACAAGGCAAGCAGACAATAAGCATCTTAGCATCTTCTTATTTACCATGGGAAAATTGTGTTTTTATCTCTTTCCTCTTTTCTCATCTTTTTTCTTTTTTATCAATCTCTATCTCTTTTTTTATAAGAAGAATGCTTCATAGATTGCTCATTATGGTTACGCTGCAGGTTTCCACCATGATTAGGCATGGATTAGACCAGCCGCCTAGGCATTTCTCTAACACACATACATAACTCCATGGACTTACAAGCTCCACTTTCATTTCACACCGACGACATCCATAAACAAAAGAGCATGATATCAACTGGGTACAATGTACAAGTGCAATGTTGAAAGCGTTCCCCATGACAACATGGTTCTGCTAATCCCAAAGTATAAGTGCAAGCATATACAACATAGACGACACAATGGTTCAAGTTTATTAGGGGCAATAAAATAAAAGTGTGTCATCAAGTCCGTGAGAGCTTTAATCACTAATTTTCACATAACAAGTTTAATTCGGAAGGTAGATAAAAACATGAATTTACTTGGAATAGCAATAATGCTAATAGGTAGGTATGGTGGACACAAATGGCATAGGTTTTGGTTTAAGGATTGGATGCACGAGAAGCATTCCCTCTCAGTACAGGTTTTTGTCTAGCAAGGCTGGCTAGCAAGCATAAGAGTTGAAGGAAACAAACAAACATATAGGTGATAAAAACAAACATGCAATCTTCCTTGGTAGAACAAAAGATCTTAACTAGAGAATACTAAGCTTATGAGCCAATCAAGGAAGAAAGATGATGAAATTATATTTCTTAAGAGTACTTTTATCTTTTTCATTCAGTTCTCATAATAGGATTGCTACTGACCGAGCCAAGTTTGCCAAAACCAACTAAATTTACTCAATGATCCCAAAGTGATACCAATACTAACAACAAGATCAATCGTATAATAGAAATTGAAAACTAATATAAGATATGCAAAAGAGTAAATGATAGAACTTCTCGTTAATATTCCATAATGGCAACTCACACCATGGGATACATAGATATCTAACTAGAAGAGAGACACTTCCATAATGCAAACCATCCTACATGATAACTTCTCTATTCATGATATGACTCTACTAAAAAGGTAAAAAGATAGAAGATAGTGATATGATATCGCGGCACTCCCCCAAGCTTGGAACAAACCAAGGGGATGCCAAAACCTGATGATGAATTACTCCTTCGGTGGTGGTGGTGTTCTCTCGATGAGCTATTCAATCAATTTCCTCAAGTCCTCAATCTTGAAGGTGAGAGTACGAATCAACTCTGAGTTGTGCTCAATGCGGTTCATGATCATGTCAGGTTGTGAATCCCAGCTCGTATGATTCTTTCCCCACTCTTCCTCCTTGAAGTCTTCTTTTCCTGCATGGTTAGAACAGGGCTATCCCAATTGGAGGGTAGTTTCTCCTTTGGTAAATTCTGAAATTTATGCACATGGACAAGGGTATGGAAGGGATTCTTGGTGCATGGAGAAGGTGACCGCGACGCCAAATAATGACATGGAGTCTTCCCTCCGGTGGACATTTTGAACCTGGCAGGGTTTGCCACCACTCCAATGCTTGCAATGATGGTGCTGGTGTGCGGATGCTGGTCCTCCTTTGCCTCCTCTTCAACTTCACTATCGATCTCCTCCTCCTGCTCAGAGTCTTGGAGATCTTCCTCCGCAGGATCCTTGCCCTTATCGTTGGCGGAGACCATTATGCTTCTAAACTTCAAGAATAGTTCCTGGCAGAAATAGATCAAAATGAAAACACACGATAACATGATATACGAACCTCGGGGGATCCGGGGGATTATATATTACGAATTTTTACAACAAAAGGAAGGTACTAGGAGAAAACGGGTCGGAGACGGGCTCCGGGGTGGCCACACCACCTGGTGGCACGGCCAGGTGGGCCCGCGCCACGGGGTGGTGTGAGCCACCCTGGCTCCATTCCGTCCCTCTTTCACTTTGTTGCTTTCCTTGTTAGATAAAAACTGCAAAAATATAACTTGGCAGATTTTTCGTGGACCTTTTCTTACCAGAACTGTTACCTATTCGAAAACGGACTCTACAAGTCTCTGAACTTGGTGTTTAATAAATTCTTCCTAAATCACTGCTTGAACAACATCGATATCCTCATTGTAAGAATCTCTAGAAATATAGTGCTTGAGTCTCTGACCATTCACCACTTGTGTAGTATTATCTTTTAAAGAAGAAATTTTTATTGCACCTAAACGATACACTTCTTCAATAACAAAAGGTCCTTCCCATTTTGAGAGTAGTTTCCCTGCAAAAAATCTGAGACAAGACCTATATAATAGAACTTTCTCACCAACATGGAACTCTCTCTTAAGAATTCTCCTGTCATGCCATCTTTTAACTTTTTCTTTAAAAAGTCTACCATTTTCATATGCTTCACTCCTCCATTCATCCAACGAACTTAAGTCAAATAATATTTTCTCACCAGCAAGTTTGAAGTCTCTATTAAGTTCTTTCACTGCCCAATAAGCTTTGTGTTCTAATTCTAAAGGCACATGGCAAGCTTTCCCATAAACCATTTTGTAAGGAGACATTCCCATAGGATTTTTATAAGCAGTTCTATAAGCCCATAAAGCATCATTCAACTTTTTAGCCCAATTTTTTCTAGATCTATTAACAGTCTTTTGCAAGATGGATTTAATTTCTCTATTTGATAGTTCTACTTGCCCACTAGTTTGGGGATGATAAGCTGAAGCAATTCTATGATTAACATCATATTTAGCAAGGGTCTTTCTAAAGCCACCATGAATGATATGAGAGCCTCCATCAGTCATAAGATACCTAGGCACTCCAAACCTAGGAAAGATAATATCCTTAAGCATCTTTAAAGAGGTCTCCCCATTAGCACTTTTCGTAGGTATGGCTTCTACCCACTTAGTAACATAGTCAACAGCAACAAGAATATGAGTATACCCTTTCAAAGGGGGAAAAGGACCCATAAAGTAGAATCCCCAACAATCAAATGGTTCAATAACAAGAGAGTAATTCATAGGCATCTCATTGCGTCTAGAAATATTACCAACTCGTTGATACGTTGCAAACATATCTATAATTTTTGATGTTCCATGCTTGTTTTATATCTACTTTATTATGTTTTGTCCACACTTTGGAGTATTTTTACACATTTTCTGTAACTAACCTATTAACAAGATGCCACAGTGCGGTTACTGTTTTCGCTATTTTGGTTCGAAGCTAGAAAATGAATATTCTCGAATTGGACGGACAAAAGCCAAAGTCAATATTTCACCGAGGGGAACACGGAGCGGAAGGCGAGGCGGAGAGAGGCCGGGGCGGCCACCCTGGCCACGCGGCCCTGGCCTATGCCTGGGGGGTGCAGCCGCCTCGGGCACCCCCTCGGCCTCCCCTTTCGCCTATACGAAGCCTCCGATACATAAACCCTAAGTAGACGATCAAAATTCCACAAAAGAGTCTGTAGCTGCTATCATCTCCATCCCTAGATCGGGAGGGATCTGAAGCTCTTCCCGGCACCCTGTCGGAAGGGAGAGATCACCCTGGAGGCGTTCTTCATCACCATGCCTGCCTACGGTGTGATGCGTGAGTAGTGCATCCCTAGACTATGGGTCCATGTAGTAGCTAGATGGTTAGTTCTTCTCCTTTGTGCTACCATGTTTAGATCTTGTGAGCTCCGTTCATGATCAAGATCATCTATTT
This sequence comes from Avena insularis, assembly GCA_023614405.1. Lineage (NCBI taxonomy): Eukaryota > Viridiplantae > Streptophyta > Magnoliopsida > Poales > Poaceae > Avena > Avena insularis. The sequence continues at coordinate 441,277,703 of CM042693.1, forward strand.
GTAATCTTACATGTTGTGTTTGCGGGGATCCAGTGGATATTTAGATGCTATTTCAGATTGATTGTTGATTCCATCATGTCTTTGTTATTAGTGATCTTGCATGCTCTCTGTTGTTAGTAGCTATCTTGGCCAAGTAGATGCTAGCAACTCCAAGAGGGAGTATTTATGCTCGATAGTGGATTCATGCCTCTAGTAATATGGGGAAGAGATAGAAATCTCTGAGGTACTAGATGTGATGTTTCTACTTGGGAGAAAACAACAATCCTTTGTTCATATAACAATCGTATTGTTTACTTTACACACTTTGCTTAATGCAATTATCTGTTGCTTGCAACTTAATCTTTGGAGGGTTCGATGATAACCTGAAGGTGGATTATTAGTCATAGATGTAGTTGGATTATGATCTATGTATAATGTTGTAATGCCCAATCAAATCTCATAGGAGTCAAGATGATTAGTATATGCATGTATGCTTTCTCGGTGTTTGTCAATCTTAAGGAGAATCACCTCTAGTGAACTATGGACCCCGGTCCATTCTTTTACCATCAACCTATAATCTATTTACTATTTTCTGTTTACTTTCTACAAGCTATTATTATCTTCCACACAATACGTTTAATCCTTTGTTTTCAGCAAAACCCGTGAGATTGACAACCTCACTGTAAGTTGGGGGCAAAGTTCGGTGGTTGTGTTGTGCAGGATTCCAAGTTGGAAACAACACCTTGGAGGTATTTCCTTGCTCCTACTGGTTTGATAGCCTTGGTTTCATAACTGGGGGAAAACTTGCTGTTGTGCTCATCATACCTTCCTCTTGGGGTTCCCCAATGAGATCGAATATATTTTGAGCCATCACTCCTTGACACTCATCACATGTTAAGACAAATTTTCTTGCATCTTTAAAAAGGGTAGGACAGTAAAAACCTGATTGTAGCACCTTTTGTGTGCTTCTGTCTCCCGCATGACGTCCTCCATAGGCGCTACCATGACATTTCCGCAATATCTCCTTTCGTTTATGTTCTGGAACACATCTTCGCATAATACCATCCACCCCCTCTTTATATAAATGTGGGTCATCCCAAAAATAATGCCTTAAATCATAAAAGAACTTCCTTCTTTGTTGGGCTGTAAAAGTTGGAGGCAAATACTTGGAGACAATAAAGTTAGCATAATCGGCATACCAAGGGCTCCCTCGCGAGCTTACCCCTACAGCAGCCAACTATTCATTTGGGAAACTATAATTAACAGGCATAGGATCAAAAGAGTTGTTTTCCAATCGAGATAAATTATCAGCAACATGATTTTCAGCTCCTTTCCTATCTACAATATGTAGATCAAACTATTGTAAAAGCAGCACCCATCTAATAAGCCTAGGCTTAACATCTTTTTTCGTCATAAGGTACTTAATAGCAGCATGATCAGTATGAATGGTAACTTTTGAATCAAAAATATAAGGTCTAAACTTATCACAAGCAAAGACAACAACTAAGAATTCTTTTTCAGTAGTAGCATAATTCTTTTGAGCAACGTCAAGAGTCTTACTAGCATAATGGATAACATTTAACTTTTTATCTATTCGTTGCCCAAGAACAGCACCTACAGCAAAATCACTAGCATCACACATGATTTCAAAGGATAAGTTCAAACAGGTGGTTGGACAATAGGAGTATTAGTTAAAGCATTCTTTAGAGTTTCAAAAGCTTCCTTACAATCATCATCAAAAACAAAGGGTACATTTTTTTTGGAGAAGATTAGTGAGGGGTTTTGATATCTTAGAGAAATCTTTAATAAACCTTCTATAGAAACCAGCATGACCAAGGATACTACGAATACCTTTGACATCTCCTTGATAGGGCATTTTCTCAATTGCTTCAACTTTAGCTCTGTCAACTTCAATGCCTCTTTCGAAAATTTTATGTCCAAGGACAATCCCTTCATTAACCATGAAGTGGCATTTCTCCCAATTAAGAACAAGATTGGTTTCTTAACATCTCTGCAAAACTTTATCAAGGTTGTGCAGACAATTATCAAAAGAAGTTCCATAGACGAAAAAATCGTCCATGAATACTTCCACAATTTCCTCACAAAAATCATGAAAGATAGCAGACATGCATCTTTGAAAAGTAGCAGGAGCATTACACAAACCAAAAGGCATACACCTATAAGCATAGGTTCCATAAGGGCACGTAAAAGTAGTTTTTTCTTGATCTTGTTGTTTAACGACAATTTGAGAAAACCTAGAGTATCCATCAAGAAAACAAAAATGGGTCTTTTTAGACAACCTTTCTAACATTTGATCAATAAAAGGCAGTGGGTAATGATATTTCTTAGTAACTTTGTTAACCTTTCTGAAATCGATGCACATCCTATAACCTACTACTATTCTTTGGGGAATAAGCTCATCATTATCATTAGGCACAATGGTAATTCCCCCTTTCTTAGGGACACAATGAACATGACAAACCCATTCACTATCAGCAATAGGATAAATAATACCAGCATCAAGGAATTTTAATATCTCATTTCTTACCACTTCCTTCATCTTAGGATTTAAACGACGTTGATGTTCTACCACTATTTTTGCATCGGGTTCTATATTGATAGCATGCTGACATATAGTAGGATAAATCCCCTTTAAATCATCAAGGGTATAGCCCATAGCTCCTCGATGTTTCTTCAATACTTCCAATAATCTTTCCTCTTCCTTCCCTGAAAGTTTAGAACTAATAATAACAGGATATATTTTCTTATTATCAATGTAAGCATATTTAAGATCGTCAGGTAAGGGTTTTAGATCAAAAATCGGATCCTTTTTAGGTGGCAAAGTGGTACCCAAATCTTCCAGAGGCAAGTTATGCTTAAGCATCTTAGGCTGATGATGGAGAATCTCGTAAATCTCATTTCTTTCTTCCATGAAGATTTCACTTTCGTGGTCTTCCATAAATTGCTGCAAAGCATTGTTAGGAGCAAGAGAAATAGAAGCAAGTTTTTCAACTCTAAAATCCTCATTAGGAGTTTCATTTTTGCAAGGAACTTTAGTAAATTTCAAAAAAATAAACTCATAAGATTCCCCATCAAATTTAGTTAAGATTTTCTCCCTTTTACAGTCTATAATGGCTCCACACGTGTTCAAGAAAGGTCTACCAAAAATGGTAGGATAGGTTTTACTAGTAGCTGAACCAAGTACTAGAAAATCAGTAGGATATTTAATCTTACCACAAAGAACTTCCACATCTCTTACAATACCAATTGGAGAGATGGTCTCTCTATTTTCAAGGTGAATGACCACATCAATTTCTTCTAGTTCACATGGACTAATTTCATGCATAATTTCTTTGTAAAGCTTGTAAGGAATAACACTTGAACTTGCACCAATATCACATAAACCATAATAGCAATGATCACCAACTCTAACAGAAAGCACATGGACACTAGCTTTTTTAGTTCTATTAGGATGTGAGACAATATTAGAAGCATCCTCACTAAAGACAATGTGTTCATCTTCTACACTTTTAGTGACAAGGCCTTTCACAATTGCTACTGCAAGTTCAATATTTATTTGTTCATCAGGGTTTACAGCTCTCTTTGTACTTTTATTAACTATAGTAGTTATCATAGGATGCTCCTTTACCTTATCCGGGAAAGGCATTTTCTTGATATAAGTTCAGGTAAGATGTGATCAATAGTGCAAAATTTAGTACTTCTAGCAGGAACACAATCAACAACATCTTTAGATGGTGCACGATACTTGTTCCATTCTTCTTTTGGAATCTCAATGTATGAGGCAAAAGCTTTAAGACAATTGCAATAACTTGAGAATCAAGACCATAAGCATTACTAATGTTACGAAAGTCATCAGTTCCCATAAAATATTTAATGCATTCATAATCATAATTTATACCTGACTTTCTTCCTTTTTCATTCTCCCATGCTTCAGCATTGTCTTGAATACGGTCTAGAAGATCCCATTTAGCTCCTTCTTCCATCTGTGTAAATGATCCAGCGCAAGAAGCATCCAATAGATCCTTATCATGAAGAGAAAGCCTTGCATAAAAGTTATTGATAATAATATTATTGGGGAGCTCATGAATAGGACATTTGAGCATTAGTCGCTTCAATCTCCCCCAAGCTTGAGCTGTACTCTCTCCATCAAGAGGCCAAAAGTTGTATATTTGATTCTGATCTTTATGAATCTCACTTGGAGGATAAAATTTGGAATAAAAGAGAGGCACTACTTCCTCCCATTCAAGAGATTAGCCATCCTTCAGCAGCTTATACCATTCCTTGGCTCTTCCTTTCAGTGATAATGAGAATAAATTTTTCTTGACTTGATCTGTAGTAATACCTACACACTTGAACAACCCGCATAATTCGTGTATAAAGAGCAAATGATCACCGGGATGGACAGTTCCATCTCCAACATAATAGTTATCCATAACACGGTCAATAATTCTTGTAGGTATTTTAAAAGTATCATTTTCAGCAGGTGGTGGTTCATCTACTACCTTAGCAGTGGTAGTAACATTATGAAATCAGAAACTAAGTGAATTATCCATATTGAAATAAAGTAACTAACAGAAATAAACAATACTCATAGAAGTTTCCTTTACCAGTTCCACTCTCCAATAGCGCTTCACTCCCCAGCAACGGCGCCAGAAAATAGTCTTGATGACCCAGAAGTATAGGGGGTGTATCGCAGTATTTTCGATAACTAAGAGTGTCGAACCCAACGAGGAGCAGGAGGTGTTGACGAGTGGCTTGGAGCAGGAATTCTCTGTAAATACTTAGCAAACAGATATTTAGGGGTTTTTGATAATGCAGATAAATAAAGTGCGAGTAAATAAAAGACAATAATAATAGATGTAGCAAGTGGCCCAATCCTTTCTTTAGCAAAGGACAAGCCGGTTGTATTACTTAAGATGACCAAACATTCTCGAGGACACATGGGAATATTGTCAAGTGCTTTCGTTTCATATAGTTGATTAATCTTCTTTTGTTTGATAAGTGTTGTGTGGGTGAACCTATGCTAATGTACTGACCTTCCTAGGACTAATACATACTTGTGATTATACCCCTTGCAAGCATACGCAAGTACAAGAAAGTAATTAAGATAAAAACCTAACCACAACTTTAAACTCTGAGATCCTAACCTCCCTTGTGCAAAGGTTTCCTAACGTGGGTTCAGGTTTCTGTCACTCCGGCAACCCCTACGATTAGTAGCCAAATACACAATGCATTACCCTAGGCCCATAAAGGTGAAGTGTCATGTAGTCGACGTTCACATGACACCACTAGAAGAATAACACCACAACTTAAATAACAAACTATTGAATCTTTCTCAACACAATTCCACTACTAACAACATGACTTCTCCCATGTCCTCAAGAACGAAACGAACTACTCACAAGACATCATATGGATCAAGATCAGAGATGATATAATGATAAGTAACAATCTGATCATAACAATAATTCAATGGTTCCACTCAATAGCATCAACTAAACAAGTAATCAACACCGGGAAAGTTTCCCCTAAGAACTATGCAAGATTCAACCCAGTTGTTACAGCGGTATGGAGTGGTGATGATGGTGCTAGTGGAGATGATGATGATGATGATCCCGATGAAGTCCATCTTGATGGTGGTGTTGATGGCGACGATCTCCCCTCTCTGGGAAGGAATTTCCCTGGCAGATTTCTGCTTACCGGAGAGCTCTTTCTCTCTCTGTAGTTTTCCGCCCCGCAGAGGTGGCGGAATCTTTCTTTGGTCGCTCCCCCAGGCTTAGGGTTTCATGGGGATAATATACGCCAAAGAGGAGAGCCAGGAGTGGGCCAGGGTGGCCACACACTGTGGCTGGCCAGGTGGCCAGCGCCGGGTGGTGTGGGCCCCAACTCCACTCCCTCTTCTAGCATCCTTCGTCTTCTAGAAAAATAGGATTTTCCATGTATTTTTTGGAAATTTATGATCTTCACGAATTCGCCTCCAAACAACACCTTTTCCATCAGAATCCTGACTTCGGCGGTCCATCCTCCAAAAGTCATAAACCATGCAAAAACAGATGAAATAACATAAGTATTGTATCTTAATATGAAATATATCAATGAATAATAGTAAATTATGATATATAATAGTGATGCAAAATGGACGTATCAAGTAGTTGGGGGCATAGTAGTTTAACCAAGTTAATACAAGAACAACTTGTATTATGGGAGTAGTACCATACCCATCCCAGAGGATTGATATCACATGAGATATAGAGAGAACTATAATCTTGCAAGCCTTGGGAGTAGTTGCAAGATGGATTTAAAGGAGATAATGGACGGAGTTAGAAACAACTACATTAATGGATTAATTAGAGGTAGTTAAGAAATGGAAGTTTCATACTAGAGTACTTATGGAGAATGAGTACTGATGAAGTGGCATGACCCTATCATCATATGATGATGGATATGGTGGAGTCAGGTGATTAGATCAGTTAAACAGAAGAGATCTTAGTGAAATAGATGAGAGATGTAAATAGAGTATATTTAGGAAAGGAATTCTTTAACTATGACCCAAGCTTAGTGAAGTGTGAGGATTTGAATTCTAGAGAAACCTTTAACCAACAGTATATCAAGCCATGACAGACCTATGTCTGCCTCATTATCCAAAACCCTAGAATTAAGTTAATAGTGGAATCGTTCCTGTTTCTAGATAGCCAATGGAAAGGTATCCCTTGGTCAAATAAAGTTTCTAAGAGATAATTAGAATATCAGAGGAGTGTAGTATTGGAGAAAGCCATGTATATCTTAACATCTTAAACCCTAATTAAAAACCTAGTCTCATAAGCTATCAATATCACATGGAGTGGTAATTATTATAGCTCATTCTAAGTGGAGTTATTATCCATGGCCACAAGACATGAAGGCAAATTATACTAGCTCTTAATCTTCATCCATACCCATAATAGAATGTGAGTTCATGCAATCTTCTCAAAATCCATAATAGCTATCTGTAAATGAATGTCTTCATTCCTCCATTAATGAATCTATTAAACCTTCCCAAAACTCATGTCCATTATTTGGAAATGAACATTTTCATTTCCTCATTGATGAGTGATATTTAGGCATAATGACTTAACCAAGATTGTTTTATGATAATCCTAAACACTACAAATCAAGTAGAATTTGAATAAGAGAAATCACTAAATATGGAGAACCATGAAATTCTTCAAATCACCATATCATGAACCACAAGGTTTAACACCTTATAATGTATATATATAAATCCTTTATGAGGATAAGCATGAATAAGATTCTATATACATCATTAACCATTTCAAACCATTACTATTAAAATTATCAAGTGAAAACAAAATCATCTTTAAGTGATCCTTAAATAAGAAGTAATCCCTAAAACCCGAATCTCAAATAATAATTTCTAATAAAACAATCCTTTGTATTTTAAATAGTGAAAATACTAAAAAAGGAATATCAAACTAGTTTGCTACATGAATCCATGCCGAACCCTTCATATAGTTATGGATTTTGTATGCATAATAAGAAATGGAGGTAAGTTGGTCATAATTGTTTTATACAATAACAATCTTGACTTACAAGTTCTCTGGATATTTAAATCTTTGAGGAAATTCATATTTAAAAAGGTTTTACAAAAAAAAGCAAACAGAAAGTAGAATTGGAAAAAGAAAAGGAGTCACCAAACCACCCAGCCCACATCCCATTTCTTCCTCACTATCTGTCGCTCGTGAGCAGCCACAATAATTCACCTCACAAGCTTTGCTGCAGCCCATCTGGACCATGCGCAGCCCGCTACCGGCATGTACCCCTTCGCTGTTTCTTTTCCTTTCTTCCTCCTCTCACTAGAAGGACTGTGCCGGGCAAGCAGCTTGCTGGCGCTTTGCTTGCTGTTTGCCATTGCGAGGATCCTCGCCCGTGTTAAGATGGATGCTACCGACACTGTCATCGTCTATTTAAACCCCTCTGCCGCACTGAAGAATCCTAGCTTCTTCTCTTCCCCATTTTTTCCCTCTAGCTGAAAACCCTAGCTTAAAGGTGTGTCGGTGCCCGTAGATTTTGACCATCCCTGGACAATCTGAGACCACCACGATATTCCTCGTGCTCTTCTCGGTCGATTGCCCTGGCTAGCTCGTGCCGGCGAAGCCTCTGAGGTTCTAATCATGACCTCCTTCCCGAAGTCCGGCCATCGCCATCCCCATCGATTTCGGCCACAATTTGTTTCCTCGACCACACTGTCATGTTCCTAGTAAGCCATTGAGTCTTCCAGTACCCTCCTCGACTCCCCTTTCGTTTTGTATCACCTTCACACTGTAGCCCGTCGTCGGTCGCCGCAGAAAGTGGTCGCTGGAGTAGCTTTGGTGACCATTTTCGGGCGGCGATGCCACTACTAGGATCACCACGAACTCCTCTCACCAACACACCCCTTTGCAGCCACGCGCGTTCTATCAATTGATCAATCGATCATCGATCTAAGAGGATTGAGCTTGGGTGATGTCAGCGAGATGTCACGCTTGTGTCACCCTGGCCACGTCAGCGCTCTTTGACTGGTCCACGCCAACGTGGTCTACCAACGTGGCCGCTGGCCCACTAGTCAGTGGCTGGAGCTAGGAATAGCCCCGGTGAGAAAAGCCACCCCACCACATGCTGACATCAGCATTATCTCATAAACACATTTATTTATTTTATTTTTAATTTTAGAAAATGTAATAATCTTATAAATTCAATATCTTTTGTTTTATAATTCAAAAAATATATATTATATATCAAAATGTTCAAAAAAATAAATTCTATATTATCAACCTATTATCATATTTTATTTTCTAACTTAAATAATATAATAATTATTATTAGTAAATAACCTATTAGGGATAAATCTTAAATAAATATATTCTATTATTTAAAATTCATAAAAATAAGTATAATATATCAAAATTCTTAGAAAAACAAAATATATATTTATAAACTTATTTTATACATTTTTGTGATACTTAACTAAGTATTTATTATTTATGTAGTATTTATAAAGTGATAAAACATATAAAAATCATATCTTATTAATTAAAAATCATAAAAATACTTATAATATACCAAAATGATCACAAAAATAAAATCTACACATTAAAAATATCCTATTGTACATTTGAAGTCAAATAAAGGTAAAGTTTAATAAGTCTTGATTAAAACTATTTTCTAATATCTTAATGGATTAAAATACAAAAATCTTTACTTTACCTTTAACATTAATTATTCAAAGTCTAAAAGTGAATAACAAGTTCCATTAATGTTTAAGTAGAGTTAAAATAGATTTAACTATTTTAAGATGTATTTACTAAAACTATCATCTCAAATTAAATGTATCTTAATTTTCCTAAAAAGATTTTATCAATTATAAAATAAACTAAAATAGTGTATTGTTTATCACAAGGCTTGTGTTCACGTATAAAATCATCAAGATCATATTTACTAATTCTCTACTAGTTTGGAAAACTACTTAAAGATTTAAACCAAGTTTTTAAGTAATTAAAGTAATGCCTTGTTCCATGTTTATAAAATATAAGCATTACTTCTAAAAGAAGTAAGTGATTCTATTCACTTATAAGATTAAGAAGATACCACTTCTATAAAGGCAATAATACTCTTATTCTATCTTTATAAAACATTAAGAAGTGAACCACATATAATTTAATACCTTATCCAAAACATAAAGGTTTCCACTACAAGTGTTATGCTTATTCAAAGTTCAATGGTGATTCCCTCTATTTGAAAATATCAAATAACACTACTCAAGCAAAAAAAATACTTTTGTTTCACCTTCATGGAGTAATATAAAGTGTCCTCTCATATTACAAAATATATGAGTCTGCACTTGCTAGTGGAATAACTATTCAAAAATGCAAATTGTTTTCTTCTTTAATACTCATAACTGGTAAGAAAACCTTAAGGTGTTAGCTTTATGTTTAAATGCTTTTCCTTTATAAAGTAATCTTTTCCTCAAAAGTTATTCTTTTAAGAAATATTAAAAGTAATCCTTAAGTATTTTTGTGAATACTCTAATGAATTGACAATCCTAGTCACGCAGCTTATATGTGCCATTCCACACTTAAGTGCTTTAGTATTGAATGCTACTTGTTGTACTTACATATTGTTTCACGCACTCTCACAAGCCTTAACAAGAGGCACATGTGTGAAGCTAGTATAAAAGTGCAACACATTCCAAAGAACTCATCACCAACTCCAAACCCTAGATCAGATACGATTATACCGAAGATTCACGTTTATCAAATTGCGTTACATTATTTATGCATAATTGCATCTTGCTTCTTTAAACATTCGTCATTACCGGACCAATGATGCTATTTACAAAATTTGGATCTTCTAGTATCTTGAAGACCGTGAGTGCATAATCTTGCAATCACAAAAGGCAAGTTCACACTTGCTCATGTCCTTTGATTATTTTCTATCAAATGCTTGTAACTCAAATGTTGTCATCGCCTGCATTTCAAAAAAGGTCAGAAAACACTATTTTCATAATAGTATGATTATGGATTATTTACCAAATGGTAATAATCCATCGATACAGTTCCAGTGGTAAAGGAACATAATATCTAGGACTTAACAACCAATGCCGCCAGTGATTCTAGCATCGTATATTACGCGTTAACCATGAGATTTGGAAAGGGACGGAGAAGTTAGCTGGATCTTCTTCCTTTCGCATGGATGAATGACCTTATCGTGAAGGTTCAGATTTCTCGTGGAGAATCCAGCACATGGGTGGGACCCCTCAGTGCCCCGCGATATAGGTGTCTAGATTATCTATGCATAGTTGTCCTGGTGGAGGTTCACCATAGCTGATGGTGGCTGCCAGGCAGAGCTGCTTACAGAGTCTTCGAGAAGCTACCCGGACTGTACTCGTGGTAGAGCTCTTGGGGGATCGTGTCTTCATGCGGGGTCGTGGAGAAGGGCAGTGATTGGCTTGGATCTTAGACTGGGCCCCATACCAAGGAAGTATGGACAAGCTCGCGACTTGGATGTGCAACAAGGCTAAGGTCTCTTATGGGTAAAGTAACGTACCTCTATAGAGTGTAAGAACTGTGACATGTTACTCCCTATTTTAGGAAGGAGCTACAAACACGACATGAAAGGAACTCCATGAAAGTTCTGGTAAACCTGTGAAGGTTGATGGACATAGTTTTCAGAATAAAAGCAACCTTTGAAGAAATGTTTACAAAAACCTGCATTGTCTACGACCTCTAGTCTATGGTTGTAGAGATAGTGCATCATACACTCCTTTTTAGTGAACTTGCTGAGTACGCTCGTACTCAACCATACCTTCTTAACCCTTGCTAGGTTCTAAGCCATTGAAGACGACGTCAACATCAATTTCTGCTCAAGAAACCATCATCGGCAGCTCAAGTCCCTCAATAAAGTCAATGAACATATACATCAACCAAGTGAAGCCGAAGATCCTGATTAGATAGGAAGTAGATACTCTAGACATAAAACCTACTGATGTAGAGCATTGCATTAGTAGCAATTGCAAGCCAATTAGTTTGGATGCTAGTCTTAGTCTTCAGTTAGTTCTAGGTTATTATTTTTGATTCTTCTTTGTAAGAAGTTTCTTCCTCTCTCTTTAACCTAGAGTGTTCTCTAGATCTTTTGTAAAGAGTCGAGTTGTAATCTATAGTCATGTCTTGGACCTGCTATGTTTCTATTGTACCACTCTAAGGGATGTAATACTAGTGAACGGTGTTTCATTGGTGTTATGTCAACGACTATAGTGTACTACATCATGCAGTGGTATGCTAGGTCACTGCAGCTATCAACTAAACACCTGATTAATTAAAATTGCTACCGTGTGTGTTCCGCAAGAGGACTTCCTTGACTGGTCTTCAAGGGGAAATCTTCGGACGGGTTATGATTGGAGTTATATTCTTGTTACCATATAGCGTTCTCTTATCTCGCTCTAATAGCCGAAGTTGTAGCATGTTTCTATAAGTTAGATAGTGCAATCTTTGATGCCGCTGAGCCCACCATACCTATGTAGGCAAGGACCACCGAATTCTAAGACTCACCGTGTATTGGCCTTAGTACTGACCGCTCTCTTTCTGTTTTTCTTTGCCCTTTGCCGGCACCCTTTGGCTTTGATAGGTATGTGTTCGACGATGTTAGCAAGGTTACCCTTCCGGCTTGACATGGGCAGGGTTTATGGACACCGCTTGGTTATTCTTCAGGCCTCTTAGTCCCATTTGGTTCTTATCCGTACTCGGATGCTATTTTGCTTTCTTCTTCAATTGTATCATTTGTATTCTTGACTTGTCGAGTCGTTGTTGTATATATGTGTTTCTTGTGGGTTCTGTTATGAGCTATTGTGATGTAACTACTTGTAATACAACCCACCCATATGAAAGTGTCTGGTGGCTTGAATCGCTTCTATGCGGATTTCGGCGAAAACGCTAAGATCTGCATAGACCCGATTCGGGGGCGTTACACAAACCACCTCTATAAATACAAATATCTCCATCAAGATATCATCACCATCAGACAACAAAGCAAGCACTAGTGGTAGTTCCTTCACATCCAGGTCCTCCTGGAAGTTGCTATAATCCCAGGATAGCTGCTACCTTCGTCTTTGTTGTCTACAAGGAAGTCTAGATCACTAAGCACAAAGTGAAGAGATTGGAGTGTGAACATTCCTAGGCTCATAGATCATCTTCATTTGAGCGTAGTTCACTGTGGGCTTGTTCATGATCTCATCATCCTTCGGGCGGACCTAAGACTAATAAGGCAGTGTGTTAGTTGAGCTTGATATGTAGGCTATGAACAAGTGAAGCAAAATAAATAGTTCTATGTTATTTAACCATGAGGTCTGAAACAAATTTTCATCGTCTATCATAGTGGCTACGGTGTGGTTTCTTCAGGTTCTCTTCCGCTTGCACATCTTCACAGCTTCACTTACTTTTGTCTCCGGTTTCTCATGTGGTTGTAAACCTGACTAGATGTGGCCGTAAGCCTAGTGAAATCAAGAACATAATTGCTAACACACTATAGGTGTCCAGATCTGAAGCCCAAGTCAAACCGGATGCCATTTCTCACGAGCTCACAAATCCTATTCAGGACGAAGACACATAGAGATAATTCCCATGTCATGCTAGGTTAGTGCCGAAATACAACCACTTGAAGTGGGACTGCTTTCTTAGGTAGCATCCAGGACATGTTAGGAAGCACCGAGAGAGTAGACAGGTCGGAAGACCTATCTAGCATGATGTCCTACGGTAGTTTTAAACACCGTAAACATGAAACATGCATCCTACGAACCATGTTTTGCACAAAACGAACTAACTTTCATTGCATGCGGTCACGAATAAGAGAATTGTTGCTTCAAGAAAAAACACTACCCTGTATAAAACCAATCCACGAACAAGCAATCACCTTTATTCGTGGAGTGAGCAATAAAAAGTAAGAACCATGCAAACAATCTACAGCAGGCAAGCAAACCAATCTGTGATTGGGTGGCTACGAGGGTGGTTCCAACAGTCCGCCATAGTTAAAATCCCAGATTTGACATTGTGTGTTACATAAAAGACGGAATATTTTTTCAGTGGAAGGCGATGTTTCCGTCGACAGCGAGACGCCCATAATGACCTCGTCAATCTCAAGACCTCATCCGCCGGCTCAGTTTTCCAGAGGTGCTCATAGAAATAGTGTGTGCGTGTATACGTTTATGGGGTGGGTACATATACGTGCTGCGAGCGTTTACGTTTACGATTGTACTGTGTTTGAGTCTTCTCTTTTTTTCAGCTATTTGGATCGGTCGTTGGTTTTGTTAATTCAAAGTTGAACTCATTTCAAGCATTCCGTCTAACAAAAAGAAAAGTTTTAGATTTAGGCGGTACAAGTTACTCCCTCCGTTTTAAAATATAAGTCTTACTCCTTCCGTTTTAAAATATAAAAAATCTAGATATATTTGTTCCACAAAGCTAAAACATCTTATATTTTGAAACGGAGGGAGTACTATAAGGGGGGACGATTTAGGTTGGTAGCAAGCGAATTTTCCCGCCGTGTTTTCGAGGCAAAATGTGAGCTAACACAAAATCTCGTACCCTGCGTTTCAGGGACTACACGCCGAGAATGGGCAGTTCTTGACGAGGCTGACTGACCAGCGTCGGGTGTCCAATCAACGGAAATTTGCAGTCTCGTTCTGGACTTCATACGGCCTGCCTACCAGTCACCGTCCCTCGAGTTCGACATGCGGACGAAAGGAAACTTCAGGATAAGACCGAACGCGTGCCGATAATCTCAGCAGGGGAGCAAATAGTTGTGCCTCGCGGTCTCATCTCCGGTACTGCTTTCAGTTTCAGACTTTCAGTGCATTTTTTCTCCATACGCGTGCCAGACTGCCATCACTTCTTCCGTAGAATTCCCGGCACTTGGTAGTACTTACTAGCTCTCAGTTCGGCCGGTCGTCTCCGATGGCGGTCGGGTCGTGCTCTCCTTCCTGCTCCAAGTGGAATCATGGGTGCGAGCTAGTAATAGTACGCACTGATTACTGACCGAAGAGAAGAGGACCGGGATGTTCCTCTGAACTGTCGAACTCCTCTCTGCTGCCTTGCCATGGCAGCGGTGGCCAGGCTCCGGCCGGCTCGCGGCGTCCTGGAGGTCGCCCTCTCCGTCTTCCTCATCATCAGCGCTGCGGCGTACACGCCCGAGGACAACTACCTCGTCAGCTGCGGCTCGTCGGTGGACACGCCGGTGGGCCAGAGACGCTTCCTGGCCGACGGCTCCAACCCCGGCGCAGTCATCCTGACGTCCCCGCATAGCGTCGCGGTGGAGGCCTCGCCGGGCGCCGTGCCGCCGAGCTTCCGCGACGCCGCGCTGTACCAGACCGCCAGGGTGTTCTCGGCGCCCTCGTCCTACGCGTTCGCCATCAGGCGCCAGGGCCGCCACTTCCTCCGCCTCCACTTCTTCCCCTTCGCCAACGGCGCCGGCTACGACCTCGCCGCGGCCGCCAGGACGCTCGAGGTGTCCACGCAGGACACCGTTTTGCTTGAACGCGGCTTGCCGGTGTCCACGCAGGGGCAGGACGACGCGTCGTCCACGCCGGTGGTCGTCGAGTTCCTGCTGGACGTGACGCGCGACACGCTGGTCGTCACGTTCGTGCCGCTGGGCGCCGACGGTGGCGTCGCCTTCGTCAACGCCGTTGAGGTCGTCTCCGTCCCCGACGACCTCGTCACCGGCGCCGCGACACCGACGAGCCGGGTGCCGCTGCAGACGGCGCACCGCGTCAACGTGGGCGGCCCGGCGGTCGCGCCGGACGAAGACGCGCTCTGGCGAGAGTGGACCACCGATCGTCAATCCTTCGTCTCCTTCATTTACTCGGCGGTAACTCGGGAGGTCAGCTACAACGGGACGCTGCCCCGCGTCCCCGGGCAGGCAACGGAGACCGATGCGCCGGACGCCGTGTACGCCACGGCCAGGGAGCTGGTCCTCACGAGCGGCACCACGGACGGCAGGAAGCAGATGGCGTGGCAGTTCGACGTCGACGCCTTCTCCGCGTACCTCATCAGGTTCCACTTCTGCGACATCCTCGGCAAGGCTCCCCACCAGCTCCGCATCAACGCCTACGTCGACGGCTCCAACGCGCTGGCGGACATCGACCTCGGCGATGGCGTTCTGGCGGTCCCCTTCTACAAGGACTTCGTGCTGCCTGCTAGTGCTGCGTCCGGGAAACTCGCCGTGTACGTCGGCACGTGGGTAAATGAGATCGTGATGCCCGCCGCCGTGCTCAACGGGATCGAGATCATGAAGATGCACCAGAGCGCCGGTTCCGTGGTCGTCGTCGAGCCGGCGGGGCGGCTAGCGAGGTCGTGTCTGGCCGTCGTGGTCGGCTCGGCGTGTGGAGGCTTCGCTTTCGTGGCCATTGCCGTTGCTCTCGCCATTATTATCCGTAGGAAGAAGAGGAAGAAGAGTACTGAAGAGGAGACGACGAAGCGGACGCAGGCCCAGTCGACCACGCCATGGATGCCGCTCCTCGGCCGCTTCAGCATCCGCGGCGCCATCGAACCTGCAGGACCGCCGAGCTTCACCACCGCCACGAGCACACTGCCAGCGAGCCCCATGGCTGCTGCTGCCACCGCGGTAGTGCCGAGCTACCGCTTCCCGTTCGCCGTGCTGCAAGAAGCGACCCGCAACTTCGACGAAGGCCTGGTCGTCGGACAGGGAGGGTTCGGGAAGGTGTACGCGGCGGTGCTCCCGGACGGCACCAAGGTGGCCGTGAAGCGCGCGAGCCCAGAGTCGCGGCAGGGCGCGCGGGAGTTCCGCACCGAGATCGAGCTGCTGTCGGGGCTACGCCACCGGCACCTCGTGTCCCTCGTGGGCTACTGCGACGAGCGCGGCGAGATGATCCTGCTGTACGAGTTCATGGAGCACGGCTCGCTGCGGAGCCGCCTGTACGGCCGCGGCCACGCGGCGGCGCCAGCGCCATTCCTCAGCTGGGCGCAGCGGCTGGAGGCGTGCGCGGGGGCGGCGAGGGGCCTGCTGTACCTGCACACGGCGGTGGCGAAGCCGGTGATCCACCGGGACGTGAAGTCGTCCAACATCCTGCTGGACGGCGAGCTGACGGGCAAGGTGGCCGACTTCGGGCTGTCGAGGGGCGGGCCGGAGCAGGACGAGACGCACGTGAGCACGGCGGTGAAGGGGAGCTTCGGGTACGTGGACCCGGAGTACTGCCGGACGAGGAAGCTGACGGCCAAGTCCGACGTGTACTCGCTGGGCGTGGTGCTGCTGGAGGCGCTGTGCGCGCGGCCCGTGGTGGACCCGAGGCTGCCGAGGCCGATGTCTAACCTGGTGGAGTGGGGGCTGCACTGGCAGGGCAGGGGCGAGCTGGAGAAGATCGTGGACCGGCGCATTGCCGCCACGGTGAGGCCCGCCGCACTGAGGAAGTACGGCGAGACGGTGGCCAGGTGCCTCGCGGAGCGCGGCGCCGGCCGGCCGGACATGGAGGACCTCGTGTGGAGCCTCCAGTTCGTGATGCGGCTGCAGGCGGGCGACGGCCTGGACTTCTCCGACGTGAACAGCCTCAAAATGGTCACCGAGCTCCGGCGGCCTACTCCGCCTCGTCGTCAAAGAAACGATGCTGATTGCGAAACCGGCAGCAGCGTGGATGAAGGAGACGGCCTAACAGATGACGATTACACCGATGCCTCCATGAGAGGGACCTTCTGGCAGATGGTCAATGTGGGCGACAGATGACAAATTTTTCAAAGGACATAAATAGGCAGACAGCTCGATCAAATAATACACTACATGTTTTTTTTTTTTTTGCGAGGACAGGACATGTTTTTTCAGTACCACTTAAATCGCATCACACAATAGCAGACTGGGAATGATTGTTACTGGGCGGCTGGTGAACCACATATTTGCTACTGCACTTTTTCAGGATTATTCAGCAGAAAACTCGATTAAATTATGTAATGTATATGTTTTCCTTCAATCCAACATAGCACCAAAAGAGAGAATCACTGGAAGATATAGCTGTTGAGCACAAGATTATTTGATGGAATACAGAGCAAGCAAAATGGTTCAATGTGCACTTAGTACAACAAACAGATAATATGGTCTACCAGGAGTATCAATACCAAAGAGTACACATTAAAACCAAACTCATACAAATACAGACGAGTCTTTGTTCAACATGTTTTGGAGAGCTTCATGAGCATAGGAAGAATTTGATCAGTCTCTTCTCAACCCGCAGCAGGCTATGCACTTCCACTGGGCGAAGCACGGCCGTTGCCATTGTCTTCGTCGTCCCTTGGGCTCGGGCTGCGACCGTTTGCAGCTGGACTAATGTCACGGCTAGGGCTGTCAGCCCTCATTGGGCTCCTGCTGTTCTCCCTTGGTACAGGGCTCCTGCTGCCATTAGGGGTGGGGCTCCTAGCCCTCCCCTTGGCAGGTGAAGGGCTCCTGCGAGGGCTGCGACTGTCACGGGGGCTCTTCATAGGGCTGCGACTGTCACGGGGGCTCCTCCTGGGGCTGCGACTGTCACGGGGGCTCCTCCTTGGGCTGCGACTGTCACGGGGGCTCCTGGATCGCCTTTCATCCCTCCTTGGAGAAACAGAGCGGCTATGTAAAGCAAGAGACATACTGTCAGGGTTTCATCAAGAAAACATGCTAGGAAAAACTGAATCACAACTAAGATATAACTATACTAACTAGCTGTTGCAAAATCAACATGAACCTCGAATTGATATTAAAATTCCTCCGTTCGGCAGGTTAGAAAACGCAAGTGAAAAACTATGCCCACAGGATAGCAGGAAGCTAGACCTGATTTCATAGGCAGCTAAGATTTGCATATCAGGAAAACAATACGTGCATAAAAGGAATACCATGATAATTGGACAGACTATGTCTTGGAGACTCATTTGGACGAGGAAAAAACATGCCAGTACTGTGTTTACACTTTAGACTCCACAGACCGTCACAACAAGCAAAAATCATGCAATAGAATCTGCAGAAGATAGTAGCCAAATTTTCAAAACAAATTGTACCTGTAGCTCCTACTGCGGCTCCTGCTGTAGCTCCTATCACGAACCCTTCCACGGCGAGGGGATGGGGATCTGGAGTAACTTTTTCCACGCCTGTTTCAATCAAGGTGACAAAAATCAGATATGCTCTAACACAAAAGAAATATAACTGAAATGAAACCTCATAGGACATACTTTAGGTTCTTAGGGCTGTTCTGACAATCCCTTTCTATATGACCGCTATCTCCACAACGATAGCACCTATTTTTCCAATCGCCAGCTTTGCAGTCACGAGCCCAGTGCCCATCAATTCCACAGTTAAAGCAGCGGCCAGAGCCAGGAGGAGGTCCCCGACCCATATATTCACGGTCACCACCACGATCACGGTCACGGGAGCTTCCTTGGCCACGTGGAACCTAGAAGAAAATTGAAGATCATAGTTAGGAGGGGCATATTACAATGTAATAACTAATAACACATACATCAAATACACAAATATTACACATTGAGAAATATCAAGATTACCCCTTTAGCGAACTCAACAATCATGCGGCTTCCATCAAAGTCCCGACCATCAAGGTTGTACCTTGCATCATCAGCATCCCTGGCATCACTGAACTCCTGCAATATGATTCAGAGAAGGAAAGGAGCGACCTCATATGTAAACAGTACACAGATTAAAAAGGCAAACCAAAGTAACCAAAAGAGGTTTCCCTCAACAAAAAAAAAGTAAAGAAAAGAGGTTACTTACAACAAATGCGAACTCATGCTTCATATCCACATATCGCACTCTGCGGAAATGGTTTCCAGAAACAGCAACACCATCAAGACGCAAGTAGAGAAATGTATCACCAGGCATGATTGCGGTTTCCATTAAAACATGAAATAGATTTTATGAAAACAATCGCCAAAGTCAGCTAGAAACTTTGCTGACAATAGCCACCAATTCCACCAAGGGCACCCTCCCACCATGGACACCAGGTTGGGTAAGCCCCCAAAACCTTCAACAAGATCATCCAAGTTAAAACATGAAGGGCTCGTGGATATATTTGATTGATGTTAAGAAAAGCAATCGGTGGGAGCAATGATGAGAGAGCAGAAGGTGCTGGCTTAGACAACTTTGTATGGAATGGCATTGCCTAAAAAAAGTGTGTGGGTGACAATTTCTCTGGGTCCGAGAAACTGAAAAAGCCTCAAAATTTTCTGCTCTAATGTGGTTTTAGACACTGACAATCAAAGACATGCCAATTTGACTACAATCTGATCACATGTTTTACAACAGGGACATAGGATAATCCCTTCAAAATCCATCCACAATACAATAAACCAGTAGAATACTTTTTCCAGAACCTTGTCGCTCAAAAGACACTGGCAGGTCTGACTGAAAGGATTCAGTTCTGGTTCTGCTTGGCAAAATACCAAACATTTAGGCCCGAGTTGCTCACCTCCCATATCTGCTGAAGAGGTCTTCAAGGTCCCGTGTTCGGGTACGCGAGGACAGACGACCCACGTACAGCCTTGTGTTGCCACCGTAACGATCACGCTCATCGTAGCGAGGCATTTCGCACTGCAAAATACATACAAAATGTCACAAATTACTGCCAATAAAATCACGCAAACAAACAGCAAAGCAGAGCAAAGCATACAGACAAAGAGCAAAGCAGAGCAGAGCAAGCTCCTTCCCACCCAAAAGCAACTGATCCAACACAAACTTTAAACTTTTAATTAGAGCACGCCGCGACCAGATACTACTATTTCTACATCCAGCGACGCAAATCTAAAGCACGGAAAGCAGAGTAGTCTAGTTGCGACCGTATTATATCCCCTTTGAATTCAACAGGCGGTAGGGGCGGATCTAAGCGTACCAGAAAAATAGTTCGAATTCAACAGGCCATGTAAGCGGATCTACCCGTACGAGCAATAAAATTTGACGAATCAATCGATAAAATCGCTGGTCGCTGAGCACTCTTACCGCGTCGAATCCTAATTGACACGCACGCGTAGCGACCGAAATTTCCGCGGACAAATCGAGCAGGGATTAGGACCTACTACGCCGACGCGCCGAATCGGGGACAGCAGGAAAATAAGCAGACAAACAAATCGAGCGAAACAGGCGAGATCGGATCTGGTTCGAGGGGTCACCTGCGAGCGAGCGAGCTAGCGAAGCGGAGGAAACCCTAGCCACGGGAGGGGACAAGACTCTAGAGGCAGTGTCCTGACGTGACGGCGGCAGATATATACTCACGCCCCGGTGGGTTTGGACGGTGTGCCCAAATCGGGAGTAGTTGGCAGTTTTGGACACGCATCGGCACACGAGGCCTGTGTAGTGTACGCGGCTCATAATGGCCCATGGGGACGTTTAGGCCCGATATGGTCTCTTAATCAGTAGAAGCCTATTTTTTTAACCGTTCGACACTTTATTATTTATCCAGGATCATAGTTACATCGGCTAATAACAAAGCTAACATAAAATCAGGTGGGTCATCTATCCACACATGTCCACTACATCCTCTAGCTATTCTAGCTAATTCATGAGCTACGATATTAGCCTGTCGATAACGTGTTTGAAAATTATCTTCGAAAAATCAGTGACGAGGTGGTAGCGGTCAACAAATATAGCAGTTGCAGGACCTGACGTACCACCCTCCACCATAGCATGGACAATCGTCCGACAATCTGAAAACATAATCAGTCTATTGCAGCCAATGGACTGAGCTAATTTTAGTCTATCTTTCACTATATATGCCATATGCCTCTACCGACAGAGTATCCATGACCATATCTAACTGGGTGTTTGTCGCTGCAATGAACTCACCCCTTGTTGTACCTGATTACCACTCCAGTTGATCCTCTCAATGAATCTATGTCGAACGAAGCATCGAGATTAACTTTGACATGATCATGTAATGGACGCGACCAATCTTCTCTCTTTGCTCTAGCTTTTGGTACATTGCACTACAAAAATACCCTCCCCCATACCCGGCGGATTTTTCGGACGGCATAAGCGAAAAGAACCGGCAATAGTTGGTTACGTGACGGATGAACTTTCACGGCACCATTTTGTCACAGCGGTCAATTAGACGCCGTGACAAACACGATGGAGCACATTGAACTGTCGCCACGATTGCCGCGCTATAAAAATAGAGGCATTTAATTTTGCGTCGTATTTGGTTCGAGACGTTCACGCGGAATTAACTGTCCAAGCATGTCTCTCTAACATATGTGCCCCCCACGAGTTGTTGTCTACTTATCAACCACCGTCCACAATCACTCACACACACGTACCGACCCAAATTAGCATTGTCCATGTACCGTAGAAGCCCATCTTGCGTGCTGGACATTCGATTCGTCCGGCGGGGTAGCGGATGTAGCAGCGGCATCAGGGCCGGCGTGAAAACACGATGATGCGCAGCTTCGATAGTAAGGTTAAGCGCGACGACGACATCGTAGTTATCCTCCATTTGTTGGTTTTCTTCCTCCATAACTATTATTGTTGGATTATTCAATCGATCTCGATTAATTAGGAATAATAGGGGTTGTTCTTCGCAGGCCGGCAAAGTGTCTAAGTGGATCCATAACGAGTACTGGAATGGCATAGATGAGACGTGGTAGCAGTGTGATTGCGGGGTTGTTCCCGCGTTGGCTCGTGGCATACGAGGGCGTGGACATCGGCCACAAGTTCAGTGAGACTTCCTATTCTCTCTACAACACATGTTGTACAAATATTTTCTCGTAAATCCAACCTTACTGTATCGACCGTATTTGCTGAGGAAGGAACTCATAATCGTACGTTTTTTAATCCATGCGGCTGCCATTGCTATGATCTCGGCTCTTTGGAAATCTTTTATCTTCCTATGAGACCAAATAAAAGGAACCTCGTCCGGTCTAGCTAATATATGATTATGGATGTCATGGAACCTTACAACGATCCATTTACCGGTTTCCAAAACACGCCTCACAGCCATCTCGCCTTTGTAGTTGTAGCGATACTGACGAGGGGTAACCTCGGCAATGCCCATGATGATGGACTTAGGGTTTTGCGGAAAAGAGAACGCTGGGATTTCGTCGGATATCAAGTAAACAAGGGAGACGAAGTCGCATGATTACTTGATGAATAGCTTTATTACAGATCGCTTGGAGGTTTTTCGGTTATCCTCTTATAGGCTTCTCATGTCCTATATACAATAGGCCGGGTCTCAAAGCCGTATAGGGATAGGTTACATATGTATAATTACAACACCAACATATCGTCGATTCATATTTCTTTTCCAAATACAACTAATTCATCGGATATTTCTTGGGTCATTGTCTTGAATCTTCATGGGCCATAAGCCTTTTATACAGCCAGGGTGACAAATCATAAGCACCCGAGTAATCGTACCTATGTCAGTAGCCCCGAGACTCTACTTGAACCGTAGATTGTGGTTGAGTCTCAAAAGATATTTTTAGCTTTTCTTTGCTCTGATCTGTTTCTATTGTTTTGGTTTTTATAGGGAACCAGTATAACAGGCTTGATGCATCCGACGGATCAGGAATCAGTTAATTGCTTCTAGGCAAAAACATTGTTGACCTACATCAAATTTAGGTCCCCAGGCCTGAATTTGGAATTATAACTAGCATAATTCAGTTCGAGCCGTTGAGCTCTTATCGGATACTGAATTCCAGTTCTATTTTATCGAGTATCCAACGCGTCCGTCGGGATTTTTTATCGTATCATTGATACGGATATTTTGCTGGCAGAGCGTATTCTTGTGCGATTATCAGGTCGCACAGAACGATCCTGAAGTCTTACCTTCATGTTTTTAGACATGGCATTCGGAGTTTTGTCGCGTCGAGTGCGATCCGAGATTTCAATTTCGACTTTTGTCGGTTGACTTGTTTTGTCTTGGACTTGTTTTTGAAACTTTCTAGTTTTTGTAAATGCTCCCCATAGGAGTAATCTTTTAACAATACTTTGTTTGTTTTTTCTTCGTCAGGTGCGCGGTAGTTCTCCTGAAGGGAGTAGCCCCCGAGACTTTATTCGGATGTATTTATCGGAACATAGGCTCGAAAACTTTATGCCATATTCATTTCACCAATATTCCTTTGAATTTTTATCGGGTGTGCGGCCAACGCTCCCGATAGGAGTTGCCCCCGAGGCTACACTCGAAGTATTCGATTGTAGTCTCAGTCTCTTTTACCGAGAAATTTTCTTTGACCAAACAAGTTTTTTGCTTGATTTTTTCTTTGGATCTTTGTCCCTTGTTGTAATGCCGCGGTTTCCTTTGATACTTGCATCGTATGACGTCAGTGATGATGAATCTTGCATCGTGGTTTCCCAGAGACACGTCGTGATGGGACATTTCAAATGTAGGACCGTGCAGCAGTAATGATGACGCGTGGGTGATGTGTTCAGTGGAGTTTTTTGACTACACGTCCCCTTTTCCGTGCGAAGATCGAGGCGTCGTGCGAGGTTTCTCTATTTTTACCGCAGTAATAACTGCTTAAGATTTTTTCATTATGGAATTCTTTGCCATGCGTCGTCATCTTGTGTGCTTCTGTCGGTTCGATTTTGCATCAAACGGTTCAAGCTGCAAGATTTGTCTCTTTATAAAGGGAAGTGGATTTCTTTTACTTCTTGTACCTCCTTGATGTCTACGCACTTCTATTCTTGTAGACAGTTGTTGGGCCTCCAAGTGCAGAGGTTTATAGAACAGCAACAAGTTTTCCCTTAAGTGGATCACCCAAGGTTTACCGAACTCAGGAAGGAAGTGGTCAAAGGTATCCCCTCTCAAGCAACCCTGCAATCAAGATACAAGAAGTCTCTTGTGTCCCCAACACACCCAATACACTTGTCAGGTGTATAGGTGCACTAGTTCGGCGAAGAGGTAGTGAAATACAAGTGGTATGGATAATTATAAGTGGTAACGGTGCTAAAAAATAGCTTGATGGCGTGGAAGAGACTAAAGGAAAACTGAAATAAAGATGGAAGCAAGCAAACATGTAACAGATCTAGTTGCAAACGGTGTTTCAATGCTTAGAAACAAGGCCTAAGGATCATACTTTCGCTAGTGAACACTCTCATATAAATATATTATCTTCATGATACTACTCTGAACTACTCTCCGGTTGGACACTATAATCGTTGGTAGGGCTATAACAACACACCTCAAAGTTCATCTTTCCCATCTAGATAACCCCACACTGTCACCTTGAGCACTAGATGGTTCTAACAAACACCACAATTTCATAGAAACATTCGACTCTAAATATAACTCATAACAAGTATTTGTAATTGTTGGAAATATGACCTAGAGACAAATAGTAGTAAGGACTATTATCATATTTCATATAGTTTATGATTAAGTTTTATATCATGCTATAACTGTATTGAGTGGAAACATCAATACATGTGTGATATACAAACAACCAGGGGTTCCCAGTGAAACTCTAGTCGCTGGTTCATTGGTCAACGGATGATCAAGTTTCCTGATCATGTGGCATTTATGCCAGTTGGAAAACCTAAACATCGTGACCCGATCATGTCACGAAGTTCAAGTTACGGTGATTAGAAATGGATCCTCGTAGACTATTCCTTAGACTGCGAGGCTATATCAATTACTGTCTCCCGAGAGTGCTTAGATAGCATCAAACGCCATCTGGTAAAACGGTGGTTATAAAGGTGTGTTTAGGTATTCGGAGGAAACCGTAGAGGCAATATATGTCAAGAGCGGGATTTGTCCGTCCATGTGACGGGAAGATACTCAAGGGCCCACTCGGAGAAGTTATATCCAATAGTTGCGCAGCGTGTGATTAGATCACGGGGATATCACTTGTCAGAACGAGTTAAGTAGCATTGTTCAGTAACGAGATTGAACACGACATGGTGATGTCATTGATCATATCTCGGGCAATGCAAGTATCGAATAACAAAGGGAATAAGACACGACTGTCCCGGTTCAAACGACGAAAGATCTTCGTGGAACGCACAGGGGTCACATGGCCATCCAGGTCCCTCTGTCGATCATTGGTGCGGGAGTGTCCCGACCATGTCTAGAGTGTTCCCGAACCTTGGGGTATCACGCTTAAGGGCTTGATGATGCTTAGAGAGTGTTTATAGGATCGGTAGAATCGCCGAAGAAGAGAAGGGAGAAAACCGGAAGGGTTTCGGTAAGTCTGGAGGATGTCCGGAGTGGAGGTGGAAGGTGTTCCATGGCCACGGAGATTGAATAATATGTGAATGAATGTTAAATGTTGATTTAATCATTTATTTATAATTATTTAATAAAGAGAAAATCAATTAAAAGGTCAAAAAGGCTTAATGGGCCAATTCCGGAGGCAGAGGGCCCATTAGGGGAAAGGAGAGAGGGAGAAGGGGCAAAGGGGAGGCCGGCTGGGCCTAGCCCCCCCGCGCGGGGCCCACTAGGTGGCCGACGGCCACCTCCTCCCCCTCCTCTCCTTTAGTCCCACCCCGGGACTTTGAGGGAGGTAGTACCTCCCCTCCCCCTATATATAGTGGGGTATTTCGCCAAGATAAATACTCCAATAATCAATAAAGGTCTCCCCACTTTTGGGAGGACCTCCAATTGATATTTTCTCTCTCCCCCTCTCTCTCGTGACCGTGGTCCCAAGTCTGGACTACGCGAGCGAGAGACATCTTCACCGCGGAGCGCCGTCGCGCTGCGGGATTCGGTTCCGAGAGCTCTACTTCCGTAACTGCTGCTGGATCGGGGAAGAGGGAGTCACCGTCAGGCACCGGACATGTGTAACTCCCCGCGATGTGTCGCACTTGAGGCACTCAAGTCGTTGGAGCCAGAAGGAGCGCAAGGACTTCATCACGACCTTGAGGTCGGCTTCGGCTCGTCTACATCAACCACGCTCTCCTGAGCGTTGACAACGCTTTTCGGTCTTCAAGGGTAAGTTCGCGAAAAGCCCCTCCTGTTACTTTATTACTAATAGATAGGTCCTGGCAGCTTCAGGGGTTCAGGGGCGTAGAGTAAAATTTTATTGTTTTTATACGCGGAATCCCTACAGTGGTATCAGAGCTAGATCTATGCGTAGTAATTCTAGTACGGGTAGAACACACGAGATGTAGCATGTGGGCGTTGATCTTTTAGTTGTTACTCTCCCATGTGTACTTGTGTATACCGCAGTAATGCTTGATGAAGCGGGCCCCAACCGACTTTACGCGTTCATTCGCGAGACTGGTCCACGTTTTACATACGGCTTGTACCGTATAAAGTGGCTTAGGGGGGTGTCTGTCTCTCTCGCATTAGTTGGTATACCATTTGCAATGGAGGGCCCCGAAAGGGGTGTAGTAGGGACAACTACTTGATCAGTGTTGTGCTGAAAGTTTGTAGGTAAGAATGGTTCTTGTGCGAAATCCCATTCAGCCACGTAAAACATGGAAAGATAAAGTAGAGGTGTCTAACTTTGTTTTGCAGGAGGGCGTTGCTTTGTGATATGGTTGTGGCAAAGGTAAAATGATTACCTTATGTTACGTAGTAGTAGATAGTCATGGAGGTGACGAACTACCACGCCGAAATGACACTGGTACCCTGGTGTCAACGGCGCCGGAACCCTGGCGCCAGAACCCAGTACGGCGGATGGAGATCACGACGTGAAGGACCATATCACATAGCATTTACATTCAATGTTATTGTTTGTATGTCTTATTGTGTGCTAGTATTAGATACTCGATGGTAGCCTAATAAGATGATCCCTGTTAAAATAACCAACGATTGTGTTCCCCCTTAGTGTGGACCACCAAGAAAGTTCTTCGGTATGAGGCAGGCCATGATGATCGGGTGTCAGACATATCTACGTTCGCATACAGTGGGTGCAAGCCATGTTGCACAGCGAAAACACTAAGGTTGAGTTGGCGAGCCTAGCATGTACAGACATGGCCTCGGAACGCGGATGGTCGAAAGATCGAGCACGAGTCGCATGAATGATGTGACCGACGTTTAGCGTCCACCCTTGAACCCACATTGATGGCCGTGATGATCGGGGGAGATGTGGCTGATAGGGGTCGTGTTATCACTAGGAACCCTCTTTGGGGATAGGTGTTTCTGAGTGGAGTTATTATTAACTCATTTAATCGTAAACTTAGTCTAAATTCCTTTTACAATTATAAATGTAGATGGCTCACCGTGAAGCTTACTTTGTCATTGAGGATTGGGTAAAGGGTGAGAAACTTAGACTTGATGGATCCAACTTTCCTAGTTGGCTTGTGCGCCTGAATGATCTCCTTACTAGGAATCATGTGGTAGACTACATACATCGCACGATGGATTTGACTGAGCCAGACTAATATGAGACCCCACAAGAGCTGGCAGACCGCTACTATCATCAAGAGATGTCCACCTACATTCAGATAATAATGCGTTACAGGATGGTAGATGAACTACATCCGCTCATGGGTGATCTTGATCCATATTCGATGGTGGATCAGCTGAGAGCAGAGTTCATAGGCCATGTACGCATGTAGAAGCACGCGCTGCTTGGAGAGTTCCTTTCCATACAGATGGAGGAGCATACATGTCTGAAGAGTCACTTGGAGCGCATGCTGGATGCACATACAAGACTGGTTCACTTCGTGGATTACTGGATGGCTGATCCATTTGCGATAGACGTACTGTTTCGGTCGTTGCCTCCTAGCTACGAAGGACATGTCTGGAGTAGCATCATGAGTGGTGATACGGAAGCATTGGATTTCCATGAGTTCATATTACGTTTCAGAAACGTAAAGGTTGAATCGATCACCGGAGAGGTCATCGATGACAAAGGTATATATTTGATATATAGTTTTATAAATGTTATAATTTTGCAAACACATTGCAGTGTTAAGTATATCTGATACTTGTTCTGTTTTGGTGAAAACAGGTCCTTCTGCATAGAGGTGCTTGCTGGAGAGGAGGTGACGTTGCGTGTTGATGGTGAGCATGATAATGACGGCCGACTACACTCTCCCTCGACATTTATCACTTAGTTTCTGTTTTAGGATGATTATTGTAATCAAGAGATTGTGAACTTCTTTAGTGTGTCTCACACTTCGTGAGACGGTTATTCATATGAGTTTGTAACAAAGAGTTGTTCCACTTTTATGAATGATTTCTATTCGTGTTCATATCTTGTTTGATTATGTGTGAATTATCCTTGTTGTTTGAAACTAATTGATAATGCATGAACATTTGTAAAATATTAAAATGCCTTGTTTAAAATACCCAACTTAATGATATATTCATTAATGAATGAAACCATTGTTTAAATTCAAAGTTATGTGATAATATGTGAAAGTCATTCGATTTCTTTTCACATATAAATCATGCCTAAGTTCGGCAAAATAACTTGAACACCGTGTATTACTTGAATACAAAGTGTTTAAAGAATTGTTAAAAGTAAATACATATTCGATGTATTGTGTTTTAACAAAAATGGTAGTTATCATTAATTGATTGTTTAAATGTGTAAAGTAGTTTACCAAAGGAAACATGAATATGAAACTATTTGATTTGATCAAAGTGTTTCATCAACAAAGGGTATAAATATAAAAGGGAATCTAATTACTATGATTTGATCAATAGTAATAAAATTCAACTTTATAAGAATGGCATGAAATAAATTGTGGAATGCAAAGTGTTTTGAAACGTCAAAATACAAAGCATCACAATGTGATATTAGATATCAAAGGGGGTTGAATAGAAGGCACCAAATAAATCGTTGTAGTGTATATGTAGAGACCATTAGTTAGAAATAGTTAGCACTCAATTAGAATGTAGTAAACCATTTGAATTCGTGAAAGTTTTGGGGTTATTCGATATAACCAAAACAATAGCGAATAAGTCCTTATAGTGTATTCATTGGAAACTTTGAATACGAAATCCATAGCTGAAACCAAAAGGAAAGCAAAACTTGTATTGCTTGGATTTTGGTACATTCTTGAGAAAACTCACTTCTAGTGATGTTTCTCAATTATGAAGCAAATGGAAATTAGTGAAAAATACGATGAGGATTCAAAACCCCGCATCAGAGTGTTGAGAAGCGCAACAGACAACGTTCCTGAATGATTCTCTTCACAGAAGGAAAGAATCAATGATTTTGATCATTGTGTTTTCCCTCCACTATTGTTTTTCACTGCATAAAGTAGGTTTCAAAATGTAAATCCATATCTTGTATGGAGACATTTGTGAATCACTTGTCATGATTTTTGGAATATGACATACCTACAAACTATAAAGGAAATAATGGTAAACTAAATTATGAGAAATCATAGAAGTAAAATTCCCTTCAGATTAGAAAGCAATTCGTTGCTGAATTTCACAAGTAAAGGGGTTACTTGGAATTTTCCCAAATGACTACAAAGCCATAGTGGAAAAAGGGGTGAATGACAAAAGCGCAATTTGTCAAGTATTGGACAAATTCAAATGAATTTGATTCATGTATGCTAAATGTCTAGTGGATTTAAAACTAGTAAAAGTACTAGTATCTCATTGTAAAACTCCAAGTTTGATATTTGATAAAAGGATTTTGAAGTTGTTCAAAATAGTAAGGAGAGATGCAATTTGCATATAATTGAGTGGGAGCTATGAAAGTCTTCCTAAAACAATATGTGATTGACATATTTTTGAGCGGGAGCTTATAGGAGTAATTCTTAAGCGTGTTAAGGATGAAAGTGCAAATACTTGTAAATAATGATTTATAAGGTGTAGAAGTTGATAATTGAAGGAAATATGCCCTGAGAGGCAATAATAAAGTTGTTATTATATATTCCTTATACATGATAGATGTTTATTTTACATGCTAGAAATGTATTGATTCGGAAACATCAATACATGTGTGTTTAATAAACAAAAAGGGTTCCTAGTCATGCCTCTCTTATAGACTAGCTTGTTGATTAACAGGATGATCAAGGTTTCCTGATCATGGATATTGGATGTTGTTAATAACAAGGTCACACCATTGGTGGAATGATGTGATGAACATTATCCGAAGTATAGCATTACGATCAAGTCATTATGTTTATATTGCTATAACATCATACGAAGTAATCTTTATCCTTAGACCATGAGATCATGTTAATTGCTGACACCGGAAGAGTATCTTGATAACATCAAACGTCACACCGTAACAGGGTGACAATAAAGATGGGTTCAGTACTACGAAGGTGTTATGTTGAGGCTCATGGATCAAGAGTGGAATTTGTCAATCCCGATGATGGATAGATATACTCTGGGCCCTCTCGGTGATATCACATTAGGATAGCTTGCAAGCAAGTGATGTGATCACTAGAATGTTATATCACGGGAACGAGAAAAGAGTGCATGTCGGTAACAAGATCAAACTAGGTATGGAGATACCGATGATCAAATCTTGGACATGTAATATATCGAGAGACAAAGGGATTTAGTTACAAGCGTTAAAGGTTCTCACGATCACAGGAGTCATCGTTGAATGTGTAGGAGTCGACGGATCTCCGTGTCCCTGCTGATTATTGATCGGAGAAGGGTCTCGATCATGTACGCATTATTCATGAACCGTAGGGTGGCACACTTAAGAGTTATCGGACACCATTTTGGGGCACATATGTTTCAGACGAAAGAATTGCAAAGCGCAGGAATTGTTTCAATAGAAACCGAAATTTTTTTTAGGTGAAATTGCAGAAGGTGGTTCTGCATGTGATATTGAAATATTGCAAGGGGCTATATGTGAATGTTTGTTAATTAAAGTAATTAACAAAATTCTGAATAAATTTAAAAAAAAAGAGTTTTATTAAATGAGAGAGCATTAAATTTGGAGAAATTTAATGCATTTAAAGTGGAGACTTTAAAAGGGAATGTGAAGAGGCATTTTAATGTGGGGGGTTACCACCACATGAATGGGGAGGTGAGGTCACCCCCCATGCTAACCATGGAGAGAGGGGGCACCCCCCCTCCTCCTATAAATGGCCACCCATTCCCTCCTTCATCCTCGCACCTCCTTGTGAAGGATCTCTCTCCCCCTCTAGAATTATTCCCCCATGGTCTCGGATTAGCGAGATACATGTTCCCGGTGGCATTTAAATGCGGAAGGAGTTCTTTGCTTCCATGGATCGCTGGAGCGAGGAGGTGGAGGTTGTCCGGTGGCTTGAACGTGAGTGCGAGTGCGGATGCGCCGCTGAGTTGCGGTGCTCGGACTTCCTCACGATCTTGAGATCGGCAAGTGTACGACTACATCAACCACGAGTTCCTACTCGTTAACAAAGCTCGTTGTCTACGAGGGTAAGTTCTTGTTGGATGTATGTCCACCCGTTGCTTTGTACCTAGTAGATAGATCTTGGCGTGTAGTTCACACCGTAGGAATTTTTTTGTTTTCTATGCTGCGGACCCAACAGTGGTATCAGAGCCTGATCTATGCGTAGGTGCTTAGCACGGGTAGTACACATATGGTTGATATGTGGGCGATGATGATCATGTTATTGCATCTTCTATGTATTTTGGATATTGGTGGCATAGTGGGATGAAGCGGCGGACCAACCTTACATGTCATCGTACATGAGACCGGTTCCACGGATCGACATGCAACTTGTTTTGCATAAGTGGCTGGCGGGTGTCTGTCTATCCTACTATAGTCAATATCTGATTTACAACGAGTTGCTAATAACTTAGTTATCCTCGTTATGGTTCATGTTCGTAGGTGAGAACGGTTCTATCTCCGAAAGCCCTAAGCCACGTAAAACTTGCAATTGATAAATTAGAGGCGTCTAGTTTAGATCGTTGCTGGGCTAGTGTATTGATATGGTATTGTTGTAAGTAGATGTATGGTAGATACTCTTACAACACAGTCAACATGTAAGTTCCATAGACCTTGGCCTTACACACAAAGGAATGATAGAGATCATACCATGATGCAAGTGATAGAGATCAAATGCATGGACCATATCATCTCACTTTACACATTAGATGTTAGCATCTTATACTGCTAGTTTGGCGCGTTTGGTAGCATTATAAGATGATCCCTCATTTAGATATCAAGATAAAAATATGTTCTTCCTTGAGTATGCACCGTTCTATGGATCGTGTTTCGAGACATCACATGATGATCGGGTGTACTCGAATCTACGCTTTCATAGGAACGGGTGTAAGACAGTTTTACACACGCGAATACTAAGGTTCTTACTTGGCGAGCCTAGCATGTACAGACATGGCCTCGGAACACGGACCGAAAGGTTAAGCATGAGTCATATGGTTGATATGATGCCCATATAGATGCTCGCCTTTGAAGCTATATCAACTCACGTGATGATCGGACTTGATATAGTGGATTTGGTTCATGTAATCACCAAAAGGACACGAGGATGTCGTTTTGAGTGGGAGTTCATTAGTAATTTGGATTAGTTGAACTCAATCTATCATAAACTTAGTCTAAATAAACTTTACAAATTCTATTGTAGATGGCACCACCTTTTAATTTCAATGTGTTCATGGAGAAAGAGAAACTTGCTACGAATGGTAGCAACTTCAAAGAATCGGCTATGAATTTGAGGATTCTCCTCATCACTTGCACAAAAGCAATATGTGCTAGATGCCACTAGGCCCCCACCAGCTCGATGCCCGACGAGGAAAAGAATGTCTATGTGACTCGTCAGAGGACCACAACTTAGTTCATTGCGGCATCTTGTATGGGCTAGAGCGAACTTCGAAAGCGTTTTGAAAATGGTAATGCCTTTGATACCATGGGAGAATTGAAAATGATTTTCGATACCCATGCTGCCGTAGAGAGTAATAATGCTATAGAAAAGTTCTTTAGCTGCATGATGGAGGAAAACAGCTCCGTTAGTGAGCACGTACTCAAAATGTCCAGATGCGCCGATAAGCTTGTGTCCTTGGGAATAACGATTCCCATTGACTTAGGCATATATCGTGTTCTCCAATCTACGCCACCTAGCTACAAGAGCTTGTGATGAACTATAATATGCAGGGCATGAAGAAGTCTCTTCCCGAGCTTCTATCAATGCTTAAGACTGCAGAAGTGGAGATTAGGAAAGAACATCAAGTGTTGATGATCAATAGGACCACCGGTTTCAAGAAGGATAAGAAAGGCAAGCACAAGGGAAAGAAGGGTGGCAAGTCTGTTGCCACGCGAAAAAAACCCGGGCTGGCCTAACTCGACAAGTGCTACTATTGCAAGGGGTAGCCATTGGAGCTAACTACCCCAAGTATTTGGCGGACAAGAAGTCCGACAAAGGCAAACAAAGGTATATATGATATACATGTTATTGATGTGTACTTGACTAGTACTCGCGTAGCACACAGGTATTTGATACCGGATCGGTTGCTAATATATGTAACTCGGTTCAGGGGCTACGGAACAAGCGACAACTAGCAAGGGATGAGGTCAGGATGCGGGTCGACAATGGATCAAGAGTTGATGTGATCGCCGTCGGACGCCTCTCTCCATTTGCCATCGGGATTAGTTATAAACCTAAATAATTGTTATTTGGTGCCTGCCGAGCATGAACATTGTATCCGGATCGTGTTTGATGCAAAGTGGTCATTCCTTTAAATCTGAAAACAATGGTTGTTCGATTTACAAGAATGATATCTTTTATGGTCATGCACCTATGTTGAATGGTTTATTTCTATTGGATCTCGATAGTAATATTACGCACATTCATAATGTTAATGCTAAAAAGATTAAACTTGATGATGATATGTCTACATATATGTGGCACTGTCGTCTAGGTCATATTGGCGTTAAACGCATGAAGAAACTCCATTCTGATGGACTTTTGGAATCACTTGATTTTGAATCATTTGATACATGTGAGCCATGCCTTATGGGCAAGATGACTAGAACGCCGTTTTCCGGTTCAATGGAACGGGCGACAGATCTATTGGAAATCATACATACTGATGTGTGTGGACCAATGGGTGTGTCGGTGAGGTGGATATCGTTATTTTGTTACTTTCACGGATGATTTGAGTAGATATGGGTATATCTATTTGATGAAACACAAGTCTGAAACTTTTGAAAAGTTCAAGGAATTTCAGAATGAAGTGGAAAATCATCATAATAGAAAGATCAAATTTCTACAGTCTGACCGTGGAGGAGAGTATCTATGTTACGAGTTTAGCACACACATGAAAGAGTGTGGAATAGTTTCACAACTCACGCCTGCTGGAACACCACAACGTAATGGTATGTCGGAGCATCGTAATCATACCTTATTAGATATGGTTCGATCTATGATGTCTCTGACTGACTTACCGCTGTCATTTTGGGATTATGCACTGGAAACAGCTGCATTCACTTTAAATCGGGCACCATCTAAATCCGTTGAAACGACACTGTATGAATTATGGTTTGGAAACAAACCTAAGCTGTCATTTCTTAAGGTTTGGGATGCGATGTTTATGTGAAGAAACTTCAACCAGATAAACTCGAACCCAAAGCAGAAAAATGCGTCTTCATAGGATACCCTAAGGAAACAATTGGGTATACCTTCTATCACAGATCTGAGGGCAAGGTTTTTGTTGCCAAGAATGGATCCTTTCTAGAGAAGGAGTTTCTCGCGAAAGGTGTGAGTAGTCGGAAGGTAGAACTCAAGAGGTTATTGAACCTTCTCTTCATGGAATGGCGAGTGGCGCAGACCGGAAGTTGTTTGAGTTGACTTCACGATGAAGAGAGAGCTAATGATAATGATCATGAAACTCGAAGAGGACACTACCGAACCTCGCAGTCAAGCGGGACACGTCAACTCTGAGCTGCACGACAATCACATTGTGAATTTCATGGTTGATGAAATGGATGACCCTGCGACGTATGAAGAAGCGATGATGAGCCAGGATTCCAACAAATGGCTAGAAGCCATGAAATCCGAGATGGAATCCATGTATGAGAACCAAGTTTGGAACTTGGTGGACTTACCTCACGACCGAAAGGCCGTGGAGAATAAATGGATTTTCAAAAGGAAAACTGATGCTGATGGTAATGTGACCATCTATAAGGCTCGACTTGTCGCAAAGGGGTTTCGACAAATTCAAGGAGTTGACTACGATGAGACATTCTCTCCCGTAGCGATGCTTAAGTCAGTTAGGATTATGTTAGCAATTGCTGCATATTTTGATTATGAAATATGGCAGATGGATGTCAAAACTGCGTTCCTCAATGGTAAGATTGAAGAAGAGTTGTATGTGATACAACCTAAGGGTTTTGTCGATCCTAAGGATGCTAATAAGGTGTGCAAACTTCAGTGATCCATCTATGGACTGAAGCAAGCATCACGAAGTTGGAATCTCCGCTTTGATGAGGTGATCAAAGAGTTTGGATTTGTCCAAACTTATGGAGAGGCTTGTATTTACAAGAAAGTGAGTGGGAGCAATGTGGCATTTCTGATATTATATGTGGATGACATATTATTGATTGGAAATGATATAGATCTTTTAAACAGTGTTAAAAGTTATCTAAACAGCAAATTTTCGATGAAAGACCTTGGTGAAGCATCATATATATTAGGCATTAAAATCTATAAAGATAGATCAAGGCGCCTAATTGGGCTATCGCAGAGTTCATACCTTGATAAGATATTAAAGAAGTTTAATATGGACAAAAGTAAGAAGGGGTTCTTACCTATGTTGCAAGGCAAGACATTGAGTAAGACTCAAAGTCCGGCTACGGTGGAAGAAAGAGAGATGATGGATAAGATCCCCTATGCCTCGGCCATAGGCTCTATTATGTATGCCATGCTATGTACAAGACCGGATGTGGCACATGCTATTAGTTTGACTAGTAGGTACCAATCGATCCGAGTTCGAACATGGATAGCGGTAAAGAACATCCTCAAGTACTTAAGAAGAACTAAGGATATGTTTCTTATATACGGAGGTGAAGAAGAGCTAGTCGCTAAGTGTTATGTCGATGCTAGCTTTGACACCGATCCGGATGACTCTAAGTCTCAATCCGGATACGTATTTCTCTTGAACGGAGCAGCAATTAGTTGGAGGAGTTCCAAACAACCTGTGGTGGCTGGATCAACAACGGAGGCGGAATATGTTGCTGCTTCAGAAGCGGCGCAGGAAGCAGTTTGGATGAAAGAGTTCATTACGGAACTGGGTGTGGTTCCCAGTGCGTTGGACCCGATGGTGATCTATTGTGACAACAATGGAGCCATAGCCAACGCAAAGGAACCAAGGTCTCACAAGAATTCCAAGCATATTAAGCGTCGGTTTCACTCCATCCACGAGCATGTCAAGGATGGAGATATAAAGATTTGTAAAGTACACACGGACCTAAATGTAGCAGATCCGTTGACTAAAGTTCTCCCTAGGGAAAAACATGATCAACACCAGAACTCCATGGGTGTTAGATTTATCACTATGTGAACTAGATTATTGTCTCTAGTGCAAGTGGGAGGCCCAGGAAATATGCCACGAGGCAATAATATAGTTGTTATTATATATTCCTTATACATGATAGATGTTTATTTTACATGCTAGAAATGTATTGATTCGGAAACATTAATACATGTGTGTTTAATAAACAAAAAGGGTTCCTAGTCATGCCTCTCTTATAGACTAGCTTGTTGATTAACAGGATGATCAAGGTTTCCTGATCATGGACATTGGATGTTGTTAATAACAAGGTCACACCATTGGTGGAATGATGTGATGAACATTCATCCGAAGTATAGCATTACGATCAAGTCATTATGTTTATATTGCTATAACATCATACGAAGTAATCTTTATCCTTAGACCATGAGATCATGTTAATTGCTGACTGGAAGAGTATCTTGATAACATCAAACGTCACCTGTAATGTGGGTGACTATAAAGATGGGTTCGATTACTACGAAGGTGTTATGTTGAGGCTCATGGATCAAGAGTGGAATTTGTCAATCCAGATGACGAATAGATATACTCTGGGCCCTCTCGGTGATATCACATTAGGATAGCTTGCAAGCAAGTGATGTGATAACTAGAATGTTATATCACGGGAACGAGAAAAGAGTGCATGTCGGTAACAAGATCAAACTAGGTATGGAGATACCGATGATTGAATCTCGGACATGTAATATATCGAGAGACAAAGGGATTTAGTTACAAGCGTTAAAGGTTCTCACGATCACAGGAGTCATCGTTGAATGTGTAGGAGTCGATCGGATCTCCGTGTCCAGCTGATTATTGATCGGAGAAGGGTCTCGATCATGTACGCATTATTCATGACCGTAGGGTGGCACACTTAAGAGTTACGGACACCATTTTGGAGCACATATGTTTCAGACGAAAGAATTGCAAAGCAGGAATTGTTTCAATAGAAACCGAAATTGTTTTGGTGAAATTGCAGAAAGTAGTTTTGCATGTGATATTGAAATATTTCAAGGGGCTATATGTGAATGTTTGTTAATTAAAGTAATTAACAAAATTCTGAATAAATTTAATAAAAGAGTTTTATTAAATGAGAGAGCATTAAATTTGGAGAAATTTAATGCATTTAAAGTGGAGACTTTAAAAGGGAATGTGAAGAGGCATTTTAATGTGGGGTACCACCACATGAATGGGGAGGTGAGGGTCACCCCATGCGCTGCCATGGAGAGGGGCACCCCTCCTCCTATAAAGGCCACCCATTCCTCCTTCATCCTCACACCTCCTTGTGAAGGATCTCTCTCCCCTCTAGAATTATTCCCCATGGTCTCGGATTAGCGAGATACATGTTCCAGTGGCATTTTGCGGAAGGAGTTCTTGCTTCACTGGATCGCTAGAGCGAGGAGGTGGAGGTTGTCCGTGGCTTGAACGTGTGTGCGATGCGGATCTTGCGCTGAGTTGCGGCCGACTTCCTCACGATCTTGAGATCGACAAGTGTACGACTACATCAACCACGAGTTCCTACTCGTTAACAAAGCTCGTTGTCTACGAGGGTAAGTTCTCGTTGGATGTATGTCCACCCGTTGCTTTGTACCTAGTAGATAGATCTTGGCGTGTAGTTCACACCGTAGGAAATTTTTTGTTTTCTATGCTGCGGACCCAACAATAATAGGTGTATTATGATATTATGTAGTATTCCTTGAGGGATTCTGAAAAGGGTTTCAGAATAGAAGTTAATTAAGGAACTGGTCCTTAATGACTCAAATTAGGAATAACATTAAGTTTAACATCAATGGTTGAAAGAAAGAAAAGGATGATCGTCATCCACTATGTTGAGACATGGGTTCTGTCTTAGTAAACCATGATAATAACTTAGCATAATATGTGATCCAAATAAGGAACGTTTGAAAGTGATTAAGTCCAAATCGCAGAATGTTGAGCTAAGTTTGTCCGCAGTGTCTAGTAGAGAACTGTGGATATATTTTCCAAATCCATAAAGGATAACATATCTTAAAACATAAAGGGTTATGTTATAAGGGAATATGTTGGAAACTCCTGTAGATACTAATTAGAGTCAAGTAGGAAGCGAGGTGAACAAAACATCGAAAGTTGCACAGAGTGCACTAGTGTTTTGATGAATACATTTATAATAATATATAAGGGTACCATCTAAAGTTTTGTATAATGTTATGGCGGGGCTAGTTCGCTTTTAACGTAGAATGATGTGTCCCAGGGCACAGTGCCCATGAGAAAGCCCTCGAGGTTGATCTAACGTCCTTTGTAGGCTCACGAATCGGCCTCGTTACGCCCATAGCGATGATGCATACACACGGATGTTATCATGTGATGATAAAGTATTGATGTCAATCAAGGTGACATTAGTAAGTTGCAAAGGATTTGGGGATCAAAGTATAGACCAAGACTCAACCTCTTCCATGAGCAAGCATGTTCAGTAGGATACTTGGTGCCAATGATTGAGAACAAATGCAGCTAGTGTATTTGTACTCTAGTGCAAGTGGGAGACTGTTGGAAATATGCCCTAGAGACAAATAGTAGTAAGGACTATTATCATATTTCATATAGTTTATGATTAACTTTTATATCATGCTATAACTGTATTGAGTGGAAACATCAATACACATGTCATATACAAACAACCAGGGGTTCCCAGTGAAACTCTAGTCGCTGGTTCATTGGTCAACAAATGATCAAGTTTCCTGATCATGTGGCATTTATGCCAGTTGGAAATGAGGTCATCTCATTCAGAGAATGAGATGATGAACCAATACCCAACCTAAACATCGTGACCTGATCATGTCACGAAGTTCAAGTTACGATGATTAGAAATGGATCCTCGTAGACTATTCCTTAGACCGTGAGGCTATATCAATCACTGTCTCCCGAGAGTGCTTAGATAGCATCAAACGCCATCTGGTAAAACTATGGTTATAAAGGTGTGTTCAGGTATTCGGAGCAAACCGTAGAGGCAATATATGTCAAGAGCGGGATTTGTCCGTCCATGTGACAGGAAGATACTCAAGGGCCCACTCGGAGAAGTTATATCCAATAGCTGCGCAGCGTGTGATTAGATCACGGGGATATCACTTGTCGGAATGAGTTAAGTAGCATTGTTCAGTAATGAGATTGAACACGACATGGTGATGTCATTGATCAGATCTCGGGCAATGCAAGTATCGAATGACAAAGGGAATAAGACACGACTGTCCCGGTTCAAACGATGAAAGATCTTCGTGCAACGCACATGGGTCACATGGCCATCTAGGTCCCTCTGTCGATCATTGGTGCGGGAGTGTCCCGACCATGTCTGGAGTGTTCCCGAACCGTGGGGTATCACGCTTAAGGGCTTGATGATGCTTAGAGAGTGTTTATAGGATCGATAGAATCGCCGAAGAAGAGAAGGGAGAAAACCAGAAGGGTTTCGGTAAGTCCGGAGGATGTCCGGTGTGGAGGTGGAAGGTGTTCCATGGCCACGGAGATTGAATAATATGTGAATGAATGTTAAATGTTGATTTAATCATTTATTCATAATTATTTAATAAAGAGAAAATCAATTAAAAGGTCAAAAAGGCTTAATGGGCCAATTCCGGAGGGAGAGGGCCCATTAGGGGAAAGGAGAGAGGGAGAAGGGGCAAAGGGGAGGCCGGTTGGGCCTAGCTCCCCCGCGCGGGGCCCACTAGGTGGCCGGCGGCCACCTCCTCCCCGCCTCCTCTCCTTTAGTCCCACCCCGGGACTTTGAGGGAGGTAGTACCTCCCCTCCCCCTATATGTAGTGGGGTATTTAGCCAAGATAAATACACCAATAATCAATAAAGGTGTCCCCACTTTTGGGAGGACCTCCAATTGATATTTTCTCTCTCCCCCTCTCTCTCTCGTGACCGTGGTCCCAAGTGCAGACTGTGACGAGACATCTTCATCATGAGCATCGCTGCCATGAGATTCGGATCCGGAGCTCTACTTCCAGAATCTTCTGGATCGGGAAGCGGGAGTCATCGCCAGCACGGACGTGTGTAACTCCCGAGGTGTCGCACTTGAGGCACTCAAGTCGTTGGATCGAAGAGAAGGACTTCATCACGACCTTGAGGTCGGCTTCGGCTCGTCTACATCAACCACGCTCTCCTGAGCGTTGACAACGCTTTTTGGTCTTCAAGGGTAAGTTCACGAAAAGCCCCTCTCGTTACTGTATTACTAATAGATAGGTCCTAGCAGCTTTAGGGGTTCAGGGGCGTAGAGTAAAATTTTATTGTTTTTATGCGCGGAACCCCTACAGTAATCTCTAGCCTAAGTGCCACCATGGTGTGCACACTGTCAACTTCACACACATGGGGAGAGCAGAGATCTATTAAAGCACTTGAGTAGCAAGATAGATCTATAGATTACAAGCTCATGATCTCAACAAGATCATGCATAGAGAGAGAGAGATGAACACATAGCTGAAAGGATATAGATGCCGCCTAGAGGGGGGTGAATAGGCGGTTTAAAAAACTTTTCCGAGAGTGGCTCAACAAAGCGGAATTAAACTAGCGTTTACTTTGTTAAGAACAAAACCTAAAACAACTAGGGTTCACCTATTTGCACCAACAACTTATGCTAAGCAATACAAGCAACTATGTGATAGCTAGATATATATACTTCAAGCACTAAGGCTATCACAAAGTAAAGTGCATAAGTAAGAGCTCGGATATAGAGATAACCGAGGCACACGAAGACGACGATATTTTACCGAGTTCCTCCCAACATGGAGTACGTCTCGTTTGGAGAGGGGGTGGTATCAAACCACCAACGCCACAAAAGGCCTCCCTTGTTCTCCTGTGAATCTCACCCCAACGGGATCAATCCACACTTCCACTATTGGTGCACTTGTCGATGGCAATCCGGAACCTCTCACAAGGTTGGGGCACTTCTCCATAACTCAATTGGAGGCTCCCAACAAACAAGCTTGGGGAAAGCTCCACAACTTAATTGGAGGCCCCAAGTAATCCACAAACCTGCAAAACCACCAAACCGTCTAGGGTTCCAATGAACCCAAGAGTAAAAAGCTTCTCACCTTTCACCCAATCGAATCCTCACCGAGAACTCAAACCGATGCACCAAATGCAATAGCAAGAACACAAGAAGTGCTCAAGTCCTTTACTCCCAAATTCCACCAAAGCTACAAAAGCTTATGGGGGAATAAGAGAGGAAGAACAATGGAGGAAATCCACAAAAGACTCCAAGATCTAGATCCCAACATGTTCCCCTTACTTAGAGGAGAGATTGATTGGTGGGATTGTAGATCTAGATCTCCTCTTTCAAATCCCTCAAGAATATGCAAGAATCATAGGAGGGATTGAGAGGGAAGCAAGCTCAAGAAGGTCAGCAATGGAGGGGAAAACTTGCAAGAAAGGTTAGGTAAACATTGGGGAAGAAGGGCCCCTTATATAGGTCCTCCAAAATCCAACCGTTACAGCCCTGGAGCGCGCGGGCCGGACATTCCGGCCTATTCACGTCGGACATTCCGGTCAAGGCAAAACTGACAGAAACAGTAATATGAAAACAACCATAACTTTTGCATCCGGACTCCGATTTTGATGATCTTAGGCTTGTTTTAAAGAGGACAACAAACTCTACAAGATCATGCAGGGAACCATCATAGTCCAGAAATGGAGGATAGAACCAAATGACGAAAGGTTTGACCTCTCTCAAAAAGACGAACAGGTAAAACCTCTAACATCGAAAACGCAATAGAGAATGCATATGAAATCCGTTTTCGATGAACTTGGGCTTGTCATGAAGATTAACACAAGCTCTAAATCCTCTCATGGATAAGAACCAAATAATGGAAGGTTTACTAATCTCTAAAAGACAAACTGGTACAACCTCCAATATCAAAAACACAATAGAGAATGTATATGAAATCCGTTTTCGATGAACTAGAGCTTGTTATGAATATTACCACAAGCTCAAGAACCTCACATGGATAAGATCCAAATAACAACCAAGAAAGATGATGCCAAATATGCAAAGGTTTGAGCTCTCTCCGAAGGATGTGATCAAGTTACTCACTCGAGAGCTTCTCTTGATAGTACGGTTATCTATCCTATAAACCGGTCTCCCCAACTAACACCATGAGACCGGTAAGAAAGAAACCCTATCAAGAACATACCTTTGCCTTGTGCATGTTCCACTTGAGCTTGACGATAGCGATCTTGCCCACCTCAAGATGGAACACCTTTCTTGATTGCACTAGCTTGGTGAAGACTTGCAAATTGCTCTCCCATACTCCACTATGGTAGAGCTTCTCTCTTGAGCATATCATCTTCCCATATCCATGATAACCATAGGATGGCAAGCTCTAAGCAAATGATCTCTTCGAGATGGCTCATATTGAACTTGCACATCATTTCTTCTTTCTTCATTATTGTGGTGTCTTGAAGGAACATAAGAGATATCACCCCAACTTTAGTCTTCAAGACACACTTGCTATAGGCTCAACTCTCACTTGACCAATCTCCAGATCACTCATTGAAACCTTGGTCAACAATTAATCTTCTTCACTTTCTTCTTCTCCCAACCTTGAAGCCAACATATGGTTCAAGCATTGCCTATGGACAAATCCTATAGGTAAAACTCAATGCAAACATAAGTCCATAAAGATTGTCATTAATTACCAAAACCACACATGGGGGCACACATGCACTTTCAATAGCTACCGGTAGAACCCTTAGCCTCGAGAGAGAACTACTCCCTCCTCATCATGGAAATCAGCAACGGTGATGGAGATGGTAGTGGAGATCGATGGAGATGGCTCCGGGGTGAAAGGGAAATGGACGTCGCCTAGAGGGGGGGGGGTGAATAGGCGTTTTAAAATTATTACGGTTTAGGCTCTAATAAATGCGGAATAAAACTTAACGTTTAATTTATCAAGCCAAAACCTATATCCACTAGTTTCACTAAGTGCACCAACAACCTATGCTAAGCAAGACAAGCAACAAGGTGATAGCAAGATATAGTACTTCAAGCACGCAGGCTATCACAATGTAAATTGCATAAGTAAAGGGCTCGGTTGAGAGATAACCGATGGACGCGGAGATGATGATTTGTTTCCCGAATTTCACTTCCAAAGAAGCTACGTCTCCGTTGGAGAGGTGCGGGGGCACAATGTACTTCGAATGCCACAAATGGCTCACCTCGAGGTGTGGTGGCTCGATGCTCACCCAACGCCACACAAGGCCTCACCCCAAGATGCGAAGGCACGCAACCTACCGACGCCACAACAGGCTCACCCTATTCTCCCGTGAGCTCGCCATAAAGGCCTACTCATGTTCCACTATGGGACACTTGAGGGCGGTCACCGTACAAGGCTTGGGGAAATCTCCACAACTCAATTGGAGGGCTCCCGAGAAACGCCACAAAGGCTCCACAATGCCACAAAAGGCCAACAAGCTTGGGGAACCTCCACAACTCAATTGGAGCCCCAAGAACAATGCCACAAGGGCTACAAAGCCATAAAAGACAACAAGG
Organism: Avena insularis; assembly: GCA_023614405.1. Classification (NCBI taxonomy): domain Eukaryota; kingdom Viridiplantae; phylum Streptophyta; class Magnoliopsida; order Poales; family Poaceae; genus Avena; species Avena insularis. The sequence continues at coordinate 441,322,076 of CM042693.1, forward strand.
CCACAAAAGGCTACAAGACCACAAAAGGTCAACAATCCAACCACACAACCGTCTAGGGTTCCAAGAACCCAAGAGAAACAATCCCAAGGCATTGAACTCACCGAATCTCCGAGGAGAACTCAAACCTATGCACCAAATGCAAGAGGAAAGTCCTTCACTCTCAAATTCCACCAAAGCTACAAAATCTATTGGGGGAATAAGGGAGGAAGAACACAAGAGGAGAACACAAAACTCTCCAAGATCTAGATCCCAAGGATTCCTTCACAAATAAGGGATTTGGTATGGTGGGGCTTGTAGATCTAGATCTCCTCTCTCAAATCCCTCAAAAAGATGCAAGAATCATGGGAGGGAGAAGGGAAGAGGGCAAACTTTTGAAGGTCAACAATGGAGGAGAGAGAGTGGAAGAGCTAGCAAAAATGACCCCCAAAGTTGGGGAAACTTTGGGGAAGAGGGGACCCTTAAATAGGGCAAGAAAAATCTGCCCGTTTGGGCCAGATTCGCGCCCCACCGGAACTACCGGTGCTCCACCGTAACTACCGGTAAATACAAACACAAGTTACTGAACAAAAACGAGATTTACCGGAACTTCGGGCGGAACTTGGGCCGGTACTACCGCTCAAGCAAAAACGTTGGACAACATTGCACGAAAACTTCAATAACTTTTGACTCCGGACTCCGATTTTGATGATCTTGAGCTTGTTTTGAAGAGAACAAAAAGCTCTACAAGATTATGCAAATAAACATCATAGTCCAACAAGGGAGGATAAAAATAAAAAGAAGAAAGGTAGGACCTCTCAGAAGCGATGAACCGGTAAAACCTCCAAAACCCAAAACACAAGAAGTTGTGCTATGAAACTCCAATTGGGATGAAACCAATTTTGTTGGAAAGATAATAAAGAGTAGAATCCAACTGACATGGGTATACCCTACAGGTACTCCAGCTTGGTATATACGGTCCAAATACATACAGGCCCACAGTGTCGCCAAGGGCCGGATGGAGGGACTCGAGTAACCTACGGACTCTCGATTGCTTGAAGGACAAGAAGAAGCTAAAGATAGAAAGTTTGAAGGGGAAAACCCCAACTTGTAAACCGACTCGACCTGCTACCCGAGACCTAGCCTATCTATATAAAGGCTAGGAGGGGGCGGCGAGGAACACACACGCAACCCTAGTTTCCACAACCCTTGCCAGATTGCATCTGCGCACCATTGTAACTTTCGACTCCTTCGATAATTCCACGAGCAGACAAGCAGGAGTAGGGACCTCTACGAGGCCTGAACCTGGGTAAATCCTTTGTCCCCTGTGTGCTTGTTTGCTAGTCGATAGATGTCTCGAGCGCTCCCTCCTTCTCCAAAACCCAAGCCCATAACAATGGGCATTGACGAGTTAAACCCTCGTCAATTGGCACCGTCTGTGGGAATTGGGAGTGCTGATGTTGCGGCTTCTTCGGCCCCATCAAACGTGATCTACAACTCTGCAACAGCGGAGATTCGCTAGCTTTTCGACACCTTCAACTTCACCGTCCACACGCCGGCTACTCGCCCGGCCTTCGAGTCCGTGGGCGACGGAATCAGCCTGGCGATTGGGAGCTTCCGCTTCCAAGTTGGTCAGATGGGCACGCTTCGCATGCCCGATCAGCCGACGGCACTGGCAATTGCCCCAGCATCATGGTTCCCTCCATCGATCGGCACCCTCAGTGAGCTCAATGCTCTGGCGGTAGTTGGGAACATGGTCAGCGACAGCAGTCGCGACTCCGATCTAAGCGATCTGGCCACTGAAGATGGAACCCACGGTTCCGGATCTGAAAGTTGTGGAAGTAGCAGCTTCCCAAATCACTTCATGTGCGTCGTCATCAACGCGGGCGACACCTCCGCCAACCGCGGTAACGGTGGCAACACCAGTAACGACACCGATCCACCCAATCGCGACAACGGTGGTAACGCCGGCAACGACACCGACCCACCCAACGCCGCCAACAGCGGCAATGGAGGAGCAGTCGAACCTCCCAGCATAATCAACGAGCAAACCGGCGAATGCGTCGTGATCGGGCTCAACGAGCAAGAGTGGGAACGCTGCCGCGAAGCCCTACGAGGTGCACCTCTACCCTTCGGGTCCCCGCAGGAACTGCTGATGGGCTACCAATGGCTCCTAAAAGAGGAATTCAAGCGCCAAAAACAAGCAATCGCGCAACTTGAGGCATGTAAAAAGGTGGCGGACGAGTCAAGCCTTTGTCGCGCTGGGCTCTCCTCCTACGGAGGATCCTCCTCAAGAGGCAACGAGCATCTCGCCAGGAAGAGGCAATCGAGGATGGCTCACCTCACCGAACAAGAATGCATAGACGCCGCGAAAGTCCTCGACTTCGGCTCTATGACAATCGACACAAGAGGCAACGTGGTTCCCAGGACACCACAGGCCGCGGTGACAGCGGCCACCATGTACCTTCTCAATAACCAGCCACTAGCTGGAGATCCCCGAACGGCCATGCACCGATCTACGATCGCGGGCCTGGGGCTAATCGAGGCCGCCCTCGACAAGGAACCGGTACCAGACCCGAAAAAGGGCAAAGCATTAGCAAAGCGCTACTCCTCGCCCTTGTCCAGCGATGACAGTCACGGCCTGTCTAGGCGCCGCCGCTCACGGCGACACGATCGCAACTACGATGCACGCGATGAACTCACGCAGCGCAAGATCGACAAGTCAAGGGCATGACGTGCTCGGTCGACTGATTCGGAAGAAGAAGATGGGGAGCTCTGCGGCGCCAGATGCTTCAGCAGATCCATCAGGCAAAAGCGAATGCCTAAAGGGTTCAAACTCCCATCAGAGAACCCGAAATTTGACGGTCTGCAAGACCCCAAGATCTGGCTGGAGGATCACATCTCCTTCGTCAGACTACATGGAGGCAGTCGAAGTACTGCCATGCAATGCTTGCAGCTACAGCTGCAGGGCGCCGCCCGGGCATGGCTCAATAACCTCCCACGCAGATCCATTCGCAGCTGGGATGAGCTGGTCTACAGCTTCGTGCGCAACTTTAAGGGCACGTACAAACTCCCCGCCTCAATCGAAGAACTGAGATGCTGCTAGCAAAGATCTGGCGAATCGCTGCGCTCCTACATCCAAAGATGGTCCATCATCAAGAACTCCGTGGAGAACATCTCGGAAGACCGCGCGATTGATGCATTCAACGGTGGTGTCCGCCGCATGGAACTCAGGGAGGAGCTAGGCCGTTCAAATCCCTAGACCATCGACCACCTGATGGAGATCGCGAATCAGTGGGCTGATGGAGAAGATTCGGTGAAGAACCGCGTTCACTCTGACAAGGAGGCAGAACTCGAACGAAGACGCGACCGCCGGAGTAAGCATCGCATGCGTGTCTACGATGATCGTGACGACGTCAACATGGTCGTAGCTAGCTACGCCGATAGACGCGACGATAACCGCAACAGCGGATACCGCAGCAGCGGGTACCGCGACTCCGGGAAAACCACGCAAGTGTGGCAACGCCGCACTCGCGACCTCCATCGAGGACAAACTGTCCGGGCCATGCACGGTACACTTCTACATCGACAAGCATGATGGCAAGAGAAAGTCCAGCCACCTCCTCAAGGACTGCCGCGAGTTCCTCAAGCTACATGAGGGATTGGTTCGGATGAACCGCAATGCAGTCGAAAGAGGCTACAGAGCCGCTCCAGGCGCCGTGGCACATGGCGCACCACCACCACCACCTGTGCCACCCCCGAACGGAGCTGCACCGGACCAACACCACGGAGGCGAACCGTACCCATGGGCCATGGGTACCATGATGATCCAAAAAGGGCGCCCCTCCAATAGGGTGCAGAAGGCCATCACTCGCCAAGTCAATTTGGCCACGCACTCGCCACCATCCACCACTGAGTACCTCAGTGGCAGTGAGAAATGCATTACTTTTGACAAACGCGACCACCCGCCTCAAGTACCTCGCCCAGGTCATTGCCCCCTCATACTCGAGGCGCAAATTGGAGGCTTCGACATGAGTCGCGTCTTCATGGATGGCGGAAGCGGTATCAACCTCATATTCGCGAGTACCTTGCGAGCAATGAGGATCCCTCTAACCTGCTTGGAGGCATCAGACACAACGTTCCACGGCATTGTCCCAGGAAAAGGCGTATACCCCCTGGGCAAAATCAACCTCGACGTCATATTCGGCACACTGGAAGAACTTCCGGCGCGAGCGCATCGACTTTGAAGTTGTCGACTGGCCCTCACAATACCACTGCATCCTCGAACGCGTCGTGTTCGCCAGGTTCATGGCGGTACCCTACTACGCCTACCTGCAGATGAAGATGCCAGGTCCCAACGGCGTCATCACGATCAACGGGAGCTTCGAGTGATCTTACAGTTGCGACAGGGAATTCAACAGAATCTCCCAGTCCTTCGGCATGCAGGAGGAGCTCATGCGATTGAAGGAAACGATGCAGCCCGCCTCGAGTAGGCCAAGCTCACCTGATCTCTCCTTCGACTCATCTGTGCACACAAAGAAGGTGCAGGTCCATCCATCAGATCCCGCCAAAATGGCCCTCATCGCCAACAACTTGAGTCCCGCATAGGAACTCGCGCTCGTCGAATTCCTCCGTGAGCACTGGGAAATTTTTGCCTGGTGTCCTGCGGACATGCCAGGAGTTCCCAGGGAATTCGCCGAGCACACACTCAACGTCAACCCCGACACAAGGCAAGTCAAGCAAACAATCAGGCGACTGTCTGAGCCACGGGCACAGGCAGTCGGAATGGAGATCAATAGACTCCTCGAGACCAAATTCATACGCGAGATCAAGGAAAGCACTTGGCTCGCCAACACGGTGCTGGTACCAAAAAAGGACACGGATATCCTACGGATGTGCGTGGACTTCACTTCTTTAAACAAGCACTGCCCAAAAGATCACTTCCCGCTACCACAGATCGATCAAATCATCGACTTCACCGCTGGATGCGAGCGCCTCTGCTTCCTCAATGCCTACTCAGGCTATAATCAAATTCGAATGAAGGAGGAAGACTAGAGAAGATCATACATAACGCCTTCTTCGTGTTCTCACATAACACAATGCCCTTCGGGCTAAAAAACGCAGGAGCTACGTACCAGCGGTGCATGCAGGCTTGCCTCAAAGAGCAACTAGGTCGCAACATCCAAGTCTATGTCGACGACATAGTAATCAAAACCAAGGAAGAAGCCTCTCTAATCAACGACTTGCATGAAACTTTCGCCAATCTCGATCGTTACCGGATAAAGCTCAATCCGGACAAATGCGCCTTCGGCGTACCATCTGGGTAGCTGCTCGGGTATCTCATCTCCGCAAGAGGGATTGAGGCAAACCCAAAAAGATAAAGGCCGGACAAATCGCGGCCCTCAGTCGATTTATCTGTCGAATGGGAGAAAAGGCGCTACCCTTCTATCAGCTCCTCCGCAAAGCTGATAAATTCGAGTGGACCAAGGAAGCACAAGAAGCATTCGAAGACCTCAAGCGCCTGCTATCCACCTCGCCAGTATTGGTAACTCCACGAGAAAGGGAACCACTACTACTTTACATCTCCGCCACCAACCAAGTGGTTAGCACAGTGCTCGTCGTTGAACGGGCCGAGGAAAACAAGGTCCACGGCGTACAACGCCCGGTATACTACCTCAGCGAGGTCCTCATGCCAACAAAACAGTGGTACCCGCACTACCAGAAGCTGGCGTATGGCGTCTTTATGACCGCCCGGCGACTGCGCCATTACTTCTAGGAACACCCAATCGTGGTAGTCAACGACGCCCCATTGGGACATATCCTCAATAACCCTGACGCCACAGGGAGAGTCGCGCTTTGGGGAATCGAACTGTCTCCACGAGACATCACATACGAAAAGCACGGTGCAATCAAGTCGCAAGTTCTCCCTGACTTCCTCGTACATTGGATGGAAAACCAACTCCCGGACAAGCCAGACATGTCCTACCTCTGGACAATGCACTTCGACGGATCCAAAAGGAAAGATGGAGCAGGAGCAGGTGTCATACTGACATCACCTCAAGGGGACAAGCTGAAATACATCCTGCGAATGCAGTTCACAGTCTCAAACAACGAGGCTGAATACGAGGCCCTGTTGCACGGGATGAGGATGGCAAAAGCCTGCGGCACAAAGAAGCTAATCATATATGGCGACTCCAAGCTGGTTGTCAACCAAACAATGCACGAGTACGACGCACTGAACGACAACATGATCGCATACCGTGACCTCTACGACACACTTGAAGGAGACTTCGATGGTTGCGAATTGTGACACATAGGTCGCGAAAGCAATGAGGAGGCGGACGCACTCGCCAACATAGGCTCCACCTGTGCACCCATACCACCTGGGGTATTTCTCGAGCGCATATGCGAACGCTCCATCAAGCCAAAGGCCGCAGAGAAGAAAACAAGCGCAGCAACGGACTCAGGGGCTACGCACCCAATGAGCCAATAACACTCGATGACTTGGAGCTCGACATAGGACTCGAGGGACCAATGAGCGTCATGATGATCGAACAATCCTGGATGCAGCCGTACATTACGCACTCCTCGAAGCGCCACCGGACGACCCGACAGCCGACGACACATCGCGACGCCCAAGGCATTCGCCGTTATCAACGGCGAATCAGATAAACGCAGCATCACAGCGATTACAACGATGCATCTCCCTAGCCGATGGAAGAGCGGTCCTCGACATCCATGAAGGGACCTGCGGGCACCACGCCGGCATCGGCCATGCCAAAGCTCTACGAGCTGGATTTTACTGGCCCACGGCCATGCGCGACACCAAGGATATAGTCCAAAAGTGCAACGCTTGTCAGCGATTCGCAGACAAGCCACACGCACCAGGCGCAAAACTCCGGCCTATTCCATTGGCCTGGCCCTTCGCCCAGTGGGGACTCGACATGGTTGGCAAACTTCCAAGGTCCTCGCAAGGAGGCTATGTCTACCTCTTGGTCACAGTCAACAAATTCACCAAGTGGATTGAGGCCATGCCAGTGACCAAGCAATCAGGACACAACGCAGTCAAGTTCTTCGAGTCCATCGTCTACCGCTTCGCGCGCATAAAGATCATCACCGACAACGGAACGAACTTCACATCCAAGGAGTTCCAAGAATTATGCGAGAACCTGGGGATCAACATCAGCTACGCCTCAGTAGCACACCCACAGACAAACGGTCAGGTGGAAAATGCAAATGGGCTCGTCTGCAGCGGCATCAAGAAGCGACTCCTCCGACCACTCGAACAAGCCGCGGGCTACTAGCCAGACGAACCGCAATCCATACTCTGGAGCCTGCGTACAACTCCAAACAGCGCCACCGGCTACACGCCATTCTTTATGGTACATGGAGCAGAGGCAGTACTACCCGCCGAGGTACGGTACAAAGCGCCACACGTAGTCGCCACAGCGAAAGCGTGAGTCATCCTCGTGACTCAAGATTCCGAACCTCCTTGACGAAGCAAGAGAAATCGTCGCAGTAAGATCCACGATCTACCAGCAGAAACGGCACAACTATCATCGCAGAAGGCTTAGCGCTAGATCATTCGTCTAAGGTGACCGAGTCCTGCGATTGAAGCGTTAGGGCATCTCAAGCTCGAGTCCCTGAAGGACCGTGCGTGATTCTGAAGTAATCCCAGGTGGCGCCTATCGCCTTCAAGATTTAGAGACAGGAGTCGCACACTCCAACCCTTGGAACGTCGCACAACTGCGACGCTTCTACCCTTAGTCATTTTTCTTTACTTTTGCATCGCAAATAAGGCTATTCAGCCAAGGCTACTTAGCCGCACATTGTACGTCGTACTGCTCTTTGAATAAATAAAAGCTAAGTGCCCCAAAACTCCGTGTTCTCCTTTACTTTGTCAACTTTCATACTCGGGGGCTACGCCACCCTATACACATGTTCTTCGAACAATAACGCGACATCCTGAGTAGCTGGCACATCAATCGAACCCCTTAACACAAACTCAACCCAGCTGCAACGCACCTGACAGGTTGACAAGGGAACAATACAAAGATGGCCAGGCTAACGAAAAGGACTCGCATAAGTGCAACGCACCCCACGCTTAAAGCTATTTGTACACATTCAACAGTAAATTATCTACAAATGTATACGAGCTTTACAACACTAGTACACTTATGTGCAGGATACATATTTGGCTACCCTTGCAACAGAAGAACATTAGTCTGTTCCTCGAAGAAGTCGACGACCTCCTCAGCTGGATGATCCACCGCCTGATAGTGCGGCACCATGTTCCAAGAAGATCCTACTGGTGGCACCGGTGGCCCAGAGGCAATGGCGGCGACATCCACGTCAGGCCTGTGCAAACGCACCATGGAAAGGGCAGCCTTGGCACCAGCCACCAACTGCTGCCTCACGCACTCGCGAACCGCGGGCATATCTTGAAATTTGGTCAGGAGAGCCAGTAGGCTTGATGGAGTATCATCTAGTGGGAACATCGCCCGATAGATGTTCTTCAAACACGACTGCGACTTCTTCAGAAAGAGCAGCACTCGCGAGGCGCGATCCTGCAGGGTCGCCAACGCAGTCGCACGATCATGATCTACCCAGAAGTATCCAATCTCCTGAAGTTGCTCCTGGGTGAGATCATGAAGACGGATGGCAATCCTATCCCTCTCCTCCCGTGGATGGCATGCGCTAACAACTACACGAAGCAGCATCAACAACATGAGTACAACGTACCATCGCGATTAACTACAAAGGAAAAGACGAGGATGAGCAAACTAACACTTAAACTGGTCGCCCAGTTGCGTCACCTCGCCAAGCAGATATTGCTCGCGGGCGGCGGCTTTTTTAGCCTTTGACTTCCACACGTCTGCGCTACCGCGGATCACGGGCAACTCACGCTCCAGTTGCTTAACGCGATCACGAAGTCACGAAAGCAAGGACAACTCCTCTACCCTGGAGCATGGTGGTGCCATTGTATCCTCAAGAGATGGCGAGTCCGGGGTTCCCCCCACAGGACCACTTGATGTACCCTACCAAAAATCAAGCCAAAGGCAAATAAGGCGACCAACTCAAAAGTCAAAAGTAACAGATGCATTCAGGATCAATAAAAGTATCTACAAACACATTCGCCAACAGGCATGTTCTCCAATCAAAAGAGCAAGTTCATCAGCTATTACAAGAAACTAACTACGGAGCAGCTTTTCTTCGACTTGATGACCTCGGGGCTTCATCAAGTCCGTGGCGATCGATGCCATCGACTTCTGCCCCCGAGGTCAAGTTTTCGCCGCTTCTTTGCACGATTGAGCTCCTCCAATACTTGGCAACAATGTTTATCAAGGAATGGCCATATTTGGCACAGCAAATGCAAAGGGAGCGAATACTACCCGCCGACCATCCGCGCTAATGCATCGCCTTCGACACCGCAGAAGGATCTACTTCGACTCAGGCTTGCACCATGGCAGCGACATGGTCGCGCCACCGCGGAGGGAGTTCTTATGCGTGGCAGGCACACCCCAAAGGAGCGACTCCACCAGCTCTTCCACATTGTCGACCAGCTCCTCCTTCGCATCGCCTCCCGTGAGGTGACTCAGGTGGCCTTGGCCTTGACAACGATTTTGGACAGCGGCGCCACGATCCTCGATCAGATACCGCTACCCAGAGCATCATCGCGACAACGGGCTTGTGGATCAAAACTCAAGCCGCCAAAGATCTACACCAAAATACACACATGGATCAAACTTCTAGTGCCACCGGCACTACAGAGGAAGAGAAGAACATCAATAAAATATCTACCAGTAAAGGTACCTGAGAGGGCCTTGGCGACTGAGAACAACTGCTCTTCGAACAACTTCTCCCTGGCCACAAAGGAGGCGCGCAAATCCTCTTCACGCTTCTGGGCATCATCACGAGCCGCGATTGCCTCGTCGCGCCCCTTCACAGCTGCGGCTAGTGTCTTCTCCAACGTGGCGACATCGCGCAGTAAAAGTTATGCTCAGCTACATGGCGCCAATAATTGGTCACACCGATTATACCAAAACAGAGAGAAGACGAAAAGAATAAGTATAGAACACTTACTCTCGACCACGTGGTGGCGCGTCTCCAGCATCGCATGCTGGCGACCCATCGCCATCACCTGCTCCGCCACCTGCGTGGCTTTCTTTACAAGGAGCTATCGCACAAAACAAGGATTCAGCAGAGGGCAGCAGAAGGCGTTGACTACCACATTAAAAAAAGAAGGAAAGCTATACTTACATGGTCCTCCAGCGACTCCGAAGAAGTTCACTGAACCGTCGTCCGAGCAACTACTCGATGCTTCCCTACGTGAGGAGAGCTCGAAGAATTGTGCCCGGAGTGGGCCGCCGCCGGAGAAGGAGCGCGCTCGACCTCTGATTCCTTCAAAAATTCGACTTCGCTAGAAGATGACGACGCCTCTTGACTACAAGACAAAATCCGCACTCAGAAAGGGCAAACTCCAGGACAAAGCCAACAAGAAGAAAACAGAGAAGAACGAATGCACTAGCAAACTTACCAGTCAAAATTTTCAAGATCAAAAGTGGCCTCCGCCGACTCCGACGAAGACTCCTTGGGCAATCGCATCTTCTTGCGAGAAGACGGTGCCACAGCCCTCACAGGAACAGCTGAAATTGGCGACTCCGTGCCAACAGCCGCGCCTCCTGGAGTTGAAGGAGTCGACGTGTCGGAATCCCTGCTACGTGAACGCTTGCGAGTATCCGGGCTCTCGGACTCGGGGGCTTCCTCTTCCACATCAGAAGGGACAGTCGACTCAGACTCGTCCTCTTCCAAAGCTTCACGTGGAATAATCCCCTTAGGAAGGGGAGGCATACAAGGCGATACTGCCCACTCCTGCATTCAAACAGTAAAGATCAGCAAACATAACAGGTAAGCAACAAAAAACGCAATCGAGAAAATAAGCTACTACGTAGCACAACTGTACCTCAGGAGGAGGATTCGAAGCATCGAAAGGAACGATCGCCTGCTCGAAGAACATCCTTGAGGGTGTACTTCGTGACCAGTCGCACCCTCTTATCTACCTCACTCGCGGACATGCCATCAGCAGACACGCGAGTGGCATCATCAGCGCCACCCCATTGAAACATGGGATGGACCCTGGCTTGGAGAGGCTGGACGCGACGATGCAGCCAAGTCCTGACAAGGGCGCAACCTCCCTCTTCTGCGCCTATGCGACTCTCGAGGTCGCAGACGCGCTGATATAGCACGTCTGTCTCCGCGAGTTTGGAAGGCATGATCACGTTCTTCCAAGAACGCATCTTCTTACAGGGAGTAGCGGGATCGAAAGGCGCGAGTCCAAAGTGCTCGTCCTTGGCCTTCTGGTCGCGAACATAGAACCATTTGTCCCTCCATCCCTGTACGGACTTGGTAAGCTTGATATCGAAGTAGGTGGCGGATGGGTCGACGTGGATTCCGCAACCACCTACATCATAAACTAAAGAGCCAGATGCGGACTGACGCTTCAATTTAAAGATGCGCTTGAAAAGACCAAAGTGTGGCTTGATTCCGAGCCAGCACTCGCAGAGAGTGATGAAACAAGTGATGTGGAGGAGCGAATTTGGGGACAGCTGATGGAGCTGGAGCCCATAGAAACAAAGAAGACCCCTAAGAAAGGGGTGAAGAGGCAAGGAAAGACCGCGAATGATGAATGCATGAAACATCACTCGAAAACCAGCGGGAGGAGCAGGAATGGTCTCACCACTGGACGCGTGCATCAGCGACTGCCGCAGAGATAACTCCATCTTGGCAAAGAAGACAGAGATCCGACGCCTTGATGATAGAGGGGCGCCATGCGCCATTGGTCACGCAGGTGCCCGCGGCAGCAGAGCCACCTTTCTTCTTCGCCGTAGTGATGGTGGCCGCGGAATCAGCGGCAGCGCCTCCCTTATTCTTCCCCATTGCGTGGCAGCGATGTGAGCGAAGGAAGTTGCTCGGGAACGAACGGAGATGGTCCAGCGTCGTGGAGAAGATGGGCGCAGGGGAAAGCAGAAAAGCAACAGCAATGGCGATGGCAGCAAGGAAGAAAGAGCACAGATGGGAAATTACCGCAGCATCGCTACTTAACCCCGGGAGATGCAATCCAACGGTGACAAAACCCTATTGACGCGCATGCGCATCGCGCGTTGGACACGTGGAGAAGAGGAAGCGAACCGTCCCCACTTCTACCATTACACGCGAAATCGAGGAGGCATGCTTAAAATAAGATTACGACGCCTACCAAATCAAAGTCGAAAGTGGGACCCATCGCTCGTCACGTCCCGTCAAAATCGCCACGTGGCAAGTAAGGTCATACAAGCCCAAGACCGACGTCACCAAGGCTATGCAAGGAAAACTTCGATTATTTTAGTCCTTGCTGGAGTCTTCGACTCCACCAAGCACTCGGGCTACTCCCATAGGAGGGCCGCAAGACCCTACGAATTTTCTGTTTCTTGTTGCAGGAACATGGACAATCACAAAAGCAAACCCAACCACTCGAAGCACATTTCGATTATGGACATGGGTTACTCCCATAGGGACCGCCGGAAACAAGCAGGCAAAAGACGACAGCAGTCGCAAAAGTATTCTAGTACCTGCCTGAGTCATCGACTGAAACAAGCAGGCAAAAGACGACAGTAGTTGCAAAAGTGTTTTAGTACCTGCCCGAGTCATCGACTGAAACAAGCAAGCAAAAGATGACAGCAGTCGCAAAAGTTCTTTAGTCCCTGCCTGAGTCTTCGACTCAACCAGGCACTCGAGGGCTACTCCCATAGGGAGCGCTGGTCGCACACCCTATGATTATTTGTACAAAAAACTGTGTGTTGATAACATCCACACTCGAAACTCATGGCGACACCGCCTCATAATTTTCTCTACAAAGAGATCGTCTCTTGGGTTACCAATCATCTCCGCAATGATAAAATTGATGTCGCTTACCTGGCGTGAAGGTAAGACCTGAATAAGGCCTGCAACGCATTTAATCAAGACTACTGAAACATATCCGCGCTTGCTGTGCACGATGGACATGCCTTTGACGGACGCGTCAAGTGCTCACACCCATATAACTGGAATTCGCCTCTGAAGACCTCCGCGACCGAGTCGAATTACACTAGCATTTTTTCCGGATTCGAGTCCGGGACTCAATTTGAGTAGATTGTTGTTTCACCCTAAGGTGGTTAACTGACACCGATACTTAGGCTATATCGTGCACGATATCAACAATCCCTATGACACAAATAAAAGCAATCGAAATATACTCATTTAGGCACTCGAAGGTTTAAAGTCCCGATCGAATCATGCGATTCCACCGACACTCGGGGCTAATGACATGGGTATACCCTACAGTGTACTCGAGCTTGGTATATACGGTCCAAATACATACAGGCCCACGGTGTCGCCAAGGGCCGGATGGAGGGACTCGAGTAACCTACGGACTCTCGATTGCTTGAAGGACAAGAAGAAGCTAAAGATAGAAAGTATGAAGGAGAAAACCCTAACTTGTAAACCGACTCGACCTGCTACCCGAGACCTAGCCTATCTATATAAAGGCTAGGAGGGGGCGACGAGGAACACACACGCAACCCTAGTTTCCATAACCCTTGCCAGATTGCATCTGCGCACCATTGTAACTTTCGACTCCTTCGATAATTCCACGAGCAGACAAGCAGGAGTAGGGACCTCTACGAGGCCTGAACCTGGGTAAATCCTTTGTCCCCTGTGTGCTTGTTTGCTAGCCAATAGATGTCTCCAGCGCTCCCTCCTTCTCCAAAACCCAAGCCCATAACAATGGGCATTGACGAGTTAAACCCTCGTCACCAACAAAAGGTGAAATATTGGATATCACCAAGGGAGAAAATACCATGAATATATATGTGAGATACCTCCCAAGGTGTGGAGCCGGAAAACCCGCAAGATCAAAAACGCAATAAGATATGCAAGGGAAATCCGTTTTTGATGAACTAGACATTCTTATGAAGATAACCACAAGCTTTAGATCCTCACATGGACAAGAACCAAACAACAACCAAGAAAGATGATGCTATGTATGCAAAGGTTTGAGCTCCCTCCGAAAGATACGAACGAGTCATCCACTCGAGATCCCCTCTTGATAGTACGACTATCTATCCTAAACCCGGTCTCCCAACACTACAAGAGACCGGTAAAGTAGAAACCCTATCAAGATCATACCTTTGCCTTGAGCATCCCACTTGAGCTTGATGTAGACGATCTTGACACCTTCAAGATGGAACACCTTTCTTGATTGCACTTGCTTGCTCTTGCTTGATGAAGACTTGTGAATGGCTCCCCCATACTCCATGGGGAAACCACTTCTTTGACCTTGTATTCATCACTCCATGAGCGTCGAGGATGGCAAGCTCCAAGCATGAGATCTTCTAGAGAGGACGCATCTTGAGCTTGCACTTCAATTCTTGATGATGTCTTGAAGATAGACATGAGGAAGTCCATCTTCTTCTTCTTCTTCTTCAAGACATACTTGATCTTCTTCTTCTTCTACTTGATTCCAAAAGGCACAAAGCCCTTGGACAATGCTTCTTCTTTTTCATCCTTGAAACCAACACATGGTCCAAGCGATGCCAATGGACAAACCTACAAGTGAAACTCAATTTGCACATTAGTCCATAGGGATTGTCATTAATTACCAAAACCACACATGGGGCATACATGCCCTTTCAATCTCCCCATTTTGGTAATTGATGACAATCCCCTAGAGAGGGTTTAAATATGGAATTTAACGAACAAAATGGTTGCCCCAACATCAAATACTACACGAGTATGTGATGTTGGTACAACCACAATATATAGAGCAAACTCCCCCACAATCTATGCATGTGTGATGAATTTGAATTTCATTGCATAGATTGCCAACCATTATTGGTGGTTGAGTTTCCTCTATATATTAAACATTCCAAGCAACAACAAAGATGCAAGAGCATGCAAGGCTAATGCTTAAGAACCAACTCAGAGCATAAACCAATTTCCCTTAAACCCTCTAAAACTTCTCCGCCATTGGCATCGATTGCCAAAATGGGTGAAAAGTTCTAGACGGCCAATATAGTGAGAATTCCTCCAAAGGTGTGCACATGCACATATCCAATGATGAATCCTTGGGAGGAAGTAAAACTATATTGAGGACCCAAAAATTGCAAAAAGAATAGAAAGAGAAACTAGCTTCAACAAATGAAGCGAGCAACCCAAAAGACCCAAAAAATACCACTTGACAACAACAATTGATACCAAAAGAAAGACACAAGATATTATGATACTAGCAAATGAGTGTTTAAATGAAATAGGGAAGCTCCCCAATCTTTGTGCACAAGATAGAATCAACTAATTTGAATACATCCTGCACAAATATGGAATCCTCACTCCCCATAAACATCTAAGACACAAAAGATGAGAACGAAGGCAAATGAGCATCATTAAAATGAATTAGAGAAGCTCCCCAAGGAGTATGCACCAATTATGATGATTGCATTTGGAAACAAAGTGCATAATCATGGAATCCTCACTCCTACAAACTCATTTATCAATACACGGAAAGCGAGATCAAATTATGAGTGCCCGTAGATGCAAACAAAAGGGACAAGAACTCATAAGAAAAATAAAATTTGGAAGTCACCGAAGGATAAACAAGAGATAAAGGGTGGTCTCCAAGGAAAACAAAAACAACCAAAGATTTATCTTCTCTTGTGTGTATAAGTTTCTAGGTGGAAAATATCACAAAGACATATGCCCACAAAGAAACATGCACACGCAAAATAGATACACAAAAAAGCACATGAACAACAAAAGAAAGTCATATAATGTACAAATAGGATTTTTACTTGAAAGCATGGCCAAAGGCTCAAATATATCTTAGTGTACATCAATGAGCTTCAAACATGGACACTCTACATACATTACAACTATTACCAAGGGAAGAAGGGAATAGTTGGAATATATGGAGAAAGGCAACGAGTATCACAAATAGAAAACAACTATGCAAAAATACTCACTATTGCACATGAGAGTGAATGAGGAAAAGATAGGCAATATAATTACTAGATTAACATATTTGGGATAAGTGGATCATGGTCATGATTTTGTATAGTCCCCATTATATGCACTCATCTCAACATACTCACATTTGCAATAGAGAGCACTCCTAAAAACCAACAAAAGAAATACAACATATGCAAAAACACAAACTCATGCCAATAAGCAACCTACAAAAGGTTGGAAGCAAGATATGTATGCATGAGAGAGATACTTGTTACCGAGATATAAATGGTAGGATGTAGAGGATATGAATTCGTTGATCATCCTAGCTTGCCTCCAATTGACATGTAGGCACCACTTCTTCCTAATGGATGAGACAAGCATCCAATATATCTCCAATGTACCTAAAACACAATTAAGTACACTATGTTCCCAAACAAATTGGGTCCAAAGTAGTTAGTGCAACTACAATATATAGGAGACCCTCCACATAAATATGTGCATATTGATATGAAATTGAATTTCATGCACATCTTAGCCGATAGGATTTGGTGGAGAATCCCCTATATATTGGATCAAGAAAGAAAGCATGCCAAGATATAAACATGTAGTAAATATGCATGCACAAGACTCTCAAGAACCAAAAATGAGATACAATTTGAACTAAAACACCAAGTAAACCAAGAAGTAGAACACAAGAGTGTGACAAGACAAAAGGTGTCCAAATTGTATCAAAGAGCCAAATCAACACATGAAAGAATGCCAATTCAACAAATGAACAAGGCAAAAGTCAAAGAGCAAAAGATGCACAAAACACACAATGCTCAAGGATTTATCTCATTCTAAATATCAAAACAAGTAACAAAGAATGAGACAAAGCCAACTCCCAAATAGAGCAAGATTCCAACACATAAACCAAACTCTCTACACTTTTCATGATGGCACAAAGTACCAAAAGAAAAGATCAAGCATCCAAGCACAAGAAACACTATGTGGATCAACACAAGAAGCATAAAAGGAGTGTTCTAGATAATACGGGAGAACTCCCCCATGAATGGTGCATTATATTGAATTTTGCTTTTAAATGCAAAATGCACACAAAATAGATCATCACTACTAGCTACATTAAATAAAACACAAGAGAATACAAATAAACTAAAAAGATCCACAAGAGGCAAGGAAGACATGGGAGTAAAAGAAAACACATTCTTGGCCAAAGATAGAACAAAGAAAAACAAAGGCCACAGTGAACATGATTAATAAATCCTACCATATATGGAGTGTCACTTGTCCAAGGATAAGAATTATGGGGAAAGTTTTCCCGAGGTAGTTTGCAAGGGAATCATGATCATATTCACACAAAGAAGCATGTAACAAGATATAACAATTAAGCTTGATGCTTCGAGAGGGATTCTTGATAGCTCCAAATAATCACACAATCATTAAAGATTAGTGTAACTTGAAGCACATAGTTTCCAAGGAGGATATGGGGGTTCAAAAATGAGGAAACACATATCAATAAAAACTCTCACAAACAAGATCCAAAATATGAGCAATAAGAGCAATCCAAGGGAGTTGGAACTTGTTTGAGCAAAATGTGCCACATAGGAGCTAGATAAATAAATATTAATTCTAAGTGACACTACCTCAAATGTCCACATTTTCTAGGTTTGTAGTATGCACAAAGCATATGACTCCCCCATAATGTGATAAATCAAGAATTCTCAACAAGAGGTAAAAACATCCAAATAGAGATGATTAATGAACATTATGGAACTTTAATTTCTCATGAGAAAGACATACCACATAGAGACTAGATAAACTTGCAATATAAATACTAAGTGTTATTCCTCATGTATACACATTTTAGGATTGTGGAATGCCCAAGCATAACACTCCCCCAAAATGGAATAGTCCATTAATCGCTCCCAAGAGCCAAGAAAGATACCAAATAAATTCAACAAAGGCTCAAACATAAGAACACAAATACATGATGTGCCAACCAACATACACAAATATACTAGACAACACAATATAGGAATGAGGGAAGCACAACATGTACAAACACATATAATGGTACAAAACCAACATATGCACAATGGAGCAAGTAACTTTCAATGTAAAGGAGTTGAGCACATGTTACCCCAAGGAGGAACATTGGATATGAGATAGAGGCAAGATAATCCAATTGGCTTGACTTGACAAAAATAAATGATAAAGACCCCTCAATTCTTCATAATGTAGCCAAGCCTCCAATGCCCTCCAACAACACCTATTGATCAATTTTTAGCTTGTTGGTCCCCAACCAAGTTGGGTCCTAAGAAGTTAGTCACAATAGGCTTGGCCACCCAAATGGTTCTTTTCTTGACACCACTTTGGGCACCAACATATTTGGCAAACACATTTCCCACCTCATCCTTACCAAGAGAATATGCATCATATATCAAGATAGGATTGGATGAGGAGTTACCCATGGTGCATGAGGACGAGAGGTGCCCCTTCTCGCGGCATATGTAGCAAGTTCTTCTCTTGCCATCTTTCTT
The DNA here is from genome assembly GCA_023614405.1 of Avena insularis. Classification (NCBI taxonomy): domain Eukaryota; kingdom Viridiplantae; phylum Streptophyta; class Magnoliopsida; order Poales; family Poaceae; genus Avena; species Avena insularis. The sequence continues at coordinate 441,340,609 of CM042693.1, forward strand.
CTTGGAAGATGCCACCCCGTGAGGAAGAGCTTGAGTCTTGGGAGGAGGCCCGCTTCTAGCTTGAGGTGGAGCTTGAGGCCGCTTCCCTTGTTGCTTCTTATTCAATGGAAAACATCTCACATGATGTCCTTCTTCCTTGCACTTGAAGCACACAATGTTGGACGGATTCTTGACTTGACCTTGGCCATTCTTCTTGTTGCCCTTATGCTTCAACATGTTGGTGGGCTTGTTCTTGATGTTGGAGTTGTATCCAAGCCCACTCTTGTCATTTGGGGATCTTCGCACACTCAAGATGTTCTTGAGAGTGGTCTTCCCTTCATGACACTTCTTCAAGTCATTCTTCAAAGAAGTGACTTGGGACTTGAGCTTCTTGTTTTCCTCTACATGGTTAGTGTCAACAACAATACTAGAGGAAGTAGATGCTACATTGTTAGAGCAATAAGGCAAGGGATGCAATTCATCACAAGATATAGCAATAGCATGAGTGGATGAATTACAAGGACTAGCACATGGCAATATGACACAAGGAGTAGATGTAGTGCTAATGTCCACATGAGGCTCACTAGATGTTACCTTTGATACAATAGCCTCATGAGCCAACTTTAGACTACCATGGGAAACTAGAAGGTCCTCATGCGAGCTTGAGAGCTTAGCATGACTCTCTTCCAATTTCCTATAGTTGCTAGTTACCAAAGCAAGTTGAGCACGTAGCTCAACATTCTCCTTCACAATAGATGCTTCACAAGAGATAGAGTTAGTAGCACAAGCATCATCAATAGTAGTGAGAGGTGAGGGCAACTTGGAAAACTCTTTAGTGTATGAGGCTTTAAGTTGCTCATGTGACTCGATGAGTTTGATGAGCTCCCCCTTGATGACCCTAGAGCCATTGTTGAGGTGCTCAAAATCCTCAAGGAGTTTGTCATAAGCAACTTCAAGCTCATCATTCTTAATTTGGAGGGCACTTGCCACCTCAAATTCTCTATCATGATATTTCTTCACTCTAGATAGCTCTAGAGCAAATGTCTCCTCAAGAGATTCCTTGGTGGTTTGTTCCTCTTCTAGAGCTTCATTTAGGTTTGCAATGTCATTAGCATACTCACGCTCAAGACTACTCATTTTTTCAATTGTGTCCTCATGCTCATAAATTAGTTGCTTACTTTCAATGGCTAAGTTCAAGATTTCAATGAAAGTAGAGCAAGCATTTTCATTTTTGTGTAGAGCACGAAGGACTAGCTCTCCCTTCTCTTTTAGAGAAGCAACATAATCATCTACTTCATCTAAGTCAACTTTCACATCATCAAGAGGTGCATTAGGGTCCAAAGGAGAATTTACCTTTGATTCCTTAGCCATGAGGCATAAGTGAATGTTGGAAGAAGGTGATGATTGGGGAACACTTGAAGCTCCAATAGCAACCTTGCCTTGGCCCACACATTCTTCGATTTCCTCTACATGGTTAGCAAACACAAGTACAAGAGGAAATAGAAGCATATTTATCATGGCAACAAGGCAAAGCAAGCATATCATCATGCGATATATTCAATCCATTTCTACATGATATGCAAGGGCAATTGATACATTGCAAATGTATCTATAATTTTTGATGTTCCATGCTTAGTTTTATCCACTTTCTTGTGTTTTGTTCCAACTTTGGAGTACTTTTATTATGATTTCTTGGACTAACCTATTAACAAGAGACATAGTGCCAGCTGCCTGTTTTCTGTTGTTTTTGGTTCCAGAAAAGTCAGAAAATGAATATTCTCGGAATTGGACGGGACAAAAGCCAAAGTGCCTATTTTTCTGGAAGGGATCAAGTGCTAGAATACGAGATGGAGAAGGGCTGGGGATCGCCACACTGGCGCTGCCAGCTGCCTGGCCAGGGGTGGTCTGGCTGCCCTGAACCCCCTCGCCTCTCCTTCGCCTATAAGTTGCCCTCGGACGAAAACCCTAGGCACCCGATCAAAATCCACCAAAGAGTTCAGAGTCAGTCATCTCCATCCCTAGATCGGGAGGGATCTGAAGCTCTTCGGCACCTGCCGGAGAGGGAATTCACCCTAGAGGCCTTCTTCATCACCATGCAAGCCTCCGTGTGATGCGTGAGTAGTTCATCCTGACTACGGATCCATGTAGTAGCTAGATGGCTGGTTTCTCCTCCTTTGTGCTTTCATGTTTAGATCTTGTGAGCTCTGCTCATGATCAAGATCATCTATTTGTAATTCATACATGTTGTGTTTATGGGATCCGATGGATATTGAGATGCTATTTCAGATTGATTATTGATTCTATCATGTCTTTGTTATTTGAGATCTTGCATGCTTTCCGTTGTTAGTAGCTATCTTGGCCAAGTAGATGCTAGAAACTCCAAGAGTTAGTATTTATGCTCGATAGTGGGTTCATGCCTATGGTAATCTGGGGACGTGATGTAAATCTCTAAGGTACTAGATGCTGTTGCTACTAGGGAGAAAACAACAATCCTTTGTTCATAGAGCAATCGTATTGTTTACCTTACGCAGTTCAGAAGCAATAATCTGTTGCTTGCAACTTAATCTTGGAGGGGTTCGATGATAACCTCAAGGTGGATTATTAGTCATAGATGCAGTTGGATGGCGGTCTATGTATTATGTTGTATTTCCCAATCAAGTCTCAAAGGAGTCAAGATGATTAGTATATGCATGTATTGCTTTCTCGGTGTTTGTCAATTGCCCCGCTGTAATTTGTTCACCCAGCATGTTATCTATCTTAAGGAGAGCCACCTCTAGTGAACTATGGATCCCGGTCCTTTACTTTACATACAATCTATAAACTATTTACTTTTTGTGTTTACTTTCTGCAAACTTTTACTTCTTTCCATTCGATACGTTTAATCCTTTGTTTTCCACAAAACACGGTGAGATTGACAACCTCATCGCAAGTTGGGGACAAAGTTCTGTGGTTGTGTTGTGTAGGTCTCCACGTTGCTACTAGCACCGTAGTGCCTGCCAAAGCTCAGCTAGTAACACCTTTGAGGTGTTTCCTTGCTCCTACTGGTTCGATTAAACCTTGGTTTCATAACTGAGGGAAACTTGCTGCTGTGCTCATCATACCTTCCTCTTGGGGTTCCCAACGAGCTCTACATCAACACCGCCATCAAGCATTTTTCTGGGCGCCGTGCATTGCGGCATCAAGCATTTTTCTGGCGCCGTTGCCGGGGAACGAAGAAGAAGAAACTCCCATGTCAACTACACGCCATTAAATATTTTTCTGGCGCCGTTGCTGGGGAGTCAAGGACATCTTCACAAGGGGAGTCCCTCATAACCAATCTCTTTACTTTGTTGTTTTTGTTTTGCTTAGTTTCTTTTTGCTTTGTTTGCTTGTTTTGTTCTTCAAAAACACACAAAAAAACTAGTTTTACTTGTTTGCTTTCTTATTTGAAAACCCCAAAAAATGACTACCCTTGAAAACACTAAGTTGTGTGACTTCACTAGCACCAACAGCAATGATTTTATGAGCACACCTATTGCTCCACCTGTGGCTGAAAATACTTTCTTTGAGATAAAACCTGCTTTGCTCAATCTTGTTATGAGAGAGCAATTTTCTGGTATTGGTAATGAAGATGCTGCTTCCCATCTAAATAACTTTGTTGAACTTTGTGAGATGCAAAAGCATAGGGATATATATGGTGATATTATTAAGCTGAAATTGTTTCCTTTCTCTTTGAGAGGAAAAACTAAAGAGTGGTTGAATTCCTTAACTAGGAATAGTATTGATTCTTGGACTAAGTGCAAAGATGCTTTTACTGGAAAATACTATCCCCCTGCTAAGATTATATCCATGAGAAGTGAAATATTGAAGTTTAAACAACTTGATAATGAGCATGTTGCTCAAGCTTGGGAAAGAATGAAATCTTTGGTAAAGAATTGTCCCACTCATGGACTGACTGCTTGGATGATCATCCAAACTTTTTATGCAGGATTGAACTATTCTTCAAGGAACCTATTGGATTCAGCTGCTGGAGGTACCTTTATGACCATCACTTTGGGTGCTGCAACAAAACTTTTGGACAATATGATGGTTAATTATTCTGAATGGCATACTGAGAGAGCTCCACAAGGTAAGAAGGTAAATTCTGTTGAGGAAACCTCTTCCTTGAGTGATAAGATTGATATAATTATGTCTATGCTTGTTAATGGGAAAGCCCATATTGATCCAAATAATGTTCCTTTAGCCTCTTTGGTTGCTCAAGAAGAGCAAGTTGATGTGAACTTCATAAGAAATAACAACTTTGGCAACAATGCTTATGGTAATAATGCTTATAGGAACAATTTTGGTAACAACAATTATAAGCCATATCCTCCCAACAATGGTAATGCTTATGGAAATTCTTACAACAATAATAAGAGTGCTCCCTCTGAACTTGCAGTTATGCTTAAAGAGTTTATTAGTAAACAAACTTCTTTCAATAAAACTATTGAGGAAAAACTCTCTAATGCTGAAAGAAATGTAGCATCTTTGGCTAAAGCTCAATCTTCTCTGAATAAAATGGCTGCTAAACCTGAAACTAATGACAATCCTTTGCAGCTACTAATGGCATACAAGTAAGAATTGATGAAAATGTTAGACTATTAGCTGAATTACATGCTAAGTGGGAAAGAGAAGATGAAATTGCTAGAAACATTAGCGTTTCTACTATTACCACCACTAGTGTTGAGGCTAGTAATAGTCCTACTACTTTAGATGATAAAGTTGATTTTGATCTTGATGGTTGCAACATCTCTGAAGTTATTAAGTTCCTACAAAATCTTGCTAAAAGTCCTAATGCTAGTGCTATGAACATGGCTTTTACAAAACACATTACTGATGCTCTCATAAAGATTAAAGAAGAAAAGATGAAAGATAAAGCTTCTATTCCTATAAAACAAGAAGATGGTTGGGAACCCATCATTAATATGAAAGTGAATGACTTTGATTTCAAAGCTTTGTGTGATCTTGATAGTAGTGTTTCTATTATGCATAGAAGGATTTATGATATGCTTGATTTGCCTCCTCTTGAAGATTGTTATTTGAATGTCCCGCTTGATGCTAATGCTAAAAAGAAACTCATGAGGAGTCTTAATGATGTTCTTATTATGGTTAATGATTCCTATGTCCCCGTTGATTTCTATGTTTTGGATGTTGAATACAATGCTTCTTGTCCTATTACTTTGGGAAGACCTTTTCTTAGAGCTGTTGGTGCCATCATTGATATGAAAGAAGGCACCATTAAATATCAACTCCCACTCAAGAAAGGTATAGAACACTTCCCTAAAAAGAGAGAAAAGATTTCTTTTGCTTCTCCTATGAAAACAAAATTTGGTCTTAATGCTTCTTCATTTGAGAACACTTGATTCTTTCTTTGCTTCTTATGCCTAACTTAAAGGCGTTAAAGAAAAGTACTTGTTGGGAGATAACCCAAGAGTTTTAGTTGAGTCTTGGAAGTTATTACCTCAGTAATAACCGTTCCTTATCCTTTTTATTTGCTTTTTGTGCCAAGAGTAACCTCTAATGAGAGTGAAGTAATGATTGGGAAAGTTGCTGTCCCGAAACAGATTTCTGTGCTTCACCGTAAAAATTCCTGAGAGAGTTCTGTATGTCGGATTGAGCTGTAATTTTTTGTGCTTCTGACCCAGGTTATTATCTAACTTTAGTTAGTTAAACACTTTTTTATTTGAGCAACGTAAGGTCTTCGGAAAAATTCGTCTTTACCTGCTGGTCTGTTTTGACAGATTTCTGCCATTTTCTGCATTTGCTTCTTGTTAGTTTCTTCTTGAGTTATTTTGGGGAATTGAGATTTTTGAGGGAAGTGCTACAGTAGCTAGTGTTCTAATGGAAGTTTATTTGGTGTTAGAACTGAACCTTGAGACTTATTTATCTTGAGTGCACTAATGTTGCTAATGAGATTGTGTGAAGTTTTGTATGAAGGAAAATTTTCAGGTGTATGGAAGGAATGAGTAATGAGATGAAGGATGGACTAAAGCTTAAGCTTGGGGATGCCACGCGTGTCAGCCCAAGAAATATCCAAGAAGTACAAGCGCCAAAGCTTGGGGATGCCCAAGGCATCCCCTTCTTCATCAATAAAAATTGCAGGTTTCTTCCAAACACTTCATTTTTATTGTTTCGTGCACAGTTGTGTTTTTCTTGGAGCGTCTTCTTTTTCATTTTCGTTTTGGTTTTTAGTTTGCTTGGTTTGCTTAGTTTTCTGAATAAGTTGGTTGGACCCCCTCTTTCATACGTTGGTTTGCAAATAGTTTGGTTTGGTTTGGAAAAGAGTAGGAAAGTTCTTGCTTATGTGGTAAAAAGAGCTCGTTTTTGACTGTGGCTATGCTTTGTCATGCCATGCTTGATATTGTTTTGGCTTTATGCTTAGTATTGTTTGCTGTAGCATGAATTGTTATAAACAATTGAGATTGCTTAATGTGCCTTGGATGAATCATGCGTTGTTTTAGCATATTAAAGCATAGTATAGTGGTATTCTCCTTTGATGCTTTATTTGGGTTGACTTGGCGCATGCTCATACCATGTTATGACTGTCACAAGTCACCATAGCCTTTATGATCCTTTAGTTTTCAACTTGTAGTATCACTTTATGCTTTGATCAATGATGTTTTGTCGCTCTGCATGATTATGGCCATTATTGCTCTCTTAGTTTGTCGCTCCCAGTCTTTTGCTAGCCTCCACAACCAAGTATGAGTTCCACTCATGCATCCAACTCCCTAAACCAAGTTTTTCCAAAGAGTCCACCATACCTACCTACTAGCTTATGCTATTCCAAGTATATTCATGCTTTTGTTTACCTTCCACTTGTTATGAGAAAACTAGTGATTAAAGCTCCCACGAACTTGATGACACACTTTACTTTATTGCCTCTAATAAACTTGAACCATTGGGTCCTTCTTTGTTGCATATATGCTTGCACTTTATAAGTTGAAATTAGCAGAACCATGTACCATGGGGAACGCTTTCAACATTGCACTTGTACTTTGTACCTCGTTGATATTATGTTCTTTTGCTTACGGATCTCGGCGGTGTGAAATAAATGTGGAACTTGTATGATCATGGAGTTTGTATGTGTGTTTGAGAAACGCCTGGGCCGCTAGCCTAAGCCATGCCTAATCATGGTGGAAACTTGCAGCATCACCATAGTGAGCACTCTATGAAGCATCCTCAATAAAAACCTATGCAAATAGCAAATAAAAAGATCGTTGAGATGCTCATTGTCTGCTTGCCTTGTCATTTTGATTATGGGAAAGCTCCCGTATCATGTGCAAGGGGTACCCCGTTGGCGGTTCTTAATGATACACATATACTTACAATGACAAGAGCTTACTCGTGACTGAAGTTGAGTAGCATGAGGATCGGTCTTCATAAGTAAGGGGCATGAGATTTCGGTTTATAACTTGTCAAGCATATCCTCTTAGTTGTGTCACTTTAACCTTAATCACTTAAAGATGCTTATGATAGGGGCAATGAGAGCTGAAAGCTACAAGTACCATAAGTTTTGGAAGCTCTTTATGAGACTTGAATCCCTACTTCCTTTTACAAAAAGGCTTTTCTTCCACCATTATATTGAGTCTCCACCTTCTATCTTTATGCACTACTTTGAGAGCATAGTGGCCATTCTTAGTTCTATGTGCATTGTCCCAAGACTAGTTGATTGATGCATACCTTGTTATTGCTTGTTTTAAACTATTGTATCTAGTCACTCTTATGAACTTTGAAGGTGGCCCATGCATTTATATTTGCTACTCTATTGAGGGACAAGCTGAATACTATTATGCTATGTTTTCTTTATGTGAAACAAACAAACGTCTTGCAAAGCATGTTATTCATGAATCTTTTGTTTGTGACTTTTCATGTTGCATCATAGTTTCTTTGCTTATTGCTAGAACTTTGTCTTTCATGTTATGATTGAAGTACTTTGATCCCAGCTTTGAATGTTTTGCAAATACTTTGATCAAGTCTTTGATGGTGCATGTCACCTCAAAAATTATTTCTTTTTATCACTTACCTACTCGAGGACGAGCAAGAGTTAAGCTTGGGGATGTTGATACATTGCAAATGTATCTATAATTTTTGATGTTCCATGCTTAGTTTTATCCACTTTCTTGTGTTTTGTTCCAACTTTGGAGTACTTTTATTATGATTTCTTGGACTAACCTATTAACAAGAGCCACAACGCCACTGCTTTTCTGTTGTTTTGGTTCCGTAAAAGTCGAAAATGAATATTCTCGAATTGACGGGACAAAAGCCAAAGTGCCTATTTTTCGGAGGGATCAAGTGCAGAATCTGAGACGGAGAAGGGCCAGCCACACCACTGGCAGCCGCGGCAGGCAGCTGCGCTTAGGGGTGGTCTGGCCACCCCCAACACCCCCTCGGCCTCTCCTTCCGCCTATAAGTTGCCCTCGGGAAGAAAACCCTAGGCACCCGATCAAAAATCCACGAAAGAGTCTGTAGCTGCCTGTGGCGCCCCGCAAAAATCACTACCAGAAAACCGCTGTGTTTTGTGCATTGCATCATCATGACCGCATGCTCATGTCACCATGCCACCTTGCATTTGAGCATCGTCATCATCATGCATATGTTTTGTCAACAACTATTTTCTAAAAGCCTAGTTTCGTTTTCCAAAATGTCCCTTGTCTTTATTTCAAAATCCAAACTCCGGTCTTTACTGGGTCTTTTATTTGTCTAAAAACTATTTACAAAAGTCTATTTTAAATTTAAAATAAAAGTTTGCATTATTTTTGGGAGGCAGCCAGCCAGGCCCAAAAGCCCGGCCGGCCACCTCCAAACCCTAACAAAAACGACCCAGTTAAACCAGACCAAAACCCTATCCACCTACCCCTTTTTCCTCCCTCCCTCTCTCTTTTCCTCAGCCGCCGCCACCCTCCCGCCTCACTTCCGTTTCTCCCGCCCAGCCACCTCCACCTCACCAACCCTCCCCTCACCCTAGCCACTCCCTGTCCGCCACCTAATCCCCTGGCTCCACTCCCCTCTCACCTGATCGCCCCAGCCGACCCAATCCCCACGCCACCTGGGCACTCACTCCCGCCACCTGCCCGCACACCCTTTTCCCACCCCACCTGGTCCCTCCTCGGTTTCCCCGCCCCAGGCGCACGTCCCCCTCCACCAACCGCGCACACCACGCCTCCTCCCTGGTCCCACCCTGCAGCCCCACCATGCGACGCCGCCCTCGCGGTCTCCACCTACCCCCCTCTCTCCCCCGCTCCCGCGCCTCTCCCGCACCAACCACCGCCGCCGCAAGCGCCAGGCGCCGCCTCGGCCCTTCCTCCCTCTCCGCCACCAGCACTCTGGCACCGGAGATCACCTCCCCCCTGCGAGTCATCTCCGGCCGCCGTTCTTCACCGCTGCCCTCCTTCGCTCTGGCGAGCCCGGCCAGCCCGAGCCCTCTCTTCTCATCGCCGCCGCCATGGCCCCCACGTCGTCGTCGCCCTCCCCGTCTCGGCGCTTCCTCCCGCAGGTCGTCGTGATCGCTGTTCGCTTCTCCCCCGGCGCCTCGCCGTTTCGACCTCGGCGGACCGCCATCGAAGCCTCGTGCCCCCCCGCATTGCATCCTCCGTTCTCGATCACAGACGCTGCCGGCGCCGCCGCTGCCAAGTCGCGTTGCTCTCGCGTTCCCAAAGACGGGCGCCAGGCCACTCGCCTGCGGAGGTCTCCCTGCAACAGCAGAGATTGATGCCTCCGGCCGCAAAAAGATCTTCGCGACAAAATGACGTGGCCTAGTCGCGCGACACCGCCCGGTACCGCCGATGGAACCTTGTGTCGCCAATTAAAGATTGTATTGGTGCATCGACCACATGGAGTTCATTCCCGCGGAACGCCATGACCTTCTTCCCGCCGAGAACCCGCGGTACCCGAAGTCCGATGCGGAGCGCCATGATCTTCTTTCTGGCTGTGAAGACCGATCCCTCGGACGGCAAGTTCTCCGACCCGGGACCCGAACGACAAGATCGCCTTCCCGAGGACCGGACCCGAAGAACACCGGTACCCGATCCATTCAGGTTCGCCATTGATGGCAAGATTGGCCCCACAGATCGACAAGGTCTTCTTCACGGCACGCCACCACCGACCCCTGGAGCTATCTTCTTCCTCTCCGATCCCGTCGACCTCGAACCCCAGACCCGAACCCCGGAACCCAAGATCTTCCGAACCCAGATGTGTGACCCTAAGCCCCTATTTTTTTATAATATGACATCTATACTGTCGCATATTAAATTATTCATGCATGCATACCTGTTTGTGGTTTGGGGGCACTATGCCGATTCACCTCATGATTAAATATGGAGTCCATATGCGGGATTTTCTAGTCTTATCTTGGCCCCATTTAAATTTGTGTAGCGAACCGTTGCCATGTTTTGCCCTGTTAAGACAACATTTAAATTGCGGGGTACCTAAACAACTCGAACCCTCTATTTAATTGTCGGGACCCCGGTTTCGCTTAATATTGTCTAATTGCACCGCATCTGTGCCATGCCATGCATCATATCATAATCATGCCGGATCTTCTGCCGTAGTATTAAATATTTCATCCGGTGTTTCTTCTAGTGGTTGCTTCTTTGCGGATTAGGCCGATGAGTTGATGCAAGTATCGACAAGTTCTCCGGATATGAACCTTCGACAGTGTTTCCCAGGCGAGCATCTCTCCCCCTTCTACCTATTTTGCATTTATAGTCTTTATTTCCTCCTGTTGATCTATTGCTATCCGTGTCGTGATGCTTTAGTTTCCGTACACCAGTTATATCCCGTGCAGCCTCTATATTGCCATGGACACCTCCTAAAACCTATTGTTTGGTAGATAGTTGGCCTTGCGAGTCGTAGTTGCTTGCTCAGGTGCGATCTTGTGTTGTCGTACCACTTGTTGGAATGTCAAGATGTTTATGGTGGAGTTGATCATGAATTTAAATACAACTATTAAAATCCTAGATATAACCAATGTAGAGGCATCAGTGGGCAATAGATGTTATTTGGTTCTTCCACGCTCACTTGTGTCCCGTAGGACCCCGAGTACTTGATACCTGTTCCTTGACTATTCGCACTATCCACATCCGGGAGGCCTCATGGACCCCCCATGAGCCAGAGCTTGATTCATTTCTATTTCTTGGGGCCACAAACTAGTTTGGGGCTTTATTACTATCCTGTACTTATGCCATGCTTTACTGCTTTATTTACGATTGTGCGTGGAGCACCTGTACTGTTTAGGATCGTGACACGTTTTCGCTGTATCAACAAGCCCAGTCACACTTTCGGGTTCCCAGTCGTTTACAGCCGTCCACACAAACCCTAGGTCTGTTCCGAAGCCGGCCAACTTCATTGCGGGTAGCTTAGTAGGGTGCCCCCTGGAATATTTCTGAATCCTGTGATCGCTTTGTCGTGAATGCCTCGTTGGGTTTTGAGTTGGTTTTTCCGAGGTTTATCGAGTGTGTGTTGCTTTTTGTGCACCCCTGCAGGGTAAAACTTTCTGAAAGCCGTGTCCGTAGTTATGGACGACTTGGAGCACAGTATCTCGATCATAGACAAGCATAAATAAAGTAGTGCTATAAACTTGACTTAATATATGACTAGTAATCAGATTCAACTATAACGGAATGGATATTAAAAATGCCAACAACTGGTGGATCTGGGTTGTTTTGTGACATGCTATGTTGGGGGGATACCCCCGGGTAGGGTCACTCTTGGGTATAAGGGCCGAGTTAGCCGAGGGTCGGCAAGGTCAAAGCGGATGCTGGCCGAGTCACCTGAAGGCAGGCCGGATCACGGAGTAACCCGGACCAGGGGGGGGGGTCGCCTAACGTTTTCTCGTCCGACTTAAGGAGTAAGTCGGAAATGCTTGTCTAACTTATATGCAGGAACAGGTGTGGCCGGATCTACTGTGATCCGGATCCTCGCTTAGCTTCTAGGAGAAGGAAGGAATCTCTCTGGTCAAAAAAAGAAGGCCCGGTACGTACTAGATGAGCGAATAAAGCAAGGGCAGGACCACCGGATCATGGCCGACAAGGATGACGACGCTCACATCGGCTGACGTCGCTAAAGCATGAGTGACGCGGGGGAAAGCACCCCGGTCGGGTTACCACTTTGGGAGGGGCATATTCTTAGGAATATGCCTCCACGTATGCCCTAGGCCCGGACCCGAACCTCTTCTATATAAGGGGGGTTAGGGTTCTGGTAGAGGGGGTTGGCAGAATTCTAGTTGGTTGAGCACTAGTAGATCTAGGGTTCTTGGGCTAGATAGAAGGCAAGTGTAGGAGAGCACCTTCTTCCTCCTCTCGCCAATACAGCTCAAGGAGCACTTGTAATCTTGGAGATATCGCAATACAAACTTCTGTGTAGAGAATCACTCTACTATCCCTCCCTGGATTCCCCTAGCGCATATTAGTCCCCACCTTTAGCCTATCCATGGCATCTGCCGTGACACCACCACGACAGTTGGCGCCCACCGTGGGGCTAGCGGCGCTAGCAGGGGTAAAGATGCGGACGGGAAACTTCATCGGCACCGGCGAGCGCATCGTCTCTTGGCTCGTTCAGCGCTTTGGAGCATTGGATTTCGTCAGTGACAACGCTGGTTGCTTCGGCACACGCCTGTTTCCGCGCAACGGCCTCTTCGTCAAGCTCGGCGCGCACAAGGTCTATGTTGCTGTGGACGTCTCGTGCGTTCATCCGCGTCGCGTCGTCGATGCGGGGGAACCACCCCTCGCTGTGGCTCGCGGGGCATGTATCGCTCGCTCACCGGACCATGCGGAGGTGATGATGACTGCGCCAGGTGCATGCGCAAGCAAGGATCCGGCGCCAGACCCGGAGGTAACACCTAAGGCACCGAGGAAAGGTAGAGGACCTCCACTAGAGAGGCCTGAGAACGTACTGAGGGAAGCTATGGACAGCTTGGCTAACCCGATAGCAGCGGTGGTAGATCCGGCTCAGGCACAGGCCAAGCTAGAGGAAACTCGGCAAAAGATACTGGAGGGCGCAAAGAAAATAGCCGTGGCTCAGTAGTCACTGAACATGACGCTGCGTGGGTATGCAAAGGCAAACAAGGTTGATGCAGTGAGGGTAAAAGGGAAAAATCTCATAAGTGAGATGAACAGAGAAGGTGATGATGGAGCAGAAGGGTCGGAGAACTGTCTGTCTGTGGGGTTGCCAAGGTATAGTACCCCGGCGAAGAACCTCAGAGCAGCAGATGCCGCTGCGTCCGAGTTAGAGGGTCTGACGGGGGAGGCCCATCAAAGACAGCAAGACAGGGTTAACAAGCTGGTTCGAATCATGAACAGGCAGAACGAGGAGCTGCTGAGAGCTAACTCGAGGAGAGCTGGGGCTTCCAAGATCGTCCATTCGGTGATGGGTAACCCGGAGAAATCTGCTGGAGCCGCATCATCGCCTCATGGCGGCCCAAGGAGAGAGGAGGTAGTAACCTCGGCCAGATGGAACAAACAGATCGTCCCGTACGACCCAACGCGTGCAGGAAAAGAAAAAGAGATGCGGAAAGGTGATGATCGACGGAGTGTGAGCCGAGGTGAAGCTGGCCGAGGTAATCACGACCAAGGCAATGCCGGTCAAGGGGACGCTGCCAACGGCAATGCCGGACAACGCAACTCTGCGGGAGCAGGGCAACCGCAGCAGCGGAATATACCGAGGCAAGAGCAAAGCGCCGACCGAGGTATGCAGCAGAAAGACGTGCAACGAGAGCAAAACCGATACAATGACGGTGATTCGGAGATGGTGAACGCAGGGTACCCTAGACCGGACTGTCATGTGATAGGGTCTTGGTTGGGGAGCAGGGATTTGATGCCGGATGACGCTAGGTTAAAACTGGATAGCCTGTATAGGTCGGAACAGATCGAATGTCAAGGTCCTCCGGGTCCAGCATGCTTTGGACCCCGGATCATGAAGGAACCACCGGTACCCAACTTCCAATTACCCAGGGGCACGAAGACGTATGACGACAGTACTAAGCCGGAGGATTGGTTGATAAACTATGCTATGGCGGTGAAAATTGCAACTGGCAACTTGAGATGGGCTGTGCGTTACGTGCCCCAGATGTTGGAAGGCCCGGCCAGAGTATGGCTGAATAACTTGCCACCCGGAAGCATCAATTGCTGGATAGATTTTGAAGAAATGTTTATCAGCAACTTCTCAAGTACGTACCAGAGGCCGAATAGACCGTAGACCCTGGCAATGTGCAAGCAAAGACCCAACGAGACGGATCGTGAATTCTTAACCCGGTGGTGTACCGTAAGAAACTCGTGTGAGGGCGTCATAGAGTCACAGGCCATAGCGTGGTTTGCGCAAGGGTGCAAATACGGCAGCGAGCTGTGGATGAAACTGCAAAGGAAAATGCCAGTTACGTCGGCAGAGATGATCCAGATTGTTGATTCGTATGCTTTGGGCGATCCGACTCAACCTAGGCTCCCGTCAAATGACTCAAACGAGGAATACTATCAGAGAGATGGAGCCGGGTCATCCCGGAGGAATGATTACAGAGGAAAAAGGAGAGATGACAGACCGGACCATCGCTATGGCTCGCAACAAGTTGCGGCAGTGAATCAAGATCAACCCGGAGGAGGGAGTAACCAACGCCAGAGAACTGGAGGGCAGTGGACTCCAAGAAATGATGGCAAGAAAACATGGACTCCGGAGCAGAAGAAACGAAGCAAGGTGAAAAGAAAGACCGTCCGAGGTATACCTATGAGTCGATGCTGGACCAACCGTGTAAGTTTCACACGCCGAATCCGAATAGCCCGACGGGTCACACGACGAGGCAATGTGAGTGGATGCGAAAGATAGAGCAAGGTGGCTCGGGGAATGCTCAGGCACCCCGGAATGAGCAACCTCGGCAAGAGTTACCCCGGCAGCAATTACTCTCCAGAGCAAACACGCAGCAGCTAATGTTGCCTCCCCCTCCGCCGAGGTATGACAACAATGAGAGAAGGGATGCAGTGCATCAAGTGGAAAATCAGCAACAGCCGGATCAGAGGTACCCCGGAAACGAGGGAAGGAATGAGTACAGGGAACATCACCAGAGTTATTGTGTGTTTACGACTAAGGAAACAGATAGAAAGAGCTTGCAGCACCGACATATGGAGGTCAATGCGGTCATGCCAGCGGTGATGAGGTACATGCCTTGGTCGGACCAGGAAATCACCTGGAACATCAAAGATCATCCTAAACTTATGCCGAGCCCAGGTTCGTACGCGCTAGTGCTAGATCCGACGTTCATTGGACCAAACATCAACGTGAGGTTCTCCAAGGTTTTGATTGATAATGGCAGTAGCATTAACATCATGTATGCGGACACGATGCGCAAGTTAGGCATCTCGGAGAACATGCTCCAGGCTACGAGAACAACTTTCCATGGCATTGTACCAGACATTTCGTGCGAGCCCATAGGCAAAGTCCGGGTCGACGTGCTATTCGGAACGAGGGATAACTGCCGAACTGAAAATCTGGAGTTTGAAGTGGTGAACTTGGAAAGTGCGTATCACGCGCTACTCGGAAGACCAACATTGAACAAATTCATGGCAAGCTGTCACATCAGTTATCTGAAGATGAAGTTGCCCGGGCCAAATGGAGTGATTACCATTGCTGGAGATTTCTGACGTTCCATGGATTGTGCTTCAGCCGGGTCTAACCTAGCCGAGTCACTCGTGATTGTGTGAGAGAAAAGAAAAATCTAAGAGGTGGCGACATTAGCTCAGTCCGCGCAGCAATATATGCCGGCGCTAAGTAACCCGCATGGTAGAGTTTCGTTTCAAGCCGCAAAGGACACCAAGAAGATTCCAGTTGATAACATGTTTCCGGAGCGCACCGTAACGATTGGTGCCGGGTTAACTGACAAATAGGAAAGCGAGCTCGTCAACTTCCTCCATGAGAATCGGGATATTTTTGCTTGGTCTACACAGGACTTGCAAGGTGTTTCGAGGGAGTTGGCCGAGCACTCTTTGAACGTAAGACCCGGAGCAAGGCCGGTGAAGCAACCTCTCCGCTGCTTCGCCGAGGATAGGAGAAAAGTCATTGGAGACGAGATAGCTCGGTTACTGGCAGCAGGATTCATCATGGAGGTACTATATCCGGATTGGCTCTCTAATCCGGTGCTAGTGGAAAAGAAGAAGGATGATCCGAACGTGGCAGTGGTCTAGCGTATGTGTATCGATTACACGAACCTGAACAAGGCGTGTCCAAAAGACCGATTTCCACTGCCGAGGATAGATCAGGTCATAGACTCAACCGCGGGATGCGAACTGTTGTCATTCATTGATGCATACTCTGGCTTCCACCAGATACCTCTGAACCCGGATGATCAAATAAAAACGGCGTTTATTACCCCGTACGGGGCTTATTGCTATCGCACTATGCCGTTTGGTCTACGTAATGCAGGTGCAACGTACCAAAGATGTATGCAAAAATGTTTGCACGACCAAATAGGTCAAAACGTACAAGTATACGTGGATGATGTAGTTATCAAGACCAAGGAAAGCGCAACGCTCCTTGACGACATAAGGCAAACATTCACGAACTTGAGAAGGTTCCGGATGAAGCTTAACCTAGAAAAATGTACCTTCGGTGTCCCGGCTGGAAAGTTACTCGGATTTCTTGTCTCCAGCCGAGGTATCGAGGTTAATCCAACTAAGATCCGAGCCATCGAATGGATGGAGCTGCCGAAGTGTCTTAACGATGTCCAGAAGTTCACTGGATGCCTGGCGTCGTTGAGTCGGTTTGTATGTCGATTGGGGGAAAAGGCACTGCCTCTCTACCAACTCATGAAAAAGTCGGATAAATTCGTTTGGATGCCATAGGCCGATGAAGCCTTTGCCTTCTTGAAAAAGATGTTGGCCACTGCGCCAGTGTTAGCCTCTCCGCTATCAAAGGAACCAATGTTGCTCTATGTAGCCGCAACCAACCGAGTTGTAAGTGCAGTAATCATAGTGGAACGCAATGAAGAGGGTAAGTCGGTGCAGAGGCCAGTGTATTACCTGAGCGAGGTATTATCTGCCTCAAAACAGAACTACCCGCACTTTCAAAAGGTGGCATATGGTGTCTATATGGCGGCGAAGAAGTTAAAGCATTACTTTGAGGAGCACCCCATCAAAGTAATATGTGAAGCTCCCATATCCGAGATAATGGGTAACAAGGATGTGAGTGGCAGAATCGCAAAATGGGCAATTGAGCTAGCCCCTTATGCGCCCCAATACGACAGAAGAGAAGCGATCAAATCTCAGGCTGTGGCGGACTTTTTCGTGGATTGGGCCGAGGTACAATACGAACCACCGCCACCAGATCCGAATTACTGGAGGATGCACTTTGACGGGTCGAAAACCAAAACCGGATTAGGCGCCAGGGTGGTGCTTACCTCGCCGAAGAAGGATCAGCTCAAGTATGTATTGCAGATCCATTTCGCGGCATCGAACAATGTCGCTGAGTATGAGGCTCTTGTGCATGGGCTCAAAGTGGCAAAGGAGATTGGCATACGTCGGATAATATGCTTCGGCGACTCGGACCTGGTGGTGCAGCAGGTGTCCGGAGTGTGGGACGCCCTGGATCCAAACATGGCACTATACAAATTTCGCGTGCAGAAGATATCGGGTTACTTCGAGGGGTGTGAATTTCACCATGTACCCCGGGCGGAAAACGAGGCTGCCGACATGTTGTCGAAGCTCGGATCGACCAGACAGGCAATTCCACCGGGCGTAGCATTGGAACACCTCAGAAAACCATCTATCAGGCCGTCCCCAGGAACCGACTCGATCTATGTCCCAGAAAATACGGAATCCGGAGCTGAGCCCATGGACATTGACATGGGAGGTGGTACGTGAGACCCGAGGACTGTCTCGGCAAACCCGGGGACTACCTCGGCAAACCCGGGGACTACCTCGCTAGACCCGGGGACTGCTCAGAGTGATCCGGCTGAAGTTATGCCGGTGGATCAGATGGAAATTGATGAGGAGATATTCCCTCCACGAGCCATACCAGCTTGGGCACTGCCTATATTCCAATTCCTGAAAGACGGAACGTTACCCGCTGAGGAGGTGTTAGCCAGGCAAACTCAGAGGAGAGCAAAAGCATACACAATCATCAATTCCGAGTTATACAAACGGAGTGTAACCAATGTTCTCCAAAGATGCGTTGACCCGGAGAAGGGCTTGACATCCTCCGAGATATACACCAAAGGGAATGTGGGCATCATGCCTCATCCCGAGCCTTGGCGGCAAAGGCGTTCCGACATGGATTTTACTGGCCAAGTGCCTTGGAACAAGCAGAAGATCTGGTGAGAAAATGCAATGGTTGTCAGAGGTACGCCACCAAGACACATATGCCTATGTCGGAACTCAAGACCATACCAATTACGTGGCCATTTGCTGTATGGTGCTTGGATATGGTTGGCCCGTTCAAACCTGCGAGAGGAAACATAACAGACATTTTGTTCATGGTGGGCAAGTTCACAAAATGGATTGAAGTGAAACCTATAAGAAAATGTGATGGAGCTATGGCCGTGACATTTCTCAAAGATATCATCTTGAGATACGGTTATCCACATAGTATTATCACTGATAATGGAACAAATTTTGTGGAAGGAGGATTTGTGCGCTTCTGCCGAGATAAGAAGATCCGACTCGATGTCGCCTCGGTAGCCCACCCCGCATCGAACAGACAAGTGGAAAGATCCAACGGATTAGTATTATCCGGGATAAAACCCCGGCTCATTGAGCCGCTGCAAAGATCAGCGAGGTGCTGGATAGACGAACTACTAGCGGTACTGTGGAGCTTAAGAACAACTCCGAATCGATCAACAGGCTATACGCCATTCTTTCTGGTATATGGGTCAGAAGCTGTATTACCAGCCGACATAGAGCATGATTCGCCTAGGGTCACCCAATACACAGAAGCCGAAGTGCAAGAAGCCCGGCAAAATGATGTTGATCTGCTGGAAGAAGCGAGAGAACTGGCACTGTCCAGATCCGCCATATATTAGCAAAACCTCCGACGCTATCATAGCCAGAAAGTGTGCCCCCGAGTCTTCCGGGAAGGCGATCTGGTGCTCCGGTTGGTACAAAGTACTACTGGCATGCATAAATTGTCCCCCCATGGGAAGGGCCGTTCATTGTGAGCAAAGCATTGCACAATGATTCTTACTATCTTATAGATGCAAAGCCACAGGAAAAGAACAAGGCGGACAGGTCCGGAGAGGAGTCAAAACGACCGTGGAATGTAGCACTACTTCGTCCCTTCTACACTTAGCTAAGAAGTGTATGTATCCGAGTCATCTCATATGTTGGTATGTATGTCGACAATGAGCTTATCAATGAAATAGCAGCGCCTCGAGCAGTGACTCGGGGACTGCCATAATAATGTTTGTCATAATTTCTTATGCGGTAGCTGGAATGAGTCGTTTTACTTAACCCGGATTAGTAATGTGTGAGCACCAAAAACCCAACCCTTCGACTTGCTGCTGTCCAACAAGAATTGGCTTCATGGCAAGCAAGGGAACAAGTTTGGAATTGCGTAGCACATGAAAAACGGCTAAGGAAACGAAGTTATTCGAGTTAACGTTTGTTTTTTCGGACTAACCCTGTTTTTATTTTCAAGTTATTATGCTGAATTATTTTGAGCCAAGCCTCAAAGTTTCTAAGTATTGTTAAGACAATTTTTGAAGCTCGGATTCGTAAAGTCGTAAAACCGAATCAAGGTAGACACGGACCGAGCCAAGGAATTGGACGAACAAGAAAATGAAACTCAGGGACTACGCCCAAATTAATCCGGCATAAAAACGTAGTAGCAAAATATCACTTATCCAGCATACAATTGCACCCGGCATACCGGGGATCTGATAAAATTTTCAAGTTTTTTTTTCAACTAAGGAGCAGCAGGTTCGGCGTCGTCGTCAATGTCTTCAATATCTGAAGCATCATCTTCCCCGTCCTCATCCGACCCATCTTCAATATTCTCATTCGCATTCCCCGGCGGACTCTGTGAAGCTCGCCCTTCAATCCAGTCATGGATAGGAGAATATTCGACGAGGCTGAGGCGCAAGCAGCACCGAGCTACCCACTCCGGATCATCGGTCCATCTGGATCCGTGCGCCGACGCAGGAGGAGGCTCAGTCGATCTTCTCGTACCATGTAAGAATATGATGAAGGAGGGTATCTGCACTGCGACGCCCGTGGACTCTCTCCAGAGGTCAAGCTGGGTCTCAATTCCAACAGCTTTTCGCAAGGAGTGTGATCCTCTCCGAGCTCTCGCTTGGCCAGAAGGTGTTGTAGACCCGGACCGCAACATCGAGGAGATCTTTCCCATAGTTCTTGATGGTTTCCACACGAGCTAACACGCTGACCAATAGGTCCTCCATGTCCAAGGGAATGCTCTCACCATCAGCAGCAATGGGAGTACCCCTTTCTCGGCGGAATTTGGTAACAGCAGCACTGGCAATGGGAGTACCCTCGGGAAAGTGGTCTAGAAACAAGGAAAAGGAAGATGCTGAAGCAAACACATATCTACCGAAATGAAAATTATGTCGGATAAGGGAAAGAAACTTACGTGAGATATGGCGGTGGATCCGGGTTAACTCCTTGATGCAATTGTCGCGTCTGGCGAAGTTGTTCAAGCTCAGCGATCACCGACCCAAGCTGGACCTCAGATTCTTTAAGCAGGTCCTGGTCCTTGGAGATCTGAAGAGTAAGGCGCTCACGCTCTTCGGTGAAGTTCGGGCCAACTTTTTGGAGCTCGGTTTTGTGTTGGGCCTTCATATTCTCCATCTCAGTCTTGAGCTTGGCTATCTTGTCGTCCTTGGCCCGGAGGAGGGCAAGCTCATCATTCTTCTTCTTCTTCAGCTCAGCTTGATGCTGTCCTGCTTGTTCGAGAAAATGCAGCATCATATCAGGCACGGGCACACTATCCTCAAGCGATGCTGAAATAGTATGTTGACCCGGCAAAGCCGAGGAGTGAATGTTTGCCGAGTCAAGGAGAAGAAGAAATGGAAAACACAACAAGGTCAGGCAAAAGAGGACATACCTCGGATTTCCTCCAAGTTCTTCCGCATAATTTTGTTCTCAGCCTCCACCCCAGCTGCGAAAACCGAATGAGGAGATTAGTCCGGCGGAAACGAGTGAAGAAAAACGGAGAAGTGCCGAGGGAGAAAATTACCCCTCTTTTCATGATCTGCGCCAAGTGCAACATGTTTTGCGCGCAGGATCTTGTGGGTATCAAGCAGGCATTGAAATTCGGCGCTCCGGCGATTGGTAGTTACCTGAAAGAGGTACAAAAGTGTAAAATTAGTTTGGTGCATATTTGAAGTGTACAAGACCCAGGCCAAGTGGAACTTAACCCGGCTCTAGGTGTGTGCATATTCGAAGTGTACAAGATCCGGGCCAAGTGGAACTTAACCAGGCTCTAGGTGTGTGCAGATTCGAAGTTTGCAAGATCCGGGCCAAGTGGAACTTATCCCGGCTCTAGGTGTGTGCATATTCGAAGTGTGTAAGATCCGGGTCAAGTGGAACTTAACCCGGCTCTAGGTGTGTGCATATTCGAAGTTTGCAAGATCCGGGCCAAGTGGAACTTATCCTGGCTCTAGGTGTGTGCATATTCGAAGTGTGTAAGATCCGGGTCAAGTGGAACTTAACCCGGCTCTAGGTGTGTGCATATTTGAAGTGTGCAAGATCTGGGCCAAGTGGAACTTAACCCGGCTCTAGGTGTGTGCATATTTGAAGTTTACATGCAGTTACATTGATTTTCTAATGAGCATCCGGCCGAGTAACAAGTTACTCCACCGGAGGCTCGGAGACTAATGGTTATTATCTACAGCATGTAAAGGAGAAACGACATACCTCCCTCATTCGCCCCGCGAGGTTAATTGCCTTGGCGGCAGTATTCATCTGGGCAGAAAATTCTGCGGGGCCGAACTTTTCCGGGAGATCGTCGTTGTAGACGAACTCCGCCTTATTCTAGTTCATGACGAACTCGATAAGGCTCGGAGGGTACCATTCGCCAGTGGGCATGTGGGGTGCCACCAAGCCCTTTGCATGAGCTTCCTTCCTCTAAATTAGGGCAAGAGCTGGGCTGGTGTGAAGAACCATCTGCTGCGCATCGGTTGGCTCGGCAGGAGGATCCGTCGCTGCTGGTGATTTCTTCGGAAGCATTGACGACAAGGTTCGCTGCCCGGCCTCGACGGATGTAGACTTGGCAGCATCCGGAGCTTTCTTGCCTTTAGCTTGCTGGGAAGAAGTAATCACGACGGATTTCCCTTTGGAAGCTGCTGGAATGGTTCCTCGCCAGGACTGAGATGACTCGGAAGAGGCAGAGGAACTTGGTACTGGAGCTGCTGTAGGTTTCCTGGCTATCGGGACAGGTGCTGGTTCGGAAGCTGGTACTAGAGCTGCTGCTGATGCTGGAGTTATGGTAGACTTGGTGGTTGCTGGTTGCGGCAATGTCGAAGTGGTGGACGCCGTTGCCTCGGCCGAATCGACCCCTCCCGATTCGAGGTCGCCTTCCTCTTGATGAGGTACGGCGGAACCCGGAGCAGCCGCAGAGCCCTCTGGAATAGGGCTCAGCGGGCGTGACTCGTCGTCACGAGGAGGGGAAGGACCAGACCGAAGGGGAGAAGAGATGCTCGATCCGCTCTGAGGAACCTCCACAGGGGGCCTGCAAAAGAAAATGATGTCAGGAGTGAAATTACCCCGATGCAAGGAGAGGTATGTTGTGCAGTGAAAAATGACTTACGCATCCGAGGTCTCGGCCTCCTTGGGTTTCTGAGCCCTCCGTGCCGGGGCTTTGCCTGCCCGCTTGGAGGCAGTCTTGTCTCCGGCCTTCTTTTGCCTTTTGGTGGGCTGAGAAGGTTCGGAAGAAGAACTTGACGCGGATTCGCGCTTCTTCTTCGACACCACCGGAACCGGCTCGCCCGTGGCAAGTGGAGGATCCTCGTGGATATTCCCACCGGGGTTAGCTGATGCCGGAAAGGCAAAAGAAAGAGGGACAGCCTCAACAGTTTCAATCACATCGATATCCGAGTCATCCTCATCATCGGGCCAATATCTAAGAGAAGAGAATTTACCGCTAGGAGGTTTGGTGGCGTCAGTCATAGGGAGGAACATCTCCTGGTCCGGCTCCTCCTCATCCGGGATCTCTCGGTCCGGCACCCACTTAAGGGTCGGATCCGTGCCATCCTCGAGAGTTTGCTGGAGAAACAGCTGAGAAAAAGCACAAAGAGCAGAGTCAAAAATATGACAAAAACCGACACATAATTTATCCGAAATAAGTTTACCCCGCGAAGCTTACCGCGGGAGGAAGCCTGTCACGGCAGTAATGCTCGATCCCCCACGTCCATTCGGCGGGGAAATCTTTGTGAGTGGTGAACAGAGCCTTGACCCGGCGGAAGATCTCTGTGTTGCTCAATTCGAAGGAGGAGGTTCGGTTGGGGTCGCGACCGAAGCTCATGTGGCACAACTTGTGGGTGCGCCTCTGGAGGGGAGAGATTCGGTTGCGCACGAACGTGATCATAGCATCCTCGTTGCGCAATCCGAGCTTCTTCAGCTCCGCGAACCTTTTGTTGACTTGGTTGGCCAGAGCTGTAGGTTTCTTGGCGACCTCCTCCCAGAAATCCGTGTCAGGGGGACCCGGAGCGTAGGGCAGCAACCGAATCAAGTCTTTGGTACCCTCGTTCCGGACGTAGAAGAAGGTCCGGGCCCATCCTTTGTAGGAGTCAAGCCCGGTGACCCGGGGAAAGATTGAAAATCTCCGGGGTGAGATCGAGGCAATCGGGTGAGCTGCTTGTCCTCCGACTCGACGTGGATGTTGGGGACGACGTTGCGACGAAGACCGAAGAACCGGATCCACAGCTCCTTCGTGGGCCATAGTCCAGTATAACCTTCGATCGTAGAGACGAAGGCAGAAAGAGAGGTGATTGCGTTCGCTGGGAGATGGTGCGGCTGCAGGTGGTATGTCCTAACCCAATCCCGGAAGAAGTCGCTTACTGGAAGACCAAATCCCCGCTGGAAATGGGACAAGAATACAACGAACTCACCCGGATTGGGTGAGGGGGCCAATTCCAAGGAGGGGAGACGAGCGGCGACGCCAGCAGGAATCCGCCGGGTCCGGTAGAGCCAGTCAAGGTCATCTTGACAAACCCATGATCTGGGCCACGCACCACGATCCGCCGCGGCGGTGTCCTCCTCCATCTCCTGCTCGACGACGACAAGCTCTTCCTCAGTCATATCGTATCCGCTGTCCTCACTGGAGCTAGCGGCGGCGGGGATCTGTGGCCTAGATTGGCGTGGACCCGTGGCGGAGAAGCTGCGCAGCGGGAGCTGCGGTGCGGAGGCACGGAGAAGGTGCGGCGGCGGCGCTGCTGCTACGAGCACTGGCGGCGGCGCGGTCGCGAGGAAGACGAAGGAGAAGAAGAGGAACGGGCAGAGGGGCGCAGAGGTGAAAAATGCTCAGGGACGCGCCTCTCCGCTACTTAACCACCCCCAGAGATGGGTGAGTGGGATCGTGCTGTGCGCTCGAGCCACGCGATGTGGCCGTGTATTACTTGTATCCGCCAATCACAGAAAAGCCACACAGGGGGCCATAGAGTAGACGAGATCCCATGACGTGACGTGCTGTTGCGGTAAACGAGGAGACAGGCGTGACGTAACCCGCGCACAGTAAAACTGACAATTACTGCGGCGGTTACTGTGCAGGCCCTTAAAATAAGACAAGGTAATGATTAGCCTCCACGTGGGTTGGCGTATGAGAGAAGGAAATGGGGCTCGGATCAAACCATGGTAACCATGGGATCCGAGCCAAAGTGGTGACCCGGCCGGCAAGTGAAAACTTGGAACGTGCGAAGGGAACGTAAATCCATATAATCCGAGATAGGGAGCTAACCCGGAATTGAACGTCTGAGGCTCGGACATAAATGAACCTGATGTGGCCTTAGCGGCCGAGGCATCCAAGACCGCACCAGCTTCGGGGACTAATGTTGGGGGGATACCCCCGGGTAGGGTCACTCTGGGGTATAAGGGCCGAGTTAGCCGAGGGTCGGCAAGGTCAAAGCGGATGCTGGCCGAGTCACCTCAAGGCAGGCCGGATCACGGAGTAACCCGGACCAGGGGGGGTCGCCTAACGTTGTCTCGTCCGACTTAAGGAGTAAGTCGGAAATGCTTGTCTAACTTATATGCAGGAACAGGTGTGGCCGGATCTACTGTGATCCGGATCCTCGCTTAGCTTCTAGGAGAAGGAAGGAATCTCTCTGGTAAAAAAAGAAGGTCTGGTACGTACTGGATGAGCGAATAAAGCAAGGGCAGGACCACCGGATCATGGCCGACAAGGATGACGACGCTCACATCGGCTGACGTCGCTAAAGCATGAGTGACGCGGGGGAAAGCACCCCGGTCGGGTTACCACTTTGGGAGGGGCATATTCTTAGGAATATGCCTCCACGTATGCCCTAGGCCAGGACCGAACCTCTTCTATATAAGGGGGGTTAGGGTTCTGGTAGAGGGGGTTGGCAGAATTCTAGTTTATTGAGCACTAGTAGATCTAGGGTTCTTGGGCTAGATAGAAGGCAAGTGTAGGAGAGCACCTTCTTCCTCCTCTCGCCAATACAGCTCAAGGAGCACTTGTAATCTCAGAGATATCGCAATACAAACTTCTATGTAGAGAACCACTCTACTATCCCTCCCTGGATTCCCCTAGCGCATATTAGTCCCCACCTTTAGCCTATCCATGGCATCTGCCGTGACACCACCACGACATGCTATACATGCCTAGTAAGTATTGAAACTCCAATGGAATGTGATAAAAGTGTCAACAACTGCTGGGTTTTGGGATTCCTCAGGACAATTATATCTGACTAGTAAATGTTCCAACTATAACAGAATGTTAATTAAAACTTCCCACTACTTATGCTTCAGGATGACTCATGCTATCGATATCTGATTAGTAAGTGCTGCAACTATAATGGAATGAGTAAAATTGCCAACTGTGTGAGTTCCTTGGTCCGACTTCCTCGTTTGGTCTCGAGGGGGAAATACCAGGATGGGTTTGTCTGTGTTAGCTTCAGGTTGGATCCGGATAGGTCTTTCTTACCCCTCTCTGATAACCGCCAGTTGTATCGAGTCTCTGTAGGTTGTTTAGTGCCGCTACGCTGCCGCTTCAGCCCACCATACCTGTGTAGGCGAGGACCGCCGAATTCTAGCCTCGCCGTGTACTGGCCTCAGTACTGACGCTCCTCTTTTTCTTTGCCCTTTGTCGGCACCCCTTTTGTTCTAGCAGGTTTGAGTTCGACGTCGTTAGCAGGGTTACCCTTCCGGCTGGCCTAGGCAGGGTTATGGATGCCACTGGTTATTCTTCAGGGCTCTTAGCCCAATTTGCTTCTTGTTCGTACTCAGATGTTGTATCGATTTCAAGGTGTTTTGGATCTTTGTATTGTATATCTGTATTCTTGACTCGTTGAGTCGCTGTTGTATATATATCTGTTCTGTGGGTCCCATCGAGGACTGTTGTGTAATGGTATTACTTCGATTTCCACCCGCACGAAAGTGCCTGGTGGGCATCCTTGAATCATTTCTATGCGGGTTTGGCGGAAAGGGCTAAAACTTGCATAGGGCCAATTCGAGGGTGTTACACCGCCGTCATCTCCATCCCTAGATCGGGAGGGATCTGAAGCTCTTCCCGGCACCCTGCTGGAGAGGGGAATTCACCCTGGAGGCCTTCTTCATCACCATGCAAGTCTCCGGTGTGATGCGTGAGTAGTTCATCCTTGGACTACGGATCCATGTAGTAGCTAGATGGCTGGTTTCTCCTCCTTTGTGCTTTCATGTTTAGATCTTGTGAGCTCCGTTCATGATCAAGATCATCTATTTGTAATTCATACATGTTGTGCTTGCGGGGATCCGATGGATATTGAGATGCTATTTCAGATTGATTATTTATTCTATCATGTCTTTGTTATTTGAGATCTTGCATGCTTTCCGTTGTTAGTAGCTATCTTGGCCAAGTAGATGCTAGCAACTCCAAGAGTTAGTATTTATGCTCGATAGTGGGTTCATGCCTCCGTAATCTGGGGAAGTGATGAAATCTCTAAGGTACTAGATGTGCTATTGCTACTAGGAGAAAACAACAATCCTTTGTTCATAGAGCAATCGTATTGTTTACCTTACACGATTAAGTAAAAGCAATAATCTGTTGCTTGCAACTTAATCTTGGAGGGGTTCGGATGATAACCTGAAGGTGGATTATTAGTCATAGATGCAGTTGGATGGCGATCTATGTATTATGTTGTATTGCCCAATCAAGTCTCAAAGGAGTCAAGATGATTAGTATATGCATGTATTGCTTTCTCGGTGTTTGTCAATTGCCCTGTAATTTGTTCACCCAAAGATGTTATCTATCTTAAGGAGAGCCACCTCTAGTGAACTATGGATCCCGGTCCTTTACTTTACATACAATCTATAAACTGTTTACTTTTGTGTTTACTTTACGCAAACTTTTACTTCTTTCCATTCGACACGTTTAATCCTTTGTTTTCCATAAAAACACGGTGAGATTGACAACCTCATCGCAAGTTGGGGACAAAGTTCGTGGTTGTGTTGTGCAGGTCTCCACGTTACTACTAGCACCGGTAGTCGCCTCATAAAGCTCAGCTAGTAACACCTTTGAGGTGTTTCCTTGCTCCTCTTGGTTCGATTAAACCTTGGTTTCATAATCGAGGAAACTTGCTGTGCTCATCATACCTTCCTCTTGGGGTTCCCAACGAGCTCTACATCAACACCGCCATCAAGCATTTTTCTGGGCGCCGTGCAATGAGCCATCAGCAATCAACACTAGGATGTAAATCACATATAGTCCTACAAGTGTTCATGCCCAAAGATACAACATTGCAATGAGATAGATATGGAGGATCATGAATGGAAATACCACTATCCACATTGCAAGTTCTATCACCACTCACCATATCATTACCTTGTGACAACTCACATGTTGGTGTAGTGGAATAAGATGAGAACTCATCACGGCCGGAGGTGGAGAGAACACAATCATTCTCATTAAGCTTGGAAACATCATATTTTTCTTGAAGCTTGGTCCAAATATCATGAGCATTTCGAAAAGGCATGGTTGAGGAAAGAACTACAAAGCTCACAACATTAACAAGCACATTAGATGCTTGAGCTTCGAGATAAGAGTTTGTCTCCTCCTCCAAAGATAGATTTTGAGGATCCATAGGAGGAGACAAGCCCATATCTAGAATTCGCTCGATATTTGGGTCAAAGACCCGGAAATGACTAAGCATGCAAATGCGCCAAACATCATAATTTGTGCCATCAAAAGTAAATGTGTGAGAGTGCACTAAACCCCTAGGAGACATACTTACTCTCGAGGCGGTGAAGCCTAAGAAGCGAGAGACCTCGCTCTGATACCAATTGAAAGGGAAATGGACATCGCCTAGAGGGGCGGGGGTGAATAGGCGTTTTAAAATTATTACGGTTTAGGCTCTAATAAATGCGGAATAAAACTTAACGTTTAATTTATCAAGCCAAAACCTATATCCACTAGTTTCACTAAGTGCACCAACAACCTATGCTAAGCAAGACAAGCAACAAGGTGATAGCAAGATATAGTACTTCAAGCACGAAGGCTATCACAATGTAAATTGCATAAGTAAAGGGCTCGGTTGAGAGATAACCGATGGACGCGGAGACGATGATTTGTTTCCCGAAGTTCACTTCCAAAGAAGCTACGTCTCCGTTGGAGAGGTGCGGGGGTGCAATGTACTTCGAACGCCACAAATGGCTCACCTCGAGGTGTGGTGGCTCGATGCTCACCCAACGCCACACAAGGCCTCACCCCAAGATGCGAAGGTGCGCAACCTACCGACGCCACAACAGGCTCACCCTATTCTCCTGTGAGCTCGCCACAAAGGCCTACTCACGTTCCACTATGGGACACTTGAGGGCGGTCACTGAACCCGTACAAGGCTTCTGGCAATCTCCACAACTCAATTGGAGGGCTCCCAAGAAACGCCACAAAGGCTCCACAATGCCACAAAAGGCCAGCAAGCTTGGGGAACCTCCACAACTCAGTTGGAGCCCCAAGAACAATGCCACAAAGGCTACAAAGCCACAAAAGGCAACATGTAACACCCTCGAATCGGCCGTATGCAAGTTTTAGCCCTTTCCGCCAAACCCGCATAGAAACGATTCAAGGACGCCCATCAGGAACTTTCGTGCGGGTGGAAAACAAAGTAATACCTTTACACAATAGTGCTCGATGGGACCCACAGAACAAATATATATATACAACACGACTCCACGAGTCAAGGATACAGATATACAATACAAAGATCCAAATCACCTTGAAAACGATAAAGCGTCCGACTACGGACAATATGCGAATGGGGCTAAGAGCCCTGAAGAATAACCAATGGAGTCCATAACCCTGCCCAGGCCAAGCCGGAAACGTAACCCTGCTAACGACGTCGATCTCAAACCTGCTAAAACAAAAGGGGTGCCGACAAAGGGCAAAGGAAAAAGAGGAGCGTCGATCTTGAGTCCAAACACGATTTGAGGCTAGAATTGACTCTCGCGTACATAGGTATGGTGGACTGAAGTGGCAGCACAGCTGCACTAAACAACCTATAGAGACTCGGTACATCTGTCGGCTAATAGAGAGGGATAAGAAAGACCTATCCAGATCCAACCTGATACTAACACCAAACATACCCATCCTAGTATTCCCCCTCGAGACCAAACGAGGAAGTCAAACCGAGGAACTCACACAGTTGGCAGTTTTATTCATTCGGTTATAGTTGAAGCACTTACTAGTCAGATATAGATAGAATGAGTCATCCTGAAGCATAAGTAGTGGGCAGTTTAATTAACCATTCCGTTGTAGTTGGAACATTTACTAGTCAGATATAAATTGTCCTGAGGAATCCCAAAACCCAGCAGTTGTTGGTACTTTTATCACATTCCATTGGAGTTGCAATACTTACTAGGCATATATAACAAACAACCCAGATCCACCAGTTGTTGGCATTTTTAATATCCATTCCATTATAGTTGAATCTGATTACTAGTCATATATTAAGTCAAGTTTATAACACTACTTTAGTTATGCTTGTCTATGATCGAGATACTGTGCTCCAAGTCGTCCATAACCGCGGACACGGCTTTCAGAAAGTTTTACCCTGCAGGGGTGCACAAATAGCAACACACACTCGATCAACCTAAGAAAAACCAACTCAAAACCCAATGAGGCATTCACGACAAAGCGATCACAGGATTCATAAAATATTTCAGGGGGCCACCCCACTAAGCTACCTGCAACGAAGTTGGCCGGCTCCGGAACGGACCCAGGGTTTGTGTGGACGGTCAGAACGACCAGAACCCAAAAGTGTGGATCGGGCTTGTCGAAAATGAAAACGTTTCACGATCCTAAACTGTACAGGTGCTCCACGCATAATCATAAATAAAGCAGTAAAGCATGGCATAAGTACAAGATAGTAATAAAACCCCAAACTAGTTTGTGGCCCCAAGAAATAGAAATGAATCAAGCTCTGGCTCAGGGGGGCAATATTAAGCGGAACCGGGGTCCCGATAATTGATTAAACGGTTCGAGTTATTTAACTACCCCGCAATTTAAATGTTGTATTAACAGGGTGAAACATGGCATCGGTTCGCTACACCAATTTAAATGGAGAACTTGGCGCGCCAGGGGTTCGGCATCACCAGATCCGTGGATCAGGGTCTTCGGATCCGTGCTCTTGGTTTCATGACGATGATCTTGTCGATCCATGACGAGGATGTTCGGGTACTGGCTTGGGTAGTCGATGACATACTTGGATGTGGTACCGGCGACCTCCTAGAGTTCCCGTCTCGGCACAATCTTCACGCATCGGTCCTCGACAACGGAGTGCTTGGTGAAGAGCATGGCGTTCCAGGGTCTCCGGAAGATCTTCTCGGGATTCTCGTCAAACACGAGGGTCTAGAACATCCTCGCGAACTTCACCACATCTTGTAGCAACAACTTCGACACATCTGAACACCAAAGACACATCGCGCACACACCACTATTACCACTTCACGTAAACAGAACCCGGCCATGTACCCTAGGATAGGACACGGTGGACAGAGATGAGGCCGGCTCGGGAGGGAGGCAGAACTTCGGAGGGGGTCGGTTGCAGGGACGTGCAGGCCGTGGAGCTCCGGGCAGCGGCGGTCACTGGCGGGGCAGCCCCAGCAGCGGCGTGCGGGACGAGGCAGAGGGTCGGTGGTGACCCAGGACGAGGACGGGGTGGCGAGGCGGACGCGGTAGCGGCCGGCGGCGCCGGTTCCCGAGGCAGCAGGGCGGGGGAGATTTCCAGCAAGGCCGGCACAGACGGAAGAGGCGGCCGGCGAGCGGAGGCGCGGACGGCGGGAGGCCGTGGGAGTGCCGGTCGAGGAGGTGGCCGGACGGAGGAGGCCGAAGAGAGGCGGCGAGCACCGGGCTGCACGTGGAACGGCGCGAGGGAGAGGCCGGCGGGCGGAGTGGTGTCGAGGCCGACGGCGACGCTCTGCTTGGTGGGGGAGGCGAGCAGGAGGGAGGCGACGGCGGGCGGCCGGAGGAGGCGTGGCCGGAGCGGGGTCGAGGACGGGCCGGGGTGGCAGCAGGGGGGTGGTCTGAGGAAACGGCGGCGCGGAGCTTGAGGTGGCCGGGGGAGGCCGGGGACGCGAGGAGGTCGCCGGCGCGGAGGAAGGGGTAGCAGGCGGGGCAGAGGGCGCCGGCGGGGCGGCGAGCGGGAGGAAGGAGGGGAAAAGCGGGGTAGGTCGTGTGCGGGAGATGGTGGAGATGTGCGGGAGCAGGGAGTTGGGGTCGGTGGAAGGTGGGGCCCAGGGGCAGGCGTGGCAAGGTGAGGTGGCGACGGTGGAGGATCAGGCGGGGGGTGTGGTCGGTAGGGGGTGGCTGTGTGAGGGAAGAGAGATGAGGTGGAGGGGGTTCGGTGAGGTGGAGGGAGGGGATTGGTCAGGGTGAGGTGGAGGGAGGCTGGGTAGGATAGGATTGGGTAGATTAGGGATTAGACATGCTGGTGTTGGGTAATTTTGGGGGTGGTCGGCTGGGTCGGATCGGCCCGGTTTGGCTGCCCCCTAAAAATAAAATAAATATTTTATTATTTAAAACGGGGCTTTTGAAATCCGTTGGTAGCCGAAACAAAATATTCCGGAGACCCGGGTTTTAATTTGAATAAAGACGAGAATATTTAGAAAACAAAACTGGGCGTTTCGAAAATAGTTTAGACAAAAACCATGCATGATGATGACGATGCTCAAATGCAATGTGGCATGATGACATGAGCATGCGGTCATGATGATGCAATGCACAAAAACACAACGATTTTCTGGTACTGGTTTTAGCGGGATGCCACAATTCGACACCACTAACAATGGATCTCGCCCTCGAGATCCGCCTCATGGTACCAGGAAGAAGGTCGACGATCTGAGTCTTCTCGCTTCGTGTAGATCCTCGCGACACCACTAACAAAGATTCGTGCTCCATCTTGAATCAGCGACACCACCAACAAGGGGCCGTTGATCATGTTCTTCGAGAGAACACTCCGGAGAACAAAGGGCGAAGGTAAAGGCATCAAAAGGTAAAGCCACCTCTATCTTCAGTGGAAGGAGTAATTGCAGATCCACCGATTCAATGTACAAAAGCGAATGATAAGAGTAGTCGGATGGTGATCAGTCCATCGCGCACCCAAACCATTACTTTGCACACAAATCGAAGAATTATGCAACCAACTCTTGGAATTAGATTGAAGATCTCGGCAAGCGAGATTCGGAAACAAGAGAGTGATGCAGACTCCACATCGGATTTGGCGTAGCGGATTATGACGTCGTCTCGGAAACTCCGGATGGCACAAGAAGGGACAAAGAGGAGTCCAACAGATGAAGGATTCCTCAGAGAGCACGAAGACCAGATGTAGAAGCACCGTTACCAAAGAAGGATGCAAAACCCTGAAGGTACGACGGAAACGCAACCACGAGAATTCCTGGACTCGAAGAAGAGATAAGGGAATAGATCCAAAACACGCAGAGGTAAGAGGAGAATAGCAGAGGGTAAGGAGTAAAAGCAGACCTAATCAGATCTATCCAACCGATTTTTGCAAAATAGTTTTGACACTCTACATCGGCCATTAGCTAGGTTATCCTACATGCTGGACTTGTGGGGTATCGCAACTGCTGAGCTCTGATACCACTCTGTAACACCCTCGAATCGGCCCTATGCAAGTTTTAGCCCTTTCCTCCAAACCCGCATAGAAACGATTCAAGGACGCCCACCAGGCACTTTCGTGCGGGTGGAAAACGAAGTAATACCTTTACACAACAGTCCTCGATGGGACCCACAGACCAAATATATATACAACACGAATCCACGAGTCAAGGATACAAATATACAATACAAAGATCCAAATCACCTTGAAAATGATAAAGCGTCCGACTACGGACAAGATGCGAATGGGGATAATAGCCCTGAAGAATAACCAATGGTGTCCATAACCCTGCCCAGGCCAAGCCGGAAGGGTAACCCTGCTAACGACGTCGATCTCAAACCTGCTAAAATAAAAGGGGTGCCGACAAAGGGCAAAGGAAAAAGAGGAGCGTCAGTACTGAGTCCAGTACACGACGAGGCTAGAATTCGGCGGCTCTCGCGTACATAGGTATGGTGGACTGAAGTGGCAGCACAGCTGCACTAAACAACCTATAGAGACTCGGTACATCTGTCGGCTATTAGAGAGGGATAAGAAAGACCTATCCGGATCCAACCTGATACTAACACAAAACATACCCATCCTGGTATTCCCCCTCGAGACCAAACGAGGAAGTCAAACCGAGGAACTCACACAATTGGCAGTTTTATTCATTCGGTTATAGTTGAAGCACTTACTAGTCAGATATAGATAGAATGAGTCATCCTGAAGCATAAGTAGTGGGCAGTTTAATTAACCATTCCGTTGTAGTTGGAACATTTACTAGTCAGATATAAATTGTCCTGAGGAATCCCAAAACCCAGCAGTTGTTGGCACTTTTATCACATTCCATTGGAGTTGCAATACTTACTAGGCATATATAACAAACAACCCAGATCCACCAGTTGTTGGCATTTTTTATATCCATTCCGTTATAGTTGAATCTGATTACTAGTCATATATTAAGTCAAGTTTATAGCACTACTTTAGTTATGCTTATCTATGATCGAGATACTATGCTCCAAGTCGTCCATAACCGCGGACACGACTTTCAGAAAGTTTTACCCTGCAGGGGTGCACAAATAGCAACACACACTCGATCAACCTCGGAAAAACCAACTCAAAACCCAACGAGGCATTCACGACAAAGCGATCACAGGATTCATAAAATATTTCAGGGGGCCACCCCACTAAGCTACCATAGCGAAGTTGGCAGCTCCTAACAGACCTGTGGTTTGTGTGGGCCTGTAAACGATTGGGAACCCTAAAGTGTGACTGGGCTTGTTAATACAGCGAAAACGTGTCACAATCCTAAACAGTACAGGTGCTCCGCGCACAATCGTAAATAAAGCAGTAAAGCATGGCATAAGTACAGGATAGTAATAAAACCTCAAACTAGTTTGTGGCCCCAAGAAATAGAAATGAATCAAGCTCTAGCTCAGGGGGGTCCATAAGGCCTCCCGGATGTGGATAGTGCGAATAATCAAGGAACAGGTATCAAGTACTCGGGGCTTACGGGACACAAGTGAGCGTGGAAGAACCAAATAACATCTATTGCCCACCGATGCCTCTGCATTAGTTATATCTAGCATTTTAATAGTTGTATTTAAAGTCATGATTATCTCCTCCAGTAAGCATATCCACCATAAACATCTGCCAACATTCCAAGAACTGTGGTACTTGACAACACAAGATCGCACTTGAGCAACCAACTACGACTCGCAAGGCCAGCTATCTACCAAACAACAGGTATTAGGAGGTGTCCATGGCAATATAGAGGTTGCACGGGATATCACTGGTGCACGGAAACTAAAGCATCGCGACACGGATAGCAATAGATCAACAGGAGCAAATAAAGACTATAAATGCAAAATAGGTAGAAGGGGAAGGGATGCTCGCCTAGGAAAACACTGCTGAAGGATCAAATCCGGAGAACTTGTCGGTACTCGCATCCACTCATCGGCCTAATCTGCGAAGAAACAAACACTAGAAGAAACACCGGATGCAATATTTAATACTACGACAGAAGATCCGGCATGATTATGATATGATGCATGGCATGGCACAGATGCGGTGCGATTAGGCAATATTAAGCGGAACCGGGGTCCCGATAATTGGTTAAACGGTTCGAGTTATTTAACTACCTCGCAATTTAAATGTTGTAATAACAGGGTGAAACATGGCATCAGTTCGCTACACCAATTTAAATGGAGTCCGAAATAAGACAAAGGTATCCCGCATAAACACTCCATATTTAATGATGCAGTGAATCGGCATAATGCCCCCCATACCCACAAACATGTATGCAAGCATGATCAATTTATATGCAAGAATTTTATATATAGTATTTATAAAATAGGGGCTTGGAAAAGGTTCACACATCTGGGTTCGGAAGATCTTGGGGTTCCTGGGTTCGGGGTTCGGTCTTAGGGTTCGACGGGAATGGGATCGGAAACCGGGAAGAAGGACTTGGTTTGGCGTCGAGGCGCATCGGATTCGCCCTGGTCAATGTTGATCTTGTCGTCGCGAAGATCTTGTCGGGTCCACGTATCGGGTTTGTCTTGGCGTCCGGGATGAAGAGCTTGGCGTTCCATGTCGGCGACCTTGGCGTCCGGGTTCTCGGGCATCGCATCCGGGAAGGAGGTCTTGTCGCATCCGATGGATCGGTCCTCGGGGTCGGAGAACTTGGCGCGCCAGGGGTTCGGCATCACCGGATCCGTGGATCAGGGTCTTCGGATCCGTGCTCTCGGTTTCATGACGATGATCTTGTCGATCCGTGACGAGGATGTTCGGGTACTGGCTTGGGTAGTCGATGACAGACTTGGATGTGGTACCGGCGACCTCCTAGAGTTCCCGTCTCGGTACAATTTTCATGCATCGGTCCTCGACAACGGAGTGCTTGGTGAAGAGCATGGCGTTCCAGGGTCTCCGGAAGATCTTGTCGGGATTCTCGTCAAACACGAGGGTCTAGAACATCCTCGCGAACTTCACCACATCTGAATACCAAAGACACATCAGGCACACACCACTATTACCACTTCACGTAAACAGAACCCGACCATGTACCCTAGGATAGGACACGACGGACAGAGATGAGGCCGGCTCGGGAGGGAGGCGTAACGGAGGGGGTTGCGAGGGTGCAGGTGGAGCTTTGGCAGCGATGGCGTGGCTGGCGGGCAGCCCAGCAAGCGTGCAAAAGCGGCGAGGTCGGTGGTGACCTAGGACGAGGACGGGGTGGCGAGGCGGACGCGGTAGCGGCCGGCGGCGCCAGTTCCCGAGGCAGCAGGGCGGGGGAGATCTCCGGCGAGACCGGCGCAGACGAAAGAGGCGGCCGGCGAGCGGAGGCGCGGACGACGGGAGGCCGCGGGAGCGCCGGTCGAGGACGTGGCCGGACGGAGGAGGCCGGACAGAGGCGGCGAGCACCGGGCTGCATGCGGAACGACGCGAGTGAGTGGCCGGTGGGCGGAGTGGTGCCGAGGCTGACGGCGGCGCTCTGCTTGGTGGGGGAGGCGAGCGGGAGGGAGGCGACGCAGCGGGCCGGAGGCGCGAGGGGGCAGGGAGGGCCGAGGGCGGGGAGGAAGGCGACGAGGAAGGAGCGAGGCTGGGCTCAGGCGCACCGGCGGAGGCCGTGAGTCCGAGGCAATGACAGCGAAGGAAGCAATGGCAGAGCTTGAGTGCTGGGGAGGCCGGGGGCCGATGAAGGTCATGGCGTGAAGGAAGGTGGTAGGGCGGGAGGGTGCAGGTGAGGGCCAGGAGGAAGGAGGGGAAAAGCGGGGTAGGTCGTGTGCGGGAGATGGTGGAGATGTGCGGGAGCAGGGAGTTGGGGTCGGTAGAAGGTGGGGCCCAGGGGCAGGCGTGGCAAGGTGAGGTGGCGGCGGTGGAGGATCAGGCGGGGGGTGTGGTCGGCAGGGGGTGGGTGTGTGAGGGAAGAGAGATGAGGTGGAGGGGGTTCGGTGAGGTGGAGGAAGGGGATTTGTCAGGGTGAGGTGGAGGGAGGCTGGGTAGGATAGGATTGGGTAGATTAGGGATTAGACAGGCTGGTGTTGGGTAATTTTGGGGGTGGCCGGCTGGGTCGGATCGGCCCGGTTTGGCTGCCCCCTAAAAATAAAATAAATACTTTATTATTTAAAACGGGGCTTATGAAATCCGTTGGTAGCCGAAACAAAATATTCCAGAGACCCGGGTTTTAATTTGAATAAAGACGGGAATACTTAGAAAACAAAACTAGGCGTTTCGAAAATAGTTTAGACAAAAACCATGCATGATGATGACGATGCTCAAATGCAATGTGGCATGATGACATGAGCATGCGGTCATGATGATGCAATGCACAAAAACACAACGATTTTCTGGTACTGGTTTTAGCGGGATGCTACACAACAAGGCCACAAAAGGCTACAAGACCACAAAAGGTCAACAATCCAACCACACAACCGTCTAGGGTTCCAAGAACCCAAGAGAAACAATCCCAAGGTATTGAACTCACCGAATCTCCGAGGAGAACTCAAACCTATGCACCAAATGCAAGAGGAAAGTCCTTCACTCTCAAATTCCACCAAAGCTACAAAATCTATTGAGGGAATAAGGGAGGAAGAACACAAGAGGATCTCCAGTTCCTGCTGTCTGTCATGAAGCAAGAAGTCAAGGTTCTCCACTTGACGCCTCCACTCTGGGTTACTTGGCATCTCCATCGGCATTCCCATGAAGTCACGTCTTGCATAGTGGGCAAAACAGGTTCCTTGGATCTTGTTGACGCTGAGGGAACATAGACGTGCGAGAGCTTCATGCATTGCCCTGGCTAATCCATCTAGCCAGTTGTTCTCTCTCACGGAGAACTGAATTCTCCCGGAAGTTGGTGCTTCGATGCTTCCTCGAAGATCCGCGGTGACTAGCCACTATAGGTCTCCTCCTGGGGGTCCTGGAAGTTGAGATCCAAGAAACTCCGGATGTGGACGTCCCAGTAACTCCGACAGTGAATCCAGATCCCTCTCGAAGATCAGTTGACCTCTGTTTCCCAACTGGTAAAACTTGCTGAACTGAGTCTCCATCTACAAGAATTAAGGATGAGGAAGTTAGTGAAGTGATTAAGTGTGTCAAATTTTAAGTAGTGATGTAAGAATTTTGAGGAACATGAATTTTTGAGAAAGAATGCGTTCACAAGGGTAAGAGGGGAAATAGTTTTTCAGAAATACTCACTTTGGTTTTAAAACTAAGTTTTTGTTTGAACGTCCATTCTAACTAGGGTCTCCTATGGTCAGGATGGCTCTGATACCAACTTGTCAACACTCGGATTTTTAATCCTAGATGCCTGTTATGCCATACCTCGCAATCCCAGGATTACCATTTTTGCGAGACATAACGGATTTGGATATCACAGTACATCATCCATTACATACCATACATAAGGTTTTACACAAATAAGGATCTCATGATCTAGTCTTTAATACAACAAGCAGCGGAAATAAAAGATAAGCGTAGCAGTGGGGTCCATCTTGAAGGGCACATGCAATGCTGACAAAGGCATAGAGTCCTAGTTATCATAGCCGTCCTGCTGACCATCACCTTGATAATCTCCTTCATAGTCTGGCCATGATAATAGCCAGGGACAAAAGCCATGAGTACACTTTAAGTGCTCGCAAACTACCACTAACAAGTAGTATAATGCTAAGTTAAAGTGCTAGAGCTAAGTTTAACTATAAAGTTAAGTTTGAAACCTAAGCTGAGTTCTGAAGCAAAGAAAGATAAAGTAAAGTTCTAGAATCACTTAGGTTGGGAAGCTATTATCATAAACACAACCCTGTCGTGGTCAAGTCAAAGTTCATCATTCATTTCAAGTTATTCAGAAAACATCTGACAACGAAATAGTATGGCCATTCCAACTGTCCATAACCGCGGACGCAGCTATTCGAATAGTTTGACACTCTGCAGAAGTGGTACACTTTCACCACACGATTCGATACATCTGTCAGGGGTAACCCTGAATCATCATACTTAGTATGCACATAATCAAACATAACCTTCCCTTTACACACCCTAGTATAAGCACCTCTCCTATGAGCATGGCCTCCCAACCATGACCATCAGTCATCTTGGGCACTCCATAGGTGGACAACATTGAGAGGTAGCCTCAGCTCAAACCTCTCCCGTGAGGGAACTAATACTAATGCATATAAATTTCCAGCTAAGCCTTACCCAATTCAGGTAGTGTGGTTGTACGGTAAATTTGGAATGGTATCGCATCCGAATCCAACCATCAGTTTTATAAAAGGGTTAAGGCTCATGCCTCAATATTTTCATCATCCTCAACCATTTGTGTTTCTCAACACATGTCAAAACATCTCAATAGAATGACCCATCATTCCAAGGTTTTCATAATTCATTTTCACCAAGTGTTCCCATCTAAAGTGACTCAATTTTTTGATCTACTCTAAACTACTAAGTTAAGAGTGTTCACTAAGGTGGAAGGATGGGATCAATCTCATACCATAGAATGACATCTAAAGGTTTCTAAGTAGGTCAAGTTTTATACTTTTTTATGCTACCTTCAAAACAAGTCAAGAACTTTGTGTACTAAGGGGAGTAAAACTTGTAAGTAAGACTTCGGGTACTAGTAGTCAAAAGGGTGTGATCAAAGCATGCTTAAGGCATCTTTGCTAAACCATCTAGTTTGATTCTAGTTTACTAAGTACTAAACTTGCAAGGGTTAATCTTGGGTATTGCTATCTTGCTAAGGATAGCTTGTACTGTTAATGGTGGCTTGCCTTGGTTGGTGCAGTGGTTGAAGTTTTCTTCGTCTTCATCTTGATAGCACTCCTCCTCCTCGTAAGCTTGGTCGGTACTATCTTCTATAACAATACATACGGAGTAGACAATCACCAAACAATACTTAACTAGGCTAGATAGCATTCTAAGACACACAATTGATGATCTATTATCATCACAAGCATCACAAGTTTAATTCAATAGTTTCTTTCTTTTTTATTTTAGAAAAGTAATTTCTACTCATTAAAAATTTAACTAAGATTTAATATTCACCACTTAAAATATGGGATCATGTTGACACATGTCATCACCACATATTCTAACATGTGGGAATGAGATTTAAAAAGGTTGGATCAATATCACTTTGGTTTAAGTTCATTATTTAATGATTTAAAGTGACTAGAAATGCCTATATAGCATTATTTTGGTACTAGTCCAAAGTCACTGCATGTAATCCTTAATATTATTACACATTTAGATAGATATGATGAAATGTGATTTTTAAGAGTTGGAATCAACTCAAAAGCTAACTTGGTTGATTTTATAAAAATGTTGCAAGTTGCAAAAGCTTCTGTTTTGTTATTTTTATTAGGAGATATCTATAACTCTAATTGAATTAAATCTAACAGGCTTAGATAGATCATTTCAATACCTTTCAGACAAAAATAGTTTCATGCAATTTGGATTTATAAAACTCTCTGAATTGATTTTTAAACTAGGGGACAGAAACTAGATTCAATCTAAAAAGAAAAGTCCAGATTTGAATGGGTGGGCTAGCGCGGGAAAAGAAATGGGCCGGCCCAGTGGCGCTCCGCGGCGTGGGGCTCAGCTGACAGGGGGGTCCCGCGTGTCAGTGGCACCTAAACGCAAACGGATGCTACAATGGCGTCGTCGATTAGAATAGGAATCTACGGCTGAGGGTCGTCGTCAACGACGAACAGGTCGCCGGTGAGATCAAACCCTAGCGGCTCGGTGGGGGTCTACTGGGGGCGTACCAGGGCTCCAGCAGGGTCGGCGAGGCGGGCAAACGACATGGAAGATGACGGCGAGGCGAGGCGCGGTTGTGGCAGAGCTTGGGGTGGTCGCAATCAACGGCGCCCTTCTCCTCCTGCCGCGGCTGCTCCGGCTCCAACCCCAGCGAGGAAGAGCTCGCCTTGCTCCGGCTAGAGGTGGGTGAGGTTCAGAGAGGTGAGGGAGTGGAATGGTGTGTAGAGAAGAGGTTGGGGAGGGCTCCTTTTATAGGCCCGACGATGAGACCGGAAGGATGGGCGATGGCCAGTGGCGACATGGCTACGGCAGGGTAGAGGCATGGCTGGGGGTGGCGATCGATGGGCGGTTCCCTGGCAGTGCTCTAGAACTTGAATGCAAGCGTAGGGGCGGTGGCATGCAGTCTGGGCGAGATGGCGCTCTAAGAGGCAGAGGCGGCGGTCTCCTGACGGCCCAGTTCTTGTGAGGCGTTGGGTGGCCAGGGGTGTCTGGGTGTTCTCAGTGTCGGCGAGCGGCGGGCACGGGCTACTGCCAAGGGGCGGTCTGTGCGAGCGGGGACCGAGCGCGCTCTGGGGGCGGCACTGGCATAGTGTGGTGGCACTAGGCGCGGTTTGTGCTCGGTGGTCCACTGTTGCTCTGGGCTCGGGCAAGGGACAGGGGGTGGCGGTGAGCTCCTGGCTACCTCCTAGACATGGCGAGGGAAGAGGGAATGGTCTGCTGCAGCGGGGCAAGGGTTGGCCGGCGAGGCATGGCTCGGCATGGCATGGCATGGGGACTAGGGACAAGGGAGAGGGGTGTTAGGGGTTTGGTTAGATCAAAAGGGGACAAAGGAGATAAATGAAGGTCATTTGGGGGCAAAACCCTGTAGTAAACAGTGAGCTAGGATTAGAGTAGAGATTATGCATGCCAAGTGTTTGATTAAATGGCCGCATGAAAGAGAGTTTTGAATTTTGGTTTCAAAATTTTTGAGTGATCTCCACTAGTGATAGGTAGTCTCTGGTTGCAAGGGTTTTGAAAGTGGAGCTCAAATAGATGGTTTTTGAAATAGGGGTGATCTATGCATATGCATTAGATTCAATTTTAAACTGTCATTTAAAATAGTTAACATAATGTTTTTAGCAGATCCAAAGGTGGGCCTTGGTACCTCATTATGTGTACTAGCAAGGGGTGCAAAGATCAAGAATTTTTTCTGTTAAGTTTTGAGTATTAGGAATAGCCAAAGTAGGCATGGGAGTTAAATTTGCCAAAATGACCATTCCTCCTTTTTAATTCTTTTTGATTTGATTTTCTTTAG
The DNA here is from genome assembly GCA_023614405.1 of Avena insularis. Classification (NCBI taxonomy): domain Eukaryota; kingdom Viridiplantae; phylum Streptophyta; class Magnoliopsida; order Poales; family Poaceae; genus Avena; species Avena insularis. Next base: position 441,382,866 of record CM042693.1, read on the forward strand.
GAAAAGTTTGGGAATGATGTAGATGATGTTTAAATCACCTAAGAAACATTTTACAAGCATTGGATCATTCAATCATGGCAATTCAAACAACTCCTATTTTAAATGCACACATATATGAATGCTTTCATTTTAAATTTGAAAAAGTTTTTGTTAACCCTATTTTTGGATGATTTAATCTTGATAACCTTGGATTAAAGTTTTGGGATGTTACAAACCTTCCCCCCTTAAACAAAATATCGTCCTGAGATTTACAAAGAAAACTAGGAACTAAAGAGATCTGGGAACTCTGTTCTAATGTAATCTTCGCGCTCCCAAGTAGCTTCCTCCTTGGTATGGCTGCTCCACTAAATCTTGAGAAACTTGATACTCCTGGTCCTGGTGGTTCTGTAGGCTTCTTCTAAGATACGGATGGGTACTTCCCGATAGGTCAGGTCATTGTTGATTTCCACAACTCTGTGATCGATGTTCTTGAAAACTTCAGTCTTCTCAGGCACTTCCAAGCATTTGCGAAGTAACGAGATATGGAACACATTGTGGATGGCTGACATCTTTTCAGGCAGTTCCAGTTGATACGATACCTCTCCTCGGCGGTTCAGAATCTTGAAAGGTCCGATATATCTGGGAGCTAACTTTCCCTTTAGACTAAAGCGTTGAGTTCCCTTCAATGGTGAAACCTTGAGATATACGAAATCTCCGACATTGAAAGTCAGGTCTCTCCTTCTCTTGTCGACATAGCTCTTCTGTCTGGATTGGGAGGTCTTGAGGTGCTCACGGACTTTGTGAACTTTCTCTTCTGCTTCTCGGAGAATGTCGGGTCCAAAGATCTGACTCTCTCCTACTTGCGACCAATTCAAAGGGGTACGACACTTTCTTCTGTATAGGAATTCAAATGGTGCCATCTGCAAACTAGCTTGATAACTATTGTTATATGAGAATTCTGCGAAAGGCAGGCAGTCTTCCCATTTGGATCCATATTCCAACACACAAGCTCTAAGCATATCCTCTAGGATCTGGTTGACTCTCTCAGTCTGTCCATCTGTTTGCGGGTGATAAGCGGTACTGAAGTTCAACTTGGTTCCTAAACCTTCCTAAACTTTCTGCCAAAATCTTGAAGTAAACTGGGTTCCTCGATCTGAGACGATGGTCTTGGGGGTTCCATGCAGACTAACAATCCTAGCAATGTATAGCTCTGCTAACTTTGCACTCTGGTAGGTTGTCTTTACAGGTATAAAGTGGGCTACCTTGGATAGTCTATCAACTATGACCTAGATTGAGTCATTTCCCCTACTAGAAGTAGGTAAACCGGTGATAAAGTCCATTCCGACGGAATCCCATTTCCATTCCGGAATCTGCAATGGTTGCAACAATCCTGCAAGTCTTTGATGCTCTGCTTTGACTCTTTGATAGATGTCACATTTGGCGATGTAGCTTCCGATCTCTCTCTTCATCTTGTGCCACCAAAATTGCTCTTTCAAATCCTGATACATCTTTGTTCTTCTGGGGTGGATAGAATAAAGAGTATCATAAGCTTCCTTCATGATAATTTCCTTTAGCTCCGAATCTGCTGGCACACAGATACGTCCTTTGTACCACAGTACTCCTTCTTCGTCTTCGGTGAATCTAGGTACCTTTCCTGTACCAATACGATGTTTGATTCATCGATCATCGTCATTCCCTCCGGGCTTCCTTGATTTGGCTAATCAAAGTGGGTTGAAGTTCAATGCTAGCTAGGAATCCTTTGCTAACTAACTCAGTCCTGAACTGCTCCAACTCCTCATACAAACTTGGTTGCTTCTCTTTGATCATGGTGTTAAGCCTACACGCTACCACATTGGCTTTGCCGGGGTGATAGTGAATGTCAAGGTCATAATCCTTGATTAACTCTATCCATCTTCTTTGCCTCATATTCAGCTCCTTCTGAGTGAAGATATACTTCAAGCTCTTATGATCTTAGTAAATCTCGCAGCGATTACCCATCAAATAATGACGCCATGTCTTCAATGCTAGAACCACGGCTCCTAGCTCAAGATCATGGGTCGGATAGTTCTGCTCATCTTTGCTTGATTGTTGAGAGATCTGTGATGACTTTGCCTTCTTGCATCAATACACATCCTAGGCCAATCTTGGATGCATCACAATACACATCAAACGGCTTCTTGATGTCTGGCATGATCAAAATTGGGGCTGATATCAATCTCTTCTTCAGCTCCTGGAAACTGGCTTCACATTTGTCTGTCCATTCAAACTTCTTGTCCTTCTTCAACAATTGGGTCATTGGTCGGGCTATGCTCGAGAATCCTTCTACGAACTTGCGGTAATATCCTCGTAATCCGAGAAATGAACGAACTTGGGTTTGATTGGTTGGGGCTTCCCATTCCTCGACATCTTTGATCTTGGTGTGATCAATAGACTCCTCCGGCAGACACAATATGTCCTAGGAATCCTACTTCTTTCAGCCAAAACTCACACTTGTTGAACTTGGCATATAACTGTTGCTCTCTCAGGGTTTCTAGGATGATTCTCAGATGTTGCTCATGCTCTTCTTCTGACTTGGAGTAGATAAGGATGTCGTCGATAAACACAACTACAAACTTATCTAGGAAATTCATAAAGATCTTATTCATGAGATTCATGAAATAAGCAGGGGCATTGGTTAATCCAAAAGACATAACCGTATACTCGTATAAACCATAGCGAGTAGTAAAGGCGGTCTTTGGAATATCTGTTGCACGAATCTTAAGTTGGTGATAACCAGTCCTAAGATCAATCTTTGAGAATACCTAGGCTCCAGTCAACTGATCAAATAGATCCTCTATCTTTGGCAAAGGGTACTTGTTCTTGATGGTGACATCATTCAATTTTCTGTAATCTGTACACAGACGGTTGCCTCCATCTTTCTTGTCGACGAATAACACTGGTGATCTCCATGGCGATGTGCTTGGCTGAATCAAGCCTGTGGCTAACATGGCATCCAACTGCTTCTTCAGTTCCACTAACTCTGAGGGGTTCATGGTATAGGGTCTCTGGGCTATAGGTCCGGTTCCGGGGATTAGTTCAATAATGAACTCAATATCCCTATCCGGGGCATACAGCAATTCATGCAGGAATACGTGGGTATTCACAGACTACTCGACTTGGTCAATGGTGGGCTACACTCTTGTTGCACTTGAATTGACGGGGTAAGGTTTCGAGATATGCTCTCATGTTACTCGAACTACTGGTCATGGTGATGGCTTTCTTAGCACAGTCTATCAGTCCTTTATGCCTTGACATCCAGTCCATACCTAGTACTACTTCCAATCCTTTGGTTCCAAGTACAATTAGGTTGGCATAAAAATCTATCCCATGTATTCTGATAGGTACAACTTTGCAATTTTTTCTAGCTTTTGTTGTTGAACCGGGGATTTGAACTATCATGACATGCTTCAGGTTGGTTGGGTGAATCTTACTAGTGCATACAAATTCTTCGGTGACAAATGAATGCGATCCTCCAGAATCAAACAATACTCTTGCTAAAACTGAGTTGACAGAAAACATACCCAGCACTACATTTGGCGCTTCCTGGGCTTCTTCTGCGTTCATGTGGAAGAGACGACTGTTCCGGTTGTGAGGGTTCCCTGGGGAAAATATCCTTCCTGGTTGAACACGACGCTGCTGCTAAGCTAGGGCATTCACAGGGGCATTGGTGGAAGTCTTCTTGGGACACTCATTGGAGTAGTGACCCTTCACTCCACACTCGAAACAAGTGATCTGGGACTTGTCCTTGACTGCGACAGGCACAACATTTGCTGCCAGTTCTGGGTGCAGTGTTGTTGTTGTTGTTGCTCTTGGGAGGGGCACGGTTGAAATTGTTGGCATTGCCGGAGTTATGATTTTTTCCTCCGGACTTCACATTACCTCCGCTACAATTGGGGTAGCTTGGGCGAGAATTTGGGGGTCAGTTGTTCCTTGGTGCATATCCTGGTGAGGGGTTGTGACGGTACTTCTGGTGACTACTGGATCCAGACTGCTGCATCATACGACGCTTGCGGTTGTCGTTTGCCTGGTTAATCTTCCCTTCCATCTGAATGGCAGAGTCGACTACCTCTTGAGATCATCGAAGCGGATGTTGGCGAGGACGATGCGCATCTCATCATGCAGTCCGTTTAAGAATCTCTCCTTCTTCTTGGCCTCCGTGTTGATCTCATCCAGTGCATATCTGGCAAGTGAAAAGAATCTGTCACGGTACTCCACCACAGTCATTCTTCCTTGCTTCAATTCGCAGAATTCATCTCTCATCCTATTGACAAGACCTTGCGGCACGTGGGTGCGGCTGAACTTGACCTTGAATGCTTCCCAGGTCATCACCTGGCCATGGTTCATATTGCGGATGCTATTCCACCAAGCTCTTGCATCTCCCGCCAGATAGTGGGTGGCGAAGAGAACTTTCTCATTCTCATCAACTCTGGCAACCTCTAAGTTGTTTTCCATGGTCTGTAACCAGTCATCAACATCTAATGGGTTTTCAGATTGGTTAAAGATTGGGGGATTGGTGTTCTGAAAGTTTTTGAGTTTGGATCCTTGGTGATCCTGATTTCCATGTCCTTGGTTGTTGAGAGCCATTTGGGTGATCTGCTGCAATGTTGCTAAGTTGGCTTGACGCTCGGCCCTGCTTGCTTCACGATCCGCGATGAGATTCTGCAAGATCTGCAGCATTGGGTCCTGCGACGAGCTGCTCCCTCCTTGGTTTCCACGAGTCATCTGAAGATTGAGATAGATATAGGGGTAAGAGGGAATTTCTAAGGTTCATGGTTTTGGGTTTTCAAAGCTAAAACTTTGAGTTAGACTCAGGTTTTTCAACTAACTTCATTTTCATTCATGCAAGCAAGCACACGATACAACACACACCACAACAATCAAAGGGGAAAACAGATGGTTTGAAGAACCATTCTGCAAGCTACGATGCAATGAGATGATACATCTCATGCTACGACAGTGCTCTAGTGCATCTACTCATCGTCGATGAAGTCGGAGTCTTTATCATCAGTGTAGAAGTCCACAACATCCTCCTCCAGAAAGTCATCATCGTTGCTGAGGTAAGAATCCATATCTCCCTGGATGTCTTCACCCTCATCTTCTTCTTCCTTGGCAGCAAGCTGAGCTTCCTGCTCCTTGACGGTCTTCTCGAGGTCGGCCACCTTCTTGCAAAGACGAGCGATGGCGCGATCCTTCTTTGCACGCTGGCGGCGAAGAGACTGGCGATCTTGGACGAGCAGTGCGAAAGTCTGGGCCTTCTGGTCGGCGATGGCACGGTTCTGGTTAGCTAACTCCCTGGCATTGTCTAGTTCCTGCTGTCTGTCATGAAGCAAGAAGTCAAGGTTCTCCACTTGACGCCTCCACTCTGGGTGACTTGGCATCTCCATCGGCATTCCCATGAAGTCACGTCTTGCATAGTGGGCAAAACGGGTTCCTTGGATCTTGTTGACGCTGAGGGCACATAGACGTGCGAGAGCTTCATGCATTGCCCTGGCTAATCCATCTAGCCAGTTGTTCTCTCTCACGGAGAACTGAATTCTCCCAGAAGTTGGTGCTTCGATGCTTCCTCGAAGATCCGCGGTGACTAGCCACTATAGGTCTCCTCCTGGGGGTCCTGGAAGTTGAGCTCCAAGAAACTCCGGATGTGGGCGTCCCAGTAACTCCGACAGTGAATCCAGATCCCTCTCGAAGATCAGCTGACCTCCGTTTCCCAACTAGTAAAACTTGCTGAACTGAGTCTCCATCTACAAGAATTAAGGATGAGGAAGTTAGTGAAGTGATTAAGTGTGTCAAATTTAAGTAGTGATGTAAGAATTTTGAGGAACATGAATTTTTGAGAAAGAATGCGTTCACAAGGGTAAGAGGGGAAATAGTTTTTCAGAAATACTCACTTTGGTTTTAAAACTAATTTTTGTTTGAACGTCCATTCTAACTAGGGTCTCCTATGGTCAGGATGGCTCTGATACCAACTTGTTAACACTCGTATTTTTAATCCTAGATGCCCGTTATGCCATACCTCGCAATCCCAGGATTACCATTTTTGCGAGACATAACGGATTTGGATATCACAGTACATCATCCATTACATACCATACATAAGGTTTTACACAAATAAGGATCTCATGATCCAGTCTTTAATACAACAAGCAGCGGAAATAAAAGATAAGCGTAGCAGTGGGGTCCATCTTCAAGGGCACAGGCAATGCTGACAAAGGCATAGAGTCCTAGTTATCATAGCCGTCCTGCTGACCATCATCTTGATAATCTCCTTCATAGTCTGGCCATGATAATAGCCAGGGACAAAAGCCATGAGTACTCTTTAAGTGCTCGCAAACTACCACTAACAAGTACTATAATGCTAAGTTAAAGTGCTAGAGCTAAGTTTAACTATAAAGTTAAGTTTGAAACCTAAGCTGAGTTCTGAAGCAAAGAAAGATAAAGTAAAGTTCTAGAATCACTTAAGTTGGGAAGCTATTATCATAAACACAACCCTGTTGTGGTCAAGTCAAAGTTCATCATTCATTTCAAGTTATTTAGAAAACATCTGACAACGAAACAATATGGCCATTCCAACTGTCCATAACCGCGGACGCGGCTATTCAAATAGTTTGACACTCAGCAGAAGTGGTACACTTTCACCACACGATTCGATACATCTATCAAGGGTAACCCTGAATCATCATACTTAGTATGCAGATAATCAAACATAACCTTCCCTTTACACACCCTAGTATAAGCACCTCTCCTATGAGCATGGCCTCCCAACCATGACCATCAGTCATCTTGGGCACTGCATAGGTGGACAACATTGAGAGGTAGCCTCAGCTCAAACCTCTCCCATGAGGGAACTAATACTAATGCATATAAATTTCCAGCTAAGCCTTACCCAATTCAGGTAGTGTGGTTGTATGGTAAATTTGGAATGGTATCGCATCCGAATCCAACCATCAGTTTTATAAAAGGGTTAAGGCTCATGCCTCAATATTTTCATCATCCTCAACCATTTGTGTTTCTCTACACATGTCAAAACATCTCAATAGAATGACTCATCATTCCAAGGTTTTCATAATTCATTTTCACCAAGTGTTCCCATCTAAAGTGACTCAAGTTTTTGATCTACTCTAAACTACTAAGTTAAGAGTGTTCACTAAGGTGGAAGGATGGGATCAATCTCATACCATAGAATGACATCTAAAGGTTTCTAAGTAGGTCAAGTTTTATACTTTTTTATGCTACCTTCAAAACAAGTCAAGAACTTTGTGTACTAAGGGGAGTAAAACTTGTAAGTAAGACTTCGGGTACTAGTAGTCAAAAGGGTGTGATCAAAGCATGCTTAAGGCATCTTTGCTAAACCATCTAGTTTGATTCTAGTTTACTAAGTACTAAACTTGCAAGGGTTAATCTTGGGTATTGCTATCTTGCTAAGGATAGCTTGTACTGTTAATGGTGGCTTGCCTTGGTTGGTGCAGTGGTTGAAGTTTTCTTCGTCTTCATCTTGATAGCACTCCTCCTCCTCGTAAGCTTGGTCGGTACTATCTTCTATAACAATACATACGGAGTAGACAATCACCAAACAATACTTAACTAGGCTAGATAGCATTCTAAGACACACAATTGATGATCTATTATCATCACAAGCATCACAAGTTTAATTCAATAGTTTCTTTCTTTTTTATTTTAGAAAAGTAATTTCTACTCATTAAAAATTTAACTAAGATTTAATATTCACCACTTAAAATATGGGATCATGTTGACACATGTCATCACCACATATTCTAACATGTGGGAATGAGATTTAAAAAGGTTGGATCAATATCACTTTGGTTTAAGTTCATTATTTAATGATTTAAAGTGACTAGAAATGCCTATATAGCATTATTTTGGTACTAGTCCAAAGTCACTGCATGTAATCCTTAATATTATTACACATTTGGATAGATATGATGAAATGTGATTTTTGAGAGTTGGAATCAACTCAAAAGCTAACTTGGTTGATTTGATAAAAATGTTGCAAGTTGCAAAAGCTTCTGTTTTGTTATTTTTATTAGGAGAGATCTATAACTCTAATTGAATTACATCCAACGGGCTTGGATAGATCATTTCAATACCTTTCAGACAAAATTAGTTTCATGCAATTTGGATTTATAAAACTCTTTGAATTGATTTTTAAACTAGGGGATAGAAACTAGATTCAATCTAAAAAGAAAAGTCCAGATTTAAATGGGTGGGCTAGCGCAGGAAAAGAAATGAGCCCCGCCATGGCGCTCTTGAGGCTCAGGTGACAGGGGTCCAGTGTCAGTGACTTAAAACGCGAAATGGTATGCAGCTTGTGGCGTCACCGATTAGAATAGGAATCTACGGTGAGGGTTGTCAATCGGCAAACAGGTCAGCCGTGAGCTCGAACCCTAGCGGCTCGGTGGGGGTCTACTGGGGGCATACCAGGGCTCCAGCAGGGTCGGCGAGGCGGGCAAACGACGTGGAAGACGACGGCGAGGCGAGGGGCGGTTGCGGCGGAGCTTGGGGTGGTCGCAATCAATGAAGCCCTTCTCCTCCTGCCGCGGCTGCTCCGGCTCCAATTCTGGCGAGGCAGAGCTCGCCTTGCTCCGGCTAGAGGTGGGTGAGGTTCAGAGAGGTGAGGGGAGTGGAATGGTGTGGAGAGAAGAAGCTAGGGAGGGCTCCTTTTATAGGCCCGACGGTGAGACCGAGCGGGATGGGCAGTCGACGGTGGCGACATGGCTATGGCGGGGTAGAGGCATGGCTGGGGGTGGCGATCGATGGGCGGTTCCCTGGCGGTGCTCTAGAACTTGAATGCGAGCATAGGAGCGGTGGCACACGGTCTGGGCGAGGTGGCGCTCTGAGAGGCAGATGCAGCGGTGTCCACGGCGAGCGGTGGCTGTGAGGCGTTGGGTGGCAGTGAGGTGTCAGGGTGTTCTCGTGTCGAGGCGGAGCGGGCGCGGGATCTTGCCAAGGCGTGCATGCGGCGGGGACCGATCAGCGCTCTGGGGCGGCTGGCATGGTGCAGTGGCACTGGCGCCGGTTGTGCTCGGTGGTCCACTGCTGCTGGGCTCGAGCAAGGGGCAGGGGTGGCGGTGAGCTCTGGCTACCTCCTAGACATGGCGAGGGAAGAGGGCAAGGGTTGGCCAGCGAGGCATGGCTCGGCATGGCATGGCATGGGGACTAGGGACAAGGGAGAGGGGTGTTAGGGGTTTGGTTAGATCAAGAGGGGACAGAGGAGATAAATGAAGGTCATTTGGGGGCAAAACCCTGTAGTAAACAGTGAGCTAGGATTAGAGTAGAGATTATGCATGCCAAGTATTTGATTAAATGGCCGCATGAAAGAAAGTTTTGAATTTTGGTTTCAATTTTTTTGATTGATCTCCACTAGTGATAGGTAGTCTCTAGTTGCAAGGGTTTTGAAAGTGGAGCTCAAATAGATGGTTTTTGAAATAGGGGTGATATATGCATATGCATTAGATTCAATTTTAAGCTGTCATTTAAAATAGTTAACATAATGTTTTTAGCAGATCCAAAGGTGGGCCTTGGTACCTCATTATGTGTACTAGCAAGGGGTGCAAATATCAAGAATTGTTTCTGTTAAGTTTTGAGTACTAGGAATAGCCAAAGTAGGCATGGGAGTTAAATTTGCCAAAATGACCATTTCTCCTTTTTAATTCTTTTTTATTTGATTTTCTTTAGGAAAAGTTTGAGAATGATGTAGATGATGTTTAAATCACCTAAGAAACATTTTACAAGCATTGGATCATTCAATCATGGCAATTCAAACAACTCCTATTTTAAATGCACACATATATGAATGCTTTCATTTTAAATTTGAAAAAGTTTTTGTTAACCCTATTTTTGGATGATTTAATCTTGATAACCTTGGATTAAAGTTTTGGGATGTTACAGAGAAGGGAAGAGGGCAAGCTTTTGAAGGTCAATAATGGAGGAGAGAGAGTGGAAGAGCTAGCAAAAATGACCCCCAAAGTTGGGGAAACTTTGGGAAAGAGGGGGCCCTTAAATAGGGCAAGAAAAATCTGCCCGTTTGGGTCAGATTCGCGCCCCACCGAAACTACCGGTGCTCCACCGGAACTACCGGTAAATAAAAACACAAGTTACTGAACAAAAACGAGATTTACCGGAACTTCGGGCGGAACTTGGGCCGGTACTACCGCTCAAGCAAAAACGTTGGACAACATTGCACGAAAACTTCAATAACTTTTGACTTCGGACTCCGATTTTGATGATCTTGAACTCGTTTTGAAAAGAACAAAAACCTCTACAAGATTATGCAAATAAACATCATAGTCCAACAAGGGAGGATAAAGATAAAAAGGAGAAAGGTAGGACCTCTCAGAAGCGATGAACTGGTAAAACCTCCAAAACCCAAAACGCAAGAAGTTGAGCTATGAAACTCCAATTGGGATGAAACCAATTTTGTTGGAAAGATAATAGAGTAGAATCCAACAAAAGATGAAATATTGGATATCACCAAGGGAGAAAATACCATGAATATATATGTGAGATACCTCCCAAGGTGTGGAGCCGGAAAACCCGCAAGATCAAAAACGCAATAAGATATGCAAGTGAAATCCGTTTTTGATGAACTAGAGCTTGTTATGAAGATAACCACAGGCTCTAGATACTCACATGGACAAGAACGAAACAACAACCAAGAAATATGATGCTATGTATGCAAAGGTTTGAGCTCCCTCCGAAAGATACGAACGAGTCACCCACTCGAGATCCCCTCTTGATAGTACGGCTATCTATCCTAAACCCGGTCTCCCAACACTACAAGAGACCGGTAAAGTAGAAACCCTATCAAGATCATACCTTTGCCTTGAGCATCCCACTTGAGCTTGATGTAGACGATCTTGACACCTTCAAGATGGAACACCTTTCTTGATTGCACTTGCTTGCTCTTGCTTGATGAAGACTTGTGAATGGATCCATACTCCATGGGGAAACTACTTATTTGACCTTGTATTCATCACTCCATGAGCGTCGAGGATGGCAAGCTCTAAGCATGAGATCTTCTAAAGAGGACGCATCTTGAGCTTGCACTTCAATTCTTGATGATGTCTTGAAGATATACATGAGGAAGTCCATCTTCTTCTTCTTCAAGACATACTTGATCTTCTTCTTCTTCTACTTGATTCCAAAAGGCACAAAGCCCTTGGACAATGCTTCTTATTTTTCATCCTTGAAACCAACACATGGTCCAAGCGATGCCAATGGACAAACCTACAAGTGAAACTCAATTTGCACATTAGTCCATAGGGATTGTCATTAATTACCAAAACCACACATGGGGCATACATGCCCTTTCACGAGGGCACTTCCCCGTCCCGGTAGGGTGCCGGAACAAAGACTTTCTGTCCCTCGAATCTCCCCTTCGATGGCGGCGGCGCTGCGGAACTTTTCGTGGCTGGAGGCTTGATTATTTAGGGTTTCTGTATCGCGAGGAATATATAGGCGAAGGGGCGAGGTCGGTGGCCAGCCAGGGGGCCCACACCATGCCCTGGCGCGGCCTAGGGGGACCCACGCCTAGGGGTGGTTTGGCCACCCTGTGCCCCCCTTCGTCTCTCCTTCTGGCTCCGTGAATCTTCCGGAAAATAGCGACTTTGGCTTTTGTCCGGCCCAATTCCGAGAATATTCATTTTCTGACTTTCTGGAACTAAAAACAGCAGAAAACAGGCAACTAGCACGGTGGCTCTTGTTAATAGGTTAGTCCAAGAAATCATATGAGAAGTACTCCAAAGTGTGGACAAAACATAAGAAAGTAGATAAAACCAAGCATGGATCATCAAAAATTATAGATACATCTGCAACGTATCAACATCCCCAAGCTTAACTCCTGCTCGTCCTCGAGTAGGTAAGTGATAAAAAGAAAAAAAAAATTTGAGGTGACATGCACCATCATAAACTTGATCAAAGTATTTGTAAAACATTCGAAGCTGGGATCATAGTACTTCAATCATAATATGAAAGACAAAGTTCTAGCAATAAGACAAAGAAACTATGTTGCAACATGAAAAGGCACAAACAAAAGATTCATGAATAACAATGCTTTGCAAGACGTTTGTTTGTTTCACATAAATAAAACATAACATAGTAGTATTCAGCTTGCCCCTCATAGAGTAGCAAATATAAATGCATAGGACACCTTCAAAGTTCATAAGAGTGACTAGATACAAATAGTTTAAAACAAGCAATATCAAGGTATGCATCAATCAACTAGTCTTGGGACAATGCACATAGAACTAAGAATGGCCACTATGCTCTCAAAGTAGGTGCATAAAGGTAGAAGGTGGAGACTCAATATCATGGTGGAAGAAAGGCCTTCATAGAAGGATGCAGAGATTCAAGTTTCATAAAGAGCTTCCAAAAATTATGGTACTTATAGCTTTTAGCTCGCATTACCCCTATCATAAGCATCTTGAAGTGATTAAGGTTAAAGTGAACAAACTACGGTGTACATGCTTGACGAAGTATAAGTTGGAAACCTCATGTCCCTTGAATACGAGGGTCGCTCCTCATGCTACTCAAGTTTAGACACCGGTAAGTTCTTGTCATCGTAAGTACATGTGTATCATAGAGAACCGCCAACGGGGTACCCCTTACCCGATGATATGGAAGAATCCCCATATAAAAATGACAAGGCAAGCAGACAACGAGCATCTCAGCAATCTTCTTATTTACCATGGGAATATGGTGCTTTTTTCTTTGTTTCCTGTTTTCATAATATCCTTTTCTTTTTCTCCTTTTTTCTCAATATCAGACTCTTTTTTTATAAGAAGAATGCTTCATATACAGGTCAGTATGGTCGCTGCAGGTTTCCACCATGTCAGCATGGATTAGACCAGCGGCCCAGGCGTTTCTCTAACACATATACATAACTCCATGGACTTACAAGCTCCCCTTTCATTTCACACCGACGACATCCATAGACAAAAGAGCATGATATCAACTAGGTACAAAGTACAAGTGCAATGTTGAAAGCGTTCCCCATGACAACATGGTTCTGCTAATCCCCAACAAATAAGTGCAAGCATATACAACATAGACGACACAATGGTTCAAGTTTATTAAGGGCAAGAAAAGTAAAGTGTGCCATCAAGTTCGTGAGAGCTTTAATCACTAGTTTTCTCATAACAAGTTTAATTTGGAAGGTAAACAAAAACATGAATATACTTGGAATAGCAAATTCTAATAGGTACGTATGGTGGACTCTTTGGAATAACTTGGTTTTAGGAGTTGGATGCATGAGTGGAACTCATACTTTGGTTATGGAGGCTAGCAAAAGACCGGGAGCGACCAACTAAGAGAGCATTAATGGCCATAATCATGCAGAGCGACAAAACATCATTGATCAAAGCATAAAGTGATACTACAAGTTGAAAACTAAAGGATCATAAAGGCTATGGTGACTTGGGATAGTCATAACATGGTGTGAGCATGTGCCAAGTCAACCCAAATAAAGCATCAAAGGAGAATACCACAATACTATGCTTTAATATGCTAAAACAACGCATGATTCTTCAAAGGCACATTAAGCAATCTCAATTGTTTATAACAAGTCATGCTACAACAAAGAATACTAAGCATAAAGCCAAAACAATATCGAGCATGGCATGACAAAACATGGGCCATAGTCAAAAACAAGCTCTCTTTACCACTTAAGCATGAACTTTCCTACTCTTTTCCAATCCAAACCAAACTATCTGAAAACCAATGAATAAAAGAGGGGGTCCAACCAATTTATTCAGCAAACTAAGAAAACCAAGCAAACGAAAAACCAAAACGAAAACGAAAAATAAGACGCTCCAAGAACAACACAACTGTGCATGAAACAATAAAAATGAAGTGTTTGGAAGAAACCTGGGATTTTTATTGATGAAGAGGGGGATGCCTTGGGCATCCCCAAGCTTTGACGCTTGTACTTCTTGGATATTTCTTGGGGTGACACGCGTGGCATCCCCAAGCTTGAGCTTTAGTCCATTCTTCATCTCATTATTCATTCCTTCCATACACCTGAAAATTTTCCTTCATACAAAACTTCACACAATCTTTATTAGCAACATTAGTGAACTCAAGATAATAAGTCTTTAGGTTCAGTTCCAACACCAATAAAACTTCCATTAAAACACAAGCTACTGTAGCACTTTCCTAAAAAAGCTCAATTCCCCAAAAGAACTCAAAAAGGAACCAACAAGAAGCAAATGCAAATAATGACAGAAATCTGTCAAAACAGACCAGCAGGTAAAGATGAACTTTTTTGAAGACCTTCTGTTGCTCAAATCAAAAAGTGTTAAACTAATGAAAGTTAGATAACAACCTGGGTCAGAAGCACAAAAATTCACGCCTCAAAAGGACGTATAGAGATTTTACTCGAATTTTTACGGTGAAGCACAGAAATCTGTTTTGGGACAGCAACTTTCCCAATCATTACTTCTCTCTCATTAGAGGTTACTCTTGGCACAAAAAGCAAATAAAAAGGATAAGGAGCAGTTATTACTAAGGTAATAACTTCCAAGGCTCATCTAAAACTTTTGGGTTATCTCCCAATAAGTACTTTTATTTAATGCCTTTAAGTTAGGCTTGATAGTTTGAGAAGATGCTCACATAAGAAATATGAATTCAAATAAAAGAGAGCATCAAAAAGCAAATTCAAAACACATTTAAGTCTAACCCAGTTCCTATGCATAGGAATCTTGTAAAGAAACAAGTCATGAAAGCACAAATCAACAAGCATATGAAAGCAAAACGATTGCAACTTCAAAATTTTCAACATAAAGAGGGGAAACTTAATATTGTTGAGATACATAAAATCATGTTTCCCTCTCTCATAATAAATTTCAGTAGCATCATGAATAAAATTAACAATATAACTATCACACGAAACATTCTTATCATGAGCCACATGCATATAATCATTATTACTTTCCACATAAGCATAGTTATTCTTATTAATTGTAGTGGGAGCAAATTCAACGAAATAGCTATCATTATTATTCTCATCACCATAATCATCAAATATAGGAGGCATATTGTAATCATTAATTTTCTCCTCAATAGTAGGTGGACTGAAAATATCATATTCATCATTATAATCATCATATATTGGAGGTTTGGTATCATCATAAGCAATATAATAGCTATCTTCCAAAGCTGGGGAACTAACAGAATCATTTTCATTAAAACTAGCTTCCCCAAGCTTAGACTTTTCCATAGCATTAGAAATAATGGTGTTCAAAGAATTCATACTAATAACATTGCTATTAGCACGCAAATAAAGTCCCATAGGTTTTTAAATTTTCTCTTCAAACACTTCATGTCCTAACTCAAGATAAATACTATAAAGCTCTCTAATTTTGTTGTTGTTTTCCATTAAGCCTAACTAGTGAAAACAAGAAACAAAAAGACAAAATTGCAGAATCTAAAGGAAATAACATCGAGCACTCACACCATAGGATGTGAGTACCTTTTACCTTACCTCCCCGGCAACAGCGCCAATAAATAGCTTGATGTCTATGCACTTCTATTCTTATAGACAGTTGTTGGGCCTCCAAGTGCAGAGGTTTGTAGAACAGCAGCAAGTTTTCCCTTAAGTGGATCACCCAAGGTTTATCGAACTCAAGGAGGAAGTGGTCAAAGGTATCCCCTCTCAAGCAACCCTGCAATCAAGATACAAGAAGTCTCTTGTGTCCCCAACATACCCAATACACTTGTCAGGTGTATAGGTGCACTAGTTCAGCGAAGAGATAGTGAAATACAAGTGGTATGGATAATTATAAGTGGTAACGGTGCTAGAAAATAGCTTGATGGCGTGGAAGAGACTAAAGGCAAACTGAAATAAAGATGGAAGCAATCAAACATGTAATAGATCTAGTTGCAAATGGTGTTTAAATGCTTAGAAACAAGGCCTAGGGATCATACTTTCGCTAGTGAACACTCTCATATAAATATATTATCTTCATGATACTACTTTGAACTACTCTCCGGTTGGACACTCTAATCGTTGGTAGGGCTATAACAACACACCTCAAAGTTCATCTTTCCCATCTAGATAACCCCACACTGTCACCTTGAGCACTAGATGGTTCCAACAAACACCACAATTTCATAGAAACATCCAACTCCAAATATAACTCATAACAAGTATTTGTAATCTCTAGCCTAAGTGCCACCATGGCGTGCACACTGTCAACTTCACACACATGGGGAGAGCAGAGATCTATTAAAGCACTTGAGTAGCAAGGTAGATCTATAGATTACATGCTCATGATCTCAATAAGATCATGCATAGAGAGAGAGATGAACACATAGCTATTGGTAGAACCCTTAGCCTCGAGAGAGAACTACTCCCTCCTCATCATGGAAATCAGCAACAGTGATGGAGATGGTGGTGGAGATCAATGGAGATGGCTCCGGGGGCACTTCCCGTCCGACTGTGGTGCGAACGAGACTTTTGTCCCTAAATCTCCCTTCGATGGCGTAAGGCCATGGAACTTTTCGTGGCTGGAGGCTTGATTATTTAGGGTTTCTGTATCACGAGGAATATATAGGCGAAGGGGCGAGGTCGGTGGCCAACCAGGGGGCCCACACCATGCCCTAGCGCAGCCTGGGGGGACCCACGCCTAGGGGTGGTTTGGCCACCCTATGCCCCCCCTTCGTCTCTCCTTCTGGCTCCGTGAATCTTCCGGAAAATAACGACTTTGGCTTTTGTCCGGTCCAATTACGAGAATATTCATTTTCTGACTTTTTGGAACCAAAAACAGCAGAAAACAGGCAACTAGCACTTTGGCTCTTGTTAATAGGTTAGTCCAAGAAATCATATGAAAAGTACTCCAAAGTGTGGACAAAACATAAGAAAGTAGATAAAACCAAGCATGGATCATCAAAAATTATAGATACATTTGCAATGTATCACTCCTCTTCGCTAGCATCATCTTATTCCTTGCGCCCTTGCCTGCATCTGCCTCTCTCACCTACTACTTCCTTCCTTCGCATCTCAGTGCTTGTCCTTTGACCACCATGGGTAGAAGCAAGGCAGAAACTTCTGCTATGACCGCCAAGGCCACCAGGGAGAAGGCTATCAGATGCCCCCCTTCGAAGTGCACATCGAGAGAGTTGCACGAGGTGTGAAACTCTAGCCATATCGAGGAGGGCTCCTTCAAGCTCCCTGGGGATGAAGCTACTCTAATTCTAGAACCTGGCTAGAGGGTAATGTTCCTCTCCTTTCTGTTGTGCGGCCTTTCTCTCCCCATCCATGAGTTTCTTCGAGGTCTTCTCTATGTCTATGGCATGCAGCTGTATCATCTCATGCCCAATTCTATTCTCCATGTTGCTTGTTTCGTCACTCTTTGTGAATGCTTCCTTGGGATCCATCCCCATTGGGGCCTATGGAAGTATTTCTTCTATGTTTGTCGAAATGCCACTAACACTATTTTGCATGATGTTGGTGGCGCCATTTTCTCTGTTCGCTCCGATGTAGATTATTTTGATTTTAAGATCACCGATTCCGTCCAAGGGTGGAAAACCAAGTGGTTTTATGTCAAGGATCAGTCAGTCGAGGGTCAATCTTTCGGCTTAGCCCCTTTTGACCCCAAGAAACCTTGTCGCAAACTTGACTCTTGGGATTAGTGATACGTCCAAAACGTATCCACTTTCCCGAACACTTTTGCTATTGTTTCTTCTCTAATTTCTGTGATTTAGGTACAACTAATGCGGACTAATGTTATTTTCAGCAGAATTGCTTTGCTGTCTCGTTTTTGTGCAGGAAATCAACTTTTAGGAAAAATCCCGGAAAATATCACAAAACTCCTATTTTACCAGAAGACTCACAGAGCCAGAAGAGGAGACAAAGAAGAGCCACGAGGGGCCCACACCACCTGGCCGTGTGGGCCAGGCCAGGCCATGCCAGAGGGTGGTGTGGCTGCCTCGGACTCCGCCTCGACCTCTCCTTTCGCCTATAAAAGCCCTCTGACCTAAAACAGACGGGGGTTCGACGTTTTTCCAAATAGAGTTCCGCTGCACCGCCACCACCAGATACCGCGATTCGGAACCAAAAACTCTGTTCTGGCACCCTGCCAGGACGGGGAATTGGAGGATATCATCACCATCAACCATCCATGATTCCTCCATCCATGAGTGAGTAATCCCCCGCTGTAGGCTATGGGGATGGTAGGGATTGGATGAGATCGTTCATGTAATTGCATCAGATTGTTAGGGCATGGTGCCTAGTATCTATTATTAGTGTTTTTTACTTTGTTGCAACTTGTTATGCTTAATGCTTGTCAGTAGGGCCCGAGTGCCATGATTTCAGATCTGAACATGTTATTGATTCATGAGGATATTATTGTTTATGATCTTACCTGTAAGTTGTATACACATATTATTGTACGGAACCAAAGGCCCCGAAGTGACAAAAATCGGGATAACCGGAGGGGGTGGCTGTGATATGAGGATCACGTGTGTTCATGGAGTGTTAATGCTTTGCTCCGGTGCTCATTAAAAGGAGTACCTTAATTGCTAGTAGATTTCCTAGAGGCCCCGCTGCAACAGGCTGGCAGGATAAAAGATGTTGTGCAAGTTCTTATTATGAGCATGTATGACTATATATGGAATACATGCCTATGATTATTTAGTACTTGGATGCTTTACCTTATTTATCTACAAATCCCCTATATCTTGATTGCTACATGAATTGTCTTCCATGCAACGCCCGTCCATCCGTCCCTATGCCTATCGCGCTTTAATCCTACTATTTACTGCAACTACTGTCTTTAGTTTTACTACTACTATTACTTTGCTATTGCTATTACAAAACTGTTGATAAAACTACTGTGAGCAAGATTGTTTCCAGGTGCAGCTGAATTGACAAGTCAGTTGTTAAGGCTTATAAATATTCTTTGGCTCCCCTTGTGTTGAATCAATAAATTGTATTTTACTTCCCTCGAAGACTATTGTGATCCCCTATACTTGTGGGTCATCAAGACTATTTTTTGGTGCCGTTGCCGGGGAGCATAGCTCTATTTATCAAGTTCACTTGGAATCACTATTGTTCGTTGCTATCCATTCATCATGGGTAAATCTCGTGATGGAAAGGTTCCTATATTACCATCCACTACAAGGAGAGGTACAGTTCTGAACACCTTTGTTGCTCTTCATTCACCATCTGTGATGAGTAAGCTCCTTACACCACCACCACACACACATGTTACACATACTGCTACTTCTGCTGCATCTGAAAATTCTGATACTTATGATGCTGCTTCTACTGTGCTTGATAAGAGTGGTTCATTAGGTTCTTTCCTAGATGCTACGATTGCTAGAACTATAGCTGGAAATACTGAAACTCCTAATGAAGATACTACTACACCTGTCAGTTCACCTGAATCTAGAGAGAGCTATGATATTGAAGATGGATATATAGAAATGACTGATGAATTTATTAAAGAATGCCAAAACACTCATGGTAGGAGTGCTATTAAGAGTCTTCTTGAGAAACATACTGTTAGACCTAAATTATCCCCTAATGCTAAGTTTGCTACATCTCCCATAAACATTAAAGATAAATATTATGATTTCTGTCTTGATTTATCTTACATAACCATTGTTGAGAAAGAACCTTTTTGTGGTACTAAAAATGAAAGTGATGTAGCACATATGACTGAGCTTTTTACCATGAGTGGTCTATTTTCTGATGATATTAAGATGCGCACCTAATTTGTTGCTAAAATTTTCCCTTTTTCACTGAAAGGAGAAGCTAAAGCTTGGTTTAATAATTTACCTCCTGGATCTATTGATAGCCCTGATTGCTTGATTGGTACTTTCTTTCAGAAATATTTCCCTCCTAGTGCTAGACATGCCATTTTGCAGGAACTTTTTGATTTTAAACAAGGAGAAAAGGAGATATTGCCTGAATCATGGGCAAGGTTTTGTGCTTTGATTCATGCACAGCCTGTGTGTCCATTACCTAAAAATGGGCTTCTTGATATATATTATAATGGACTAACTGAAGAATCTAGGACATACCTGGATAGTTGTGCTGATTGTGTTTTCAGGAAGAAAACTCCCAAAGAAGCTGAGGAATTAATGGCTAAAATAAGCAAGAATTATGATGACTGGACTTCACCTGAGTCAACTACACCTGAGTTAACTGTGCCTGAGCCAACACCAACACCAAATAAGAGGGGAGTGATTGAACTAAATGATGAAGTGATGAAGGAAGCTAAGAAATGTCTTAAGGAGAAGGGTATTAAATCTGAAGATGTGAAGAATTTACCTCCTATAGAAGAATTATGTAAGCCAATCTCCCACTCATCCACTATTGAGGTACACTCTCTCCAACATTTTGATGCAGGTGATATTCCTTATTCTTAACCTCCTGATCAATGCTTAAAAGAATTTGATATTTTTGTTGTTAAGCAAGATAATTGTAATAAAAGAGTGTAGAATCATTTGATGGAAAACTCTAGAGCAATTATTGAGTTAAGGGATATTGTGGAAAGAACCTCTAATGATGTTAAAATGCTTGTTAAACAATTCCAAATGGTTCAAACTCAAATTGATTAGCTTATTAAGGTACAAAAAGATTTGCTAGTTAATGCTTGTAAAGAAAAACATGCTTATGAAATTAGAACTAGAAGTGGTGCTGCCACTCAGGATCCTCTATATCTTGAGGGGCATCCTAAAAGGATTGAGCAGGATTCTCAACAAACTGAAAATAGAGGTACTTCTTCTAAGAGAAAGAAAAAGAAACATAAAACAGTTGTAGAATCTTCTGAACCTACTAAAGATCCTAATAATATATCTGTCTCTGATGCTGAAACTGAGAGTGGTAATGAGAAAAATGATGCTTCTGATAAAGAAGAAATTGAAGAAGAACCTGAAAGGAACACTAAGAATGCTAAGTACACTACGGAAGATTTTGTTGCTAATAAACATGGTAGTGAAAGAGAGCCCTGGGTTCAAAAACCAATGTCTTTCCCTGATAAGAAACACAGGTCAAAGGAAGACGAACACTATAATATGTTTTGTGAGTGGATGAAACCTTTATTTTTGCAAATTCCCTTAACTGATGCTATTAAACTGCCTCCTTATTCAAAGTATATGAAAGATATTGTCTCTAATAAAAGGAAGATCCCAAATGAGGAAATTTCTACTTTGCTTGCTAATTATTCCTTTAATGGTAAGGTTCCAAAGAAACTTGGAGACCCAGGGATTCCAACTATTCCATGTTCTATTAAAAATAATTATGTTAGAACTGCTTTGTGTGATTTGGGAGCAGGAGTTAGTGTTATGCCTTTTTCTCTCTACAAGAGAATTCAATTGGAGAAATTAATACCAACTGATATATATTTGCAAATGGCAGATAAATCTACTACTATTCCTGTTGGTATATGTGAGGATGTTTATTATTCTTGGGACACCTTTTCTTAATACTGCAGGAGCTATTATTAATTGCAATCAAGGAAAGGTAACTTTTAATGTTAATGACAAGGAGCATATTGTCTATTTCCCCAAGAAGATTGATAGGACTTATGGCTTAAATTCAATTGAAAATATTGAGAGCATCCAAGTTGTAGAAATATACTGTCCCATACCACGAGAAAAATATGAAACAATTATGATTGGGACCATTGCTATCAAGGTTGAGGTAACATAATAATTTATGGAAATGCAAAGTTTTGTTTCATATAAGATTGTTTTGGTAACAAGACCTGATCAACCTTGTTAACAAAGGGATTTTAATGAACAAAACAATGCTTTTACCATGATTATCTTTGCTTACTTTTATTTTATCTATTTTAATTTTTGCATTTACTTAGTTTACTTTTCTATTTTGTTAGTTGCTTGCATATTAGAGTGTCTTAGAACTTCTGAAGTTTTAGTTTTGTTTTGTTATTGCATTATTCCAAAGTCATCTTTCTGCTAGAAAATCATTCATCAATACCTAAAAATTGCTAAAAAATAAAGTGTCTCAAAAAATTCCAGAAAATTCATATTAAATTTTTACGTGAAAAAAGGGGCAGAGAAGTACCTAGAGTTACCACGGGGGCCCACCAGGCAGGCACACCACCTAGTGGCGCGGACACACTAGGGGCGCGCCTGGCCATGGTGTGGGCCACCCCTGGCCCTCCACTTATTCTCCTACCTGCCACTACCTTCTCTCTCCCGAGAAAACACCAGTTCATTGCTCATAACCGTGTTCTTGATGTTCTTGCTCGTGATTTTCGATCTCCTTGCTCAGCCCATATTTGCTACTGAGATTTGGAGCATTTGATCTTCGGTATGTGACTCCTCCGCTTGTCCAAGTAGATTTGTGATTAGTGGATTACATCTTGAGTATTTTGCTACTGTAGGTGATAGGTTATGTGAGCTTGTAAGCTTGTTCAATACTTAGAGAAATTGTTTTGATGCATGTTTTAGGCCCCTTACAAGTCCCTATAAGTAGTTCCTTTTATTAAGTAATCACTTTGCAATCACTTGTATGATGGTTGTCTAAAATTTCAGGAAAAGGAAAGATGAACAATCATACTTTTGGGGAAGTATTTGAGAGAGACACACCCAGGAGGGCAAGGCCTTCAAGATCAGCATCGCAATTTAAGCCATCATATAATGAAGATATTATTGCACCGCGCTTTGGCAATCAAGGGGATGAGGGAGATGCTCATCCATCCACCTTCCCTTGCTTTGCCTTTTTGCATGCTGCAGGGATCCTTGATGATTTCCTATTTCTTGTTTAGAGGGTTGGTCTAACCACTTACATGCAGGATGAGAGTGAGAAATATGCCGTGCTCACCAAAACTTTCGTTGAAAGTTTTGCTTTCACTAACACCCCTTATCGGTCGACTGTTTTGTTCAAAATTTATAATATGTCTATTACCATGCCATTGGAAAGATTTTGCAGCATTATAGGCATAGGAATGACTGGGACAGTGAATAAGATCCAAGGTCGACCCACTGATTTGCTGGAGCTCTACCGAAGTGTGACAAATGACGATGACCGCACAGCTCAGCGCGGAAAGATAAGGAACATTCAACTCCCAGCTCTTAGATATTTTGCTTATTATCTTACCACTAGCATTCTTGGTAGGGAGAACACTAGTAATATTTCCAATTATCATTTAGCTTTTCTTACTGCTGCTCTTAATAATGAAACAAAGTATAATCTTGGTTCTCTCATTGCCCGCCGCTTAGCTGCTAGAGGACCCATTTATGGGGGCATTATTGCCACACGCATGGTTGCTGCCTTGGAACTTTATGTTGATCCTAATGATACTGTGTTGACACCACAAAGGCTCGATCTTGCTGCTATGAAAACACATCACTTTGTTACTGCTAATTCTAGTACGGAGAGTTTAGTTTATAGGATGTTGTTTACTGACGGAGATGAGAGGGAAATTCCTTTGCCACAACCTACTTTGTTCAGTATTTATAGGATGCCATGGTCGCATTCCAAGGAGGAGGTGGACGAGCAGCTCCGCTTGCTTGGTTTCCACGGGCGGCACCAGGGAGATGTGCCCTCTTACGACTACTCTGCACACTATGTTGGTGCGTCCTCGAGTTCGTATCAGGATGAAGGCACTTCTTCGCCATATTATGGAGGCGCTCACTCCTGGCCAGCTTGGGATTGATACTGACTTAGGCCAAAAGCCTAAGCTTGGGGGGAGGTATACCGACATCACACTCATCTACATATCATGTTCAGTCGGTACTCTGCATATCCATGTTTTGTTTTCTTTTTAGTTTTTTGTCTTTGCTTTATTTCTTATTTCCAAAACACGAAAAGACCAAAAATATTTTCGTTATTTCTCTTTGTTTGCTTCTTTATATTTTAGCCTTGGTTTGTTTCATCATTTATAGTTTTGATTTGATTATTCAAAAAAAACCCAAAAAGATTTTGCTTTGTTTGCTCTTTTCTTCAGTTCTTGCCTTTAAAAATCGAAAACCCAAAAATATTTATTGTTCTTCTCTGGTTTTGTAAAGTTCGTTGCAGGGTTCAGCGGTCCTCGGTGACTCCTTGGAGTTTGGTTTTATCTTATTATTCAAGTCACACAAGTGAAAGGCAAGGATGATTTATGACAACTCGAGGTGTGGTAAGAGGTTGGTATGAACTCTATTTGTTTTCATTTTTGTACATATACTCATCATTGTGGGCATGCTTAGTCTATTCATATAAGGTGTATGTTATTTAATGGATGCTTAGTAGTTCTTGGTCTATTATGATCAGTTCCAATCCACTAATAGTTTGTAACATGTCATATAAATGTTTGCTTGCATTGTTCTATTCATAACTTGGTATGACACTGTGGTATCCTCCTATGAATGTTTTATTTGAATCGACTTGGCACATGCTCACGCATGCATATGACTAAACAAAAAGTCAGTTAAGCCTCGATGATTTATTCTGCCTTAGAGTTCTTGTGTCACTTTTATGCCACTATTTATTTTGTTTTGTCGCAAGCATGATTATGACAGTTACTGCTCTCTCGATTTTCGCTCCCTTTCTATTGCTAGCCTTCACTTGTGCTGAGTATAAGCTTCACTCGTGCATCCAACTCCCCAAAACCAAAGTTGCCAAAAATATTCCACCACATCTACCTATTAACATCATTGTTATTCCTTGCATATTTATTATGTTTTGTTTTTCTTCCAATAAAAAGTTTGCTTGTTATGAGAAAATTAGTTAGTAAAGCTCTCACAAACTTGATGGCACACTTTACTTTCTTGCACTTAATAAACTTGAACCATTGTGGTTGCGTATATGCTTGCGCTTTGTAAGTTGTGGATTAGCAGAACCATGTTACCATGGGGAACGCTTTTAACATTGCATATTATTTAGTTGATATCATGATTCTTTTGCTTATGGATCCTGGCGGCGTGAAATAAAAGGGGATCTTGTAAGCTCATGGAGTTTGTATATGTGTTAGAGAAACATCTAGGCGGCTAGCCTAAGCCATGCCTAATCATGGTAGAAACTTGCAACATAACCATAGTGAGCAATCTGTGAAGCATCCTCAATAAAAACCTATGCAAATAGCAAATAAAAAGATTGCTGAGGTGCTCATTGTCTGCTTGCCTTGTCATTTTGATATGGGAAAGCTTCCGTATCATCGGGCAAGGGGTACCCCGTTGGCGGTTCTCTATGATACACATGTACTTACAATGGCAAGAACTTACTCGTGACTAAAGTTGAGTAGCATGATGTTCGGTACTCGTAAGCAAGGGGCATGAGATTTTCAACTTATAACTTGTCAAGCATATCCTCATATTTGTTCACTTTAACCTTAATCACCTAAAGATGCTTATGATAGGGGCAATGAGAGCTCAAAGCTAATGAGTATCATACTTTCAACATTTGGAAGGCTTTCAAACTTTTATATCTTTTTCTTTCACTTTTATGTTGAGTCACCATTTATTATTTGAGCACCTTCCCGAGAGCATAGCTGTCATTCTTAGTGTAATGTGCTTATCCCAAAACACGGTCAATTACGACACTTGAATCTTTGATATTTTTATTTCTAGTCTTCACTTAAACTTCAGAGGTGCCTTGGCATTTATGTTTTGCTCCAAAGAAAGGCAAGCGAGATACCACTTTATCATATCTTCTTATGAGCA
The DNA here is from genome assembly GCA_023614405.1 of Avena insularis. Taxonomy (NCBI): domain Eukaryota; kingdom Viridiplantae; phylum Streptophyta; class Magnoliopsida; order Poales; family Poaceae; genus Avena; species Avena insularis. The sequence goes on from CM042693.1 coordinate 441,408,513, forward strand.
CTACAATCCTGCATATGCTTATGTGTCATGTTGCTTATTATTAATGAGTTGGAATCTCTTCATAGCTTGCATGACTATTGGGTAAACTTATTTGCATACTCTTTATTATGAATTGCCTAAGTATTTGATCATATGTTGGGAATATATACATCTTATGAAGCAAATGTGTTCGTGAAAGTTTCTTTTATCACACTCAGTTTTCAACTGAATTGCTTGAGGACAAGCAATAAGCTAAGCTTGGAGGGAGTTGATACGTCCAAAACGTATCCACTTTCCCGAACACTTTTGCTATTGTTTTTCTCTAATTTGTGTGATTTGGATACAACTAATGCGGACTAACGCTGTTTTCAGCAGAATTGCTTTGGTGTCTCGTTTTTGTGCAGGAAAAATCCCAGAAAATATCGCAAAACTCCTATTTTACCAGAAGACTCACGGAGCTAGAAGTGGAGACAAAGAAGAGCCACGAGGGGCCCACACCACCTGGCTGCGCGGGCCAGACCAGGTCGCACCAAGCGGTGGTGTGGCCGCCTCAGACTCCGCCTCGACCTCTCCTTTCGCCTATAAAAGCCCTCTGACCTAAAACAGACGGGGGGGTCGATGTTTTTCCAGATAGAGTTCCGCTACACCGCCACCACCAGATACCGCGATTCAGAACCAGAAACTCCGTTCTGGCACCCTGCCGGGATGGGGAATTGGAGGAGATCATCGCCATCATCATCACCATCGCTTCTCCATCAACGATCCATGATTCCCCCATCCATGAGTGAGTAATCCCCCGCTGTAGGATATGGGGATGGTAGGGATTGGATGAGATCATTCATGTAATTGCATCAGATTGTTAGGGCATGGTGCCTAGTATCTATTATTAGTGCTTTTTGACTTTGTTGCAACTTGTTATGCTTAATGCTTGTCACTAGGGGCCGAGTGACATGATTTCAGATCTGGACATGTTATTGATTCATGAGGATGTTATTGTTTATGATCTTACCTGCAAGTTGTATACACATATTATTGTCCGAAACCAAAGGCCCCGAAGTGACAAGAATCGGGATAACCGGAGGGGATGGCTGTGATATGAGGATCACGTGTGTTCATGGAGTGTTAATGCTTTGCTACGGTGCTCTATTAAAAGGAGTATCTTAATTGCTAGTAGATTCCCTAGAGGCCCCGCTGCAACGGGCTGGCAGGACAAAAGATTTTGTGCAAGTTCTCATTACGAGCATGTATGACTATATATGGAACACATGCCTATGATTATTTAGTACTTGGATGCTTTACCTTATTTATCTGCAAATTCCTTATATCTTGGTTGCTACATGAATTGTCTTGTCCATGCAACGCCCGTCCATCCATCCCTATGCCTACCGCGCTTTATTCCTACTGTTTACTGCAATTGTTACTACTGTCTTTAGTTTTACTACTGCTATTACTTTGCTAGTGCTATTACAAAACTGTTGCTACTGATAAAACTACTACGAGCAAGATTGTTTCCAGGTACAGCTGAATTGACAACTCAGTTGTTAAGGCTTATAAATATTCTTTGGCTCCCCTTGTGTCAAATAAATAAATTGGGTTTTACTTCCCTCGAAGTCTATTACGATCCCCTATACTTGTGGGTCATCAATCAGTGGCCCACTCCCGAAGAAATGACAGAGATTGAACCCCTTCTTCCCCTATTTCCAAACTATTTGATGAGGTTTTAAAGGAACTGTCGGGTCTTCAAAACTTGGCGTATTTCTTGCGGATCCGTGCGCAACCTCTGCAGGCAAGGCCTTCTGGTATGTGGGCATATACTGGCAAGAAGGACCCGATGAGGATTTCACCGGATGATCTTTCCCTTAAGGTCTATGAAAAGGGTCTAAAACTTCACCACGCTGACCAAGAAAGTCTCGGTTCCTTCTAATTGTCGTGTAGAGCCATTTGGCAAAAAGAACCGCCTTCTATAAGTAATTTTTTCTTGGCTTGCTATTCTTTGCGAATTTGTTTTTGTGTTTTGATGATTATCCTCTTTTGTGATTGTTAATCTTTTTGTTGCCTACGATTATGATCATCTATCCTCCCTTCCTCCTCTTCTCGAAAGCGGCGAGCTCCCAGCTGATCCTTCTGCATCTGACGACCTTCCTATGACTGGGACTACTGATGATGAGGAGATGGAGGCTTCTATCACAGAATCTTCATCGAGGACGCGGTCTCTTCTGTCGGCTCGTTCTGAAGATTTTTGCGTAGCGCCCGTTGGCAAAAAATGAAAGCGTCCTGACGTAGCAAAGACGATGGAGGACCCGAATGATTCCACTGGCTCAAAGCCTTTGCACGCTGTCCTAGTTTCGTCGGCTCCTCCTCAGATGAATCTGTTCCGCTTTACACAGGACGTTTTTTCGTAAGTGCTCACTACTCTTTTATTGATTTTTCAGATGAGCAAGTTGTTGACCTTTTGTGCTTGTTTTTGTAGTGGTAATGACAATGAAGATCCTTCCTTGTCTCCTCCTGGCACATCTGTTGCCCCTCCTTCACTGAAATCTCCGCAGCCATCTTCGGATCCAAAGGATATGCATGCATCTCCTATGGATCAAATTATCCAGAAAGATGTTACCACTTTGCCAAAACCGCCACCACAGAAAAGAAGAAAATCAACTGGCAAAGGCATGGTGATATATGAAAACCCTGTTGAGGTGGACATGCAGGATGTGAGTGGTTCTTTTGCTTTTGACATGCTTAGCTGTTTCTCTTAGCTTCTTCTCTCTTTGCTCATTTCTCTGACGTTCCGCTTTGCGGCCTTTGATGCGTGAGATGGTTGATATGGCCTCTCACTTTATCAAGATCTGTAATGAAGCCGAAGGTCTGAAAGGTATGTTCTTTTCATATTTTACGATTTTGAGTTCTTTCTCATCCTTCCCTTTTCCTGAATTTTTGTATTACTCTCTGAGTTATCCGGGATGACGCGATGAAGCGTGTTGACGATCAGGAGGATAAACTTCGAGTAGCCGTGAAATCTTTGGAAGAGGACAAGCAAAAAGCCAATGTTGATGCTGAAGAGAAGGCCAAACAAGTTGCCACCTGAAATGAAGATCTTCAGAAGCGCTTGGAGGCCCTTAATGCTTCCTTGACCCGTAAATTTTTTACCTTTTTTTTTGTTTTTACTCCTTTTTCTTCAATCTGGTTCTCAACCCACCTTTTTGTGCAGAGCTGACTAGACAAAATTCAGTGTTGGACAAAGATAAGAGAGTTGACCCTTTGTTGGATGCCATTGGTACTCTAGAGGCTAACAGCGTCCGTGGGCGCAACCTTCTTGTCCGCTCACGCCACGCCTTCAAAAGTCTACATGTTGAGGTTTTACCCAAGAAAGAAGTGTCAACCGACCAGAATGACCTTGTCGCTATTTTTGTTGTTGATCCAAACCCGGTCATTGGATATAGCGTCACGCGGTCGAAGACTAGTGCCGAGACTTCAATGGCATTGGTGATGGTGCATGGCGAGAAGGTCGATTGGCACAAGGTTAGCTCCTCTGTCCCAGTCACTTCCGATGGCTCGGTAGTTGATTTGAAGCCTTTCATTAAGAGGGCCAAGAAGTATTCTCGGCTTATTCCGTGTCTATTTTGTGTTGTATCCTTTTATTCACAGGGTATCAATTTTTCTTTCCTATTCTGGTAGGCATACGATTGTGCGAGAGCAAGGAAACCCAACGTCCGTGCAATCGAATTTGAGCTCTTGTGTCTGCTTCCTGAAATTCTGAGGCGGATTTTTGGATGGACCACCGTCATGCCTATGCCGTGGCTTTGCTTCAAGACCGTGTATCCGAAGTTGAGCAGTTTGTCGAGTGCTGTCGTAGATCATTGACCATTGTTTACAATGTCATGTTTCCTCGGGATCCTCAGCCTGAGACCTCGGCTGACTTGTTTGCGAAGTTTCGGCAGGGTGAAAGGATTCATCATTTCGTGAAGCTTCAGCTTGTGGCGGGTGCCAAACTTGCACTTTCATGGGTGCACGCGCATCATCCGACGCTGGATTTGGATGTTGTATCGTCAGGGCTGCCTTCCCCTTCTGTCAGTGATCTTGTTAATATGGCACCACATTATGCTGCCGCCCATAGACCCGCGATTAGAATTTTTTGGAGGTGCCTAGAGGCAGACGATGATTTTTTTCATAATTTTTGCTATCTGACTGTTTTTCTTTCATTGTGTACCTTTGTACTTTTTAAGAAAGAATATTGTATGATGCTATTGTATTTTTCAAAAAGGTCGTATGTTTATACGATATTTTGCATATTCACGTGAGATATCCTTTGAATAAGACCCGACGGTTTGGTGTGTTTGGCATAATTGCCGATGCCTGCGTGTGTCTTGAAACCTTATTGCGAGAAATTATTCTTTATTCATCGTCGAATATAAAGGGATACATTATTTGGCGTGTTCGCCGGCCATTGGCCTTTATTGAATATAAAATGCGTAAAAGTAAAGAATCATCCTAAGATTTGCGGCTTCCATCTTAAAGTGCTCCATCATACTCGCGTTGTGTTTTAAGGGGGGTTCCATTGTTTCGACCGGAGGCGCAGTGTCTGGACGGCGGACCAGAGAGAAAAGTGATCGGTTTACTAGGTCATCTGAAGTTTAGAAGTTGATGCTTCATAGGTATGCTTTTTTGGGGCATATTCTTCGTGTAGCGGTTCTTCATCCGCTATTTTCAGCTAGCGGAGCTCTGTCTCCATCCCGAAGGATTCTGATATTTTGTTAAATTCTTGATCGCAACTGTGTGAATGGCTGAAACTTCCTCGTACCATTATGACCCTATTGGGGATGGCATTTTTAGTACCAAAATGCATAGTGAGGTACTGCCATGAATCTGGCAAAAGCTGGTCGTCCTAGGATGCGTGGTACTATGATGGCTAGTCCATGACTTCGAATTCTAGTTTTTCGTGGCTGAAGTTGTCCTTTGACCCGAAGACTATGTCAAGGTGGATTTTTCCTAGAGAACTTCAGCTTTACCTATAACTATCCCGTGAAAAGTTGTGTCTATAGGTACTAGATTTGTCATGGACGAATTCATTGCTCACAAAGTTTTTGTGTAGATCAGGTTGATTTTGCTTCCCGTATCTAAGAAAACCTTGCTCATGTCGAACCCACCAATTTGTGCTTCCACTATTAACGCTAACTGACCTAGTCGAGGGACCCGAAGTGGATGATCAACTCTGTTGAAGGTAATTTCTTGTTCCGACCAGTGGAGATACTCGGATGTAGGGGGTGGTGTTGTTACTGCCTTGTTTACTTGCCTGTTAATCAGCTTCTGCGTCCTATTAGAGGGCCGTCCTTTCTAGATCATCGACATTGCTCCTTTTGATCTAGGATATTCGTCTTGTTAGTGTGTTGTGTTCTGCGGCTGCCTGATACATTCCAAATGTATCTATAATTTTTGATGTTCCATGCTTGGTTTTATCCACTTTCTTGTGTTTTGTCCACACTTTGAAGTACTTTTCATATGATTTCTTGGACTAACCTATTAACAAGAGCCATAGTGCCAGCTGCCTGATTTCTGCTGTTTTTGGTTCCAGGAAAGTCAGAAAATGAATATTCTCGGAATTAGACTGGACAAAAGCCAAAGTGCCTATTTTTCCGGAAGTCATCAGATGCCAGAATACGAGATGGAAAAGGGCTGGGGGCCGGACACACCACTGGCCAGGCCAGCCAGCTGACCGCTCAGGGTGGTCTGGCCGACCCCAGCACCCCCTCGGCCTCTCCTTCCGCCTATATATTGCCCTCGGGGCGAAAACCCTAAGTACCCGATCAAAAATCCACGAAAGAGTCTGTAGCCGCCATTATCTCCATCCCTAGATCGGGAGGGATCTGAAGCTCTTCCCGGCACACTGCCGGAGAGGAGAATTCACCCGGGAGGCCTTCTTCATCATCATGCAAGCCTCTGATGTGATGCGTGAGTAGTTCATCCTTGGACTACGGGTCCATGTAGTAGCTAGATGGCTGGTTCTCCTCCTTTGTGCTTTCATGTTTAGATCTTGTGAGCTCCATTCATGATCAAGATCATCTATTTGTAATTCTACATGTTGTGTTTGCGGGTATCCGATGGATATTGAGATGCTATTTCAGATTGATTATTGATTCTATCATGTCTTTGTTATTTTTGATCTTGCATGCTTTCCGTTGTTAGTAGCTATCTTGGCCAAGTAGATGCTAGCAACTCCAAGAGTTAGTATTTATGCTCGATAGTGGGTTCATGCCTCTGGTAATCTGGGAAAGTGACAGAAATCTCTAAGGTACTAGATGTGATGTTGCTACTAGGGAGAAAACAACAATCCTTTGTTCATAGAACAATCGTATTGTTTACATTACACGCAATTCGTAAAGTAATAATCTGTTGCTTGTAACTTAATACTAGAGGGGGTTCGGATGATAACCTGAAGGTGGATTATTAGTCATAGATGCAGTTGGATGGCGGTCTATGTATAATGTTGTAATGCCCAATCGAATCTCAAAGGAGTCAAGATGATTAGTATATGCATGTATTGCTTTCTCGATGTTTGTCAATTGCCCCACTGTAATTTGTTCAACCATCATGTTATCTATCTTAAGGAGAGCCACCTCTAGTGAACTATGGATCCCGGTCCTTTCTTTTACATACAATCTATAAACTGTTTACTGCTTTGTGTTTACTTTCTGCAAACTATTACTTCCTCCCATTCGATACGTTTAATCCTTTGTTTTCAGCAAAACCGGTGAGATTGACAACCTCATCGCAAGTTGGGGATAGAGTTCTGTGGTTGTGTTGTGCAGGTCTCCACGTTGCTACTAGCACCGGTAGTGCGCCTCATGGCGCTCAGCTAGCAACACCTTTGGGGTGTTTCCTTGCTCCTACTGGTTCGATTAAACCTTGGTTTCATAATTGAGGGAAAACTTGCTGTTGTGCTCATCATACCTTCCTCTTGGGGTTCCCCAACGAGCTTGTTTATACACGAGCCAACAAGCACTGCCCAACTGGCGGATGCCCCGACAGTGGTGGTGCGTCGATGGCTAAAGCGCCAGGTGTAGTAGTGTAACCTCGGTTTGTTGCTTCGGTTGCCCTTGCATTGCATAGCTCCTGCATCTTTAAAAATGTTCGGCAATCTTTCAGGAGGTGATTGGATCACCTTTTGCCTATTGAATCGACGTAGAAGTGCATATTGCAGGGTCCTTCTAGCATTTGCCCTGCTGACGTTGGTGGGTCTCGATTTTTCGGCTGGTATCATTGTTGTGGCTGGCTTCCGCTGGCATCGTCCCTGTTACTTTGATATCCATTGTTGTATTCGTTGCTTCTTCGGTTATCCCCTCCAGAAAAACTGGCTATGAGATAACTTGGTCCATTATACCCATCATTGTTTCATCGTCTTTGTCGTTATTTCGTCTATCCCTGTCTTCATCGGGTGAATGGGCTCTTTTATTCTGTACATCATCTTCCCCGTCGGCCCAACGGTTGGCCATGTCCATCAACTGTGAGATTGTCTTGGGATTGATTCTTCCCAATTCTTCGATGAATTCTTCCCGACGAAGCCCGTCATTGAAAGCGTCAATTGCTCTTTCGTCGGATATAGCTTCAACCAAGTTTTTTATGATGTTCCACCGCTGGATAAAGGCCCGTATCGGTTCTCTTGGTTTTTGTTTGCATGCTCGCAATTGTTCCAAAGATGCGGGTCGCTTAAATGTGGAGTGGAAAATTCTGATGAATTTATCCTCAAGATTATTCTAGCTGTTGATGGATTCTTCGGGTAGTTGTCGTAGCTAGGATCGTGCCGCGCCAGTCAGATGTAGCGGCAAACTTTGCATTGCGGTGGGTTTGGAGCCACCCTATAATTTGACAGTTGCCAGATAATCTGCCAACCAAGCTTTAGGCTCTTGGAGACCATCGTACTTTTGAAGATAGTGAGGCAATTTGAAGTCCTTTGGGACTGGAGTTTTGCGAACCCATCGAGTAAAGCAACTAGCTCCACATAGTTCGTGTTCATCTTCGCTTTCGCCATCGTAATATCTTCGGCCGCTGTGCTCTTCCCTGGATCTATCGATCCTGTGCTATGTAATATCGTCTCTTGTGTAGTTTCGTGGCTCTAACCCTGAGAAGTGGACCCGATGTGGCGTCGTGATCATCGGGTGTGTCCTGCATGCCGAGGGCTGCTGCGATGGTGTGGGGATCTGTCGGGTTGTCATGTGGTTCCTTGTTCTGCTTGTGCGAGAGATGCTCCTACCATGTTGAGGTTCATCAAAGCGGAGCACTGGAGAGCTGCACGAGGGTCATCGGGTGTTGTTTGGGTTGTAAACAGGTACGTTTGTGCGGCTTCAATTGCGGCTTTGGCTGTTTTTGCTTTGATGTGTCCTATTGGATCTACTGTCATGAATGACATGTCGAGTTCTCGAGTCAGTTCGTTTCTTTCAGCTTCGGGTATGTTCTGTTGCCGTGATGCTACTCTCCTTGGCGGTGCTCCCCCTTTATGCTCCCTGATCCTTGAGTAGAGCTTAGTTGTGCCCGTCTTAGGCTGGATTCGTCGACTATCCTTTTTCTTTCATCGAGTTTTCTTTGCATCCTTAGCAAGTATCTTTTCCTGTGATGAAGGAGGTATTGATATGCTAGCAAATCTTCGTGCATGGCATCAGATGTCATTGGAACTGCACTCGAAATTGCTGCCCTCGCTTTTTTGCCATGCTTCGGCTGGTAGCCGGAGGTGTTGCCTTTCGCCTCCGTGTGGTTCTTCTCTCCCCGGGGTTATGTTGTTGTTCATCAGGTCTCCGTGATTTCCTTCGTTTTCATGATCTCCTGCATTATTATCATCTGACAAGATATCATCAGGGTTAAAAATAGGGTTACCATTGGAGCCTTGCTGAGTTGAAGCATCCCCGATAATTACGCACACTTGGTGCTAAGCTGCGTATGGACTGGTGACGTCATCGTCAGAACTGAGGGAGACACTGTCCGGGGGATCAGTGAAGTCCGGGATTTTCTGTTCTGGGTAGATTTCAGCCATCCTAATTCCGAAGTCGACGCTTTCGTCACTTTCTTCGGGTTCTGCGTTTATCGGACCTGATTCATGTGGCGTGGTTGGCTGGTGGTCTGATCCGAAGGAGAGATCGTCATAGAGACCATCAAGGTCTCCCAGATCGGCCGTAATTTCTTCATTTTCTTCGCCTGCATCGATCTGCATCATGACTTCTGTGGAAGATCCGACGGATGATGCAGGTATCACCATAGGCACAATTTTTCCGACCGATGATCCTGATAAGATCAAAGCCGAGGGGTGGGATTCTTTGGGATCATCTACTTGGAAGCGAAAACTTCCGATGATGAGATCAGATCCGCTATTGGTGGGTACCGAAACAAGGGTGGGCGGGCGTGGTACTACTTCTGCTGAGTTGCTGTTTAACCAAAAGGGGTCCGGTGAATCCATGATTCCAACATTCAGGTTTCCCACAGACGGCGCCAATTGACAAGGGGTAACCTCGATAATGCCCATGATGATGGACTTAGGGTTTTGCGGAAAAGAGAACGCTGTCTCAAGTAAACAAGGAAGACGAAGTCACCTGATTACTTGATGAACAACTCAATTGCAGATAGCTTGGGGTTTTTTCGGTTATCCTCTCATAGGCTTCTCCCGTCTTATATACAATAGGCCGAGTCTCAAAGCCATATACGGATAGGTTACATATGTATGATTACAACACCAACATATCGTCGGTTCATATTTCCTTTCCTAATACAACTAATTCATCAGATATTTCTTGGGCCATTGTCTTGAATCTTCATGGCCCATAAGCCTTTTATGCAGCCAGGGTGACAAATCATAAGCACCCGAGTAATCATACCTATGTCATAGACAATGGTCTTAACCTTCTTGTGCGGTTCTCCATGGTCAGCAACTTGGTGTGATGTTTCCCTTGACTGGAACATACAAACCACCTCCTATGAACTTCTCTATTATGGCCTTTGCTATGCTTGGTATTGCTCTTTCGAATGATGAATCCACGATCTCTAGCGTAGCTATTGTATAAATCATAAGCCACATCTTCTGAAGCAAAAGTCATGTCCATTATCTTCTAGTGCATTTCCTCCTTAACTTTTGATTGTCCAGAATCATCGTCGCTTTCTACCTTATCTTCATTCTCCACCTCGGGGTCTTCAGTGACCTACACATTCACAACGAGATGTACTAATATAATTAAACTACCACTTCCAGTCACTAGTTCACATAAAAAATATATATGCAAGTGACATACTTCACTCATGTTTATTTAGTATGATTCAATAAATTGTTTAGCGGTCTCCAAGTCTGAGCCACTGTAATAGTCATAAGCGTTATCACTACCAACTAATACCTGAACATAGCAAAAAAAGAATGATGTTAGTTCTGCTTTTATCATTATTGCAACCATTGCAAGTCACACAAAGATAACACTCAGCTTTACCTCATTAATAAATTATTTGTCCAATACTTCTTCATACTTTTTCTCTTTGTCAACGTCACTCTCAACCTGACAATTTAATAACCACTAATACCAAATTTAGTGGTAACCCTAACATCAACCGCAAATATGTCACTCACATTTTCTTCCTCGGCATTGGCGTCACCACATCCAATGGCCTGCCTTCTGAAACTTCGTTCTCACCCTTAGATAGATCAACCTCTTCCAAGCTAGAGTATTCATCGTCCGTGTACCCGAAATCTTCCTCCATCCTACTTGATTCTGATATCACCTATACAATTGCGAAAATCAAAAACCGATTATGCTAACCATTGTTGCAAGAACTACATGCACTAGGGGGAACAGTATTACCTATCAAACTACCACACGGTACGAAGATCAACAATGGAGATGTAGGAGGTGGAGGCAACCGATGAATTAACCCCTAGATTGGTCACCTCCCACGTCGAGCAGATCATCCGGGCGGGTTCGATAGAGGTTACAAAGTGAACCTTTTCCACGTCGCCTGGTCGTCGCTACTGAGTTAGGGTTCCGGCGGCTCCCCTTTTTAGATCAAAGCAGAGAGAAACAATATCGCCCAGGCGACCTCGGCGTCCTTCGTGGACTCTTTTTCTGTGGAGACAACGGTCTCGATCAGTGCCACTTGGACGCGCGATTACAGAAGGTGGGACCGGCACGCGTAGACGCTGTGTACAAACCGACTCTACCTCGTATCAAATACGGTGGGGATACGCCGCCTGCTACCGGGTTTTGGACGGACCTAAACATGAAGCCCAACCCACACGGGGGCTTGTAACCCTTCAACTCATCGGACGAACGGGGTGGGGGAGGGGGCACACTGAAGCAAGCCTCTAGAAAAAAAATGGTGGTGTGGAGAGTGAGAAGAGGAGAGAATAGGAAGCTGCAACGTTTTTTTTTGTTGCAAAACAGCTGCAGCTGCAACGCATCTAGGGTGACGTGAGTGGGAAACACGATTTTGTTTAAAAAACTCGGTGGGAGACAAAGCCAAAACTGAAGAGAAAAACAGGTACGGAATCAGGTGCCGCCCGCACGGCCGCTGGGGCTGCTCGACATGCCGGACCTGGCTTGAGCACTGCACCCATTTCAAACCGTCAAACATACTACAGTAGCAAGAAAGAATCTGCCCTTTCAATCCTGGCGGAGATATCACGGGGCATCGAACCTACTGGTCGACCTGCCGGCAGCTGGAAGAATATCACCGCGGCCGACTTGCGTGCCTCGCTCCTTCACGCGGGACGCACACCTTCAAAGTGGCCGTGCGTGGGAGCAGAGACGATCGCCGGTATAAAGTGGGACGCAGGCTCATACCGTTTTGAGCAGACCAACCGAACACGAATCACTCGACTCCACCTGTCCTGCAATCATCTCAGCCCGTGTGCTGCTTCTCGTGAGTACAAGCTTCTTTCAACTCGATCGAGCACCTGTTGTTTGTTGGGATAATAATATCTCAACCTACTAGGCGCCAACTTTCAGTATACCCAACGATTCATCGTTAATTTCCTTTTTTTTTGGGTAGTGATTAACCATGGGCGGCGGCCACGACATGAACGGTGGTGTGAAGGGGTTCGTGTCGAACCTCGTCGGCGGCGGGAAAGGCCGCGGCTACGGGTACGGCCAGCAGGGTAGCGGCGGCTACGGCCGCAGCAACGGACAGTGTTACGAGCAGGGATACGGCGGCCACGGACAGCAGCAGGGGCACGGCGCCTACGAGCACGGGTACGGCGGCGGGCATGTGCAGCAGCAGCAGCACGGGTACGGCGGCCACGGCCACGAGCAGCACGGATACGGCGGCGGCCATGAGCAGCACGGCTACGGCGGCCACGTCCAGGCGCAGCACGGGTCGTCGTACCCTCTTGCAGCCGGCGCCTACCCTCCTCACGGCGGCTACCAGGCGCACGGCTACGCGCCGGCGGCTTACCCCTCGCACGGAGCGCACAACGGTCACATGGGATCGTACAACACCGTCCACGGCGGGGGGCATGGCCACGGCGGGAAGTACACGGCCGGCAAGCACGGCAGCAAGTGGAAGTGAATTAAACAGTGGATACCCATCGTCGTCTGCGTGCTCTACGTATGTAGTACGTGTGCGCGGCCATGCCTGATTGCCTGGTCACACTCGCCTATATCACTGTCATATACTAGTCGGTAAACCAAGCTTTGATGCATGATGTATCACCTATGTATGCTACCTAAGTAAAATAAAGAGCTACGCCTACGCGTGGTGAGAATCGAACTAACACAAATTCTGTAGAGTTAGGAAGCTTAAATTAAAGACCAATACTGAATATATTTTAATTTTTCTAAATAACTTTTGAAACTTGGTATAACTTTGAACAAGTTTTACCAACCAGATGAATTTTTTCTTTAAAACAATTTGTTTCACTCTGCTTCAAATGTGGTTCATCAGAGTCGGAAAATAATTGGGAATCGTCTTAGAGTTCAAACCCTAAAATATCATCATCATAAAAAATAAGATAAACATCACCCAATTTTGAGTTCAAATCCTAAGTGAAACACATAATGGTTGAATTAAAACCATAGTAAGTTAGTAACCACAATTTGGAGACAAATATTCTGTATCTAGTTTAGTCGAGTTTTATTGTGCATCAACATGTTTGAACGTGTTTCATAATTAAAAATATCAAATTTTGTCGAAACAATACCTATTTTGGGGATTTTTCGAATCCAACAGTAAATCAATTGGATGTATAATATGGCTCTTTCAAATCCAACAGTAGAAATTAAATCCATGAACTAATGGATGGGAGAGAGTACTACTTGTATGGCAGAATGTGGGGGAAAAGAGAGAGTATTAGAACTAGATGTCAGGTGGCATGGCATGAAGAAATGCCATGAAGAAGGGATGCATCAATCATGACATAAAGAAGGCCGCTCTAGTGTGATATATATGTTGTTTTGCTTGGTGTTGCGAGGAGAAGGGTTATAGTGCTACAGGCACTTTGAGTGCAAACATATGCACAAAAGCATTGCTAAAATCCGCGAAAAACATGGAACAAATGGAGTTTGTTCGTTGTAATCTTGGTTTTTTCCTGATTTTTTTGTGTTTCTCTATTTCGTAATTAATGAAAATAAATGGAGTTTGTTCATACACTGTGGAGGACACAATACGTCCATTTAGTGATATCAGTGATATGCAAAATAAAGGTCTCACATACAACAAACAAATGGAGGCTGCTTTACGTTTAAAATTCTAAAATCATATTCGCCAAGTTTCAAAAAAAAATCTAAAGAATGACTAGTCAATGACGTATTTTACAATCCTGGAAATATTAATGTAAATTTACTTATATTGAAAAAATGTCGAAATCTGACAAATTTTATGGTTTTGAAATATGCACTATTCACTTTACTAAGATCAACTTTTTTGTCATTTTGTGAAGCCTAGAATATAAAGTATTTCACACCAAGATTTGCATTTTGTAATATACATCACAGACCATGTCAGTTTTTTTTTTAGTTTTTTTACTTTGAAAAATGATATTTGAATGTTTGAAAATAAAGAGCTCTTTGTAGCTCCGCCTCCATCTGCAGTTTTCGAGGTCTCGCAACTATACACCTCAGTTACATCAAGAAGCCGATAGTATTTTGATCCAGCGGGTAGAGGACTCTCCATATCGTGGATTTTTTTTTTTAGATGATATCGTGGAATGTTATCTAGCCATATTCAACCTAAAAATTTGACGGTTGTATTGGCAATGGTGGGGTTGGTTTTGTTTCAGTGAGTAGTTCTCAATAATGTTCATCCTATCGTTTTTCTCGCGAGTAATTCTTTCGTGCTCTTGCTCTTTCTTTTCGAAGAACCAGTGAGGATAAAGAGGTGGTGCATAGTGCGTTGGACAGTCGCGCCCTGCAAATATGCAATGTCTCGCATGGAGGTGGTGAAAGGATGTCACGAGAAAGGCCGCCAGCCGCTTGAGAAATAAGGAAGACCTACAAAATCGGCTGAAGAAATGGTGGTAAAAAGAGGGAAGGGGATAAGTCCAAAGAAGAAGGAAGAAAATGAACATATAGTGATATGAGTGGGAGACAATATTTTGTTTTAAAAACAATGAGGGAAGATAAAGTAATACTGTAAAAGAAAAGAAAAGAAGAAAGTACGGAATCAGGTGCAACGCGCACGCACTTGCTCGACGTGCCAGATCTGAATTCGCAAAAAAGAAAAAGAACCGTTGTAAAAAATAGCAAAAAGGAATCTGGCCTTTCAACAAATCCTGGCGAAGATGGCACAGGCATCGAACCTAATCATCAGCCACTAGCCTGCCCGCACCTGGAAGGTGACGGCAGAAGAATATCGCAAGAGGGGCGGTGCGCGTGTGGAGATGAACAGATTCTCTTGCCGACGTGTACGGTACACGTCGCAGGAGGAGGCGGGCGCGCCGGTATAAAATGGGACGCAGGCTCGGCCGATTTGAGCAGCACCGAGCAGGCCAAACACAAATCACTCGGCGCTCGAGTAGCTAGTGATCAACCATGGGTGGCGGCCACGACATGAACGGCGGCGTGAAGGGGTTCGTGTCCAACCTCGTGGGCGGCGGCGGGAAAGGCCACGGGTACGGGTACGGCCAGCAGAGCCACGGCGGCTACGGGGGTGGCAGCTACGGGCACGGCGGCTACGAGCAGGGGTACGGCGGCCACGGCCAGCAACACGGCGGGTACGGCGGGCATGTGCAGCAGCACGGGCACGGCGCCTACGAGCACGGCTACGGCGGCGGACACGTGCAGCAGCACGGCCACGGGCACGGCCACGAGCAGCACGGGTACGGTGGCCACGGATACGGCGGCGGCCATGAGCAGCACGGGTACGGCGGCAGCCACGTGCAGCAAGGGTACGGCCATGCTGCCGGCGGCGCCTACCCTCCGCACGGCGGCTACCAGGCGCACGGCTACGCGCCGGCGGCGTACCCCTCGCACGGCGCGCACCACGGTAACTAACTACTACTCCATAATCATCATCAATTAGGCACCTTCACCATATACCAACTTCGACATGTGAGCCGAGTACGTGGTAAATAATTTTGCCTGCTTCGTTCACGCAGGAGGACACGTGGGATCGTACCACACCGGGCACGGCGGCGGGCACGGGTACGGGCACGGCGGGAAGTACAAGGCCGGCAAGCACGGCAGGAAGTGGAAGTGAGTCAAGTAGCGGGTACCCACGTCGTCGTTCGCGTGCTCTATGTAGTACGTGTGCGCTCCCATGCCCGGTTAAGCTCGCGCGCGCGCGTATCTCTCTCCATGCTTAGTCGATTAACCAGGCTTCCCAAGTCCCCATGATGTATCACGTATGTACGCTACCTAATAATAAGTTAAATAAAGAGCTACGCGCGCGTGGTGTGTGCTGATATGTAGATTGATCATCTGTGTGGTGGCGCCGTATGTGAGGAGAATAGTTCTAGTGCTACGACCACCTTGGTGCGCTACCGTGCTACGAATGGACCATATATAGAATTCCTTAAAGCTGCAAGAGAATATTAAAAAAAGAATGTTTTTTGAAGAAAAAATGCGGTTATAAACTCATAAAATTTTAAATCCAAATTCGACCTACACATAGTAGTGAAGCAAAAAAAGGCCAAATCCAGCTGTGAATAGTGTCACAAAAGACAAAAAACCGAATATTACTCATAGTTGTTGGACTTGTCTTTTTTGGTTTTCTCCATATGTAGATTGAATTTGGTTTAGAAATTTTGTGAGGGTGTAGACGCATATCTTGCCTCCTCACCACAAAGGCTTTGCACAAAGTTTCACAACTATTGTTACATCGTGAAGGCTTCCATGATATGGTCAAAACAGTATGGGAAAGGAATGTTACTGGTTGTAACCCCATCCAGAGGTGAAATAATAAGATGCGTGTAACATGTAAACACCTCGGTGAACGGGCACGACATATGGTAGGTATTCCTAAAAAAAATGAAAATCAACGACTTTCGTCTATTATAGATGACCTTGAAGTGATTGCTAAAGTTCAACCGCTGACCGTTAATGAGCTTAAAAGTCAATCGAATGATAGTTAGCGAGACTTCTCTACGAGGAGGAGCTTAAATGGTACCAACGGTCAAAAGTCCGATTCCTTTTGGAAGGAGATACGAATACAAGCTACTTTCACAGTGTTGCCAATGGAAGACATAGAAAGAAACATATTCACACTTTAGTTCAAGTTGAGGGAATGATTGAGAGCCATGAACACTTAAGTCGTATATAACTAATTACTATAAGAATCTGTTTGGGGCTCCGGAATAAGGAAACTTCTCTTTGGATGAGCCCTGAACATATAATATATCCCAAGTTTTTAACATGGAGAACGACCTACTCACTGCTCCCTATTCTGAGGAGGAAGTGAAGAAGGTTGTTTTTTTAAATGGAACACAATAAGGCCACTGATCTTGATGGATTCACGGCCGAATTCTATTCTAGGATATAATTAAGCTAGATCTTTTAGAGTTGTTCAGTATTCTTCATACTGGGCAACTAGAATTGTTTCATCTGAATTTTGGTGAGATAATTTTATTGCATAAGATTAAGAAAAGATCCAACAATACAGGCCAATCTGCCTTCCTAATGTTAGTTTTAAGATATGCACTAAACCTGCAATAATCAGACTTTATTTTATGGCTGATCATGTAGTTCGTCTGTCTCAGACTGCTTTTATGCAAGGTTGTAACATCCTAGATGGGATGGTCATCTTACATGAAATAGTCCATGAACTAAATAGGAAAAAATGAATGGGATTATATTAAAAATTGATTTTGAGAAGGCATATAACAAAGTTCAATGGTTTTTCCTTCAACACTCTTAGAATGAAAGGCTTTTCCACCGAATGGTATGCCTTAATCCATAACTTTGTGTCGGGAGGTAGTGTCACCGTCAAAACTAATGATGATATTGGCAATTACTTCCAAACAAAGAAGGAATTAATACAAGGCAATCCATTATCACCAATGCTATTTAATATAGTGGTTGATATGTTAGCTATCATGATTGAGCATGCAAAGACTGATGGTCAAATTGAAGATGTGATCCCTCATATGGTTGATGGAGGGTTATGTATCATTCAATATGCTCATGATACAATCATTTTTATGAAACACGACATCAATAAAGCGATAAATCTGAAATTGATACTTTCAGCTTTCGAACAATTATCGTGTGTGAAAATAAACTTTCATAAAAATGAGTTGTTTTGTTTTGGATAGGCACAAGAGGAGGCCAACTTGTATGCTAAATTATTTGGCTACAATCAAGGCAGTTTCATTAGGTATTTTAGCATACTGATACATTAACGTAGGCTCACAAATGCTGAATGGAAATCTATTGAGGAAGGACTTCAATTAAGATTAAGCAGCTGGAAAGGAAAATTGTTATCCTTAGGCGGAAGATTGGTTCTAATAAATTCAGTTCTCAGTACTATGGTACTGTATATGATATATTTTTTCCAAATACCAAATGTAATCTTAAAACATTTGAATTATTTCTGATCAAGATTCTTTTGGAAAGGGGACAATAGAAAAAAGAAATATAAAATGGCTGTTGGGGGATAACCCGGGTAGGGCAACGCCGGGGTATAAGGGCCGAGTTAGCCAGGGTGCGGCGCGGTCAAAGCAAAGTGCTGACCGGGTCACCTCAAGGCAGGGCGGATCATGGTGTGGCCCGACCCATGAGGCATTTCCCTGACAATGGTCCGACCGGCATGAGATCTACGTCGGCCGTGCCTGTCTGTTTTGCAAGTAAGTAGGTAATCCGGATTAGCTATATGTTGGAATTATGCCCTAGAGGCAATAATAAAGATGTTATTATTATAATTCTTGTTCATGATAAAGTTTATATTCCATGCTAGAATTGTATTAAGCGGAAACATTAATACTTGTGTGGTTTGTGAACAACACCGTGTCCCTAGTACGCCTCTATGGACTAGCTCATTGATCAATGATGGTTAAGGTTTGCTAACCATAGACATGAGTTGTCAATTGATAATGAGATCATATCATTGGGAGAATGATATGGTGGACAGACCCAAACTAAGCGAAGCAATTAGATCGTGTCATTGTGTTCATCTTTGCGAAGCTTTTCCTATGTCAAATATTGTATTCCTTAGACCATGAGATAATACAACTCCCTGGTATCGGAAGAAAGCTTTGAGGTCATCAAACGTCATCCTATGAGAGGGTGATCATAAAGGTGTCTCTCAGGTGATCGGAAAGTATCTGTTGGGTTGTATGTATCGAGATGGGATTTGTCCCTCCCAAGTCGGAGAGATATACTTCGGGCCCACTCGGTAATCGATATCAACACCGCTTGCAAGCATGTGGTTAAGGAGTTAATCACAAAGTGATATGGGATTACGGAACGAGTAAAGTACTTGCTGTGAACGAGATTGAACTAGGTATAACGATACCGACGATCGAATCTCGGGCAAGTAAAATATCGCGAGACGAAGGGAATATATATATGGGATTGATTGAATCCTGGCATCGTGGTTCATCCGATATGATCATCGATGAATGTGTGGTAGTCAATATGGGTGCCTGCACCCGCTGTTGATTATTGATAGAAGATCATGTCCATATTCTCGAACCAGGGTCACACACTTAACGTGTCTCGACGCTAGGATAGATTGGATAATTGGTTTATGAATTTTTGTTCGGAGTCTCGGATGGGATCCGGGATATCACGAGAGGTTCCGGAATGGTCCGGAGAATAAGATTCATATAAGGCGGCAGTTTTGGAGTTCGAATAGTTCCGTTAATCGGTATTGTACGGAAGCTTCTAGAACCTTCCGGAAGGGGCCAACATGGTCCCACCTTCCGGAGGGGCATGGGCCTATGAGGGAGTGTCCTGGCGCATTGGGCCAGGGGCACAAGGCCCCATAGGGCCCAGCCGATCCTAGAGAGTTTAAATCGTTTAAACTAGAGATAAGATAAGATAGGATTTCTAGATAAGGGAGAGTTTAAATTGTTTAAACTAGAGATAGGCTTGGAGGAGAGGCTAGGCTGGCCGCACCCTATATATAGAGGGCTGGTGCGCCTCTCATACTCCCACACCTTCCTCCAAACCCAGTTGCCTGCTGCCCTTCCTCTCTCCCTCCCGACTGTTTGTAGGCGAAGCCTGCGTGAAATTCTCCACCATATACACCACGCCGTCAGGTTGTAGATCCAATCTATCTCTCCACCATACTTGCTGGTCCGAGGAAGGAGGAGACGTCGAGGTTCCGCACGTGTGCATCTCACGGAGGCACCGCCACTTGTGGTGCTAGATCGGATCGGATCGCGAGGAGGAGAAGCGAGTGCGACTACATCACCCACGTTCCGGATTTAACGCCTGTCACCGAATCTTCAAGGGTATGAAGATCTAATCCAATCTCTCGTTGTTTGCATATCCTAGATTAGATCTTGGCTTTCCTCTGCTCGCGTAGAAAATTTTGATTTACTATGCTGCGAAACCCTTCAGGGTATCGAGCTAGATCTATGCGTAGATGTGATTCACGAGAACGCAACATGGTTGTTGCGCGTTGATGTTTTCTGTTGCAAGCCTCTTGTTTGTGTTCTTCTTATGACGGGATAGTGAGATTGAAGCGGTCCAGGCCAACCTTACGCGACGCCGTCATGAGACCGGCTCCGCACTTGACGTGTGGCTTGTACCACACATGCGGCTGGTGGATGTCGCTTTCTCACTATAGTTGTCATGGGATTAACACCGGAGTTTGGCAACCATAATATCACCATTGTGGCTTTCCGTAGGTAAGAATCGTTCTTAGCATCTACTCCCATAAGCCACGTAAAACATGCAACAACAAAGTAGAGGCGTCTAACTTGTTTTTGCAGGGAGTGTTTTCCGTGATATGGTATGGCCCAAGATGTGATGTGTATAATGTATGCGATGATCATGTTTTGTAATGTTTCACGACTTGCATGTCGATGAGTACACAACCGGCAGGAGCCATATGGTTGTCTATATAATTGTGTATGACCTGCGAGTCAACTTCTTATACGCCATGTAATAGCTTTACTTTATCGCTAAGTAGTTAGCAATAGTTGTAGTTGCTATTCGTGGTGGAGGCAATCATGGTGGAGTGATGGAGATCATGCCGGAACGCACAAGATGGAGATCATTGCGTGAAGATTGGCTATACCACGTCACATAAAGTTATATGCATGTGATGTTTATCCTTTTATGTATCTTATTATGCTTAGATCGCGACGGTAGCATTATAAGATGATTCCTCACTTAAAGATCAAGATAAAAACTGTGTTCTCCCCAAGTATGCACCGTTGCATAAGTTCGTCGTGTCCAAGCATCACGTGATGATCGGGTGCTATAGACTCTACGCCACATACAACGGGTGCAAGCCAGTTTTGCACACGGAAATACTTGGGTCTAACTTGACGAGACTAGCATGTACAGACATGGCCTCGGAACACAAGAACCGAAAGGTTAAGCATGAGTCATATGAATGATATGATCGACACTTCGTTGTCCACCATTGAAACCACATCTCTTCTCGTGATGATCGGATTAGGTGTGGTGAATTTGGATCGTGTTCACTAAACAACTTGAGGGATGTTGAATTTAGTGGGAGTTCATCTAGTAATTTGATTAAGTTGAACTATTTATCATGAACATAGTCTAAATTGTACTTGCAAATACTGTAGATCACATGGCCAAGTCCAACTTCAACTTCAACGTTTTTGCTGAGAAAGAAAAGCTTAGAAACAATGGGTCTAACTTCACCAATTGGTTCCGCAATCTAAGAATCATTCTGTCTGGCGGACAAAAGGACTATGTCCTTGAGAAAGCGTTTGGTGACATCCTCACAGAATCGCGCTACCGGATGAGAAAGCTGTCTATCAACAAGAAAGATGATTATGGTGTGATTAAGAGCACCATGTTGTTTGCTATGGAACCGGAACTTCAAAATCGTTTTGAAAGCTATCCCTGCCCTTTGAGATTCTCAAGAGTTGAAAACCATGTTTTACTCAGCCCGCTCGAGAGATATGAGATCTCCGAGAAGTTCTTTAATCGCAAGATGGAGGAAGGGAGTTACGTTAGTGAGCACGCCATTAAGATGTCGGGCTACACTCAACGCCTTTGAGCAACTGGATCTAAGATTCTAGAGGAGCTCAAGATTGACAGGGTTCTGCAATCACTCCCTCCCAGCTACAAAAGTTTTGTAGTGACTCATAATCAGATTGGTTCCACTGATACGATCACCGAGCTCTTCGCAAAGCTGAAGGCTGCGGAGGTGGACATCAAGAAGGATAATCATGTGTTGATGGTCAACAAGCCCTCCTTTAAGAAAGGTAAAGGTGCAAAGAAGCCCTTCAAGAAAGGCGGCGGCAAGCGCGTTGCCCCTGCTGAGAAGAAGCTCAAGTCTGGTCCTAAGCCGGACACTGAGTGCTTCTATTGCAAGGACAAGGGTCACTGGAAGCGCAACTGTCCGAAGTACTTAGCGGACAAGAAGGCTGGCACCATCAAAGGTATATTTGATATACATGTTATTGATGTTTTCCTTACTAGCCCTCGTTGTAGTGCCTGGGTATTTGATACCGGTTCAGTTGCTAATATTTGTAACTCAAACAGAGCTACGGAATAGACGGCAGCTAGGGATGAGGTGACGATGCTGGCAACGGATCAAGAGTTGATGTGATGGCCGTCAGCACGCTCTCCTTAGTTTTACCTTCGGGATTAGTTTTAAACCTTAATAAATGTTATTATGTGCCTGCGTTGAGCATGAACATTATTTCTGGATCGTGTTTATTGCAAGACGGTTATTCATTTAAATCGGAGAATAATGGTTGTTCCATTTATATGAGTAACATCTTTTATGGTCATGCACCTCTTGTGAGTGGTTTATTTCTTCTAAATCTCGAAAGGGATGAAACACACATCCATAACATTGAGGCTAAGAGATGCAAAGTAGATAGTGATAATACTACTTATTTGTGGCACTGTCGTCTAGGTCATATTGGTGTAAAGCGCATGAAGAAACTCCATTCTGATGGAATTTTGGAGTCTCTTGATTTTGAATCATTTGACACATGCGAACCATGCCTCATGGGCAAGATGATCAAAACCCGTTCTCCCAGATGATGGAGCGAGCAACGGACTTGTTGGAAATCATACATACCGATGTATGCGGACCGATGAGTGTTTCGGACGGTGGATATCGCTATTTTCTCACTTTTACCGATGACTTAAGTAGATATGGGTATATCTATTTAATGAAACATAAATCAAACGTTTGAAAAGTTCAAAGAATTTCAGAATGAAGTGGAGAACCATCGTAATGTAAAGATTAAGTTTCTACGATCCGATCGTGAAGCGAATATTTGAGTTATGATTTTCTCACGCATCTCAAAGCAAGTGGAATCGTTTCACAACTCACGCCACCCGGAACACCACAGTGCAATGGTGTGTCTGAACGCCGGAATCGAACCCTATTAGATATGGTCCGATCGATGATGTCTCTTACTGATTTGCCGTTATCATTTTGGGGTTATGCATTAGAAACCGCTGCATTCACTTTAAATAGGGCTCCATCTAAATCCGTTGAGACGACACCGTATGAACTGTGGTTTGGTGCTAAACCTAAGTTGTCGCTTTCTTAAAGTTTGGGGATGCGGCTTACGTCAAGAAGTTGATGCGGACAAGCTCGAACCTAGAGCGAGAAATGCGTCTTCATAGGATACCCTAAGGAAACTATTGGGTATACCTTCTATCACGTAACCGAAGGCAAAGTGTTTGTCGAAGAACGGTTCCTTTCTTGAGAAGGAGTTTCTCTCGAAAGAAGTGAGTGGGAGGAAAGTAGAGCTAGAAGAGGTTATTGAACCTTCTCTTGAATTGGAGAGTAGCGCAACACCTGAAATTGTTCCAAGTCGCCGCACCAACAATAGAGGAAGCTAATGACAAGGATCATGAAGCTTGGACGATCTTCACTCTTGAACGTCGAGGGTCGACAAGGTCGCGTGCCCTCTCCCGAGTGGTACGGCAACTCCTGTCTTGACTGTCTTGTTAGTAGAAGGCGGTGAACCTACGAACTATGAGGAAGCGATGATGAGCCCGGACTCGAGAAATGGCTAGAAGCCATGAAATCCGAATTGGGATCCATGAGCGAAAACCAAGTATGGACTTTGGTGGACCCTCCTAGCGACCGAAAGGCCGTTGAGTGCAAATGGATCTTCAAGAAGAAAACGGACGGATGGTAATGTTACCGCCTATAAAGCGCGGCTTGTTGCGAAAGGTTTTCGACAAGTTCAAGGTGTTGACTACGATGAGACTTTCTCTCCGTAGCGATGTTTAAGTCCATTCGGATTTTATTAGCAATTGCTGCGTTTCATGATTATGAAATATGGCAAATGGATGTCAAGATCGCATTCCTCAATGGCAACATTGATGAAGAGTTGTATATGATGCAACCAAGGTTTTATCGATCCTAAGGATGCTGATAAAGTATGCAAACTTCAGCTCCATTTATGGATCAAGCAAGCATCTCGGAGTTGGAACCTTCGTTTTGATCAAGTGATCAAGAGCTTTGGATTTGTTCCAAATTGCTCTGAAGCTTGCATCTACAAGAAAGTGAGTGGGAGCTCGGTGACGTTTACGGTACTATATGTGGATGACATATTGATTATTGGAAATGACATCAACATGCTTAACGATGTGAAGAGTTATTTGAACAAGTGTTTTTCAATGAAAGACCTAGGTGACGCTGCTTCTATATTGGGCATCAAGATCTATAGAGATAGACAAAGACGCTGATAGCTTTAAGCCGGAGTAGATACCTAGACAAAGTTCGAAAAGGTTCGAATGGATAAGGCATTGAAAGGTTCGAGGCCTATGTTGTCGTAAGATATTGAGCAAGGCTCGGTGTCCAGCTACGGTAAATGATAGGAAGCTATGAGCAAAGTGCCTTATGCCTCGCCATAGGTTCCATCATGTATGCCATCTGTGTACTAGACGGATGTGTCCAATGCTCTTAGTTTGATGAGCGGATATCAAAGTGATCCAGAGTGGAACATTGGACAGCCGTGAAGAACATCCTAAGGTACCTAAATAGGACTAAAGAAATGTTCTTAGTCTATGGGGTGATGAACAACTCGTCAGAAAAGGTTACGTCGATGCTAGTTTCGAACCGACAAGGATGATGCTAAATCTCGAAGGATACGTTTATATTTTGAATGGAGGAGCTGTGAGCTGGAAGCTGCAAGCAAAGCGTGATCGCAGGATCTACAGTAGAAGCGGAATACATGGCTGCTGCAGAAGCGTCAAGTGAAGGAGTTTGGATCAGAAACTTCATCACTGAGCTTGGCGTGGTTCCAAGTGCATTGGACCCACTGGAGATATTGTGTGACAACAACGGCGCCATAGCACTTGCTAAGGAACCAAGATATCATCCAAAGACCAAGCATATCAACATAAGTTTCATATAATCCGAGATTATATAGCGATGGAGATCGAAGATTAGCAAAGTACATACAGATCTGAATGTCGCAGATCCATTGACTAAACCTCTTCCACGTGTAAACATGATCAAGACCTCGCCATGGGTGTGAGATTGTTGCCAAATGTAAACTAGATTATTGACTCTAGTGCAAGTGGGAGACTGTTGGAATTATGCCCTAGAGGCAATAATAAAGATGTTATTATTATAATTCTTGTTCATGATAAAGTTTATATTCCATGCTAGAATTGTATTAAGCGGAAACATTAATACTTGTGTGGTTTGTGAACAACACCGTGTCCCTAATCGCCTCTATGGACTAGCTCATTGATCAATGATGGTTAAGGTTTCTAACCATAGACATGAGTTGTCAATTGATAATGAGATCATATCATTGGGAGAATGATATGGTGGATGACCCAAACTAAGCGAAACAATTAGATCGTGTCATTGTGTTCATCTTTGCGAAACTTTTCCTATGTCAAATATTGTATTCCTTAGACCATGAGATAATACAACTCCACAGTATCGGAAGAAAGCTTTGAGGTCATCAAACGTCATCCTATGAGAGGGTGATCATAAAGGTGTCTCTCGGTGATCGGAAAGTATCTGGGTTGTATGTATCGAGATGGGATTTGTCCTCCCAAGTCGGAGAGATATACTTCGGGCCCACTCGGTAATCGATATCAACACCGCTTGCAAGCATGTGGTTAAGGAGTTAATCACAAAGTGATATGGGATTACGGAACGAGTAAAGTACTTGCTGTGAACGAGATTGAACTAGGTATAACGATACCGACGATCGAATCTCGGGCAAGTAAAATATCGCGAGACGAAGGGAATATATATATGGGATTGATTGAATCCTGGCATCGTGGTTCATCCGATATGATCATCGATGAATGTGTGGGAGTCAATATGGGTGCCTGCACCGCTGTTGATTATTGATAGAAGATCATGTCGCATATTCTCGAACCAGCGGTCACACACTTAACGTGTCTTGACGCTAGGATAGATTGGATAATTGGTTTATGAATTTTTGTTCGGAGTCTCGGATGGGATCCGGGATATCACGAGAGGTTCCGGAATGGTCCGGAGAATAAGATTCATATAAGACAGTGCAGTTTTTGGAGTTCAGAATAGTTCCGGGTTAATCGGTATTGTACCGGAAGCTTCTAGAACCTTCCGGAAGGGGGCCAACGTGGTACCACCTTCCGGGAGGGGGCATGGGCCTATGAGGGAGTGTCCTGGCCGCATTGGGCCAGGGGCACAAGGCCCCATAGGGCCCAGCCGATCCTAGAGAGTTTAAATCGTTTAAACTAGAGATAAGATAAGATAGGATTTCTAGATAAGGGAGAGTTTAAATTGTTTAAACTAGAGATAGGCTTGGAGGAGAGGCTTAGCTGGCCGCACCCCTCTATATAGAGGGCTGGTGCGCCTCTCTCATACCCCTTACACCTTCCTCCAAACCCAGTTGCCCTGCTGCCCTTCCTCTCTCCCTCCCGACTGTTTGTAGGCGAAGCCCTGCGGCAGAAATTCTCCACCATATACACCACGCCGTCGTGCTGTAGATCCAATCTATCTCTCCACCATACTTGCTGGTCCGAGGAAGGAGGAGACGTCGAGGTGCCGCACGTGTGCATCTCACGGAGGCACCGCCACTTGTGGTGCTAGATCGGATCGGATCGCGAGGAGGAGAAGCGAGTACGACTACATCACCCACGCCCGTTAACGTTCACTGTCTGAATCTTCAAGGGTATGAAGATCTAATCCAATCTCTCTCGTTGTTTGCATCTCCTAGATTAGATCTTGGCTTTCCCTCTGTTCGCTTCCGTAGAAAATTTTGATTGACTATGCTGCGAAACCCTTCACTATATTCTAGCCAGGTTATCTTGGCTTCAAAGAGAAGGAATCCCCCGCTGGTCAAAAGGTGGCTTTATTAGCTGAAGCATGTGCAAAGTAAAGTAAAGGAGAGGACCAGCGGGTCAGTGGCGACCAAGGTGACGTGGGCAAAGCTGGATGACGTAGCCCGTGACGCCAAAAGACAAGGGTGATGTTGTGGGTTACGTCCAAAGCCCAGACGATCCGTTAAAGAAGAATAAAGAAGCATCTGTTTTGTTAAAGGAGCATATTCGTAGAATATGCTGCCACCTGTGCCCTAGAATTGTAACCCGGGTTCCCCTATATAAGGAACACCAGGGCCTTCATAGAGAGGGGACGACATTAAGAGAAATCACTCCCTGTCTCAGGTAGAAGTCTAGGGCTAGTTAGTGAGGGGTAAGAGACATTGTCTCCTTGCTAAGGGCCTCAAGAATACTTGTAAACTCCATTGATAGAGAGAATACAAGAACATCCGTGCGTGGAATCACCACGCTCTCCCTCCCTGGATTCCCCTAGCACACATTGGCCCCATCTTTAGCCTATCCATGGCATCTGCCATGCCACCACCACGATTACGCCCACCTGGGGGCTAGCAAAGCAGGGGTGAAAATCTAGCGAAACTTCGAGCACCGGCAGCGTGTAAATCTCGGCTTGGTTTGGTGTTTTGAGCGCTGTCCGCGTGACAACATGGGAAGCTTCGGTAGGAACCCCCCACCGCGCAACGGCGTCTTCATCAAGCTTGGCGCACACAAGATTTATGTCGGTGTGGATGAGTCATGCGTTCACCCGCGGCACGTAGTTGAAGGAGGCGAACCATCTCTCAGCGCCGCTCGTGGAGTGCGTATCACTCGCCCCACTAGCAGCGTTGAAGTCCCGATGACCGTGCCAGATGCGGGACCAAGCAAAGATCCGGCGCCTGAGCCACAGGTAACACCCAAACAGACCAGGTCGAGGTTTCCTCCGCTAGAAAAGCCAGAGAATGTGCTCCAGCAAGCAATAGATATCTTAGCAACACCAATAGCACCTGTGGTAGATCCGGCTCAGGCGCAAGTCGAGTTAGAGGAAACTAGGCAGAAGATGTTAGCTGGAGCAAAGAAGGTAGTAGAGCTGCATCAGTCGCTGAACATCACCTTGAGAGAGTACGCTAAGGCGAACCGTATCGATGGAGTGAAAATCTAAGGGAGAAACCTGGTCACTGAGATTGACAAGGAGTACGAGCCTAGGCCGGGCCAGACAGCTACTATAGTGACAGGAGGGTTGGATCGGTACAGCACCCCGGCAAAGAACCTCAGAGCAGCAAACGCGGCCGCTTCCGAGTTAGAAGGCTTGACCGGTGAGGCTCGGCAGAGGCAACAAGAGAGAGTGAATCACTTGTTAAGGGTTGCATGTCAGCAAAATGAGGAAATAAACAAAGCTAACCCGGCACCACCAGGAGCCTCACAGGTGGTACATTCAGCCAGAAATAACCCGACAAGATCCAGAGGAGCCGCATCATCTCCGGGTCATGATCCTAGGAGAGAAGAAGTAGTGGACTTCGGGAGAAGAAACAAGCAAATGGTCCCTTATGATGGGTTCGTAGCATGGAAAAAAAATTCGACCGCAAGAATGAACAAAACCCAGATCTAATCTAGATAAAAGCCAAGATCTAATCTATTAGACATGTGCAACGAGATAGATCTGTACTAACCCTTGTAGAACCGAAAACCTTGTGCGAGATCGGATCTCGTGGTTGATGTAGACGATCACTTGCCGATCTCAAGATCGAGTAGACGATCGCCCGTGCTTCCAGCGCCAAGTCGCTTCACACGCACGGATTCAAGCGCACCTTCCTCTCCCGTTCAATGAGCAATGAGGTAGTAGATCTCTCCACGGAATCCCAGCAGCACGACGGCGTGGTGGTGGTGGAGTAGATAATTCTGCAGGGCTTCGCCTAAGCCAGAGCAGATGGAAGGAGGAGGAGAGAGGCGACTAGGGTTTGGAGTGGGAGGGGCAAAAGGGGGGTGGCGCCTCCACCACTCTATATATAGAGGGAGGGGTGCGACCTAGGGTTCCCACCCCTAGGTCCACCTCCTAGGGCCGGCACACAAGGGAGCTTGGGGGGAGAGTCCTTCCCCCCCAAGTTTCCCTTACTTACCCTCCAAGTTTCCCTTTATCCTTTCTTGGTTTTCAAGTAAACTCCAAAAAATCTTCTAGAACCTTCCGGAACATTCTGAAACCTTCTAGAATCCCCATATAAACACTCCGGAACATTTCCTAACTTAGAAAACGATCCCCATTATATGAGTCTTATTCCCTGGACAATTCCGGATCTCCTCGTGATGTCCCGGATCCAATCCGAGACTCCGAACAACATTCGGTCTCCAACACACATTCCATATCTACTTAAAACAACTTCGACCCTTAAGTGTGTCACCCTATGGTTCGTGAATATGCAGACATGATGGAGACACCTCTCCGATCAATAACCATCAGCGGGATCTGGAGATCCATAATGGCTCCAACATACTCAACGATGACTTCGTGATCGATAGAACCATTAACATACGAAACCAATTCCTTTTGTCATGCGATACTCTACTTATCCGAGGTTTGATCGTCGGTATCTCCATACCTAGTTCTACCTCGTTACTGATAAGTACTCTTTACTCGTTCCATGTTATGTCATCCCTTGTGACCTAGTCACATGCTTGCAAGCTAACTAGATGACATTCCACCGAGAGGGCCCAGAGCATATCTATCTGTCATATGGATGGACAAATCCCAATCTTGGTCCATGCGCTTCAACACATACTTTCAGAATACCCAATGGCACCTTTATAACCACCCAGTTACGAAGCGGTGTTTGATGTCATCAAAGTACCCATCCGGTGATGGTGATTAACATAACCTCGTGGTCGAAGGATTAGGTTACTATGCATTTGAAAGCTTGTAGCAATACGAACTTAATGACTTGATCTTATGCTACACTTACTATGGGTGTGTGTCCATCACATCATTCTCCTAATGATATAACCTTGTTATTAATGACATCCAATGTCCATGATCAGGAAATCATGATCATAAATTAATCAACAAGCTAGTTCAACAAGAGGCTTACTAGGGACTCTTTTATGTTTACAAAACACACATGTATTAGTTTTTCCTTATAATACAATTATAGCATGGGATGCAAACATTCATCATAAACACAAAGATATAATAATAACCACTTTTATTATTGCCTCTTGGGCATATCTCCAACAGTCTCCGACTTGCACTAGAGTCAATAATCTAGATTACATGGTAATATACCTAACACCCATGGCGTTCTGGTGTTGGTCATGCTTTGCTCTAGGGAGAGGTTTAGTCAACGGATCTGCCACATTCAAATCAGTGTGTACTTTGCAAATCTTTATGTCACCATCTCGGACATACTCGCGAATAGCATGGAAACGTAGCTTGATGTGCTTCAGCTTGCTATGTGACCTTGGCTCCTGTGCATTAGCTATGGCACCTGTGTTGTCACAGTAGATGGCCATCGGGTCCAACGCACTAGGAACCACGCCAAGTTCAGTAATGAACTCCTTCATCCATATGGCTTCTTGTGCAGCCTCCGAAGCAGCTATGTATTCCGATTCAGTTGAAGATTTCGCCACAACGCTTTGCTTGGCACTCCTCCAGCTCACTGCAACACCATTCAAAATAAATACGTATCCGCATCGGTGACTTGAGTCATCTGGATCGGTGTTCCAACTAGCATCAGTGTAACTGTTTACAACAAGCTGTTCATCACCTCCATAAGAAAGAACCATATCCTTAGTCATATTTAGGTACTTTAGGATATTCTTGACACTGTCGATGCTCCATTCGTGATCACTTTGATATCTGCTAGTCAAACTAACATCATGTGTTATATCCGGTCTTGTACACAGCATGGCATACATGATAGAACCTATGGCCGAGGCATAGGGAATATTTTTCATCTTCTCTCTATCTTCTACCATAGCTGGACTTTGAGTCTTACTCAAGGTCTTACCTGATAACATGGGCACGAACCCTTTCTTGCTCTCTTCCATTCTAAACTTCTTTAGAACTTTGTCCAAGTATGTACTTTGTGAAAGAGCTATTAGGCGTCTTGATCTATCTCTATAAATCTTGATGCCTAGAATATATGCCGCTTTGCCAAGATCCTTCATTGAAAAACTATTATTCAAATAGGCTTTGACACTATTAAGAAGTTCTATATCATTCCCAATCAACAATATGTCATCTACATATAGTACTAGGAATGCTACAGAGCTCCCACTCACTTTCTTGTAAATACAAGCTTCTCTATAAGTTTGTATAAATCCAAAGTTTTTGATTACTTTATCAAAACTTTGATTCCAACTCCGGGATGCTTGCTTCAGTCCATAAATGGAGCGCTGAAGTTTGCATACCTTGTCAGCATCTTTAGGATCGACAAAACCCTTGGGTTGTACCATATACAACTCTTACTCAATGTCACCATTAAGGAACACCATTTTGACATCCATCTGCCAAATCTCATAATCGAAATATGCAGCAATTGCTAACAAAATCCTCACAGACTTTAGCTTCGCTACTGGTGAGTATGTCTCATCGTAGTCAATTCCTTGAATTTGTCAGAACCCTTTCACGACAAGTCGAGCTTTATAGACGGTAACATTACCATCAACATCTGTTTTTCTTTTGAAAATCCATTTGTTCTCGACAGCCTTACGGCCATCCGGTAAGTCCACCAAAGTCCATACTTGGTTTTCGTACATGGATCCCATTTCGGATTTCATGGCTTTTAGCCATTTGTCAGAATCTGGGCTCACCATAGCTTCTTCATACGTCGCAGGGTCATCAGTGTTGTCCACCAACATGACGTTCAAGGCAGGGTCATACCAATCAGGAGTGGTACGAACCCTCGTTGACCTGCGAGGTTCAGCAGCAGCTTCGTTCGAAGTTTCATGATCACCATCATTAGCTTCCTCTCCAATTGGTGCAAAGTGCACAAAACATCTTCCGGTGTTGCGCTACTCTCAACTCCGAGAGAAGGTTCAATAACCTCGTCGAGTTCTACTTTCCTTCCAGTCACTTCCTTCAAGAGAAACTCCTTCTCAAGAAAGGATCCATTCTTGTCAACGGAAACTTTGCCTTCGGATCTATGATAGAAGGTATACCCAATTGTTTCTTTAGGGTATCCTATGAGGACGCATTTCTCCGCTTTGGGTTCAAGCTTATCAGGTTGTAACTTCTTTACATATGCTTCGCAACCCCAAACTTTAAGGAACGACAACTTAGGTTTCTTTCCAAACTACAGTTCGTACGGTGTCGTTTCAACGGATTTAGATGGTGTCCTATTTAAAGTGAATGCGGCCGTCTCTAGTGCATATCCCCAAAACGATAGCGGTAAATCTGTAAGAGACATCATAGACCGAACCATATCTAAGAGAGTTTGATTATGACGTTTGGACACACCATTACGCTGTGGTGTTCCCGGTGGTGTCAATTGCGAAAGTATTCCACATTTCTTTAAATGCATGCCAAACTCATAACTTAGATATTCACCTCCGCGGTCAGAACGCAGAAACTTAATCTTCTTGTTACGATGATTTTCCACTTCACTTTGAAATTCCTTAAACTTCTCGAAAGTTTCGGACTTATGTTTCATAAAGTAGACATACCCATATCTACTTAAGTCATCCGTGAAAGTGAGAACATAACGATATCCACCACGCGATGCTACACTCATTGGACCGCACACATCGGTATGTATTATTTCCAATAAATCTGTAGCTCGCTCCATTATTCCAGAGAATGGAGTCTTAGTCATTTTTCCCATTAGACATGCTTCGCATCTTTCAAGTGATTCAAAATCAAGTGATTCAAGAAGTCCATCAGAATGGAGTTTCTTCATACGCTTCACTCCAATGTGACCAAGACGACAAAGCACATGTATGTAGAATTATCATTCAATTTTGTTCGTTTAGCATCTATGTTGTGAACATGTGTATCACTACTATCGAGATTCAGTAAGAATAAACCATTCATCTCAGGTGCATTACCATAAAAGATATTACTCATATAAATCGAACAACCTTTATTCTCGGACTTAAAATAGTAACCGTCTCGCAATAAACAAGATCCAGATATAATGTTCATGCTTAATGCAGGCACCAAATAACAATTATTCAAATTTAAAACTAATCCTGAAGTTAGATGTAGAGGGAGCGTGCCGACGGCGATCACATCAACCTTGGAGCCATTTCCAACACGCATCATCACCTCGTCTCTCGCCAGTCTTCGTTTATTCCGCAGCTCCTGTTTCGAGTTACAAATATGAGCAACCGAACCAGTATCAAATACCTAGGCACTACTACGATTACTAGTAAGATACACATCAATAACATGTATATCGAATATACCTTTCTTCTTGATGTTGCCGTTCTTCAGATCTGCCAGGTACTTGGGGCGCTTCGCCCAAAGGACCAGCACCCTTGCAGTAGAAGCATTCAGTTTCAGGCTTAGGACCAGCCTTGGGCTTCTTAGCAGGTGCGGCAGCTTTCTTGCCGTCCTTCTTGAAGTTTCCCTTGTTCTTAGGCTTGCCCTGTTTCTTGAAATTGGTGGTCTTATTAACCATCAACACTTGGTGCTCCTTGTTGATCTCCACTTCAGCAGTTTTCAGCATGGACGATAGTTCAGGTAACGTCTTGTTCATGCAGTGCATATTGTAGTTCATCACAAAGTTCTTATAACTCGGTGGCAGTGATTGGAGGACACGGTGAATCCCTAACTCATTAGGAATCGTTATCCCCAACTCTTGGAGCTTGTTTGCGTGCCCAGACATGGTGAGCATGTGCTCGCTAATGGAGCTACCCTCTTCCATCTTACAGTTAAAGAACTTTTCGGAGGCCTCATAGATCTCCACGGCCGCGTGAGTCTCAAAAATGAGCTTCAGCTCCTTAATGATCTCGAACGGGTCGTGGTGCTCAAAGCGCTTCTGAAGCTCCGTTTCTAAATCGTACAGGATGGCACACTGAACTGTGGAGTAATGATTTTTCCGAGTGGCGTAAACATTCTTTACGTCATCGGTGGCATCTTCTGCAGGTGGGTCACCTAGCGGTGCTTCGAGCACATAGGTCAACTGACCAGCCCTAAGGACAATCTTCAGTCCACGGAGCCAGTCCGTGAAGTTGCTTCCATTGTTCTTAAGCTTTTCTTTCTCTAGGAACACATTGAAATTGATGGAGAGGTTCGCCATAATCTACAACAAATTTGCAAGTAGTTTAGACTAAGTTTATGATAAATTGAGTTCAATTTTAATTCTTAAATTAACTAGGTGAACTCCCACTCAAAACAACATCCCTCACATTGTCTTAGTGATTACACGAACCAAGTCCACTACACCAAGTCCGATCTTCACGAGAGAAGATGTAGTTTCATCGGCGAACAATCTTCATGTTCATCATATAATTTATATGATTCATGCTCTAC
This sequence comes from Avena insularis, assembly GCA_023614405.1. NCBI lineage: Eukaryota > Viridiplantae > Streptophyta > Magnoliopsida > Poales > Poaceae > Avena > Avena insularis. The sequence continues at coordinate 441,442,794 of CM042693.1, forward strand.
CTTTCGGTGTTACGTGTTCCGAGACCATGTCTGTACATGCTAGGCTCGTCAAGATTAACCTTAGTTTCCGCATGTGCAAATCTGGCTTGCACCCGATGTATGCACACGTAGAATCTATCACATCCGATCATCACGAGATGCTTCGAAACGACGAGTCTTAGCAACGGTGCCAACTAAGGACGAACACTTTATTACTTGATATTTAGTGAGAGGGATCATCTTATAATGCTACCGTCGCGATCTAAGCAATACAAGATGCATAAAGGATTAACATCACAGGCAATTCATAATTAGTGTGATATGATATGACCCTTTCTTCTTATGCCTTTGATCTCCATCTCCAAAGCACGGACATGATCTCCATCATCACCAGCATTGCGTCAAGGTCAGTGGCGCCGCTTCATGGTTGTCCATCATCACTAGCAACTATTACAACTACTTGGAATAAAGCTATTACAAGATGAATAGGCACGCAGGTCTTAACAGAATTAAAGACAACCGTTAGGCTCCTGCCGGTTGCCATATTACAACAAGGATCATTGCATACATCAAATATAATCACAATCACATGATGGCCATATCACATCACAAAACCCCTGCAAAAACAAGTTAGACGCCTCTAATTTTCTTTGCATGTTTTACGTGGTTTGGGGCTTTCGAATAAGAACGGATCTTACCTACGAAACTGAACCACAACGTTGATACAAGTGCTATCAAGTGCAAAGTGTAGATTTGATCTATACTATGGTGGGAGAGACAGACACCCGCAAAGCCACTTGTGCAAAGCAAGTTACACTTCAAGCATGGAGCAAGTCTCATGTGCGATGACATGTAAGGTTAGCCCGAGCCGCTTCATCCCACCATACCGCAAGATGCAAAGTACACAAAGCAAAAGACGGCACGAGCACCAACGCCCACAAAACCATTGTGTTCTACTCGTGCAACAGATCTACGCATAGACACGGCTCTGATACCACTGATGGGTTCGTAGCATGGAAAACAAAAAAATTCTACCGCAAGAACAAACAAAACCCAGATCTAATCTAGATAAAAGCCAAGATCTAATCTATTAGACATGTGCAACGAGATAGATCTGTACTAACCCTTGTAGAACCGAAAACCTTGTGCGAGATCAGATCTCGTGGTTGATGTAGACGATCACTTGTCGATCTCAAGATCGAGTAGACGATCCTTCCCAGCGCTGCTTGGCGCCTGATCGGTCACACGTCATGAGTCGGCAGACCTTCCTCTCCCTGCTCCAAATGAAAGCATGGAGGTAGTAGATCTCTCCACGGAATCCCAGCAGCACGACGGCGTGGTGGTGGTGGAGTAGATAATTCTGCAGGGCTTCGCCTAAGCCAGAGCAGATGGAAGGAGGAGGATAGAGGCGGCTAGGGTTTGGAGTGGGAGGGGGCAAAAGGGGGGTGGCGCCTCCACCCCTCTATATATAGAGGGAGGGGTGCGACCTAGGGTTCCCACCCCTAGGTCCACCTCCTAGGGCCGGCACACAAGGGAGCTTGGGGGGAGAGTCCTTCCCCCCAAGTTTCCCTTACTTACCCTCCAAGTTTCCCTTTATCCTTTCTTGGTTTTCAAGTAAACTCCAAAAAATCTTCTAGAACCTTCCGGAACATTCTGAAACCTTCTAGAATCCCCATATAAACACTCCGGAACATTTCCTAACTTAGAAAACGATCCCCATTATATGAGTCTTATTCCCCGGACAATTCCGGATCTCCTCGTGATGTCCCGGATCCAATCCGAGACTCCGAACAACATTCGGTCTCCAACACACATTCCATATCTACTTAAAACAACTTCGAACCTTAAGTGTGTCACCCTACGGTTCATGAATATGCAGACATGATGGAGACACCTCTCCGATCAATAACCATCAGCGGGATCTGGAGATCCATAACGGCTCCCACATACTCAACGATGACTTCGTGATCGATAGAACCATTAACATACGAAACCAATTCCTTTTGTCATGCGATACTCTACTTATCCGAGGTTTGATCGTCGGTATCTCCATACCTAGTTCTACCTCGTTACTGATAAGTACTCTTTACTCGTTCCATGTTATGTCATCCCTTGTGACCTAGTCACATGCTTGCAAGCTAACTAGATGACATTCCACCGAGAGGGCCCAGAGCATATCTATCCGTCATATGGATGGACAAATCCCAATCTTGGTCCATGCGCTTCAACACATACTTTCAGAATACCCAATGGCACCTTTATAACCACCCAGTTACGAAGCGGTGTTTGATGTCATCAAAGTACCCATCCGGTGATGGTGATTAACATAACCTCGTGGTCGAAGGATTAGGTTACTATGCATTTGAAAGCTTGTAGCAATACGAACTTAATGACTTGATCTTATGCTACACTTACTATGGGTGTGTGTCCATCACATCATTCTCCTAATGATATAACCTTGTTATTAATGACATCCAATGTCCATGATCAGGAAATCATGATCATCAATTAATCAACAAGCTAGTTCAACAAGAGGCTTACTAGGGACTCTTTTATGTTTACAAAACACACATGTATTAGTGTTTCCTTATAATACAATTATAGCATGGGATGCAAACATTCATCATAAACACAAAGATATAGTAATAACCACTTTTATTATTGCCTCTTGGGCATATCTCCAACACCTTATGACCCGGTAAGAGCTGGAAAAGGAAAAGCAGTGCAAGTTGATGAGGATCGCCACAGTACTAGCCGGGGTGTGGCTGCCCGGGCTAACCATGACCAAGGCAATGCCGGTCAAAGAAATGCTGCCAACGGTAATGCCAGACAGCGTAATCCTGTGGGAGCGGGGCAAAATGTGCCTCATGCGCAACAGCGTGAACCTCGGCAAGGAGGAAGTGTAGGACAAGCAGCACAATAGTGTCCTGCACATCCGGATCAAGAGAGATACAATGATGGTTATTCGGCTATGGTTAACGATGGATACCCTAGACCAGATCATCATGTAATTGGATCACGGTTGGGAAGCAGGAACTTGCAGCCAGATGATGCGAGGTTGAAGTTGGATAGGATTTATAGGTCGGAGCAAATCGAGTTACAAGGTCCACCGGGTCCAGCATGTTTTGGGCCCCGGATCATGAATGAGCCACCAGTGCCGAACTTCCAACTGGCTAGGGGAACCCGAACCTATGATGGAAGTACCAGGCCAGAGGATTGGTTGATTGATTATGCCACAGCCATCAAGATCGTGACTAGGAATTTGAGATGGGCAGTGAGATATGTACCACAGATGCTGGAAGGACCATCGCAGGTTTGGCTGAACAATTTGCCACCAGGGAGTGTCAATTGTTGATTGGATTTCCAAGAGCTATTTGTTAGCAACTTTTCAAGCACTTACAAGAGACCCAACAGACCACAGACCCTTGCGTTATGCCGATAGAGACCAAATGAGCCAGATAGAGATTTTCTGACTCGGTGGTACAATGTGCGAAACTCGTGCGAAGGGGTGATTGAATCACAAGCTATTGCATGGTTCGCTCAGGGATGCAGATATGGAAGTATGCTATGGCAAAGGTTACAGCGAGATATTCCAACTACCTTGTCCGAGACAATCCAGATTGCGGATTCATATGCCTTGAGAGATCCGACTCAACCCCGGCTAATGTCTAGCGAAGCAAATGAAGAATATTACAACCGAGATGTCTCCAGGTCATCAAGGAGGAATGATTTCCGAGGAAAAGAAGGGATGAGCGTCCGGATTATCGGTATAATTCGCACAGGTTGCGGCAATGGACCGGGATCAGCCCAATGCCAGAGCAAGCCAACGCCAGAAAACTGGAGGGCAAAACTGGCAGCAGAAAAGCGAAGGGAGAAAGCCTTGGACCCTGGAATAGAAAAAGCAATGGCAGGAACGAAAGGATAGGCCAAGATATACGTTCGAGTCTATGCTAGATCAACCCTGCAAGTTTCATACGCCAAGTCCGAACAGTCCAGCCAATCATACGACCAGGCAGTGTGAATGGATGAGGAAATTGGAACAGGTGGGTTCGTGGAATGCTCAGGCACCTCGAAACGAAGCACCAAGAAATGAAACACCCTGGCCACCGTTACTAACAAGGGGAAATGGACAGCAACTGATGCAGCCACCACCTTCACCGAGGTATGAAAATCCGGAAAGAAGGGAAGTTGTGCATCAAGTGGGTAATAACCAGCAACAAGGCCAAGGTTACAACGAGAATGAAGGACGAAATGAGTACATGGAACATCATCAAAGCTATTGTGTGTTCACCATAGAAGAGAATGACCGGAAAAGCTTATAGCACCGTCATATGGAGGTGAACGCGGTAATGCCGGCTGTGCCGAGATATATGCCTTAGGCGGACCAAGAGATCACGTGGAATGTCAAGGATCACCCGAAGATCATGCCGAGCCCAGGAACCTACGCTCTAGTCTTGGATCCGACGTTTATCGGACCGAATCTCAACGTGAGGTTTTCCAAGGTGTTGATTGACAATGGCAGTAGTATCAACATTATGTACAAGGATACTATGCACAAGTTGGGGATAACAAAGAACATGTTGCAAGCGACAAGGACCACTTTTCACGGTATTGTGCCAGGAATCTCTTGTGAACCAATTGGTAAGGTCCGGGTTGACGTGTTATTCGGCACAAGAGAAAACTGCCACACTTAGAACTTAGAATTCGAGGTAGTGAATCTAGAAAGTGCCTATCACGCGTTACTCGGCAGGCCAGCGCTGAGCAAATTCATGGCAACTACCCACGTCAGTTACCTTAAGATGAAATTGCCCGGACCAAGGGGTGTAATAACTATATCAGGGGACTTTTGGTGTTCGATCGAGTGCGCATCAGCCGGATCTAATTTAGCCGAGTCACTCGTGATAGCTTAAGAGAAAAGATACTAGAGGTGGAGGCATTGGCTCAATCCGCCTAGCAACATATGCCGGCCTTGGCCAACCCGCATGGGAGCGTATCGTTCCAAGCAACTAAGGATATGAAAAAAGTGCCAGTTGATGATCTATTCCCAGAGCGCACCATCACCATAGGTGCCGGGTTAGGCAGCAAATAGGAAAGCGAGATCGTCAACTTCCTCCGTGAGAATCGGGATATCTTTGCTTGGTCTACGCAAGATCTGCAAGGTGTACCGAGGGAGTTAGCTGAGCACTCATTGAATGTAAGACCCGGGGCTAAGCCGGTAAAGCAGCCTCTTAGGCGTTTCGCAGAAGATAGAAGAAAAGTAATTGGAGAAGAGATAGCAAGATTGCTAGCGGCCGGATTCATCATGGAGGTACTCTATCCGGATTGGCTCTCTAATCCGGTGCTGGTGGAGAAAAATAAAGATGATCCGAATGTGGCAGTGGTATGGCGCATGTGTATTGATTACACGAACCTGAATAAGGCGTGTCCATGATGACCCACAAGTATAGGGGGTGTATCGCAGTATTTTCGATAAGTAAGAGTGTCGAACCCAACGAGGAGCAGAAGGTGCTGGCTAGTGGTATGGATCAGGAATTCTCTGCAAATACTTAGCAAACGGATTTTTAGGGGTTTTCTATAAAGCAAGTAAACAAAGTACGAGTAAATAAAAGACAGTAAGAATGAATGCAGCAAGTGGCCCAATCCTTTATGCAGCAAAGGACAAGCCGGATGTATTACTTAAGATGACCAAACATTCTCGAGGACACATGGGAAGACAATCAAGTGCTTTCGCTTCATATAGTCGATTAATCTTCTTTAGCTTGCTACGTGTTGTGTGGGTGAACCTGTGCTAATGTACCGCCCCATCCAAGACTAATACATACTTGTGATTATACCCCTTGAAAACATCCGTAAGTACAAGAAAGTAATTAAGGTAGAAACCTAACCACAACTTTAAACTCTAAGACCCTTACGTCCCTTGTGCAATGGTTTCCTAACGGGGGTTCAGGTTTACATCACTCCGCAACCCTACAATTAGTAGCCAAATACACAATGCATTCCCCTAGGCCCTTATAGGTGAAGTGTCATGTAGTCGACGTTCACATGACACCACTAGAAGAAGTACACCACTACTTAAATAACAATCTATTGAATCTTTCTCAATGCAACTCCACTACTAACAACAAGACTTCTCCCATGTCCTCAAGAACAAAACGAACTACTCACAAGACATCATATGGATCATGATCAGAGATGGAATAATGATGCATAACAATCTGAACATAAACAATAATTCAATGGTTCACTCAATAGCATCAACTACAAAGAGTAATCAACACCGGGAAAGTTTCCCCTATGAACTATGCAAGATTCAACGCAATTGTTACAGCAATATGGAGATGGTGATGAGGGTGCTGATGGTGATGATGGTGGTGATGATGATGATGATCCCGATGAAGTCTAGCTTGATGGTGGTGTTGATGGCGACGATCTCCCTCTCCAGGAAGAATTCCCCACAGAATCATCTGCGGAGAGATCTTTCTCTCGGTGTTTTCCACCCCTGAGGCGGCGAAATCTTCTGTGGTCGCTCCCGAGTCTTAGGGTTTCGTGGGGATGATATCGCCCAGAGGAGAGGCTGGGCAGGCAGCCACACCACCTCTAGGCGCGGCCTAGGCCTGCCCGCGCCATGGGGTGGTGTGGGCCCCCTGTGGCCCACCTCCACTCCATCTTCTGGCATCCTTAGTCTTCTGGAAAAATAGGATTTTCCGTATATTTTCCAGGATTTTCTGATCTTCGCGAATTTTGCCTCCAAACAACACCTTTTCCATCAGAATCCTGACTGTAGCGGTCCATGCTCCAAGAGTCATCAATCATGCAAAAATAGATGAAATAACATAAGTATCACCTCTCAATATGAAATATATCAATGAATAATAGTGAATTAAGACATAGAATAGTGATGCAAAATGGACGTATCAACTCCCCCCAAGCTTAGACATCGCTTGTCCCCAAGCGAAACTGAGCTCAATAAACATGACCTCAGGTTTATGGAGTGAAGAGTCGATAAAATAATACGGACAAGAAGCATCACATTCATCAAATACATAGATCATAATAGAAGACAACTCACTATTATATAACTCAACTTGCAATGAGTAAAGGAAAGACAATAAAGATACATAAAGTGAATCATAATTGGTAATGGCAAACTTAGCTCTTGGTCAAAAAATGGTTGATAATTTGCTGGAGTTCACAAATAGCTGGTTTTTCAATGATAGCTTTCAAAGTAGTAAACATCAGGATAAGAGCAATGTGCAAAACAAGGAACATAAGAAACATGAATGAATAAATCATCATATGAATGAATGAAACACATCAACTCAAAGTACTTGCTGAGATAGAAGGGAATAGGTTTACTGACTCAACTACAAAGTAAAAGAAAGGCCCTTCAAAGAGGGAAGCAAGGATTGCAAGTCTCATAAAGAGCTCCCAAAAATTATGATACTTACTAGCTTTCAGCTCTCATTGCCCCTATCATAGGCATCTTTAGGTGATTAAGGTGAAAGTGAGGTCCAATCTGAGTTATATGCTTGACAGACTATAAACTGAAAATCCCAAGTCCCTTGAGTACGAGGTCCGCTCCTCATGCTACTCAACTTTAGTTACCGGTAAGTTCTTGTCATCGTAAGTATGTGCGTATCATTGAGAACCGCCAATGGGGTACCCCTTGCCCGATGATACGGAAGAATCCCCATATCAAAATGACAAGACAAGCAGACAATGAGTATCTCAGCAATCTTCTTATTTACCATGGGAAAATGGTTTTTTCTCTCTTTCCTCTTTTCATAGTATCTCTTTTTTTTTCTTTTCTTTTTCTCAATAGATATCTCTCTTTTTTTTATAAGAAGAATGCTTCATAGATATCATTATGGTTACGCTGCAGGTTTCCACCATGTCAGCATGGATTAGACCAGCGGCCCAGGCGTTTCTCTAACACACATACATAACTCCATGGACTTACAAGCTCCCCTTTTATTTCACACCGAGCAAGGTATCAACTGGTTATATATTTACAAGTGTTGAAAGCGTTCCCCGTGACAGCACGGTTCTGCTAATCCCCAACCTATAATTTTCAAGCATATAACTTTCATGGAGAGTTCACAATGGTTCAGGTTTATTAAATGCAAGAAAGTAAAGTATGCCATCAAGTTCGTGAGATCTTTAATCACTAATTTTCGCATAACAAGTTTAATTTGGGAGGTAGACAAAACAAGAATTTACTTGGAATAGCAATAATGCTACTAGGTAGGTATGGTGGATGCAAATGGCAAGGGTTTTGGTTTAAGGGAGTGGATGCACGAGAAGAAATCCCTCTCAGTACAGGTTTTTGGCTAGCAAGTACAAGAGTTGAAGGAAACAAACAAACATACAAGTGATAAAAACAAACATGCAATCTTCCTTGGAAGCACAAAAGATCTTAACTAGAGAATACTAGACTTATGAGCAAATCAAGAAAGAAAGATGATGAAATTATTTTTCTCTTTAGAGTACTTATATCTTTTTCTTTTCAACTCTCAAAAAGGTGTTGCTACTGACCGAGCCAGGTTTGCCAAAACCAACTAAATTAACTCAATGATCCCAAAGTGCTACCAATACTAACAATAAGATCAATCATATAACCACGAATTGAAAACTAACATAAGCTATGCAAAAGGGTGAATGATAGAACTTCTCATTAATATTCCATAACGGAAACTCACACCAAGGGATACATATCTAACGAGAGAGGGGACACTTCCATAATGCAAACCATACTACATAATAACTCCTCTATTCATGATATGACTCTACTAATAAGGTAAAAAGATAGAAGATAGTGATATGATACCGTGGCACTCCCCCAAGCTTGGAACAAACCCAGGGGATGCCAAACCTGATGACGAATTACTCCTTAGGTGGTGGTGGTATCCTCTCAATGAGCTCTCTGATAAGTTTCCCCAAGTCCTCAATCTTGAAAGTGAGATTACGAATCAGCTGTGAATTTTGCTCAATGCGGCTCATAATCATGTCGTGTTGAGAATTCCAGCTCTTGCTATTCTTTCCCCACTCTTCCTCCTTGAAGTCGTCTTTTCCTGCATGGCTAGAACGAGGCAAATCCCAATTGGAGGGTAATTTCCCCTTGGACATATTCTGGTATTGATGCACATGGATAAGGGTATGGAAAGGATTCTTGGTGCATGGAGGAAGTGACCAGGGCTCTGAACGGTGATGAGGAGGCTTCCCTCCAATGGCTGGATTTTCCACCACTCCAATGCTTTCAATGGTAGTGCCGGTGTGCTTTGCCTCCTCTTCACCTTCACTCTTGATCTCCTTCTCCTTTCCGGGGTCTTGGAGGTCTTCCTCCATAGGTTCCTTCCTTTTATGCCTGGCGGACACCATTGTGCTTCTAAACCTTCAAAGAGTATGTCTTGGCAGAAACAGATAGAAACAAAAACACGACGAAAACACGATATATGGACCTCGGGGGATCTGGGGGGTTATATATTACGAAGTTTCATATCAAAAGGAAGGTACTAGGAGAAAACGAGTCAGAGGCGGAGTCCGGGGTGGACTCACCACCTGGTGGCGCGGCCAGGGGAGGGCCCGCGCCACAGGGTGGTGTGAGCCACCCTGGCTCCGTTTCCGTCCCTTTTTCGCTTCGTAGCTTTCCTTATTGACTGAAAACTGCAAAAATATAGTTGGATTGTATTTTCGCGGAACTTTTCTTACCAGAACTGTTACCTATTTGAAAACAGACTCTGCAGGTCTCTGAATTTGGTATTTAGTGGATCCTTCTGGAGTCATATCTTGAATATCATCGATATCTTTATCTTCATATACTTATTATTGGAGTCATAAAAAATTATCTTCCTTATTACACCATTGTCTCCACTTCCTGGAAATTTCTTTCACACAAAACTTCACACAGTTCTCATTAGCAACATTAGTATAAGTGAAGTGATAAAAACTTTTGAGTCCAACTTCAAATGTAAACCATCAAAACAAAAGCTACTGAAGCAACTCCTTCTGAAGACCCAAAAAGAATTCAAGAAGGAAATCGAATAAAGAAGCAAATGCAAGAGTGGCAAAATCTGTCAAAACAGACCAGCAGGTAAAGATCAATTTTTTCGAAAATATTCTGTTGCTCAAATCAAAAAGTGCAAAAGTAACGAAAGTTAAATAACAACCTGGGGCAGAAGCACAAAAAATTACAGCTCAATCCGACATACAGAGATTTCTCACGAATTTTTACGGTGAAGCACAAAAATCTTTTTCGGGACAACAACTTCCCCAAATCTTACTTCTCTCTCATTAGAGGTTGATCTTGACACAAAAACCAAACAAAACGGATAAGGAGCGGTTATTACCGAAGTAATAACTTCCAAGACTCAGAAAAACAAAAACAAACTAAAAGAAAAAACAAATTGGGTTGTCTCCCATAAAGCTCTTTCTTTATAGCCGTTAAGATGGGCATGATAATTTTGAAGAAGCTCTCATAGGGATATGAACTGAAGTGAAAGAGAGCATTAAGAAGCAAAAACACAAACTCATTTAAGTCTAACCCACTTCCTATGCAAGGGGATTTTGTAAACAAACAAGTTATTGAAACCAAAGGCTACTTGCATAAGAAGGCAAAAGAAGTGCAACATAAAAACTTTCAGCATAAAACGAGGAAACTTGATATTATTGAGATGCATACGAACACTTTACCCTCTCTCATAATAACTTTTAGTATCATGCATAAACTTAACAATATAGCTATCACAAGGACCATCATAGCAATGATCACTTATTCTAACAGAAAGCACCGGAATACTAGCTCTCTTAACACTACTTTGTGAAACAATATTAGAGGTATCCTTACAAAGGATAGCGTGTCCCTCTTTTTCATATTTAGTAACAAAGTCTTTCACATTTGCTATTATAGGTTTATCAACCATTTGTTTATCAGCTTCAACAGCTTTATTCATACTTTCATCTACCATACTAGCCATCATAGAATATTCCTTTACCTTAACTGGGAAAGGCATTTTCTCAATATAAGGTTTAGGTAAAACATGATTAGCAGTATAAACTTCAGTATTTCTTGCAGGAACACTCTTAGCAACATCTTTATAAGGTTCATGATACTTATTCCACTTCTTTTTAGGCACTTCAATGTAGGAAGCAAAAGCCTTAAAATAAGGAGCAATAGCTTGAGAGTCTAGACCATAAGAATCTTTAATATTTTGAAAGTCATCAGTTCCCATAAAAGATTCAATGCATTCATAATCATAATTTATACCTGACTTTCTACCTTTGTCATTCTCCCAAACTTCAGCATTGTCTTGAATACGATCTAGAAGGTCCCATTTAGCTTCTTCTTCCATGCAAGTGAATGATCCAGCACAAGAAGCATCTAATAAATCCTTGTCATGCAGAGGGAGCCTTGCATAAAAGTTGTTGATAATAATATTGTTGGGGAGCTCATGAATGGGACATTTGAGCATTAGTAACTTCAATCTGCCCCAAGCTTGAGCTGTACTCTCTCCATCAAGAGGCCAAAAGTTGTATATTTGATTCCGATCTTTATGAATCTCACTAGGAGGATAAAACTTTGAATAAAAGAGATGCACTATTTCCTCCCATTCCAGAGCTTGACCATTCTTCAGCAGCTTATACCATTCCTCAGCTCTTCCTTTCAGTGATAATGAGAATAACTTCTTCTTAACTTGATCTGTAGTAATACCTGCACACTTGAACAACCCACATAATTCGTGTATAAAGAGTAAATGATCACCGGGATGGACAATTCCATCCCCAACATAGTAGTTATCCATAACACGATCAATAATTCTTGTAGGTATTTTGAAAACATCATTCTCAGCAGGTGGTGGCTTATCTACTACCTTAGCAGTGGTAGTAGCATTACCAAATAAGAAACTCAGCGAATTATCCATAACGAAAATAAAGCAACTAGCAGAAGTAAACAATACTCACAGTAGAAGTTTCCTTTACTAGTTCCACTCTCCAATAGCGCTTCACTCCCCGGCAACGGCGCCAGAAAATAGTCTTGATGACCCACAAGTATAGGGGGTGTATCACAGTATTTTTGATATGTAAGAGTGTCGAACCCAACGAGGAGCAGAAGGTGCTAGCTAGTGGTATGGATCAGGAATTCTCTGCAAATACTTAGCAAAAGGATTTTTAGGGGTTTTCGATAAAGCAAGTAAACAAATAAAAGACAGTAAGAATGAATGCAGCAAGTGGCCCAATCCTTTATGCAGCAAAGGACAAGCCGGATGTATTACTTAATATGACCAAACGTTCTCAAGGACACATGGGAAGACTGTCAAGTGCTTTCGCTTCATATAGTCGATTAATCTTCTTTAGCTTGCTAAGTGTTGTGTGGGTGAACCTGTGCTAATGTACGACCCCATCCAAGACTAATACATACTTGTGATTATACCCCTTGCAAACATTCGTAAGTACAGGAAAGTAATTAAGGTAGAAACCTAACCACATCTTTAAACTCTAAGACCCTTACGCCCCTTGTGCCATGGTTTCCTAACGGGGGTTCAGGTTTCTGTCACTTCGGCAACCCCTACGATTAGTAGCCAAATACACAATGCATTCCCCTAGGCCCTTATAGGTGAAGTGTCATGTAGTCGACGTTCACATGACACCACTAGAAGAAGTACACCACAACTTAAATAACAATCTATTGAATCTTTCTCAACGCAACTCCACTACTAACAACAAGACTTCTCCCATGTCCTCAAGAACAAAACGAACTACTCACAAGACATCATATGGATCATGATCAGAGATGGAATAATGATGCATAACAATCTGAACATAAACAATAATTCAATGGTTCACTCAATAGCATCAACTACAAAGAGTAATCAACACCAGGAAAGTTTCCCCTATGAACTATGCAAGATTCAACGCAGTTGTTGCAGCAATATGGAGATGGTGATGAGGGTGCTGATGGTGATGATGGTGGTGATGATGATGATGATCCCGATGAAGTCCAGCTTGATGGTGGTGTTGATGGCGACGATCTCCCCTCTCCAGGAAGGAATTCCCCCGACAGAAATCTGTCTGCCGGAGAGATCTTTCTCTTTGGGTGTTTTCCGCCCCGCAGAGGCGGCAGATTATTTCTATGGTCTCTCCTCGAGTCTTAGGGTTTCGTGGGGATGATATACGCCAGAGGGGAGAGGCTGGAGTGGGCCAGGACGGCCACACCACCTCCAGGTGCGGCCTAGTCCTACCCGCGCCATGGGGTGGTGTGGGCCCCCTGTGGCCCACCTCCACTCCATCTTCTGGCATCCTTAGTCTTCTGGAAAAATAGGATTTTCCGTATATTTTCCCGGATTTTCTGATCTTCGCGAATTTTTCCTCCAAACAGCACCTTTTCCATCAGAATCCTGACTGCAGCGATCCATGCTCCAAGAGTCATCAATCATGCAAAAATAGATGAAATAACATAAGTATCACCTCTCAATACGAAATATATCAATGAATAATAGTAAATTAAGACATAGAATAGTGATGCAAAATGGACGTATCAGTCCAAAAGGTCCATTTCCACTCCCTAGAATAGATCAGGTCATAGACTCAACTGCCGGATGTGAGCTACTGTCATTCATTGACGTGTATTCTGGCTTCCATCAGATACCCCTAAATCCGGATGATCAAATAAAGACTGCGTTCATTACCCCCTATGGGACTTATTGCTATCGAATTATGCCATTTGGGTTACGTAATGCAGGAGCAACGTACCAACGATGTATGCAAAAATGCTTGCATGACCAAATAGGTCGGAATGTGCAGGTGTATGTGGATGATGTGGTGATAAAAACCAAGGAAAGCAATACGCTCCTTGAGGATATCCAGCAGACATTCGCGAATTTGAGAAGGTTCCGAATGAAATTGAACCCGGAGAAATGCACCTTCGGCGTACCAGCCGGAAAGTTACTCGGTTTCTTGGTATCTAGCCGAGGCATTGAAGCTAACCCAACGAAAATCCGGGCCATAGAGAGAATGGAATTGCCAAAGTGTCTTAACGATGTCCAGAAGTTCACTAGTTGCCTGGCATCATTAAGTCGCTTCGTATGTCGGCTGGGAGACAAGGCTTTGCCCCTCTATCAACTAATGAAAAAGGCAGTCAAGTTCACATGGACACCACAGGCGGATCTTGCATTTCGAGAATTGAAAGAGATGCTATCTACCGCGCCAATCCTAGCTGCACCACTACCAAAGGAACCTATGTTGCTTTATGTAGCCGCGACCAACTGAGTCGTAAGTGTAGTGATCATAGTAGAGCGCGAAGAGGAAGGAAAGTCGGTGCAAAGGCCGGTGTATTATCTGAGCGAAGTATTGTCAGTGTCAAAATAGAACTATCCTCATTATCAGAAGATGGCGTATGGCGTATATATGTCGGCCAAGAAGCTCAAGCACTATTTCGAGGAACACCCCATCAAGGTGATATGTGAGGCGCCTATCTCGGAGATCATGAGTAACAAGGACGCAAGTGGCAGAATAGCAAAGTGGGCTATCGAATTAGCTCCATACGTGCCATAGTTCGACAGAAGAGATGCGATCAAATCACAAGTTGTGGCGGATTTCTTTGTGGACTGGGCTGAAATGCAATACGAGCCACCCCTGCCGGACTCCAATTACTGGCAAATGCACTTCGACGGATCCAAACTAAAAGATGAATTAGGCGCTGGGGTCGTGCATACCTCGCCCAAGAAGGATCAACTGAAGTACGTCCTACAAATCCATTTCAGCGCCTCGAACAATGTGGCGGAGTACGAAGCATTGGTACATGGTCTCGAAGTAGCAAAGGAAGTGGGGATACGTCGGATACAGTGCTTTGGAGATTCAGATTTGGTGGTACAACAAGTATCTGGAAATTGGGATGCCCTCGATGCTAACATGACCTTGTATAGGTTCCATGTCCAGAAGATAAGCGGGTTTTTCGAAGGATGTGAGTTCTAGCACATACCTCGGAGCGAAAACGAGGCAGCAGATACACTGTCCAAGCTGGGCTTATCCCGGCAACCCATTCCCAAATGTGGCTTTAGAGCACTTGAGAAAACCGTCAATCACACCGTCACCCGAATCAGATTCAATTTATATCCCGACGCTCACCGGATCAGGAGCTGCTCCTATGGATATAGAATGGGGAAACATCTCAGCAAACCCGAGGACTACTACTCGGGGACTGCTTCAGCAAACCCGAGGACTGCTTTAGCAAACCCGGGGACTGTGCAGTTTGATCCGGCGGGAGTTATGTTGGTGGATGCAATGGAAGTAGATGAGGAACCTTTTCCCGTCCGACCTATACTATCTTGGGCCAAGCCAATTTTTGATTTCCTGAAAGAGGGAATCTTGCCGGATGATGAAATAAGTTCGAGGCAAGTTCAGAGAAGGGCAAAGGCTTATACCATTATCAACGCCGAATTATACAAAAGGAGTGTCACAGCGGTATTACAATGGTGCGTTGATCCGGAAGAAGGACTTGACATACTCCGGGATATTCACCAAGGGGAATGTGGCCACCACGCATCCTCAAGGGCCTTGGTGGCAAAAAAATTCCGGCACGGCTTTTATTGGCCTAGTGCTTTGGAGCAAGCAGAGGACTTGGTGAGAAAATGTAACGGTTGTCAAAGATACGCCGCGAAAACTCACCTGCCAATGTCGGAGCTGAAAACTATCCCAATTACATGGCCATTTGTCGTATGGTGCCTAGATATAGTAGGACCATTTAAGCCGGCCAAAGGAGGGATGACCCACATGCTGGTCATGGTTGACAAGTTCACCAAATGGATTGAAGTGAAACCAATTCGGAAATGTGATGGGGCAACAACAGTCAGATTCCTCAAGGATATAATCTTAAGGTACGACTATCCCCATAGCATCATAACTGATAACGGGACAAATTTTTCCGAAGGAGCATTCGCGAGATTCTGCCAGGAAAAGAAGATCCGGTTAGATGTCGCCTCAGTCGCCCACCCCGCGTCGAACGGGCAAGTAGAAAGATCCAACGGATTGGTATTGTTCGGGATAAAACCCCGGCTCATAGAGCCGCTGCAAAGATCAGTAGGGTGCTGGATAGAAGAACTACCAGCGGTACTGTGGAGTTTAAGAATAACTCCGAATCGATCAACGGGCTATACGCCATTTTTTCTGGTATATGGGGCAGAAGCTGTATTACCAGCCGACATAGAGCATGATTCGCCTAGGGTCACCCAATACACAGAAGCCGAAGTGCGCGAAGCCTGGCAGAATGATGTTGATCTACTGGAAGAAGCGAGATAACTAGCCTTGTCCAGATCCGCCATATACCAGCAAAATCTCTAACGCTATCATAGCCGGAAAGTAAACCCCCGAGTTTTTTGGGAAGGTGATTTGGTGTTGAGGATAATACAGCGCACCACTGGCATGCATAAGTTATCCCCCCATGGGAAGGGCCCTTCATTGTGAGCAAAGCTTTGCGCAATGATTCCTACTATCTTATTGATGCACAGCCCCAGCAAAAGAACAAGGCGGACAGGTCAGGAGAGGAATCCAAAAGACCATGGAACGTAGCACTGCTGCGTCCTTTCTACACCTAAGAGGTGAATGTATCCGAACTACTCGTATGTCGGTATGTGTGTCGGCAGTGAGCTTATCAATAAAAACTTTGCCACCCCGAGCAGAGACTCGGGGACTGCTATAACACTTGTCTTGTTTTCGTTTCCTTTATGTCGGCTAGGTTAAGTCGCTTATTTCTTAGTTGGATTAGTAATGTGTTTGCACCAAAAACCTAACTCTTCGACTTTGCTGTTGTCCAACAAGAATTGGCTTCATGGCAAGCAAGATAACAAGTTTGGAATGACGAAGCACATGAAAAACAACTAAGGAAAAAGAACTTAAGCGGGCCGACGTTGGTCTTTTGTCTAACCCTTAGTTTACTTTTTTCACTAAAATGCCAAATCATTTTGAGCTAATCTCAAGTTTCAAGTACTGTTAAGTCAAGTTTTTGAACCTCGGACTCGTAAGTCGAAAAACCGAATCAAGGTAGACGCGAGCCGAGTCAAAAATTGAGAGAACAAGAAAATGAAACTCGGGGACTTCGCCCATGATAATCCGGCAATAAAAACTTAGTTGCAAACATGAAATTGTAGCACAAACAAACCAAAGTATTTAATTACATCTGCGCCTGGCATTCTGGGGATCTGATAAAAATGATGAGTGTTTTTCAAGGGGCAGAAGCGGCAGGAGAATCATCTGTTGAGGGAGGTACTCTGGAGTGTGCGGGAGGGGCGCTAACTTCGACTTTGTCCTCCGGGTCAACTTTGTTGTCCTCCGGGTCTTTAGCCTCGTCGCCTAACTCGGAGCCCTCGCTCTGACTCCCTTCTTCAGCTCCAGAGATAATCTCGTTATCAGCAACATCAAGGAAGCTCGACCCCTCATTCCATGCATGGAAGAAGGAGTACTGGATGAGATTGTTCGCACAGGCCTGGCGGCGCGCGATCCACTCTGGATCTTCGCACCACTTAGACCCGGTGCGCATATGCTTGAGCAATGCCAGGTCAATCCCTTCATAGAAAGCACAAACTTAAGAGCAATGTCGGCTCCAGCCCGTGCCATAGATTCGCGCCACAGGTGCAGTTGAGTGTCACATTCCATGAGTTTGGCTATGACGTCTGAAGTTTTCTTGGGAATGGTCTCACTGGGCCAGAGGCAGCCAAACATCCGGGTTGCCGCTGGGATAATGTCCGCGCCGAAATTCTTTACTATCTCAAGACGAGTGGTGAGACTCGCCAGGAGATCTTCTGTGGTGTAGGGAATTGGCTCAGCATCAGGGCCAGCAGGAATTCCACGCTGCTCACGGGATTCACGTACGACGAAGGCGGCAAATGTATCGCTCTCTGGAAATTTGCCTAAGGATAAGAGGAGCAACGTTAAGCGAATGGACCAAATCCGAATAATAACAGATCAAGCAAGAGCGGAGAACTTACGCGCAATCTGGAAGAGAAGTTGCTGAAGCTCGGAATCGGTGTTGGCGTTGTGGATCCGGAGTTTTTCATACTCAGTGGTTGCCGACGTAAGTTTGACGTCGGCTTCCTCTAGTAGGCCCTTGTCCTTAGAGATTTGCGTAACTAGACGCTCTTTCTCTTCGGCAAACTCCTGATCGGCCTTCTCTAGCGCGGACTGATGAGAGCTCTTGAGCCTCTGGATTTCGGCATTCAGCCGAGTAACCTCCGAGTCCTGCTGCTGGAGCCGAGCTATCTCAGCGTCCTTCTTCTTCAGTTCAGCTTCATACTTCCCTGATTGTTCGGCAAAGGTCATCGATTCTGCATAGAACCGTCCTCAAGAGCAACTGCAACATGATCCGGAGGACCCAAAATATGAGTGTCCACCGGATAAGGCACGGAGGGTACAATGATCATGTAAAGGGATGAAGTTACCTTTGATCTCAGCAAGATTCTTCCTCATGATTATATTCTCAGCCTCAACCTCGGCTGTGTAATCCGAACAAAATATTCATATAAGTTCTAAGAAGTTCGAATGAACAAGGAAGGGAGAGAAATGGAAACTAACCCCTCTTCTGATACTCCTCCAGGAGTTTACCATAACACCCGCGTATATCTTTGTAGGAGTCCAGCAGGCGCTAGAACTCAGCGGTTCGACGGTTAGTGGTAATCTGAAACAAGAAAAGAGACTAAGTTCAAAGGCAAAGTAGAAAATATTCAAAGTCTACAAGATCCGGGCCAAGTGGAAGTTAACCCGGCTCTAGGTGTGTGGATACTCGAAGTCTACAAGATTCGGGCCAAGTGGAACTTAACCCGACTCTAGGTGTGTGGATATTCGAAGTCTACAAGATCCGGGCCAAGTGGAACTTAACCGGGCTCTAGATGTGTGGATACTCAAAGTCTACAAGATCCGGGCCAAGTGTAACTTAACCCGGCTCTAGGTGTGTGGATATTCGAAGTCTACAAGATCCGGGCCAAGTGGAACTTAACCCGACTCGAGGTGTGTGGATATTCGAAGTCTACAAGATCCGGGCCAAGTGGAACTTAACCCGGCTCTAGGTGTGTGGATATTCAAAGTCTATAAGATCCGGGCCAAGTGGAACTTAACCCGACTCTAGGTGTGTGGATATTCAAAGACTACATGATTCGGGCTGTCGGGGGGATGATCCCCAGATACCCCAACCGGACAAGAAACGTGCAGTCGGATCACATCCGGCTGACCAGATGCAGCCGGACAAGGCAAGCCAGGCCGGCTACCACACTGTAGCCGGATCAACCCGAAGCAGCCGGCCAATCAAGGAGACAGGACGACGTGCGTATTAGTGCACGGTACAACCTGTATGATGACAAGACCGTCCATCACCCGGCCATACCGAAGACTTTGCAAGGATGACGCAGGAACAGTGGCCCGGTGCTGACGACAGCTCGCACGGTGTTCACTGTGCCTACGATAGCCATACCGCTCACACTCTGATGTGACGTACCGTACCTGATACTGTAGATGACCAGTCGGCTGGGACCCGCATGTGGGGCCCGCCAGTCGGATTGGCCAGTGAGACCGTTGCCTCTCTGCCTATATAAGGAGAGGAAAGGCCTCAGTAGCAAGGGTTGGTCTCATTGCATTTAAGGCAGTAGCTAGAGAATACAACTCAAGGAGCACCTGTAGTTCGTATATCATCCATAGTCAGATCCGGTAGAAGTAGGAGTTTTACCTCATCACGAGGGCTCTGAACCTGAGTACTTCCTGCGTCTAGCTACGCTTGCTTGTACCCAATCCCGCCTGTGGACACCGTCGATAGCTTCCCTGCTAGTCCCCACAACTTCTTAGGTACTGCTGTTCCCAATACAACGACAGTTGGCGCCCACCGTGGGGCAAGATGGCTTCGACCGGAGTCACGTTCCGCACGGGACCCCGCACTTCAGCCGGTGAGCGCGTGGCCTCCGGCCTGGTGCTCACGCTCGGCAAATTCGATTGCGTCATCGACAACACTTCCTGCTTCGCCAGAACCTCCTTCCCGGCAAACGACACTGTCCTGCTATTCGGCGACCTCCCCGTCTACGTCGCCACCGTTCCGTAGCGTTTCCCTAGGGAAATCATCTCTGTCGCGAAGCTGCCGCATTCGGGCGGTAGCGCCTCAGTCGCGTCCTGTGGCGTGGAGGTCATGATGGTCGGCTCCAGCTCTCACCCCCGCCAGCCGCGGGAGCGAGGCGCGGACGAGGTCGGAACTTCCGCCCCTCCGCAGCCTCGGAACCCTGTGGAGGATGCCATTGATCGGCTCCTGACGCCGGTTAACCTTGGGGATAACCCGGAGGAGGCGGAGGCCAACTTCACCATGGAGAGACAGATCCTCCTCTAGGAGGCCATGGTGCTGGCGGCAGCCCGCAAGCAACTCGAGGTCACCCGACGTGAGTACGACCGCGCACACGGCTTCACTCCGGCTACCGCGGAGCCGAGCCGGCACGGCCAGGTACGCCGCCGGGGCGGCGAGCTAGGCGGTAGGATGGAAAAGGATGGGGAGCCAGATCCCGCGCCCGCCCTCACCCGGCCCACCTACAGCACGCCCATCAAGAACCTGCGCGTGGCGCGAGCCACGACGGAGGAACTGCCCAATCTGGAGGGCGAGGAGCGAGCCCGCCAGCACGCCCGCGTGTAGGAGCTCCTCCGCGTCACGGACGAGCAGGCTGATGCCAACCGACAGATGTAGGAGGACCCCAGCTACTCCAGGGGGAGCAAGCTGCCTGCCAACAGCAGGGGCGCGCCGCGCGACACCCAGCAGGCGTCCTCCCCTCAGCCGGCTAAGGCCTGTAGCAGGCGTCGCAGCTCTGGCAACAGGGGCCAGCCGCGCCAGGAGCAGACGGTGAACAACAACCTGCCGCCTCCCCCTCCACCAACCGGAGCGCCTAGACCCGCCGGTTCCCGTCTCTCGGGCCGGGTGGGAGCGCCCAACCCGGGTTGTCCGGATGCCCGTGACCGCATCGAGCTCCTCGCTCAAGCGCGTGTCACGGAGGAAGAAGATTCTACCAGTTCAGTTTGTTTCGGACCTCGCATCTGGAACGAGCCGTTTCCGGATAAGTTCTCCCTGCCCAGGGACACCCCCAAGTACGACAGCAGCATGAAGCCAGAAGATTGGCTGGCCGACTATGCTACGGCAGTTGGCATCGCCCATGGGAATAAGCGCACAGCCGTGCGCTACGTCCCCCTCATGCTAACCGGGTGGGCAAGGACGTGGCTCAACAGCCTTGCGCCCAATAGCATCAACGCCTGGCCAGACTTCGAGAAGTATTCGTCCGCAACTTCAATGGCACGTACAAGCGTCCGGGGCACCCACGCGACCTGGCCTTGTGCGTCCAAGGTGACCGCGAGACTGACCGCGAGTACCTCGCCAAGTGGACGGAGGTGCGCAACACCTGCGAGGGCATCCTAGAAAGCCAGGCCATCAGCTTCTTCATCGAGGGTTGCCGAGAAGGCACCATGCTTCTCCACCGGCTGCTATGTGACGAGCCAAAAACCATGGCGGAGCTCATGACGGTTGCGGACCAGTACGCCACGGCGGATGCCGCCATGAAGAAGCCCCTCCGAGTAAATGCTGACGGGTGTCCGACTCCTACGGAGCTGGCTCGCGACCGTCCAAGCAATCCGGCTGGCGAAGCCAGATCCTCCAGGCGCCACGGCAACGACAACCGGTTCCATGGGGACCGCCAAGCCAGGCAACAGAAGCCCCGCTACCACGCGCGGCAGGTCAATGCCGTGGAGGGTGCGCCCGACGCGCCGGCTAACGATGCAAGGAGGCAGAAGCCACAGCTCACCTTCGACCAGATGTTTGACGACCCGTGCAAGTGGCACAGCGGTCCCTTCAAACCGGCTACCCACACCACTCGGAATTGCAGCTGGACCCACCAGCTAAAAGACCAGGGTAACCAGCCTCGTCTCCCCCTGCCCCCTCCCGGTGGACCACCACCACCGGCTAGGGGAGACGGTAATGATGGTAACGGCGGCAATGGCGGCAACAACAACAACGGCTACCCCCAGCCGCACGCCGCCTACCACATCTTTGAGACGGAGCTAGACGACAAGCACAGCCGCAGGCGACGCTCCAAGGAGGTCAACGCCATCGTCTCTCCAGTCCCCCAATACCTGAACTGGTCGGAAACCACCATCACCTGGAGCCGCGCAGACCAGCCGGAGCAGCTGCCGACTCCCGGGGCCTACGCCATGGTGCTCGACCCCCTCATCGTCTCCAACGCACGTACCTACCGATTCTCGCGCGTCCTCATCAACGGAGGCAGCATCCTCAACCTCCTCTACCAGTCCTCGCTGGAGAAGTTGGGCATTCGTGAAAGCGACCTGTGCCCGACTACCACAACGTTCCACGGCATACTGTCGGGGCCAGCCTACGCCCAGCTGGGGAAAATCCAGCTGGACGTCATCTTCGGGACCGAGGAGAACTTCCGCCGCGAACCAATCTGGTTCGAGGTGGTAAACCTGATGAGCTCCTACCATGCTCTCCTCGGGCGCCCCGCCCTTGCCAAGTTCATGGCTGTCCCCCACTACGCGTACCTCAAGACGAAGATGCCGGGACCCCACGGCGTGATCACCGTCGCCGGCTGCTTTAGGCGGTCGATGGAGTGCGCCTCGGTCGGTTCCAAACTGGCAGAGGCCCTCATCATAGCCGAGGAGAAGCGCGTGATCATGCGCAATGTGGCCATGGCCCAGCAGGACATGCTGGCTAGCAGCAAACCGGCTGGAGAAGGAACTTTCCTGCCGGCAAGGGAGACAAAGAGGATTCTGCTCGACCCCACCGACCTGACTAAATTCGTCACCATTGGTGCCGGCTTGGACAACAAATAGGAAGGCGCGCTCGTCAACTTCCTCCGTGAGAATCGGGACATCTTTGCATGGTCCCCCAAGGACATGCCGGGTGTGCCGAGGGAGTTCGCCGAGCACTCACTTCATGTGCGGCCGGACGCCAGACCGGTCAAGCAACCTCTGCGCCGGTTCGCAGAGGAGAAGAGGAAGATAATCGGTCATGAGATCACCCGTCTCCTTACAGCCGGGTTCATCATGGAAGTGTACCACCCGGACTGGTTGGCGAACCCAGTCTTGGTGCTGAAGAAGAACAAGACCTGTCGCATGTGTATCGACTACACCAGCCTGAACAAGGCGTGCCCGAAAGACCCCTTCGCCTTGCCCCGTATCGATCAAGTTATCGATTCCATGGCCGACTGTGATTTGTTGTCTTTTCTAGATTGCTATTCCGGGTACAATCAGATCCAGCTAAACCCGGCTGATCAGATTAAGACATCATTTATCACCCCCTACGGGGCTTTCTGCTACATAACCATGCCTTTCGGTCTAAAGAATGCAGGTGCTACCTATCAGCGCTGCATGTAGAAGTGCTTGCACTCGCAGATAGGCCGAAACATGCATGCTTACATGGACGATGTGGTCATCAAGACCAAGGAGAAGCGCACCCTCCTCGAGGATCTGGGAGAGACGTTTGTAACCTCTACCAGTACCAGATGAAGTTAAACCTGGAGAAGTGTGTCTTCGGGGTGTCCTTCGGTCAGCTCCTCGGATTCCTCGTATCACAATGAGGCATCGAGGCAAATCCGGAGAAGATTGCGGCCATCAAAAGGATGCAGCCACCCAGGAGCCTGCTTGGAGTCCAAAAGTTCACCGGATGCCTGGCCTCCCTCAGCCATTTCGTCAGCCGGCTGGGGGAGAAGGCACTCCCGCTGTACCAGCTGATGAAGAAGACGGACAAGTTCTCCTAGACTTCGCAAGCCGACACCGCATTTCATGACCTCAAGCGCATGCTATCCACAGCGCCGGTTCTAGCCACGCCGGCTAGCAATGAGCCGATGTTGCTCTATATAGCAGCCATCAGCCGGGTCGTCAGCGTCGTCCTGGTGGTGGAGCACCCCGAGGAAGGCAAGGCTCAGCCGGTTCAGAGACCCGTCTACTACCTCAGCGAGGTTCTCTCCCTCTCCAAGCAGAACTACCCCCACTACCAGAAGATGTGCTACAGCGTGTACCTAGCATGCAAGAAGCTCAAGCACTACTTCCAGGAGCATCCGATTAAGGTCGTGTGCACCGCACCCCTTTCGAAAATCATCGGCAACAAGGACACCACCGGCCGAGTCGCCAAGTGGGCCATCGAGCTCGCCTCCTACTCCATCCAGTACGAGCCCTGGCTCACGATCAAGTCGCAGGAATTGGCGGACTTCCTTGTTGACTGGGCTGAGACCCAGTATCTCCCACCGGTTCCGGATTCGGACCACTGGAAGATGCACTTCGACGGGTCGAAGATGCTCGGGGGCTTGGGAGCCGGCATCGTGCTCACCTCGCCCAAGGGAGACCGGCTGGAGTACGTGCTACAGATCCACTTCAAGGCCTCCAACAACGTAGCCGAATACGAGGCACTGGCGCACGGACTCCGGCTAGCCAAGGAGATCGGTGTCAACCGGATCCTGTGCTTCGGTGATTCGGATCTGGTGGTGCAGCAAGTGTCTCGAGAATGGGACGCCAGAGATGCAAACATGGCCCTCTACCGGTTCCACATCCAGAAGCTCAGCGCCTCCTTCGACGGATGCGAATTTCACCACGTCCCTCGCATCAACAACGAGGCAGCCGATTCGCTCGCCAAAATCGGATCCACTAGGCAGGCGATCCCACCAGGGGTCTCTTTGGAGCACGTGCACAAGCCCTCCATCAACCTGTCGCTAGAGTCAGACTCCATCACCTGGGCAGGAAGCGCTCCGGCTGACGGAGCGGCAGAAGCGGAGTCGGCAGAGCCGCCAAAGAATAAGACCCGCACCAACTCCGGCAAGGCAGTGCCCTCCGGCTCGCAAGACCCGGGGGCTGCCGGTTCGTCAAGCAGCTCGGGGGCTGCCGTCCTGGGTACGCCACCCGGACGACCCCCTGACATCCGTCAACCGGAGGGCAGGAGCATCCTCGTCATTCGGGAAGTGCCATCCTGGGCACAGCCCTTCATGAGCTACATCGCCAATGGAGAACTTCCGGATGACAAGGTGGAAGCCAGGAAAATCCGGTGTCGTGCACACACGTACACCATCATCAACGGCAAACTATACAAGCGCAGCGTATCCGGCATTTTTCAAAGGTGTGTCGATGTAGACACAGGCTACCGGCTACTCAAGGACATCCACCAGGGCGAGTGCGGGTACCACGCTTCGTCAAGGGCGATAGTCGCCAAGGCGTTCCGCCATGGCTTCTATTGGCCCACCGCCCTCGAGGACGCTAAGCAGCTGGTCCGCGCGTGCAATGGGTGCCAACGCTTCGGCCAGCTCAGACACATGCCAACTTTGGTACTCAAGACCATACCTATCACCTGGCCCTTCGCGGTTTGGGGCCTCGACATGGTCGGTCCTTTCAAGTGGGCACGCGCGGGTGTGACCCATCTGCTGGTAGCGGTGGATAAATTCACGAAATGGATCGAGGCCAAGCCTATCCGGAAGCTGGAAGGAGCGACAGTCGTCACCTTCTTCACCGACATCATCAATCGATTCAGCTACCCCAACAGCATCATCACCGACAATGACACGAACTTTGCCAAGGGGGCCTTCGCCTGGTTCTGCAGCAACAAGGGCATCCGGCTGGACCTGGCCTCCGTCGTGCACCCGCAGTCCAACGGGCAAGTGGAAAGGGAAAACGGCTTAGTGCTAGCCGGTATCAAGCCGCGTCTCATGGAACCATTGGAGCGATCACCCGGATGCTGGATCGAGGAGCTTCCGGCTGTGTTGTGGAGCCTCCGCACCATGCCGAACAGGTCAACCGGCTACACCCCGTTCTTCCTGGTCCACGGATCGGAAGCCATCCTCTCCACGGACATCGAGTTCGACTCACCGCGCAAGCTCCTATACGACAAAAAGGCCAACCAGGAGGTGCGGGAGGAAGGAGTGGACCTCCTGGAGGAGGCCCGCGAGCTGGCCCTGTCCAGGTCAGCCCTGTACCAGCAACGACTACGCCGCTACCATTCAAGCCGGATCCGCCCAGTCGTGTTCCGCGAGGGCGACCTGGTTCTCCGGCTGGTGCAAGACACGAAGGGCATGCACAAGCTATCGCCACCTTGGGAGGGCCCCTTCATCATCAGTCGGGCGCTGCCCAACGACTCCTACTACCTCATCGACGCGCAGCAGCCGTGCAAGAACAAGATGGACAAATCAGACGAGGAAACCGAGCGCCCCTGGAACGCGGCCCTGCTGCGCCCGTTTTACACCTAGTCGCCAGACAGTGTATGTATCTCGCAAACCCTATGAATGAAAATGCGGACCCCTACGAGATGCTCGGGGGCTCCTTGCTAGAAATGTGTTTTGCATCTGTTCTTCGGTTCTGATTTTCCGGCTCCGGCAACCCCTACCCGGGGGTTCGCCGGCTGACCCGGCCTGCTAAGTCAACAAACTTACTGAGTAGTGTGCGATGATGTCAGAGGCCCACTCTTCGTCTCAGCTACAGACCGCAACCCGGCTGTCCGGCTAGCAAGAGCAAAAGCACGAGGCATCCCACACGAAAAACAGGGAGGAGACACGACAGACCGGGCGTCCCGGCCTTGCAACTAGCTCGAACCAATCCGGTTACTAAGCCGTTAGTACCGTGCACAATGTATTGTCAGCTCCCTTCGATTCCGGCTGCAGACCGCAACCTGGCTGCCCGGCAAGGACGCAGCAAAAACAACAGAGCACACGAGAAAGCGACCAAGTGTCTAGAGAGGCACAAACTAGTTTTTGAAAAAACAAGTCGTTTTCCAGCTACAATTTGGTAGACTAACCTATTAACCTGTGAGGATATATTCTTGTCCGACTACCTTGAGTCGGAATTCAGGATTGAAAGGAGAAGAAGATTCGAAGTCCTTTCCTTCATCAAGCGCTCCGAATCTCGGGGGCTACACCCACTGGGTGCGCTCGCGCGCCCTAGTGGAATCTTGTAGTTCCTGACCAGCTAAAGGCGTTTAGCCGGCCATTCGGAGCCCAGGTGAGGGCAAGGGCAGGTGCAAGAGAAAGCAAGAAAGATTCAAAGCACACAGCTCGCCCATACTCAATCTCGGGGGCTACACCTAGTGGAGCTCGCGCGCCCACTTCAGAATGTTAGTTCCCAATTGAAGGTGTTCAGCCAGCGAAAGCAACCGACTGAGATGAGTCTAGTCGGATAAAGATAGAAGATTTGGGAAAGAAGGAAGATTCGAAGCACTCAGCAGTGCGAAAGCGCCCCCATCACTGAAGTGCAGTTCCCCCGGGTAAAGTGTGTAGCCGGGCGAAGTTAGCCGGATAAAGTCAACCGGCGAAATATTGAAAGAAAATTCGAAGCACACAAGTTGAAGGAAACTCAAGCAAGTTCAATATTAACAAATAGAAAGGAGGCGAAGCTCCCATAAGTTACCCGGCATTGGAGACAGCCAGTACAGACGAACAAGTTGCTGATAAAACTAAGGCAAGACAAATACACCTGGCATCCCGGGGCAACGACTAGGCGGCAGGACCCTTGCCGTGAGGAGCATCTTGGCTGGCTGAAGCTTCAGGCGGAGGAGGAGGCGTGGTGCTCGATCCGGTTTCAGCGCCCGCAGGCGGCTGCGTCGGGCCTTCCACGTCAGGAGTACCGATGGACTCCGTGTCGGTGAGCACCTCGTCGGGGTCCATGTAGTCGGTGATCTTGATGGCGGATCCACAGAGCTCCGGATGGGCTTGGCGGATGGCGACAAGGTCAGCGCCAGCATGGAAGCCTCCATCGATCTTCTCGACGCGGATGTCCTTGTACCAGGAGAGCATGAGGGCCAGAGCCATCTCTGCTCCGGCTCGCGCCACCAAGTCCCGCAGCCAGTCCACCATAGCCGGCACCTCTCCCACCTTCGCAGCCAGCTGCGCCATCGTCTCCGGAACCGGAGCCTCCGGCCACAGGAAGGAGAAGATGTCCCGCTCCGCTTGACGAAGCTTGGCAGCTTCTTCGCCAAGAAGGACAACGAGCTCCTGGGCCGTCGGCTGCGCTCCCGGCCAGTTCTCCTGCAGCCGGTTATAGGCCAGCAGGTCTATGCCAGGATAAAACGCTGTCAGAAAAGAGAGTCAGATCCGGCTACCGGATCCGGAAAGAAAGGGAAACGGAAAAGAAGAACTTACCCTTAGCTGTGTGGCCAACCTGCATCAGCTCCTCCACTAGAGTCTTCTCCTTCGCCGCCAGCCGTTTGATCTCTTTCTCTTGGTCCTTGTTCTGGGCCTCGAGAAGATTTAAGACCTCGATCCGGCTGGCGAGTGAGGCGTCGCGCTCCTTAATGGTGGCCTCCAGACCGTCTACCTTCGCGTGCCAATCCTTATTCTGCAGCCGCAGAGTAGAGTTGGACTTGCTCAGCCGGTCGTTCGCTTTCTTCAAGCGATCGATCTCGTGCTGAGCACACACGAGGATGGCTGCGACAAAACCGGCTATTAGTAAAAAAAGAAAAAAAAGAAAAGAGCAAGACGGATGAAGCAAACTTACTCTAGGAAGTCCCGTTGGCAGCAGCGAGCTTCTGCTCTAGGGACCGGTTCCCGCCGGCTGCGGCCTCCAGCAGCCAGATCTCCTTCACCGCCATCTCGAGCGTGGCGGCGAGGTCCGTCAGCGAGGCGGCGGAGGAAGCGTCGTCATCCACGGCGTTGGCGGCCAAGGGTTCCCTCGCGACAACCACCGCCGTCCTCCACTCCTCCCCGGCTCCTCGTTGGAGTTGTTGTCACCGAAAACCACGAGCTCCTTGCCGGTAGCACCCCCCCACACACACACGCCTGCGGAAGAGCCAACCGGTTGAGAGCCCTCCGCCTCCGGTGGGGGACCCTCCGATCCGGCTGGGGCAGCCGGTTCAACTCGTGGTGGAGGCGGAGGCGGTGCCTCGGAGGAAGGAGGGGCGCTGGCAGGCGCAGTCGGAGCACGGGGCGGTGACCCGATCGGCGCTCGAGCCGGGCTCATGGCTCCAAAGGAAACCAGGGTGCTAAGAAGATAGAAGAAGAGAGGGAAGAAAGAAAAGCAAATAAGCCAAGGGCAGAAAGGGAGAAAAAGAAGCAGGCGGAAAACGATGAAGGCAAGTGAGGAAGGACATACCTCGGCACAACTGGAGGCGGCCCCTTCTTCCGGCCAAGGCGGCTTGGCGGCAGGGTGCTGGTCCGGCTCCTCTTGGGGGCCGGCTCCTCCGCAGCAGGCCGGCGGGAGCCGGAACGGCTGGAGCCGCTCCCGCCAGCTTCGCCGTCCGTCATAGGGCGCGGCACCGGATCGGTGGTCGGCGCGGCCTCCTCCTCCTCGTCAACCTCTAGGTGGGGTTCGGCGGCCGGCTCATCGTTTTGGCTGGGGAAGGCATCCCCATCCCCGTCCGATTCCTCGCCGGACCGCCGAGCGCGTGGCTCGGGCAAGTCGGGCATGAACTCCTCGAGGGGAGCCTCACCCTCCTCATGAAGGATGCAAGGAAACATCTGCCGAACATAAGAGATCAGTCGGATAAAACAAGAAGGAAGGGCAAGAAGTACGAAAGAAGAAATACGGCTAGAGGGACCTACCCGGGGTGCGCGGTTCTCCCGGCTGTAGGGCGCCAGACTGAACTTCCAGCCCTCCGGCAGCCGCTCCTTGGTGATCGTCCACACCCACTCCTTCAGGTTGTGGTAGCGGGGATCGCGGCGCGATAGCCGGGTCGGGTCCAGCCGGCCGGAGTAGAAGCACATTTTGTGCGCTCGCTGCTGCAACGACATCATTAGACGGGACATCCAGCTGAGGGTGACGTCCAGGCCGGTCAGCCGACAGTGGACGAGGGAGGGCATGCATTTCAGCATTGCATCCGACTCCGCCTTGTCGTCGTAGATCTTCAAGTCCCAGTGCAGCCGGCCGGACTCGACATCCTGGAAGGCCGGAAGATTTATCCGGTCGATGTTGGTGAGGTTCTTGACATAGAAGTATGACTGCTGCCACAGTCGTACCGTGTCGCGCAAAAGAAACTTGGGGTAGCCGGTCTGCGCATGGGAGTAGATGGAGGCGCCGCCGCAGACGAATAACGCCCCTTGCGTGAACTGCACTTGCGACCAGACTCGGAAGAGCCGGCAGAAGAGCCCAAGATCCGGCTGGATCCCGAGGTAGCTCTCGCAGAACGCCACGAAGTGCACCAGCGTGCCGATTGCGTTAGCGCCGAGGTGGTGGAGGCGGAGGTCGAAGAACGCCGAAAGGTGAGGAAGAAAGGATGCACCGGCAGCGCGAATCCGCGCGACAGGTGCGAGAGAAAGATGACCCGCTCCCCTTCCGCGGGGTGCGGCAACACCTCTCCCGCCGGCGCGAGCCGCACCTCCACTTCCTCCTCCGTCGGGAGAACGCGGGTGGCATGGTACTTCTGGATCTGATCCTCGGTGATGGAGGAGCCGCACCAGGCCCCGCGGTTAGCTGCCATCCCCGGTTGGCAGGGGGAGCGGCGACGGAGGAGTGGCGGTGGCCTGTAACGTCGACGACGAGCGGGCGGTGCAGCGGGCTACAGCGGCGGCAAAGCAAGGGCGCAAAGGGCAGGAGCGCACTAGGGAAGAGGAAACTGAAGCGGGGGAGCGAAGGAAGGGAACTGCTCCCCCCATGGCGTCCCTTTAAAGGACCGGAAGCGCAACCATCCACGGCGCCACGTGGCGCGCATCCAGACAAGCCCACCCCAACCGCCGCCCAGATCCTGTGTGCCGAAGCGGGATGCGCAGAAGATCCTGGAGCGAGAACCGAAGCGCCGGGAAGCAGCTTCCCGCGGCGACGCGCGACGGGACGTTATGCTGCCCGCCACAGTGCAATGATGGCGCATGCGCGCGTGGCCGGCGTCAGCGATGACGTCACGAGTAGCGCAACCGCCAGGCGTAGCCGGACACAAATTCAAAACCAGGAGCGAGCGCGCACACATTTCACCTAAGGGCGGAATCCACACGCGCTCGGGGGATAGTGTCGGGGGGATGATCCCCAGATACCCCAAACGGACAAGAAACATGCAGTCGGATCACATCCGGCTGACTAGATGCAGCCGGACAAGGCAAGCCAGGCCGGCTATCACACTGTAGCGGGATCAACCCGAAGCAGTCGGCTACGGGGACATAGCCGGAACCAATCAAGGAGATAGGACAACGTGCGTATCAGTGCACGGTATGCCCTGTACGATGACAATACCGGCCATCACCCGGCCATACCGAAGACTTTGCGAGGATGACGCAGGAACAGTGGCCCGGTTTTGACGATAGCTCGCACGGCGTTCACTGTGCCTATGACAGCCATACCGCTCACACTCTGATGTGACGTACCGTACCGGGTGCTGTAGATGACCAGTCGGCTGGGACCCGCATGTGGGGCCCGCAGTCGGATTGGCCAGTGAGACCGTTGCCTCTCTGCCTATATAAGGAGAGGCAAGGCCTCAGTAGTAAGGGTTGGTCTCATTGCATTTAAGGCAGTAGCTAGAGAATACAGCTCAAGGAGCACCTGTAGTTCGTATATCACCCATAGTCAGATCCGGTAGGAGTAGGAGTTTTACCTCATCACGAGGGCTCCGAACCTGGGTACTTCCTGCATCCAGCTACGCTTGCTTGTACCCAATCCCGCCTGTGGACACCGTCGATAGCTTCCCTACTAGTCCCCAGACCTCTATCTAACCTTCTTAGGTATTGCCGTTCCCAATACAACGATACGGGCCAAGGCCCAAAATTTATTGCAAATTAATGACGATATGAACAAAAACTAGGGAGCATCCGACCGAATAACAAGTTATCCCCTCGGAGGCTCGGGGACTAGGCTATACCTACAAATGCTAAGTTATGAAAAACATCAACAACAGAGAAAAAGGATTACCTCCATCATCCGGCCAGCCATGGAGATAGCCTGTGTAGCGGAGTTCATCTGCACGCTGAACTCGGCAGGGTCGAACTTTTCTGGGAGATCGCCCTGAGGGTCGATGAATTCGGCGTTGTTCCAGTTCTTCACATACTCAAGGAGTAGTGGACTGTAACTCTCGCCGCTCGTAGAATGGCTCATCACTAGGCTCTTCACATGGGCCTCGCACCTGGCGGATTGAGCCGCAGCGGGGCTGGTGTGCAAAACCAGCTGTTTGCTGCCCTCTGATCCGGATCAGACCCGGACGAAGATGACCCAGAAGTCTTCTTAGCTTTGCCGGATGAGGGTTGAGGAGCATGTTGAAAGAAATCATTGATTGAAGGAGCTGACCCGGTGGGGGGCAAAGGAGCTTTCCCCTTAGGAGGCTTGGAGGCTCTTGCTGCTGTTGTTGTTGTTGCTGTTGCTGCTGATGTTGTTGCTGGTGCTGGTGTTGCTGCTGGTGCTGCTGCTGGTGTTGCTGGTGCTATTCCTGGTACTGGGGATACTGGGGGCAGCACCGATGAAGCTGGCACCTCAACGCTGGGCACAGAGGCCGAAGAGCTGGGCAGATCCGGCATTGCCGTATCCAGATCTGGCCCACTACCCTCTGCGTCGACGTTGCCCTCCTCTTGACGAGGTGGACTCTGGTCAGGCGTGGCCGCAGAACCCTCACGAATGGGGCTAAGTGGATGATGGTCATCGTTGTGGGGGGGTGGGGGTGGGAGAGGGATCGCTACGGAGAGGGGAAGCTATGCCGGAACCACTCTAGGAGATGTCCACAGGAGCTCTGGAAAAAAGGAAGGACAGCAAGTTAAAAAGAAAGAACCCACCAGAGACTAAGGCAAACAATGCAAGAATCTGAGGTAGCAATGCAAAAATAACTTACTCATCCACGGTAGGAGGAGCCCGAGGTTTGGGTGCCCTTCGGATTGTGCTCTTGGCGGCAGGCTTGGCCGAGGGTTTAACCCTGGACTTCTTTTGCCTCTTCTTGGGCGGCGGCGCCTCCGAAGCTGCGGCCGGGGTAGCTACTCGCTTCTGGGAAGGGGCCGGGGCCAGGCCATCGGTGGCAAGCGGAGGAACCTCATGGACTTGAGCGTCTGGGTTAGCTGAACATTCGAACATAAGCCAGATGCAAATAAGAAACAAGAACCGGATCAAGTACCTCGAGGACCTCAACGTCTGAATCATCATCATCTGGCCAATCCCTTAGAGAAGAGGCCTTACCAACGGTGTGTTTGACAACATCCGGGGCAGGCAAGAAGGCCTCCGGGTTAGTCTCCACCTCGTCTCCCTCGGAGCGGTCCTCCAACCACTTGCTAGCCAAAACCTCGCCATCCTCCAGCGATTGCTAGAGAAATTTCTGAGAATAATCGCCAAGTTACAAAGGTAAATCAACATACAAAGGAAATTCGGATAACGAAAGAAGGTAAACTTACCATTGGAGGAGCGTTGGCGCGATTGAAGGGCTCGAGCCCCCACTCCCAGGCCTCGGAGAACTCCTTCTCCACATTGAAGATGGCCTTAACCCAGCGGAAGACCGCCGAGTTATCCAGCTCAAAAGAGGAGGTCCGGTGAGGGTCAAGAGGACCGCTAAGATAGCATATCTTGTGGGCTCGCTTCTGGAGGGGGGAGACCCGGCTGCGGAGGAAAGTGATCATGATGTCCTCCCCCCGGAGGTGCTCCTTAAGCAGCTCCGTGAACCGGCGAGCCACTTGATTCGCCAGGGTCGTGGTGCGCTTGGGAACGCTTTCCCATCGCGAGGTATCTGGAGGACTGAGTCTGAAGGGGAGCAGCCAGATCTGGTCCTCCTTAGTGGTGTTTCGGACGTAAAAGAAGGTCCGGGCCCAGCCCTTGCAAGATTCAAGCCTCGTGACTCGAGGGAAGACATATTGTTTCCGGGGAGAGATGGAGGCGGCACCACATTGGGTCAAGTGCTTGTCCTCCAGGGCAAGCTCCTTATCCGGAACCATGTTCCTCCACATACCAAAGAACTTGATCCATAGTTCTTTGGTTGGCCAGAGGCCGATGTATCCCTCAATGCCGGAGGCAAAGGAGGACAGAGATGTGATAGCATTTGCGGGAAGATGATGCGGTTGCAATTGGTAGGTAGAGATAAAATCGAAGAAGAAATCAGAGGTGGGAAGGCCGAAGCCGTGTTGGAAATGCGACAAGAAAACTACGTACTCCCTAGATTTGGGGGTGGGAGTAATCTCAACGACGGGGAGGCGGCAGGCAATGCCGGCGGGGATGCGACAAGAGGCGTGGAGCCAAGCCAAATCTTCCTCGCGGACGATGGAGCCATCCTAGCATCCGCGCTCGCGGCCCTCCGCCCCTTCATTCGACTGCGCCACCATCGAAGCTTCTGCTTCAGTCATGGTGAGATTGAAGCTTTCGAGGGGATGGTCTAAGTAATGGTAGCCCGAAGAGGGGAAACGGGAAGCACAAGGCCCCGTGGTGGCAATGGGCACTGGAAACAGTGGCGCTGGCGTGAAATACCGCCGGAGCACGGTCGCAGTGGTGCTCGTGGAGAAGAAAACCGGCGGCGGCGGAGTCACAGTGAAGAAGAGAGAGAGAGTAATGGACTGCGGCGCGAATGGGGGAACTTCCCCTAGGAGTGCACCGCACCCTCTACTTAACCGTGCCCCGCGCATCGTGGGATCCTTTGCGGGAGGCATGCTGCATGAAGTGAGCATGTATGCGGCCCAAGCAACCAATCAAAGCAAGGCCACAAGAGGGGCCACTGGAGCAAATGATCCCATGACGGGACATGGCGTTACAGTTAACGAGGCGCTGCAGTGATGAGACGTTTATAGCAGTTAAGCCTGATGCAACGACAGTAACCGGCACGGTAAATGTGCATGGCCCTTAAAATGAGGCAAATAATGATTACCCTCCACGTAGGATGTGGAGAAGCGTACGAGAGAAGGAAAAGAAACCCAAATGAGCAAGAAAAATACCTAACCAATGAGGAATAACCCGGAAAAAGCGAAAGGATAGCAAGAAAAGTAACTCCAGGCTATGAAATAACTCGGCACAAGGAATAAAAGATTCGGATATGGGAACCTGATGTGGCCTTAACACCTAAAGAAGTTGCTAAGACCGCACCAGCTTCGGGGACTAATGTTGGGGGATACCCCTGGGTAGGGCAACGCCGGGGTATAAGGGCCGAGTTAGCCGGGGTGCGGCGCGGTCAAAGCAAAGTGCTGACTGGGTCACCTCAAGGCAGGCCGGATCACGGTGTGTCCCGGCCCATGAGGCATTTCCCTGACAATGGTCCGGCCGGCATGAGATCTACGCCGGTCATGCCTGTCTTTTGCAGGTAAGTAGGTAATCCAGATGAGCTATATGCTAGCCGGGTTATCTTGGCTTCAAAGAGAAGGAATCCCCCACTGGTCAAAAGGTGGATTTATTAGTTGAAGCATGTGCAAAGTAAAGTAAAGGAGAGGACCAGCGGGTCAGTGGCGACCAAGGTGACGCGGGTAAAGTCGGATGACGTAGCCCATGACGCCAAAAGACAAGGGTGATGATGTGGGTTACGTCCAAAGCCCGGACGAGCCGTTAAAGAAGAATAAAGAAGCATCTGTTTTGTTAAAGGATCATATTCGTAGAATATGCTGCCACCTGTGCCCTATAATTGGAACCCGGGTTCCCCTATATAAGGAGCACCAGGGCCTCCATAGAGAGGGGACAGCATTAAGAGAAATCACTCCCTGTCTAAGGTAGAAGTCTAGGGCTAGTTAGTTAGGGGTAAGAGACATTGTCTCCTTCTTGCTAAGGGCCTCAAGAACACTTCTAAACTCCATTGTTAGAGAGAATACAAGAACATCCGTGCGTGGAATCACCATGCTCTCCCTCCCTGGATTCCCCTAGCACACATTGGCCCCATCTTTAGCCTATCCATGGCATCTGCTGTGCCACCACCACGACAATGGCTAAATGGAGTGTGATTTGTCATCCCAAAGACCAGGGGGGTGGGTATTCAGGATTTTGAGATCATGAATATATCCCTCTTTGGTAAATGGCTCTTCAAGTTACTTAATGAAGATGGGATATGGAAAATTCTCCTTAAACGAAAATATGTTGGTTCGAAAGTGATTTCCCAGGTCCTATGGAAACCCGGTGACTCGCATTTCTGGACTGGTCTAATGACAACAAAGAAGCATTTTTTCGCTTTGAATATTTTTATATTAAGTATGGATTTGAGATACATTTTTGGGAAGACAAGTGGATTGGAAATTCTATACTCCGGAAATAGTACCCAACTTTGTACAATATTGTTTGTCATAAGGGTGATACAATCGCCAAAGTGATGGAATCATATCCACCGAATGTGACGTTCATAAGAGATTTAATTGGACCTAGACTTACTTCTTGCAATGCCTTGCTGCAACGCTTGGCATTTGTCCATTTAGTGCTTGGGACCGATAAATTTAAATGGAACATTCTCAAGAATGGACAATCCTCCGTTGCTTCCATGTACAATGCAATGGTCCAACCAGTCCTACCAGCTGATAATAATTGGAAAATCTGGAATATGAAGATACCATTAAAAAAATCTTTTCTTGGTATCTTCGTCGGGGGGTGATCCGTACTAAAGATAATCTTATTAGGCATTATTGACATGTAGATAACAAATGTGTCCTTTGTCATCATGATGAGACAATCAAACTTTTTTTATGCCAGTTTGCTTATTCTATATGGCCAGTCATCCAAGTAGCTTCATGCTTGTATCCTCCATGTAGTGTTGCCAACATTTTTGGGAACTGGCTACATAGTATTGATCAGAAGTACATAACTATTCTTAGAATGGGAGAAATTGCCATTATTTGTCGCTATGGCTATGTAGAAATGATAAAGTGTTCAATGGTAAAGCGTCTTCTCTCTTATAGGTTATCTACCGGTGCATGATACATTGCAAATGTATATATAACTTTTGATGTTCCATGCTTGGTTTTATCTACTTTCTTGTGTTTTGTCCACACTTTGGAGTACTTTTCATGTGATTTCTTGGACTAACCTATTAACAAGAGCCACAAGGTTACTGTTTTTCTGCTGTTTTTGGTTTCAGGAAGTCATAAAATGAATATCCTCGGAATTGGACGGGACAAAAGCCAAAGTCACTATTTTACCGGGGGACACTTGGAGCCAGAATACGAGACGGAGAGGGGCTGGGGCCTAGCCACACCACCTGGCCACGCGGCCAAGCCTGGCCCACGCCAGGGGGTGGTCTGGCCGCCCCAGTCACCCCCTCGGCCTCTCCTTCCGCCTATATATTGCCTCTGATTCGGAAACCCTAAGTACCCGATCAAAAATTCACGAAAGAGTCTGTAGCCGCTGTCATATCCATCCCTAGATCGGGAGGGATCTGAAGTTCTTCCCGGCACCCTGCCGGAGGGGGGAATTCACCCTAGAGGCCTTCTTTATCATCATGCAAGCCTCCGGTGTGATGCGTGAGTAGTTCATCTCTAGACTACGGGTCCATGTAGTAGCTAGAGGGCTGGTTCTCCTCCTTTGTGCTTTCATGTCTAGATCTTGTGAGCTCCGTTCATGATCAAGATCATCTATTTGTAATTCTGCATGTTGTGTTTGCGGGGATCCGATGGATATTGAGATGCCATGTCAGATTGATTATTGATTCTATCATGTCTTTGTTATTTATGATCTTGCATGCTTTCCGTTGTTAGTAGCTATCTTGGCCAAGTAGATGCTAGCAACTCCAAAAGTTAGTATTTATGCTCGATAGTGGGTTCATGCCTCTGGTAATCTGGGGAAGTGACAGAAATCTCTAAGGTACTACATGTGTTGTTGCTACTAGGGAGAAAACAACAATCCTTTGTTCATAGAACAATCGTATTGTTTATATTACACGCAATTCATAATGCAATTATCTGTTGCTTGCAACTTAATACTGGAGGGGGTTCGGATGATAACCTGAAGGTGGATTATTAGTCATAGATGCAGTTGGATGGCGGTCTATGTATAATGTTGTAATGCCCAATTGAATCTCAAAGGAGTCAAGATGAGTAGTATATGCTTGTATGCTTTCTCGATGTTTGTCAATTGCCCCGCTATAATTTGTTCACCCAGCATGTTATCTATCTTAAGAAGAGCCACCTCTAGTGAACTATGGACCCCGATCCTTTCTTTTACATTCAATCTACAAACTATTTACTGCTTTATGTATACTTTCTGCAAACTATTACTTCCTTCCATTCGATACGTTTAATCCTTTGTTTTCAGCAAAACCGGTGAGATTGACAACCTCATCGCAAGTTGGGGACAAAGTTTTGTGGTTGTGTTGTGCAGGTCTCCATGTTGCTACTAGCACCGGTAGTACGCCCTGCAAAGGCTCAGCTAGCAAGACAAAGTTCTGGGGTGTTTCCTTGCTCCTACTAGATTGATAACCTTGGTTTCGTACTAAGGGAAAACTTACTGCTGTTCTCATCATACCTTCCTCTTGGGGTTCCCCAACGAGCTCAATATATTTTGGGCCAGCAGTGCATAGGTACATTCCGCATATGGTCTTTACTGCATCGTGTGGAGGTTCACGACATTTTTTCAGAGGTGTGTACTGATACATTGCAAATGTATCTAATAATTTTTGATGTTCCATGCTTGGTTTTATCCACTTTCTTATGTTTTGTTCCAACTTTGGAGTACTTTTCATATGATTTCTTGGACTAACCTATTAACAAGAGACACAGCGCCAGCTGCCTGTTTTCTGCTGTTTTTGGTTCCAGGAAAGTCAGAAAATGAATATTCTCGGAATTGGACGGGACAAAAGCCAAAGTGCCTATTTTTCTGGAAGGGATCAAGTGCCAGAATACGAGACGGAGAGGGACCAGGGGGCCACCACACCACCTGGCCGTGCAGCCCAGCCTGGCCCGCGCCAGGGGGTGGTGAGGCCAGCCCTGGCACCCCCTCACCCTCTCCTTCCGCCTATATATTGCCCTCGGGATGAAAACCCTAAGGACCCGATCAAAAATCCACGAAAGAATCTGTAGACACTGTCATCTCCATCCCTAGATCGGGAGGGATCTGAAGCTCTTCCGGCACCACGGAGAGGGAATTCACCACAGAGGCCTTCTTCATCACCATGCAAGCCTCCGGTGTGATGCGTGAGTAGTTCATCCTTGGACTACGGATCCATGTAGTAGCTAGATGGCTGGTTCTCCTCCTTTGTGCTTTCATGTTTAGATCTTGTGAGCTCCGTTCATGATCAAGATCATCTATTTGTAATTCATACATGTTGTGTTTGCGGGGATCCGATGGATATTGAGATGCTATTTCAGATTGATTATTGATTCTATCATGTCTTTGTTATTTGAGATCTTGCATGCTTTCCGTTGTTAGTAGCTATCTTGGCCAAGTAGATGCTAGCAACTCCAAGAGTTAGTATTTATGCTCGATAGTGGGTTCATGCCTCTGGAAATGGGAAGTGATGTAAATCTCTAAGGTACTAGATGTCTGTTGCTACTAGGAGAAAACAACAATCCTTTGTTCATAGAACAATCGTATTGTTTACTTTACATGCAGTTCGAAGCAATAATTTGTTGCTTGCAACTTAATCTTTGGGGTTCGGATGATAACCTGAAGGTGGATTATTAGTCATAGATGTAGTTGGATGGCGGTCTATGTATTATGTTGTAATGCCCAATCCAGTCTCAGAGGAGTCAAGATGATTAGTATATGCATGTATTGCTTTCTCGGTGTTTGTCAATTGCCCCGCTGTAATTTGTTCACCCAGCATGTTATCGATCTAAGGAGAGCCACCTCTAGTGAACTATGGATCCCGGTCCTTTTTCTTTACATACAATCTACAACTGTTTACTGCTTTGTGTTTACTTTCTGCAAACTTTTACTTCTTTCCGTTCGATACGTTTAATCCTTTGTTTTCTGCAAAACACGGTGAGATTGACAACCTCATCGCAAGTTGGGGACAAAGTTCTGCGGTTGTGTTGTGCAGGTCTCCACGTTGCTACTAGCACCGGTAGTGCGCCCTGCCAAAGCTCAATTAGTAACACCTTTGGGGTGTTTCCTTGCTCCTACTGGTTCGATTAAACCTTGGTTTCATAACTGAGGGAAAACTTACTGATGTGCTCATCATACCTTCCTCTTGGGGTTCCCAACAAGCTCTACGTTGAAAGTCGAGCGCATCAAGATCTTTTCTGGCGCCGTTGCCGGGGAGTCAAGGACATCTTCACAAGGGGAGTCCCTCATAACCAATCTCTTTACTTTGTTGTTTTTGTTTTGCTTAGTTTTCTTTTTTGCTTTGTTTGCTTGTTTTGTTCTTCAAAAACACAAAAAAAATAGTTTTGCTTATTTGCTTTCTTATTTGAAAACCCAAAAAAATGACTACTCTTGAAAACACTAAGTTGTGTGACTTCACTAGCACCAACAACAATGATTTTATGAGCACACCTATTGCTCCACCTGTGGCTGAAAATACTTTCTTTGAGATAAAACCTTCTTTACTCAATCTTGTTATGAGAGAGCAATTTTCTGGTATTGGTAATGAAGATGCTGCTTCCCATCTAAATAACTTTGTTGAACTTTGTGAGATGCAAAAGCATAGGTATATAGATGGTGATATTATTAAGCTGAAATTGTTTCCTTTCTCTTTGAGAAGAAAAGCTAAAGAATGGTTGAATTCCTTAACTAGGAATATTATTGATTCTTGGACTAAGTGCAAAGATGCTTTTATTGGAAAATACTATCCTCCTGCTAAGATTATATCCATGAGAAGTGAAATCATGAAGTTTAAACAACTTGATAATGAGCATGTTGCTCAAGCTTGGGAAAGAATGAAATCTTTGATAAAGAATTGTCCCACTCATGGACTGACTGCTTGGATGATCATCCAAACTTTTTATGCAGGATTGAACTATTCTTCAAGGAACCTATTGGATTCTGCTGCTGGAGGTACCTTTATGACCATCACTTTGGGTGCTGCAACAAAACTTTTGGACAATATGATGGTTAATTATTCTGAATGGCATACTGAGAGAGCTCCACAAGGTAAGAAGTTAAATTCTGTTGAGGAAACCTCCTCCTTGAGTGATAAGATTGATATTATTATGTCCATGCTTATTAATGGGAAAGCCCATATTGATCCAAATAATGTTCCTTTAGCCTCTTTCGTTGCTCAAGAAGAGCAAGTTGATGTGAACTTCATAAGAAATAACAACTTTGGCAACAATGCTTATGGTAATAATGCTTATAGGAACAATTTTGGTAACAACAATTTTAGGCCCTACCCTCCTAGTAATACTTATGGCTATAATGGTAAACCTGAATTACCTAGTGATGGAAGAATTTTAGAAGTTGAAAGAGCCACTGAAAACTTCATGCAAATGCAATATGAGCAAAATAAACTATTTACTAAAACTATGGAGGAACAATCTATCATTTTGAAGAACATTAGCCATCAACTTGAGAGTCTAAATAGGGAAATTCCTAGTTTACAATTGAAACTCTCTAATGCTGAAAGAAATATATCATCTTTGTCTGAAGCTCAATCTTCATTGATTAATAAAATGGCTGATAAACCTGAAACTAACGAGAATCCCTTTGCAGCTACTAATGCCATGCAAGTTAGAATTGATGAAAATGTTAGACTATTAGCTGAATTACATGCTAAGTGGGAAAGAGAAGATGAAATTGCTAGAATCATTAGTGTTTCTACTATCACCACCACTAGTGTTGAGGCTAGTAATAGTTCTACTACTTTAGATGATAAAGTTGATTTTGATCTTGATGGTTACAATATCTATGAAGTTATTAAGTTCCTACAAAAGCTTGCTAAAAGTCCTAATGCTAGTGCTATGAACATGGCTTTTACAAAACACATTACTGATGCTCTCATAAAGATTAAAGAAGAAAATATGAAACATAAAGCTTCTATTCCTATAAAGCAAGAAGATGGTTGGGAACCCATCATTAATATGAAAGTGAATGACTTTGATTTAAAAGCTTTGTGTGATCTTGATAGTAGTGTTTCTATTATGCCTAGAAGGATTTATGATATGCTTGATTTGCCTCCTCTTGAAGATTGTTATTTGAATGTCCCACTAGATGCTAATGCTAAAAAGAAACTCATGGGGAATCTTAATGATGTTCTTATTATGGTTAATGATTCCTATGTCTCTGTTGATTTCTATGTTTTGGATGTTGAATACAATGCTTCTTGTCCTATTACTTTGGGAAGACCTTTTCTTAGAACTGTTTGTGCCATCATTGATATGAAAGAAGGCACCATTAAATATCAACTCCCACTCAAGAAAGGTATAGAACACTTCCCTAAAAGAGAGAAAATATTTATTTTGCCTCTCCTATGAAAACAAAATTTGGTCTTAATGCTTCTTCATTTGAGAACACTTGATTCTTTCTTTGCTTCTTATGCCTAAGTTAAAGGCGTTAAAGAAAAGTACTTATTGGGAGATAATCCAAAAGTTTTAGATGAGTCTTGGAAGTTATTATCTCTGTAATAACCTCTCCTTATCATTTTTATTTGCTTTTTGTGCCAAGAGTAACCTCTAATGAGAGTGGAGTAATGATTGGGAAAGTTGTTGTCCCGAAACAGATTTCTGTGCTTCACCGTAAAAATTCGTGAGAGAGCTCTGTATGTCGGATTGAGCTGTAATGTTTTGTGCTTCTGCCCCAGGTTGTTATCTAACTTTAGTTAGTTCAACACTTTTTGATTTGAGCAACAGAAAGTCTTCTAAAAAATTCGTCTTTACCTGCTGGTCTGTTTTGACAGATATCTGCCATTTTCTGCATTTGCTTCTTGTGGGTTCCTTTTTGAGTTCTTTTGGGGAATTGAGCTTTTTGAGGGAAGTGCTACAGTAGCTAGTATTCTAATGGAAGTTTATTTGTTGTTAGAACTGAACCTTGAGACTTATTTATCTTAAGTGCACTAATGTTGCTAATGAGATTGTGTGAAGTTTTGTATGAAGGAAAATTTTCAGGTGTAA
Source organism: Avena insularis (assembly GCA_023614405.1). Classification (NCBI taxonomy): domain Eukaryota; kingdom Viridiplantae; phylum Streptophyta; class Magnoliopsida; order Poales; family Poaceae; genus Avena; species Avena insularis. Next base: position 441,485,573 of record CM042693.1, read on the forward strand.
GGAAGGAATGAGTAATGAGATGAAGGATGGACTAAAGCTCAACCTTGGGGATACCACGCGTGTCACCCCAAGAAATATCCAAGAAGTACAAGCATCAAAGCTTGGGGATGCCCAAGGCATCCCCTTCTTCATCAATAAAATCCCAGGTTTCCTCCAAACGCTTCATTTTTATTGTTTCATGCACAATTGTGTTGTTCTTGGAGCGTCTTCTTTTTCGTTTTTGTTTTGGTTTTTAGTTTGCTTGGTTTTCTTAGTTTTCTGAATAAATTGGTTGGATCCCCTCTTTCATACATTTGGTTTGCAAATAGTTTGATTTGGTTTGGAAAAGAGTAGGAAAGTTCATGCTTATGTGGTAAAAAGAGCTTGTTTTTGACTGTGGCCTATGCTTTGTCATGCCATGCTTGATATTGTTTTGGCTTTATGCTTAGTATTATTTGCTGTAGCATGACCTGTTATAAACAATTGAGATTGCTTAATGTGCCTTGGATGAATCATGCGTTGTTTTAGCATATTAAAGCATAGTATTGTGGTATTCTCCTTTGATGCTTTATTTGAGTTGACTTGGCGCATGCTCACACCATGTTATGACTATATCAAGTCACCATAGCCTTTATGATCCTTTAGTTTTCAACTTGTAGTATCACTTTATTCTTTGATCAATGATGTTTTGTCGCTCTTCATGATTATGGCCATTATTGCTCTCTTAGTTTGTCGCTCCCAGTCTTTTGCTAGCCTCCACAACAAAGTATGAGTTCCACTCATGCATCCAACTCCCTAAACCAAGTTATTCCAAAGAGTCCACCATACCTACCTACTAGCTTATGCTATTCCAAGTACATTCATGCTTTTGTTTACCTTCCACTTGTTATGAGAAAACTAGTGATTAAAGCTCTCACAAACTTGATGGCACACTTTACTTTATTGCCTCTAATAAACTTGAACCATTGGGTCCTTCTTTTTTGCGTATATGCTTGCGCTTTATAAGTTGAAATTAGCAGAACCATGTTTCATGGGGAACGCTTTCAACATTGCACTTGTAATTTGTACCCCGTTGATATCCTGTTCTTTTGCTTACGGATCCCGGCGGTGTGAAATAAAAGTGGAACTTGTAAGATCATGGAGTTTGTATGTGTGTTAGAGAAACACCTGGGCCACTAGCCTAAGCCATGCCTAATCATGGTGGAAACTTGCAGCATCACCATAATGAGCACTCTATGAAGCATCCTCAATAAAAACCTATGCAAATAGCAAATAAAAAGATCGCTGAGATGCTCATTGTCTGCTTGTCTTGTCATTTTGATTATGGGAAAGCTCCCGTATCATGTGCAAGGGGTACCCCGTTGGCGGTTGTTAATGATACACATATAGTTACAATGACAAGAGCTTACTCGTGACTAAAGTTGAGTAGCATGAGGATCGGTCTTCGTAAGTAAGGGGCATGAGATTTCGGTTTATAACTTGTCAAGCATATCCTCTTAGTTGTGTCACTTTAACCTTAATCACCTTCAAGATGCTTATGATAGGGGCAATGAGAGCTGAAAACTACGAGTACCATAATTTTTGGAAGCTCTTTATGAGACTTGAATCCCTACTTCCTTTTACAAAAGGCCTTTCTTCCACCATTATATTGAGTCTCCACCTTCTACCTTTATGCACCTACTTTGAGAGCATAGTGGCCATTCTTAGTTCTATGTGCATTGTCCCAAGACTAGTTGATTGATGCATAACTTGATATTGCTTGTTTTAAACTATTGTATCTAGTCACTCTTATGAACTTTGAAGGTGTCCTATGAATTTATATTTGCTACTCTATAGAGGGACACGCTGAATACTATTATGCTATGTTTTCTTTATGTGAAACAAACAAACGTCTTGCAAAGCATGGTTATTCATGAATCTTTTGTTTGTGCCTTTTCATGTTGCATCATAGTTTCTTTGCTTATTGCTAGAACTTTGTCTTCCATGTTATGATTGAAGTACTATGATCCCAGCTTTGAATGTTTTGCAAATACTTTGATCAAGTCTTTGATGGTGCATGTCACCTCAAAAATTATTCTTTCTTTTTATCACTTACCTACTCGAGGACGAGCAGGAGTTAAGCTTGGGGATGTTGATACATTGCAAATGTATCTATAATTTTTGATGTTCCATGCTTGGTTTTATCCACTTTCTTGTGTTTTGTTCCAACTTTGGAGTACTTTTCATATGATTTCTTGGACTAACCTATTAACAAGAGCAACACAGCCTGCTTTTCTGCTGTTTTTGGTTCCGAGCAAGTCGAAATGAATATTCTCGGAATTGGACGGGACAAAAGCCAAAGTGCCTATTTTTCCGGAAGGGATCAAGTGCCAGAATACGAGACGGAGAGGGACCAGGGGGCCACCACACCACCTGGCCGCGCGGCCTAGCCTGGCCCGTGCCAGGGGGTGGTGAGGCCAGCCCCGGCACCCCCTTGGCCTCTCCTTCCGCCTATATATTTCCCTCGGGACGAAAACCCTAAGGACCCGATCAAAAATCCACGAAAGAGTCTGTAGCCGCTGTCATCTCCATCCCTAGATCGGGAGGGATCTGAAGCTCTTCCCGGCACCCTGCCGGAGAGGGGAATTCACCCTGGAGGCCTTCTTCATCACCATGCAAGCCTCCGGTGTGATGCGTGAGTAGTTCATCCTTGGACTACGGATCCATGTAGTAGCTAGATGGCTGGTTCTCCTCCTTTGTGCTTTCATGTTTAGATCTTGTGAGCTCCGTTCATGATCAAGATCATCTATTTGTAATTCATACATGTTGTGTTTGCGGGGATCCGATGGATATTGAGATGCTATTTCAGATTGATTATTGATTCTATCATGTCTTTGTTATTTGAGATCTTGCATGCTTTCCGTTGTTAGTAGCTATCTTGGCCAAGTAGATGCTAGCAACTCCAAGAGTTAGTATTTATGCTCGATAGTGGGTTCATGCCTCTAGTAAGCTAGAGAAGTGACAGAAATCTCTAAGGTACTAGATGTGCTATTGCTACTAGGGAGAAAACAACAATCCTTTGTTCATAGAATAATCATATTGTTTACTTTACACGCAGTTTGTAAAGCAATAATCTGTTGCTTGCAACTTAATACTGGAGGGGATTCGGATGATAACCTGAAGGTGGATTATTAGTCATAGATGTAGTTGGATGGCGGTCTATGTATTATGTTGTAATGCCCAATCAAGTCTCAGAGGAGTCAAGATGATTAGTATATGCATGTATTGCTTTCTCGGTATTTGTCAAATGCCCCGGTGTAATTTGTTCACCCAGCATGTTATCTATCTAAGGAGAGCCACCTCTAGTGAACTATGGATCCCGGTCCTTTTTCTTTACATACAATCTACAACTGTTTACTGCTTTGTGTTTACTTTCTGCAAACTTTTACTTCTTTGCATTCGATACGTTTAATCCTTTGTTTTCCGCAAAACACGGTGAGATTGACAACCTCATCGCAAGTTGGGGACAAAGTTTTGTGATTGTGTTGTGCAGGTCTCCACGTTGCTACTAGCACCGGTAGTGCGCCCTGCCAAAGCTCAGCTAGTAACACTTTTGGGGTGTTTCCTTGTTTCTACTGGTTCGATTAAACCTTGGTTTCATAACTGAGGGAATACTTACTGCTGTGCTCATCATACCTTCCTCTTGGGGTTCCAATGAGCTCTACATTGAAAGTCGAGCGCATCATGTACTTGGCTGGAGGATACGACGAAATAACCCTTAAAATATTTAACTAATAAAATCACCCTTTATCACTGGTAACGCTTAAAATCTTTAACTAATAAAATCACCCTTTATCAGAAAAGAAATGATATAATGCATTGGCATCACCAAAAGTTCTTGTTGCGCTATAACCTTTCTAGTGTGTAGTGGTCTAGCACAAGAAAAAGTGGCCTAGCACAAGAAAAAGGTGACCTTTGTACTGATAAATCTCGTCTACAGTAAAACCCGCCTGATTTAGTACTCCTTTTGATCTAAATTAATGGACTAAGATTTGTATAGATTCAGATGTATCTAACACTAAAACATTTTTCGATAAAGGATGCCTCATTACTTAAAAAGTTTATGCATTATACCTCGCCCCTACATACTAATGCACACAGCCGATAGTAGTCCAAAGTTGTAATAAAAAAGAACAAAAAAGAAAATTACATATCATAGTGAGAAATTGTAAAACACCTAACATGATGAAGGAGGGCCGATCTAAAGATTGTGTTCCATCCATCATGGGTAAATAAATCCCACGGCGTATCCTCTAATCGCGTACACACCTCAAAAAAAGGTCGTGTAGATCTGCACGATGTAGGGACGGCCATGCCCATAGGGTGTTGGTACACCGGTAGATAACCTGCATAAGAGAACAACTTTTATCAGTAAACACTTTATCATTTCTACATAGCCCATATATATGGCAATCTCTCCTACCCTAAGTAGAATCGTACACTTGTGATCTATACCATGTAACCAATTCCAGAAAATATTGGCAATGCTACACGGAGTATACAAGCCTGAAGCTGCTTGGGTAACAGATCATATAGACCGAGCAAAATTATATTGGAAAAACATGTGGTTTATTGTCTCATTGTGATGACAAAATACACATGTAGGACTCCCATGTCAATTCCGATTGATTAAATTATCTTTTGTAAGTATAATCCCCCGATGAAGATACGAAGAAAATATTTTATTCTTGAGAGGTATCTTCATCTTTCAGATTTTCCTATTATCAAAAGATGGTATGACTGGCTGGACTAACACATTGTATACAGAACTAACCGAGAATGTTCCATTATCATTTAAGTTCCAGCGAAAATTATCTAACCCTGAAAACAATTGTACATATGCTAAACGTTGTAGAAGAGAAATCCAAGAGTCTAGTATAGGTCCAAACAAATCTCTCCTGAAAGTCACATTAGAAGGGAAAGATTCCATAATGGTGGGAATTGTATCATCCTTGTGACGAGCAATAGAATACAACATGATAGTGTTCCCGAAGGGTAGCATTATCAAGCCATTTATCCTTCCAAAAACGTATCTCAGAACCATCCTAGATAGAGAAAGATCCAAAGCGAAAGAAATATTTTTTTATCACCATTAGACCAGCCCAAAAGTTAGAGTCATCAGGTTTCCAAACCACCTGGGACAACGCTTTCGAACCAATACAATTTTTCCTCAGCGGTGTCTACCATACACCATCTTTAGTTGATAACTTGAAGAGCTATTTACCTAGAAGGGAGATATTCTTGATCTCTAGATCATGAATACCCAACCCTCCCTGGTTTTAGGATGACATAACACACTCCATTTAGCCAGTCTATATTTCTTTTCTCACTATCTCCATGCCAAAAGAATCTTGATAAAAAATAATCCAATCTTTGTAAGACTCCTTTCATAAGTTGAAAGAATGATATCATATACAGTACCATTACTTAGCACTGAATTTATGAGAACCAATCTTCCCCCAAAGATAGAAATTTACCTTTCCAACTACTCAACCTTAATCGTAATATTTCCTCGACTAACTTCCACTCGGCATTTGTAAGCCTTCGGTAATGAACCGGAATACCCAAATACTTAATTGGAAATTGGTCCTGACAGGAGCCAAAAAAGCTCGGCATATATACTGGCCTCATCTTGAGCCTGACCGAAGCATAACAATTCACTTTTTATGGAAATTAATTTTCAATCCCGAAATTTCTCAAGCACTGAAAGAATGAGTTTCAGATTTTTAGCTTTCTCGAGATCATGTTCCATAAACAGAATTGTATCATCAGCGTACTGAAGTATATATAAACCTCCATCCACAAGAGGAGGAATCACACCTTCAATTTGGCAATCAGACTTAGCGCATTCAATCATGATAGCTAATATATCAGCCATTGTATTGAATAGCATTGGTGAAAGCGCATGTGTTCTCCATGTGTGGTTTTGATAATTAATGATATTCTCTATAGACTAATGTTTGAATTGAGTTTCACTTATAGAATTTGTTCATTGGCATCGCTTGGACCATGTATTGTTTTCAGGGTTGAAGAATGAAGAAATGAAGAAGAAGCAATGTCTAAGGGCTATGTGCCCATTGAATCAAGTAGAAGAAGAAGAAGAATAAGAAGAAGAAGATGATGAATAAGAAGATCAAGAGTGTCTTGAAGAAGAAGATGGACTTCCTCATGGCCATCTTCAAGACATCATCAAGAAATTAAGTTCAAGCTCAAGATGTGCTATCTCTAGAAGATCACATGCTTGAATCTTGCCATCCTCAGTGATCATGGAGTGATGAAGACAAGTTCAAATAAGAGGCTTTCCCATGAAGTATGGGGGGAGCAATTCACAAATCTTCGTCAACAAAGCGCGATCAAGAGCAATCAAGAAAGATGTTTCATATCGAGGAACACAAGACCATCTACATCAAGCTCAAGTGGAATGCTCTAGGAAAAGATATGATCTTGATATGTTTTCTTTTTACCGGTCTCTTATAGTGTTGGGAGACCAGGATTAAGATGGATAGCCGTACTATCAAGAGGGCTCTCGAGTGAGTATCTCGTTTGTTTTCTTCGGTGAGAGTTCAGACCTTTTCATTCATAGCATCATGTTTTTTGGTTATTGTTTGGATCTTGTCCATGCGATGATATAGAGCTTGTGGTTATATTCATAACAAGTTCTAGTTCATCAAAAACAAATTTCCCTTAAATATCTTATTACATTTTTGATCTTGTGGATTTTCCGGCTCCACACCTTGGGAGATGTCTCACATATATATTCATGATATTTTCTCCAGGTGATATCCAATATTTCATCGTTATCTTTCCAATAAATTGGTTTCATATTTTTTGGAGTTCGGATGCACAAGTTATGACAGTTTTGGTTCTAGAGTTTTCCTGGCCAGAACTACTGTTGCTTCACCGCAAGTACCGCTAGGACACTTTTGATGCCGGTAGTACCGGTTGAAGTACCAGTTGAGTTTCGGTGAGCATGGGAACGCCCCCAACACCCGTTCTGTTTTTTATGCATATTTTCCGAAACTTGCACCAGTAGTTGATTGAAAGTACCGCTCGGTCATATTTTGCCGCCGGACTACCGCCGGAAGTACCGGCTCACTTCCGCTCAGTCCTGTGCACCCCGTCGTAAGCTTTCTGTTTGGTCACGTCTATTTGTCGGTACTTGGCCGGTAGTGGACCGGTAGTACCGGCCAGAAGTTCTGGCCAGGGTCGGGCGGAACTTCCAGCCTGTACAACCAGGTCTTTTACAGATTTCGAGCCATTGGATCCAGGCTGGCCGGAACTTCCGGTGGCTCACCGGTAGTACCGGCCAAACAGCCAGATCTGGGATCCCTTTAAAAGGGGGTTCCTCTTCCCCTCTGCGGGCACATGCGTCTTAATTCGAGGCGAAACCGAGTCGTAAAATACGCTACGACAAATTGGGGGAAACGACAAACGAGCGCTGCGACCAATGCACCCCTTCAAGATGTTTATGAAAATTTTATGCGCCATAGTCACCTTGATTCGAGGCGAAGCCGAGCCGTAGAGTGAACAGAAAAAAACGAACACACATACACACTAATTAAACTAGGAAGGTTGAACCGTGCGTGAAGACCGAAAGCTGGTTTCTTGAAAGCGCGACATGTGTCGAATGGAGAACCGCGTGTGCGGAATAGATGTTCGCGAAGGTCTTTTTTAAGGACTAGGAAATATATCCGTGCGTTGCAACGGGAGCAAATTTTTTACAAAACCAGAAAAGTTCATAATCACCTTCCTTCAATTTCTTACTAACTATTTAATGCCATCGATAAATGGTTTAAATGGAAAAATCCATCAAAGGGAACCCGCTCAGCAGAACTGTCGGTGATTAGGGATGGAGACCTTAAAGTGTGGCAGAATCTTGTTTGGTGGCTCCTCTTGCTTAAAAAATGGCATGTTAACTAAAGATTACACAAACGGTAAGCTTGGAAAATGTAAGAAAAAAGGTAGATCACAAAGTATTAACTGAGGAGGAAGAAATATTAATGAATATATGACAAAAAAAGAAAGACGTGTCAAAATATGTCTGTACACAAAATGAGGTACCTTTCAGATAAATAATCGATGTCTTTTTGTGGGAGAGACATCAAGACACCTTCATTGATTGGGAAAATCGACTTGTCAACACCATCATTTAAACCTGTAACTCATGTCAAATTGAAAAGAGTATAACAATGTCTCTCATATTGAGAGCTTAACTACTCTAAACCGTATATCTTAAATCATATAGGAAAAAGTAGGTATCTGGAACTGTTTGAAAAAAAATAGTTAGACAACAATAATCGCATATATCCATCAAATCAGGCTATAGTACACATGCAACATTCAAATATGATGATACATAAATATGACCTTCACGCACCTGTCCAGATAGATCAACACAAGCACCGTCACATTATATACAGGCAATGTGCCATTGTTGGAGTATCTCTAATCAGAAGACTGTACGGAGCAGTGCACAGAATATCAATCATTGCATGTTCTCAAATGTTGTACAATATGGGTGGAGACAGCCCATGACACAATCGATGATGTTCTATATGTACTTCTCAGTCTAACTAGCCTTTTTCCAGATAAATATCACAACCATTTGAGAGGTCAACTTGGCTTTGACGCTGTGTAACATGAAATCAATTGGAGCGAGATTCAGGACGTGTAATTTTTCCAGGCAGGAAATCGTCGCTGCGGCGCTGCCAGATGGATCTAGTACTCTGATATACCTGACCTGCATGTCCACACCCGGTTGGATGTAGAAATTAGTGGTCGTCCAGTCCGGCTGCAAATACCCCTGCGTTGTCGCTCCTAGATAGCATGAAAACAACGGCTGACAAAGCACGTCTTTGCAGCCAGCTCGTGCTTCCCTCGTTGGCTACCTTGTCGGCATCTCGCCGACCACATGTAGGATGCTCCCGCCCGTTGTCCTCCTCCACACAGGATGCGATCCACACCACAACTGCTCCTCTGAGTCCGGCAGTCGCTACGCCAGCCGCCCTGTTCTCCCTGCTCGCTTGTTGATTGGTACGTGGGGCGTCGAAAACCTAGGTTAGGGAGGCGGCAGTTTCAGGGGGAAGGAATCACACAAAGGTCATGGAGGATTAAGAAAAATGTTGCTTTGTATACAGAGCTGATCGATCGTGTCATAATGGACTCTAGAACGATGATGATTCCATAATTAGACGGACGAAACACGATGGATGTGCCTGACGTGATGGCTCTTTGGTTGTGCCGGCCCACAACCATACGGGTAGGCATTGGCTGAGCCGGATCAAAACGAGCAGCAGATTGGGAAAGACGGCTGAAGCGTTTTTTTTCCAGCTTACAGGGTTCTGCTTACAGTGGCATCGATGGTAATATGTGCTTTGGTGGGAGGGTAAAAGGGTTAAAAGTGTTTTGCACCCTTCCTCCTTTGTACGCGCGTTCGCTTTGTACATCCTCCGAATCTGAGGTTTTTCCGTACACGACGAGTTCGCCCTCGATGGGCTTGCTGCTGGGACAGTATGGGCCGAGGTTGGCGTTGATGTTAGGTCTTCTATTCAGCCGTATCAACGTGAACGTGAAGCCCGGGCCTTGGATGGACAAAATCAACCCGGGCCCCTCTTGCTCCGTAGGACTGCAACTGCAATATATAGCCCAATCAGTTGCAGTGCGGCGGCAGGATCCTCATCCAGTCGTCGGCTCGTCTCCCTGGTCGACCGCTGAATTGCCTCCTCGAACGCCGGCAGGCTCCACCGGCGGGAAGATTGTGAGCAACTTCCCTCTCCAATCTCCATCCATCCACCCTCTGCTCTGCGCGCGCCACCTTCTTTTTTTTTGCTTTTCAAAACATCGCGCTCGCCATGGTTACAATCTGCCCTATCAGATGCTTTATCCCATGCATGTTTTCTAGTTTGGATCACCAGGATTTCGGGGATCAAATTTGTGCTATGGGAGAGGTAGACATGGATCTGGGCTCGTAACTGAGAGAATTGTGCTCGCATGGATTGAAGGTGTGTTACTTGAATAATAATTTGTTGTAAAATAGTGATATGATTTGCTAGGATAACCGTTTCTGTTTATCGCTTTGGAAACTATTACTCCCTCTGTCGCAAATTTGTCCGGATTCACCCGAATCGGGACAAATCTACATCCTATTCCGAACGGGGGAGTAATAGATTGAAACTACACTACATAAATCCATCGATTATTCAATACACGCAACAAGTCAGCAACTTAGACTAAATATTTGCCGATAACCTGTTACTAGCTGCTGTCCACGAAGTCTCTGACCTGGAGAGAGCCGGGACCAGAATTTTAGGGCTACGAGGCTGCCGCGTGCAAATGCCTCTAACTGCCCTAGGGCTACTTGGTGTATGGGGTTTAATTTAATACTTCCTCGTTGACTAGTTTGTTAAAACATCTTAGTATTATTGAAAGGAGAAAGTTAGCATTGATACATGTACGAAATTATACCTAAAATGTACAGATTAAAAAAGGAAGCAATTTTCTTTCCATCATAAATGTCTCAGGATATATGTAAAGATTATGTTATGTTTCGATAGAGGATTATTGATGTTATTGAGGTGTGCGGCCAACCACGCAAAACCATGAATTATATCTTATCAAATCACTCATGCTTATTACTCTCTATCCTTCCACCAACAATTATCTAAGCATAAACATGTGATCTTTTCCCGATCCACTCATCTAGTCATTGGTTATCTGAGGCTGATTTTTTAATTAATTCTGCACTGCGTCTCTAGATGCTTCGACGCTTCTGCATTTCTTACTCTAATTGTCCTTGTGCGTAAGTGTGTTGATCATATGAACTCAATATGATTATTTCAGTATGTCAACAAAATCGCCAAAATATCATTTGTTTCGATTTATAAAACGGCTAGACAAGTTAAATGTCCAGATGCTCTCATCGTAAATATTCGAGAAATTCATATATACATCAAACTATATTGAATTATGCATCTATCATTTTTGAGCCCCCGTCGTGTATGTATGGTACTCCTCCGTCCAAAAAAAGGATGTCGCAGATTTTTCTTCTTCTATATTTGCAGGTATCTATACACTAAAACACGTCTAAATACTTACGAAATTAGACAAGTCTGCAATATCCTTTTTGGGACAGAGAGAGTACTATAGTGTACTACATGAAATTGACCAATCCTTTTTTGTTCGAACCTTGTATGACTCGATCGGTGGTTAGATTTCTTTATTTAGCGGGATGTGAGCCTGCTTTCTCATAAAATTGAACCATGGATTATGCATCCTACTTGAACAATGGAGGGTGTATTATTTTCGTATCCAGTGCAAATATGAGATTGGTTTGCATATCCCTCGTATTTTCTTGCTGATTACTGGTAAATCTTGCATGGTAGTATTTACCTTATGATTTTACCCTTGATGATATTACCCATTAATCTGAAAGTGTCTTCCCTGTGATATAGCATTGGGTTGTTTTCTTGTCTCGTACAAATCTACAAAATGTTTTGCTCTATCTATATTGAACATCTCTTGTAAAATATTTTGCTACTCCGTATCTTATTTTTCGTCCAAGTGTTGCCAGTTTACAAGAATCTGAATTACTGAACTACAACAGTCGTAATCAAGCCTTAAAATCTAGCTGGCTTTATCTCACTCGTGGCAGGTAGCAGGATGGCCACCAGCAACGAGTTATCGATCAAGCTCCTGATTGATTCCAAGGCAGAGAAGGTCTACTTCGCCGAGGCCGGCAACGACGTGGTGGAGTTCCTCTCCAGCCTCCTCTCCCTGCCGCTGGGCACCGTCACCGACCTGCTCACCAAGGACCGCATGGTGGGCAGCGTCGGCAACGTGCTCGGCAGCATGCAGAAGCTGGACGCAAACTACAAGAGCAAGGGGCCGCAGCTGAGCCCCGCCGTCGGCCCCGCGACGCTCTCCCTTCTGCAGCAGCTGCTGGGCTCGCAGCAGCTCTGCAATGGCAACGGCAAAAGCAGCAACGACAACGGCAGCAGCAACCACCTAGTACTGTACACGTGTAAAGGTAAAAAACAAACCTGCGCAGATTTCCTCTCGGCGGCCAGCGGCAGCGCCTGTCCCGGTTGCTCGTGCCCGATGAACAAGGCTACGAGACAGGTGCTTGTCAATGCCGAGGGGGCTGCCTACACTGTCGGGGACGACCTCTCGGTGACTCCTTCGTCAGCCAACGTGGTGTCCGGCGTCATCACCCTGCTCATGCGGCATGGCGTAAAGGATCTCAAGGAGAGGACGGTCAAGATCGGGAAGGAAGAGGTACATAGTGTGGTTTAATTTGTTTTGAGTATATTTGATTTGATCAACCGGCGAGGGCCAGATGGTGATGTGGTTTAGTGTAGGCGCTTGGGATACTGGCTGCATCCCTCAAGTCCAAGACAGTGCTGACGGATGTGTTCCTGCGGAAGATGTATGCTGGCTGCAAGAGGAAAGCTGCGGCACAATCCTCGGAGTCAGAGGAGGAGGAGGAGGACGACGACGATGAGGAGGAGGAGGAAGAGGAGGAAGAAGAAAATGGCACGGATGGTGGCCTATCTAGCCCATCCGGCTCGTACAATTCATATAATAATTATAGCCCCTGATCACTTCCTCATCGATGGTAAGCGGCGGAGCGGGCATCAGCGACAAACCGGCAACACTGCAAGAGACTTCCTCTTCTGCCACAATCCACATAAATTTTGCCTTTTGGGATGTTTTCTTCCCGTGGATGATAGATTGTAATCTGCCTTACTACATTCTGCCATGTGATCGATGGTTGATGTTTGTCCATGAAACTCCGTCTATTCACGTACGTAGTTCTTCTCATGGTCTAATTGGTGAAGTCGTGATCAGATAGCTATACATGCTTGCCTACTCGTTGCTAAAGCAGCACTAGCTTTATCTCGAGGGTAATAACGTTCTGGAGTTATGTCAATGCATAGCTCTACTTATAATGCAAGTTACACCATCTCGGCAGAAAATAATCAATCTCTATCGCCTGATGATTAGGCAACAAAAAGGTCTGCCATTGGGCCATGTAAGATGATTGATAAGTTGAACATCAAAAGCACACCAGAACCTGTAAATTTTCTTGATTCTTGGTTATTCATTTTTTTTGTAGTATGCAAGAATCCGTTCGTAGAGCTCATATTTTCGATGCAGGGTGAAGCTATTACTGGCCAAAAAGAAGGTTCATATGACCAAATCTAGGCTCGTTGAGTTGATCACCAATTCACTAAATTCATAATATTGTTGCTCGCAGGTTCAGTCCAGTGAACCAAAGACCAATGCTTCAGAGCAACCAACTGAAACCACAACCACCACAAGAGTGAGAAATATACCATTAGAGTTGAAGAACTTGCACCGAAATACGGGGACGGCGCGAGACCAACAGGCTGGGCAGGAACTGAATAACCGCTGATACCAACCGGGTGAATGTAACATGCAAAGCAGCAAAAATGCATCATAAAGCGGCCAGCAAAAAACAGAAGAGAGCAGAAAGAAAGACAATGTAGTCAGAAAGAGCGTTGCTGACAACAACGTGTTAAGTAACAGTACCTGTTGTATCATCCACTGGGCGCTTACCCAACCCGATCTCCCGTCTCCGTGCAACCTTCTCCGCCGATAAAGAACCAACAGCAAGGTCGTCGGACAAATCATCAGGGAGGCCAGCAGCAAAATTGTCAGATGGATCAGGACTGGAAGGCAAGACAGAAGGAGAGAAAGAATTGCCGACAAGCCGAGCAGATAGATCAAATCGAGGTCGAGATAGGAGCAGAGACAATGTCGTGCAAGTCGATGAACGGAAGCATGTCTAGCATGCCCGCGAGAACCGCGACAATGGCGACATGTCATGTCGGCATGGCGAGATGGCACAACCGGATCAGTGCGGCGACCACAGCTAACAGACAGCTGGTGGCACCGGAAATGGCGGTCTCGTCTTCGGAAACACGACACCGACACGTCTCCGCTGCTCTGCAATCATCTCTCACCATGTGTCTGCATTAGCAACTGACTTTGACTAAGGATAGTACAAAAATATATTATGCATGATAGTATATCCACAAAAGTGAATGATAAACACCGCGTGCTACAATATAGAGTTCTTAGAATTGATTATATACTTGCAATTTAGTAGTTAATATACATAGATCTATAGCATTTGAAGCTAATCAAAATCACTATCCTACAAAAAAAATTGACCGCTAAAATCCATATTGCATTGCTCCACTAGAAATTTTAGTTCAAAGGTTCAATACATCTTATCTACGGATCAAAAAATTCTAGTTTGAGAAAATTATCACATAATCATGAAAATTCTTTGAAAAGGGATAAACATCCTAGATCAGATCAACAATGCATGGACTTACGTGCCTCAGCAAAATGGAGTAGGAGGCTCAAAGGTCAGGAGCGAGTGTAATACATCTTGATGTTCAGCTATGCCGATGGGTTGTCGCGGGATGGCCGTGGTGAAAAGCACCTGGCTACCTGCAGCCAAAGTAAGAACAACGCGTTGCAGCGATACCTTGAAGAAACAAATTATTGAACATATGGCTCTGAAAGTTTATAGAAACATTGTACATTTTTTATATAATAATGTGGTGAACATCAACCTGTAATAAGTAACCTTAAATGAGTTGATCATCCCTAATAGAAACTCATCTTGGGATGTCATCTCTTGAGCACGTAGTCACAACTATGTGCCTAATGACCAGAATTGCAAACCAGGCACCGCAACATAAGGTAATCGAGATGGAACTGTTATGTGATTAGGGAGGGGTACCTAGCATGGAGGGGAGATCAAAGACTATGGTCATATGAATGGACGCAGTGGCAAAGCTACGTGAAGGCCAAACTGGGCCACAACCCACCCAGGATTTTGGTCAATTAAAAACTAACTACTAGTCATCAAGCCCAACTCACTAGAGCTTCCACGAGTCATCACGTTCCTCTGCCTCACATGAGTACAGGAGCGACCTTGCGTTCTTTCTAGACATACAAGAAGCCACGGGAGGCCATGAGCACTAGGTTAGTAAAGGAGATATGTTCTATAGGCAAATAATAAAAATGTTTTATTGTCATATCTCATTAGTTTATAATAGTTTTATATCACTCTATAACTATATCAAGTGGAAACATTGATACATGTGTGGTATATAAACAAACCCAGGTCCCTATTAGCCTCTATTCAACTAGTTCATTTGACATCTAATGATCAAGGTTTCATGATCATGGTGCTATAGAAGCAAACTGACAATAAAGTCATATCATCTGGAATGATGTGATGCACATTTCCCACCAACGATTGTTGCAACACGATCATGTCACACAGTTCACAGTTGCAAATTGTTAGAAAGGAGTGTCCTAATCCTTAGCCCGTGAGATCATATTAATCACTGTTATCGGAGGATTGCTTTGACATCATCAACCGTCATTTCCGTAACTGGGTGACTATAAAGGTGCATGTCGGGTATCCGAAGGAGCATGTAGAGTCCTATGAATAAAGATCGGTGTTTGTTCTCCTATGTGACGGGAAGATACACCGGACCCACTCGGTGAATTACATCCATAAGTTGCGCAACGTATCACTAGGTCATGGGGATGGAATTTCACGAGAACGAGTAAAACAATACTTGTTGGAAATAAGATTGAACAAGGTATCATGATACCGATGATCAGATCTCAGACAAATCTTGTATCACGTAACAAAGGTAATTGGGCACATATCGTTTAAGGTTCGACACGATGGAGATTCATGGAGTGCATATGGGTTAACATGGGCATCCTGGTCCTGTTGTTGATCATATGATCTCTATCGTTCCAGAGTGATCCGAAGCTGTTTGGAGAAAGAAGAAAAGGAAAAGGCCGAAAGGAGTTTTGGATAAATAGAAATTTATAATATGCATTTATTATATGTTAACTGTGAATTAACTTATACTAAATAAATATTTGACCTGAAATTTATAAAGAGACTTTCTCATTAGGCCAAAGCCCTGGAGGGAATTGACCTAAGAGGAAACCGCAGGCAAAAAGGCAGAAAACAACCACTATTGTGATGCATTGAATAAACCCACGCATGCAGGTGCTAGAGCATGCCGCACGGGGCATCGAGCAGCCACCAGCTGCCGCCGCTACGGCCTATTCAACTCCAGCCCACATGGGTGCGCGGGGGAGCAAGGCGGGCTGGCGAGAATGGCTGGCTAACGGGCCGCGGGCAGGTGGCCAGCCCACGCGGAGGCACTAGCGCTGGGCGCCGTGCTTGCTAGGCCGTCGGGGCTGCAATGGCCCACCCGGGAGACAGCCTGGCCGCCGTGTTGGAGCGCGCTGGGCCACAGGAGCCGGTCCGATTGGCTAGCTGCCCAAGCCACTACAAGCTGTTGCGCCGAGCTGGGCCTTGTCCGAGGTGGCCCACTCGACTGCCCCATTGGCCCAGTCGGCCAACACGTAGTGACATGGGTATACCCTACAGGTACTCGAGCTTGGTATATATGGTCTGAATACATAGAAGCCCACGGTGTCGCCAAGGCCCAAAGGAAGAACTCGAGTAACCTGCGGACTTTAGATTGCTTGAAGAACAAGAAGAAGCTAAAGATAGAAAGTTCAAAGGGGAAAACCCTAACCTGTAACCGACTCGACCTGCTACCTGAGACCTAGCATATCTATATAAAGGCTAGGAGGGGGCGACGAGGAGGATACACGCAACCCTAATTTCCACAACCCTCGCCAGATTGCATCTGCGCACCATTGTAATCCTCGATTCCTTTGATAATTCCACGAGCAGACAAGCAGGAGTAGGGACCTCTACGAGGCCTGAACCTGGGTAAATTTTCGAGTCCCCTGTGTGTTTATTTGCTAGCCGATAGATGTCTCTAGCGCTCTGATACATTGCAAATGTATCTATAATTTTTGATGTTCCATGCTTGGTTTTATCCACTTTCTTGTGTTTTGTCCACACTTTGGACTACTTTTTATATGATTTCTTGGACTAACATATTAACAAGAGTAACAGTGCCAGCTGCCTGTTTTCTGCTGTTTTTGGTTCCAGGAAAGTCAGAAAATGAATATTCTCGAAATTGGACTGGACAAAAGCCAAAGTGCCTATTTTTCCAGATGTCATCAAGTGCCAGAATATGAGACGGAGAGGGTCCAGGGGGCCACCACACCACCTGGACGCGCGGCCAGGCCTGGCCCGCGCCAGGGGGTGGTGTGGCTGCTCCCGTCACCCCCTTAGCCTCTTCTTCCGCCTATATATTACCCTCGGGACGAAACCCTAAGGGCCCGATCAAAAATCCACGAAAGAGTCTGTAGCCGCCGTCATCTCCATCCCTAGATCGGGAGGGATCTAAAGCTCTTCCCGGCACCCTGCCGGAGAGGGGAATTCACCCTGGAGGCCTTCTTCATCACCATGCAAGCCTCCGGTGTGATGCGTGAGTAGTTCATCCTTGGACTACAGATCCATGTAGTAGCTAGATGGCTGGTTCTCCTCCTTTGTGCTTTCATGTCTAGATCTTGTGAGCTCCGTTCATGATCAAGATCATCTATTTGTAATTCTGCATGTTGTGTTTGCGAGGATCCGATGGATATTGAGATGCTATTTCAGATTGATTATTGATTCTATCATGTCTTTGTTATTTGTGATCTTGCATGCTTTCCGTTGTTAGTAGCTATCTTGGCCAAGTAGATGCTAGCAACTCCAAGAGTTAGTATTTATGCTCGATAGTGGGTTCATGCCTCTGGTAATCTGGGGAAGTGATAGAAATCTCTAAGGTACTAGATGTGCTGTTGCTACTAGGGAGAAAACAACAATCCTTTGTTCATAGAACAATCGTATTGTTTACTTTACACGCAGTTCATAAAGCAATAATCTGTTGCTTGCAACTTAATACTGGAGGGGGTTCGGATGATAACCTGAAGGTGGATTATTAGTCATAGATGCAGTTGGATGGCGGTCTATGTATTATGTTGTAATGCCCAATCAAGTCTCAAAGGAGTCAAGATGATTAGTATATGCATATATTGCTTTCTCGGTGTTTGTCAATTGCCCCGCTGTAGTTTGTTCACCCATCGTGTTATCTATCTAAGGAGAGCCACCTCTAGTGAACTATGGATCCCGGTCCTTTTCTTTACATACAATCTACAAACTGTTTACTTCTTTGTGTTTACTTTCTGCAAACTTTTACTTCTTTCCATTCGATACGTTTAATCCTTTGTTTTCCGCAAAACACGGTGAGATTGACAACCTCATCGCAAGTTGGGGACAAAGTTTTGTGGTTGTGTTGTGCAGGTCTCCACGTTGCTACTAGCACCGGTAGTGCGCCCTGCCAAAGCTCAGATAGTAACACCTTTGGGGTGTTTTCCTTGCTCCTACTGGTTCGATTAAACCTTGGTTTCATAACTGAGGGAAACTTGCTGCTGTGCTCATCATACCTTCCTCTTGGGGTTCCCAACAAGCTCTACATCAACCACGCACCAGCATTTTTATGGGCGCCGTGCATTGAGCCATCAAGCATTTTTCTGGCACCGATGCCGGGGAGTCAAGGACATCTTCACAAGGGGAGTCCCTCATAACCAATCTCTTTACTTTGTTGTTTTTGTTTTGCTTAGTTTCTTTTTGCTTTGTTTGCTTGTTTTGTTATCAAAAACACAAAAAAATTAGTTTTACTAGTTTGCTTTCTTATTTGAAAACCCAAAAAATGACTACTCTTGAAAACACTAAGTTGAGTGACTTCACTAGCACCAACAACAATGATTTTATGAGCACACCTATTGCTCCACCTATGCCTGAAAATACTTTCTTTGAGATAAAACCTGCTTTACTCAATCTTGTTATGAGAGAGCAATTTTCTGGTATTGGTAATGAAGATGCTGCTTCCCATCTAAATAACTTTGTTGAACTTTGTGAGATGCAAAAGCATAGGGATATAGATGGTGATATTATTAAGCTAAAATTGTTTCCTTCCTCTTTGAGAGGAAAAGCTAAAGAATGGTTGAATTCCTTAACTAGGAATAGTATTGATTCTTGGACTAAATGCAAAGATGCTTTTATTGGAAAATACTATCCTCCTGCTAAGATTATATCTATGAGAAGTGAAATAATGAAGTTTAAACAACTTGATAATGAACATGTTGCTCAAGCTTGGGAAAATGAAATCTTTGGTAAAGAATTGTCCCACTCATGGACTGACTGCTTGGATGATCATCCAAACTTTTTATGCAGGATTGAACTATTCTTCAAGGAACCTATTGGATTCTGCTGCTGGAGGTACCTTTATGACCATCACTTTGGGTGCTGCAACAAAACTTCTGGACAATATGATGGTTAATTATTCTGAATGGCATACTGAGAGAGCTCCACAAGGTAGGAAGGTAAATTTTGTTGAGGAAACTTCCTCCTTGAGTGATAAGATTGATATTATTATGTCCATGCTTGTTAATGGGAAATCCCATATTGATCCAAATAATGTTCCTTTAGCCTCTTTTGTTGCTCAAGAAGAGCAAGTTGATGTGAACTTCATAAGAAATAACAATTTTGGCAACACTGTTTATGGTAATAATGCTTATAGGAACAATTTTGGTAACAACAATTATAAGCCATTCCCTCCCAACAATGGTAATGCTTATGGAAATTCTTACAACAATAATAAGGGTGCTCCCTCTGAACTTGAAGTTATGCTTAAATACTTTATTAGTAAGCAAACTGCTTTCAATAAAACTATTGAGGAAAAACTCTCTAATGCTGAAAGAAATATAGCATCTTTGGCTGAAGCTCAATCTTCTTTGAATAAAATGGCTGCTAAACCTGAAACTATTGATAATCCCTTTGCAGCTACCAATGCTATACAAGTAAGAATTAATGAAAATGTTAGACTATTTGCTGAATTACATGCTAAGTGGGAAAGAGAAGATGAAATTGCTAGAAACATTAGTGTTTCTACTATTACCACCACTAGTGTTGAGGCTAGTAATAGTTCTACTACTTTAGATGATAATTATGGTTTTGATCTTGATGGTTGCAATATCTCTGAAGTTATTAAGTTCCTACAAAAGCTTGCTAAAAGTCCTAATGCTAGTGCTATGAACATGGCTTTTACAAAACACATTACTGATGCTCTCATAAATATTAAAGAAGAAAAGATGAAACATAAAGCTTCTATTTCTATAAAACAAGAAGATGGCTGGGAACCCATCATTAATATGAAAGTGAATGACTTTGATTTCAAAGCTTTATGTGATCTTGATAGTAGTGTTTCTATTATGCCTAGAAGGATTTATGATATGCTTGATTTGCCTCCTCTTAAAGATTGTTATTTGAATGTCCCACTTGATGATAATGCTAAAAAGAAACTCATGGGGAGTCTTAATGATTTTCTTATTATGTTTAACGATTCCTATGTCCCCGTTGATTTCTATGTTTTGGATGTTGAATGCAGTGCTTCTTGTCCTATTACTTTGGGAAGACCTTTTCTTAGAACTATTTGTGCCATCATTGATATGAAAGAAGGCACCATTAAATATCAAATCCCATTCAAGAAAGGTATAGAACACTTCCCTAAAAAGAGAGAAAAGATTTCTTTTGCTTCTCCTATGAAAACAAAATTTGGTCTTAATGCTTCTTCATTTGAGAACACTTGATTCTTTCTTTGCTTCTTATGCCTAACTTAAAGGCGTTAAAGAAAAGTACTTATTGGGAGATAACCCAAAAGTTTTAAATGAGTCTTGGAAGTTATTACCTCTGTAATAACCTCTGCTTATCCTTTTTATTTGCTTTTTGTGCCAAGAGTAACCTCTAATGAGAGAGAATTAATGATTGGGAAAGTTGCTGTGCCGAAACAGATTTTTGTGCTTCACCGTAAAAATTCGTGAGAGAGCTCTGTATGTCGGATTGAGCTGTAATTGTTTGTGCTTCTGACCCAGGTTGTTAGCTAACTTTCGTTAGTTCAACACTTTTTTAATTGAGCAACAGAAAGTCTTCGAAAAAATTCGTCTTTACCTGCTGGTCTGTTTTGATAGATTTCTGCCATTTTCTGCATTTGCTTCTTGTTGGTTCCTTTTTGAGTTCTTTTGAGGAATTGAGATTTTTGAGGAAAGTGCTACCGTAGCTAGTGTTCTAATGGAAGTTTATTTGGTGTTATAACTGAACCTTAAGACTTATTTATCTTAAGTGCACTAATGTTGCTAATAAAGATTGTGTGAAATTTTGTATGAAGGAAAAATTTCAGGTGTATGGAAGGAATGAGTAATGAGATGAAGGATGGACTAAAGCTCAAGATTGGGGATGCCACGCGTGTCACTCCAATAAATATCCAAGAAGTACAAGCGTCAAAGCTTGGGGATGCCCAAGGCATCCCCTTTCTCATCAATAAAAATTCCAGGTTTCTTCCAAACGCTTTATTTTTATTGTTTCATGCACAATTGTGTTGTTCTTGGAGCGTCTTCTTTTTCGTTTTCGTTTTGGTTTTTCGTTTGCTTTTGTTTGCTTAGTTTGCTGAATAAATTGGTTGGACCCCCTCTTTCATACATTGGTTTGCAAATAGTTTGGTTTGGTTTGGAAAAGAGTAGGAAAGTTCATACTTATGTGGTAAAAAGAGCTTGTTTTTGACTGTGGCCTATGCTTTGTCATGCCATGCTTGATATTGTTTTGGCTTTATGCTTAGTATTCTTTGCTGTAGCATGACTTGTTATAAACAATTGAGATTTATTAATGTGCCTTGGATGAATCATGTGTTGTTTTAGCATATTAAAGCATAGTATAGTGGTATTCTGCTTTGATGCTTTATTTGGGTTGACTTGGCGCATGCTCACACCATATTATGACTATCCAAAGTCACCATAGCCTTTATGATCCTTTAGTTTTCAACTTGTAGTATCACTTTATGCTTTGATCAATGATGTTTTGTCACTCTGCATGATTATGACCATTATTGCTCTCTTAGTTTGTCGCTCCCAGTCTTTTGCTAGCCTCCACAACAAAGTATGAGTTCCACTCATGCATCCAACTCCCTAAACCAAGTTATTCCAAAGAGTCCACCATACCTACCTACTAGCTTATGCTATTCCAAGTATATTCATGCTTTTGTTTACCTTCCAAATTAAACTTGTTATGAGAAAACTAGTGATTAAAGCTCTCACGAACTTGATGGCACACTTTACTTTTTGCATCTAATAAACTTGAACCATTGGGTCCTTCTTTGTTGCGTATATGCTTGCGCTTTATAAGTTGAAATTAGCAGAACCATGTTTCATGGGGAATGCTTTCAACATTGCACTTGTACTTTGTACCCCGTTGATATCATGTTCTTTTGCTTACGGATCCCGACGGTGTGAAATAAAAGTGGAACTTGTAAGATCATGGAGTTTGAATGTGTGTTAGAGAAACGCCTGGGCTGCTAGCCTAAGCCATGCCTAATCATGGTGGAAACTTGCAGCATCACCATAATGAGAACTCTATGAAGCATCCTCAATAAAAACCTATGCAAATAGCAAATAAAAAGATCGTTGAGATGCTCATTGTCTGCTTGCCTTGTCATTTTGATTATGGGAAAGCTCCCGTATCATGTGCAAGGGGTACCCCGTTTGCGGTCTTTGTAAGTAAGGGGCATGAGATTTCGGTTTATAACTTGTCAAGCATATCCTCTTAGTTGTGTCACTTTAACCTTAATCACCTTAAAGATGCTTATGATAGGGGCAATGAGAGCTGAAATCTATAAGTACCATAATTTTTGGAAGCTCTTTATGAGACTTGAATCCCTACTTCCTTTTAAAGGTCTTTGTTCCACCATTATATTGAGTCTCCACCTTCTATCTTTATGCACCTACTTTGAGAGCATAGTGGCCATTCTTAGTTCTATGTGCATTGTCCCAAGACTAGTTGATTGATGCATAACTTGATATTGCTTGTTTTAAACTATTGTATCTAGTCACTCTTATGAACGTTGAAGGTGTCCTATGCATTTATATTTGCTACTCTATTGAGGGACAAGCTGAATAGTATTATGCTATGTTTTCTTTATGTGAAACAAACCAATGTCTTGCAAAGCATTGTTATTCATGAATCTTTTGTTTGTGCCTTTTCATGTTGCATCATAGTTTCTTTTGCTTATTGCTAGAACTTTGTCTTTCATGTTATGATTGAAGTACTATGATCCCATCTTTGAATGTTTTACAAATACTTTGATCAAGTTTATGATGGTGCATGTCACCTCTAAACTTATTCTTTCTTTTTATCACTTACCTACTCGAGGACGAGCAGGAGTTAAGCTTGGGGATGTTGATACATTGCAAATGTATCTATAATTTTTGATGTTCCATGCTTGGTTTTATCCACTTTCTTGTGTTTTGTCCACACTTTGGAGTACTTTTCATATCATTTCTTGGACTAACCTATTAAGAAGAGCCACAGTGCCAGCTGCATGTTTTCTGTTGTTTTTGGTTCCAGGAAAGTCAAAAAATGAATATTCTCGGAATTGGACGGGACAAAAGCCAAAGTGCCTATTTTTCCGGATGTCATCAAGTGCCAGAATACGAGACGGAGAGGGGCCAGGGGGCCACCTCACCACCTGGCCGCGTGGCCAGGCCTGGCCCATGCCAGGGGGTGGTGTGGCCGCTCCCGGCACCCCCTCGGCCTCTCCTTCCGCCTATATATTGCCCTCGGGACGAAAACCCTAAGGGACTAATCAAAAATCCACGAAAGAGTTTGTAGACGCCATCATCTCCATCCCTAGATCGAGAGGAATCTGAAGCTCTTCCCGGCACCCTGCCGGAGAGGGGAATTCACCCTGGAGGCCTTCTTCATCACCAAGCAAGCCTCCGGTGTGATGCGTGAGTAGTTCATCCTTGGACTACTGATCCATGTAGTAGCTAGATGGCTGGTTCTCCTCCTTTCTGCTTTCATGTCTAGATCTTGTGAGCTCCGTTCATGATCAAGATCATCTATTTGTAATTCTGCATGTTGTGTTTGCGGGGATCCGATGGATATTGAGATGCTATTTCAGATTGATTATTGATTCTATCATGTCTTTGTTATTTGTGATCCTGCATGCTTTCCGTTGTTAGTAGCTATCTTGGCCAAGTAGATGCTAGCAACTCCAAGAGTTAGTATTTATGCTCGATAGTGGGTTCATGCCTCTGGTAATCTGGGGAAGTGACAGAAATCTCTAAGGTACTAGATGTGCTATTGCTACTAGGGAGAAAACAACAATCCTTTGTTCATAGAACAATCATATTGTTTACTTTACACGCAGTTCGTAATGTAATAATCTGTTGCTTGCAACTTAATACTGGAGGGGGTTCGGATGATAACCTGAAGGTGGATTATTAGTCATAGATGCAGTTGGATGGCGGTCTATGTATTATGTTGTAATGCCCAATCAAGTCTCAAAGGAGTCAAGATGATTAGTATATGCATGTATTGCTTTCTCGGTGTTTGTCAATTGCCCCGCTGTAGTTTGTTCACCCATTGTGTTATCTATCTAAGGAGAGCCACCTCTAGTGAAATATGGATCCCGGTCCTTTTATTTACATACAATCTACAAACTGTTTACTTCTTTGTGTTTACTTTCTGCAAACTTTTACTTCTTTCCATTCGATACGTTTAATCCTTTGTTTTCCGCAAAACACGGTGAGATTGACAACCTCATCGCAAGTTGGGGGACAAAGTTTTGTGGTTGTGTTGTGCAGGTCTCCACGTTGCTACTAGCACTGGTAATGTTGTTGGAGATATGCCCAAGATGCAATAATAAAAGTGGTTATTATTATATCTTTGTGTTTATGATGAATGTTTACATCCCATGCTATAATTGTATTATTAGGAAACACTAATACTTGTGTGTTTTGTAAACATAAAAGAGTCCCTAGTAAGACTCGTGTTGAACTAGCTTGTTGATTGATTGATGATCATGGTTTCCTGATCATAGACATTGGATGTGATTAATAACAAGGTTATATCATTAGGAGAATGATATGATGGACACACACCCATAGTAAGCGTAGCATAAGATCAAGTCATTAAGTTCGTATTGTTGTAAGCTTTGAAATACATAGTAACCTAATCCTTCGACCATGAGGTTATGTTAATCACCATCGCCGGATGGGTACTTTGATGACATCAAACGCCGCTTCGTAACTGGGTGGTTATAAAGGTGTCATTGGGTATTCTGAAAGTATGTGTTGAAGCGCATAGACCAAGATTGGGATTTGTCCATCCATATGACGGATAGATATACTCTGGGCCCTCTCGGTGGAATGTCATCTAGATAGCTTGCAAGCATGTGACTGGGTCACAAGGGATGACATAACATGGAATGAGTAAAGAGTACTTATCAGTAACAAGGAAGAACTAGGTATGAAGATACCGACGATCAAACCTCGGATAAGTAGAATATCGCGAGACAAAGGGAATTGGTTTTGTATGTTAAATGGTTCAATCGATCACGATATCATCGTTGAGTATGTGGGAGCCGTTATGGATCTCCAGATCCCGCTGATGGTTATTGATGGGAGAGGTGTCTTCATCATGTCTGCATATTCACGAACCATAGGGTGACACACTTAAGGTTCGAAGTTGTTTGAAGTAGATATGGAATTTGCGTTGGAGACCGAATGTTGTTCGGAGTCTCGGAATGGGTCCGGGACATCACGTGGAGATCCGAAATGGTCCGGAGAATAAGATTCATATATTGGGAATCATTTTCTAAGTTAGGAAATGTTCTGGAGTGTTTGTATGGAGATTCTAGAAGGTTTCGGAATGTTCTAGAAGGTTCTAGAGGATTTCTTGGAGTTTGCTTGAAAACCAAGAAAGGGATGAAAGAAACCAAGTGGGGTAAGACACGGATTCGTGGGGGAGGAGGATTCCTCCCCCCAACCCGCCGGCCCAAGGAGGAGGGAGTCCTACTAGGACTCCCCCCTCCCCAGGCGCGCCTCCCTCCTTTAAATAGAAGGGAGGGGGTGCCCCCTCTTGCACCTTGTCTCATAACTCCCAATCTCTACCGCCTCTCTCCTCCACTTTTCTTCTGCACAGGCATAGGCGAAGCCCTGCAGATTTCTCATCTCCACCACCACCACCACGCCGTCGTGCTACTGGAATTTCGTGGAGAAGATCTACTACCTCCGCTGCTCGCTGGAACAGGGAGAGGAAGGTCTGCTTCGACTCCGCACGTGTGACCGTCTGCGGAAGCGCTGCCGGAACGCGGCGCCGGAAGGATCGTCCACACGATCTTGAGATCGGCAAGTGATTGACTACATCATCCACGAGATCTAATCTCGTTAACGCTTTCGGTTCTACAAGGGTTAGTACCGATCTATCTCGTTGCTCATGTCTAGTAGATTAGATCTTGGATTTTATCTAGATTAGATCTGGGTTTTGTTCGTTCTTGTGGTAGAATTTTTTTGTTTTCCATGCTACGAACCCATCAGTGGTATCAGAGCCTTGTCTATGCGTAGATCTGTTGCACGAGTAGAACACAATGAGGTTGTGGGCGTTGGTGCTCGTGCCGTCTTTTGCTATATGTGTACTTTGCATCTTGCGGTATGGTGGGATGAAGCGGCCCGGGCTAACATTACATGTCATCGTACATGAGACTTGCTCCATGCTTGACGTGCAACTCGTATTGCACAAGTGACTTTGCGGGTGTCTGTCTCTCCCATCATAGTATAGATCAAATCTACACTTTGCACTTGATAGCACTTGTATCAACGTTGTGGTTCAGTTTCGTAGGTAAGATGCGTTCTTAGTCGAAAGCCCAAGCCACGTAAAACTTGCAAAGAATATTAGAGGCGTCTAACTTGTTTTTGCAGGGGTTTTGTGATGTGATATGGCCTACATGTGATTGTGATTGTATTTGATGTATGCAATGATCCTTGTTGTAATATGGCAACCGGCAGGAGCCTAATGGTTGTCTTTAATTCTGTTAAGACCTGCGTGTCTATTCATCTTGTAATAGCTTTATTCCAAGTAGTTGTAATAGTTGCTGGTGATGATGAACAACCATGAAGCGGCACCACGGACCTTGACACAATGCTGGTGATGATGGAAATCATGTCCGTGCTTTGGAGATGGAGATCAAAGGCATAAGGAGAAAGGGCCATATCATATCACACTAATTATGAATTGCCTATGATGTTAATCCTTTATGCATCTTGTATTGCTTAGATCGCGATGGTAGCATTATAAGATGATCCCTCTCACTAAATATCAAGTAATAAAGTGTTCGTCCTTAGTTGGCACCGTTGCTAAGACTCGTTGTTTCGAAGCATCTCGTGATGATCGGGTGTGATAGACTCTACGTGTGCATACAACGGGTGCAAGCCAGATTTGCACATGTGGAAACTAAGGTTAATCTTGACGAGCCTAGCATGTACAGACATGGTCTTGGAACACAGAATACCGAAAGGTAGAGCATGAGTCATATGATTGATATGATGAACATGAAGATTGTTCGCCGATGAAGCTACATCATCTCACGTGATGATCAGACTTGGTGTAGTGGATTTGGTTCGTGTAATCACTAAAACAACTGCGAGGGATGTTGTTTTGAGTGGGAGTTCACCTAGTTAATTTAAGAATTAAATTAGAACACTATTTATCATAAACTTAGTCTTAACTACTTGCAAATATGTTGTAGATAATGGCGAACGTTTCCATCAATTTCAATGCGTTCCTAGAGAAATAAAAGCTTAAGAACAATGGAAGCAATTTCACGGACTGGTTCCGTGGACTGAAGATCGTCCTCAGGGATGGTCAGTTGACCTATGTGCTCGAAGCACCGCTAGGTGACCCACCTGCAGAAGATGCCACCGATGACGTAAAGAATGTTTATGCCACTCGGAAACATCACTACTCCACAGTTCAGTGTGCCATCCTATACGGTTTTGAATCGGAGCTTCAAAAGCGTTTTGAGCACCATGACCCATTTGAAATCATTAAGGAGCTCAAACTCATATTTGAGACTCGCGCGGCCATGGAAAGCTATGAAGCTTCCGAGAAGTTCTTTACCTGCAAGATGGAAGAGGGTAGCTCCGTTAGCGAGCACGTGCTCACCATGTCTGGGCATGTAAACAAACTCCGAGAGTTGGGGATACCGATTCCTAATGAATTGGGGATTCACCGTGTCCTCCAATCACTGCCACCAAGTTACAAGAACTTTGTGATGAACTACAATATGCACTGCATGAACAAGACGTTGCCTGAACTATCGTCCATGCTGAAAACTGCTGAAGTGGAGATCATGAAAGAACACCAAGTGTTGATGGTCAATAAGACCACCAATTTCAAGAAACGGGGCAAACCTAAGAACAAGGGCAACTTCAAGAAGGACGGCAAGAAAGTCACGCACGCTAAGAAGCCCAAGGCTGGTCCTAAACCTGAAACTGAGTGCTTCTACTGCAAGGGTGCTGGTCACTGGAAGCGTAACTGCCCCAAATACCTGGCGGATATGAAGAACGGCAACATCAAGAAGAAAGGTATATTCGATATACATGTTATAGATGTGTATCTTACTAGTAATCGTAGTAGTGCCTGGGTATTTGATACTGGTTGGTTGCTCATATTTGTAACTCAAACAGAGTCATGGAATAAACGAATACTGGCAAGAGACGAGGTGACGATGCGTGTTGGAAATGGCTCCAAAGTTGATGTGATCGTCGTCGGCACGCTCCCTCTACATCTACCATCGGGATTAGTTTTAAATTTAAATAATTGTTATTTGGTGCCTGCATTAAGCATGAACATTATATCTGGATCTTGTTTATTGCGAGACGGTTACTCTTTTAAGTCTGAGAATAAAGGTTGTTCGATTTATACGAGTAATATCTTTTATGGTTATGCACCTGAGATGAATGGTTTATTATTATTGAATCTCGATAGTAGTGATACACATGTTCACAACATAGATGCTAAACGAATAAAATTAAATGATAATTCTACATACATGTGGCACTGTCGTCTTGGTCACATTGGAGTGAAGCGTATGAAGAAACTCCATTCTGATGGACTTCTTGAATCACTTGATTTTGAATCACCTGAAAGATGCGAAGCATGTCTAATGGGAAAAATGACTAAGACTCCATTCTCTGGTATAATGGAGCGAGCTACAGACTTATTGGAAATAATACATACCGATGTGTGCGGTCCAATGAGTGTAGCATCACGTGGTGGATATCGTTATGTTCTCACTTTCACGGATGACTTGAGTAGATATGGGTATGTCTACTTTATGAAACATAAATCCGAAACTTTCGAGAAGTTTAAGGAATTTCAAAGTGAAGTGGAAAATCATCGTAACAAGAAGATTAAGTTTCTGCGTTCTGACCGTGGAGGTGAATATCTGAGTTATGAGTTTGGCATGCATTTAAAGAAATGTGGAATACTTTCACAGTTGACACCGCCGAACACCACAGCAGTAATGGTGTGTCCGAACGTCAGAATCGAACTCTCTTAGATATGGTTCGGTCTATGATGTCTCTTCTTTACAGATTTACCGTTATCATTTTGGGGCTATGCATTAGAGACACGCATTCACTTTAAATAGGGCACCATCTAAATCCATTGAAACGACACTGCATTTAATTGTGGTTTGGAAAGAAACCTAAGTTGTCGTTCCTTAAAGTTTGGGGTTGCGAAGCATATGTAAAGAAGTTACAACCTGATAAGCTTGAACCCAAAGCGGAGAAATGCGTCTTCATAGGATACCCTAAAGAAACAATTGGGTATACCTTCTATCATAGATCCGAAGGCAAAGTTTTCGTTGCTAAGAATGGATCCTTTCTGGAGAAGGAATTTCTCTCGAAAGAAGTGACCGAAGGAAAGTAGAACTCGACGAGGTTATTGAACCTTCTTTCGGAGTTGAGAGTAGCGCAGCACCGGAAGATGTTTCTGTGCCGCCTGCACCAACTGGAGAGGAAGCTAATGATGATGATCATGAAACTTCGAACGAAGTTACTACTGAACCTCGCAGGTCAACGAGGGTTCGTACCACTCCTGAGTGGTATGACTCTTCCTTGAACGTCATGTTGGTGGACAACACTGATGACCCTGCGACGTATGAAGAAGCTATGGTGAGCCCAGATTCCGACAAATGGCTAGAAGCCATGAAATCCGAAATGGGATCCATGTACGAAAACCAAGTATGGACTTTGGTGGACTTACCGGATGGCCGTAAGGCTGTCGAGAACAAATGGATTTTCAAAAGAAAAACAGATGCTGATGGTAATGTTACCGTCTATAAAGCTCGACTTGTCGCGAAAGGGTTCCGACAAATTCAAGGAGTTGACTACGATGAGACTTTCTCACCAGTAGCGAAGCTAAAATTTGTGAGGATTATGTTAGCAATCGCTGCATATTTCGATTATGAAATTTGGCAGATGGATGTCAAAACAACGTTCCTTAATGGTGACATTGAGGAAGAGTTGTACATGGTACAACCCAAGGGTTTTGTCGATCCTAAAGATGCTGACAAGGTATGCAAACTTCAGCGCTCCATTTATGGACTGAAGCAAGCATCCCGGAGTTGGAATCAACGTTTTGATAAAGTAATCAAAAACTTTGGATTTATACAAACTTATGGAGAAGCTTGTATTTACAAGAAAGTGAGTGGGAGCTCTGTAGTATTCCTAGTACTATATGTAGATGACATATTGTTGATTGGGAATGATATAGAACTTCTTAATAGCGTCAAAACCTATTTGAATAATAGTTTTTCGATGAAGGATCTTGGCGAAGTGGCATATATTCTAGGCATCAAGATTTATAGAGATAGATCAAGACACCTAATAGCGCTTTCACAAAGTACATACTTAGACAAAGTTCTAAAGAAGTTTAGAATGGAAGAGAGCAAGAAAGGGTTCGTGCCCATGTTGTCAGGTAAGACCTTGAGTAAAACTCAAAGTCCAGCTACGGCAGAAGATAGAGAAAAGATGAATAAAATTCCCTATGCCTCGGCCATAGGTTCTATCATGTATGCCATGCTGTGTACGAGACCGGATATAGCACATGCTGTTAGTTTGACTAGCAGATATCAAAGTGATCCGGGAATGGAACACTGGACAGCGGTCAAGAATATCCTAAAGTACCTGAATAGGACCAAGGATATGGTTCTTTCTTATGGAGGTGATGAACAGCTTGTTGTAAATGGTTACACTGATGCTAGTTGGAACACCGATCCAGATGACTCGAAGTCACAGTCTGGATACATATTTATTTTGAATGGTGCTGCAATAAGCTGGAGGAGTGCCAAGCAGAGCGTTGTGGCGAAATCTTCAACTGAATCAGAATACATAGCTGCTTCGGAGGCTGCACAAGAAGGCATATGGATGAAGGAGTTCATTGCTGAACTTGGCGTGGTTCCCAGCGCGTTAGACCCGATGGCCATCTACTGTGACAACACAAGTGCCATAGCTAATGCACAGGAACCAAGGTCACATAGCAAGCTGAAGCACATCAAGCTACGTTTTCATGCTATTCGCGAGTATGTCCAAGATGCTGACATAAAAATTTGCAAAGTACACACTGATCTGAATGTAGCAGATCCGTTGACTAAACCTCTCCCTAGAGCAAAGCATGACCAACACCAGAACGCCATGGGTGTTCGGTATATTACCATGTAATCTAGATTATTGACTCTAGTGCAAGTGGGAGACTGTTGGAGATATGCCCAAGAGGCAATAAAAAAAGGTTATTATTATATCTTTGTGTTTATGATGAATGTTTACATCTCATGCTATAATTGTATTATTAGGAAACACTAATACTTGTGTGTTTTGTAAACATGAAAGAGTCCCTAGTAAGCCTCTTGTTGAACTAGCTTGTTGATTGATTGATGATCATGGTTTCCTGATCATAGACATTGGATGTGATTAATAACAAGGTTATATCATTAGGAGAATGATATGATAGACACACACCCATAGTAAGCGTAGCATAAGATCAAGTCATTAAGTTCGTATTGCTGTAAGCTTTGAAATACATAGTAACCTAATCCTTCGACCATGAGGTTATGTTAATCACCATCGCCGGATAGGTACTTTGATGAAATCAAATGCCGCTTCGTAACTGGGTGGTTATAAAGGTGTCATTGGGTATTCTGAAAGTATGTGTTGAAGCGCATAGACCAAGATTGGGATTTGTCCATCCATATGACGGATAGATATACTCTGGGCCCTCTCGATGGAATGTCATCTAGATAGCTTGCAAGCATGTGACTGGGTCACAAGGGATGACATAACATGGAATGAGTAAAGAGTACTTATCAGTAATGAGGAAGAACTAGGTATGAAGATACCGACGATCAAACCTCGGATAAGTAGAATATCGCGAGACAAAGGCAATTGGTTTCGTATGTTAAATGGTTCAATCGATCACGATATCATCGTTGAGTATGTGGGAGCCGTTATGGATCTCCAGATCCCGCTGATGGTTATTGATGGGAGAGGTGTCTTCATCATGTCTGCATATTCACGAACCATAGGGTGACACACTTAAGGTTCGAAGTTGTTTGAAGTAGATATGGAATTTGCGTTGGAGACCGAATGTTGTTCGGAGTCTCGGAATGGGTCCGGGACATCACGAGGAGATCCGAAATGGTCCGGAGAATAAGATTCATATATTGGGAATCATTTTCTAAGTTAGGAAATGTTCCGGAGTGTTTGTATGGAGATTCTAGAAGGTTTCAGAATGTTCTGGAAGGTTCTAGAGGATTTCTTGGAGTTTTCTTGAAAACCAAGAAAGGGATGAAAGAAACCAAGTGGGGTAAGACACGGATTCGTGGGGGAGGAGGATTCCTCCCCCCAACCCGCCGGCCCAAGGAGGAGGGAGTCCTACTAGGACTCCTCCCAGCCGCCTCCCTCCTTTAAATAGAAGGGAGGGGGCGCCCCCTCTTGCACCTTGTCTCATAACTCCAAATCTCTGCCGCCTCTCTCCTCCACGTTTCTTCTGCACAGGCATAGGCGAAGCCCTGCAGATTTCTCATCTCCACCACCACCACCACGCCGTCGTGCTGCTGGGATTCCGTGGAGAAGATCTACTACCTCCGCTGCTCGCTGGAACGGGGAGAGGAAGGTCTGCTTCGACTCCGCACGTGTGACCGTCTGTGGAAGCGCTGCCAGAACGCGGTGTCAGAAGG
The DNA here is from genome assembly GCA_023614405.1 of Avena insularis. NCBI lineage: Eukaryota > Viridiplantae > Streptophyta > Magnoliopsida > Poales > Poaceae > Avena > Avena insularis. Next base: position 441,518,695 of record CM042693.1, read on the forward strand.
ATCGTCCACACGATCTTGAGATCGGCAAGTGATCGACTACATCATCCACGAGATCTAATCTCGTTAACGCTTTCGGTTCTACGAGGTTTAGTACCGATCTATCTCGTTGCTCATGTCTAGTAGATTAGATCTTGGCTTTTATCTAGATTAGATCTGGGTTTTGTTCGTTCTTGCGATATAAATTTTTTGTTTTCCATGCTACGAACCCATCAAGTGCGCCCTGCCAAAGCTCAACTAGTAACACCTTTGGGGTGTTTTCCTTGCTCCTACTGGTTCGATTAAACCTTGGTTTCATAACTGAGGGAAACTTGCTGCTGTGCTCATCATACCTTCCTCTTGGCGTTCCCAACGAGCTCTACATCAACCACGCACCAGCATTTTTCTGGGCGCCGTGCACTGAGCCATCACGCTCCCTCCTTCTCCAAAACCCAAGTCCATAACAATGGGCATTGATGAGTTAAACCCTCGTCAATTGGCGCCGTCTGTGGGAATTGGGAGTGCTGATGTTGCGGCTTCTTCGGCCCCATCAACCGCGATCTACAACTCCGCAACAGCAGAGATTCGCCAGCTCTTCGGCGCGTTCGACTTCACTGTCCACACGCCGGCCACTCGCCCGTCTTTCGAGTCCATGGGTGATGGAGTCAGCCTGGCAATAGGGAGCTTCCGCTTCCAAGTTGGTCAGATGGGCATGCTTCACATGCCTGACCAGCCGACGGTGCCGTTGATTGCCCCAGCATCATGGTTCCCTCCATCGATCGGCACCCTCAGTGAGCTCAATGCCCCGACAACAGTCGTGAACACGGTCAGCGACAGCAGTCGCAACTCTGATCTGAGCGATCTGGCCACTGAAGATGGAGCCTATGGCTCCGGATCTGAGAGTTGTGGAAGCAGCAGCTTCCCCAATCACTTCATGTGCGCCGTCATCAACGCAGGCGATACCTCTGCCAACCGCGATAACACTGGCAATCGCGGTAACGGAATCGACCCACCTCTTGTTGGCAATGGCGGCAACGGTGCCAACGGCGATAACGGTGGCGATCGCACCAACGCCAACAATGGAGGAGCAGTCGAACCTCCAACCATAATAAACGAGCAAACCGGCGAACGCGTCGTGATCAGGCTCAATGAGCAAGAATGGGCTCGCTGCCGCGAGGCCCTATGAGGCACTCCTCTACCCTTCGGATCTCCACAAGAACTGCTAATGGGCTACTACTGTCTCCTGAAGGAAGAATTCAAGCGTCAAGTACAAACAATCGCGCAACTCGAGGCGCGCAAAAAAGCAGCAGACGAGTCGAGCCTTCGTCGTGCTGGGCTCTCCTCCCATGGAGGATCCTCCTCAAAAGGCAACGAGTACATCGCCAAAAATAGGCAATCTCGGATGGCCCATCTCACCGAGCAAGAACGCATAGAAGCTGCAAAAGTCCTCGACTTCAGCTCTATGACAGTCGATACACGGGGTAATGTGGTCCCCAAGACGTCGTAGGCTGCGGCGACAGCGGCCACCATGTACCTCCTTAACAACCAGCCGCCAGCTGGAGATCCCCGAGCCGCCATGCACCGATCTACGATCACGGGCTTGGGATTAATCGAGGCTGCCCTCGACAAGGAGCCAACACCGGAGCCAAAGAAAGGCAAAGCGCTACTCCTCGCCCTCATCCAGTGATGACAGTCATGACCTATCCCGATGTCGCCGCTCACGGCGACACGACCACGACTACGACACACGTGATGACATCACGCAGCGCAAGATTGACAAATCAAGGGCGCGACGTGCTCGGTCGACTGGCTCGGAAGAGGAAGATGTGGAGCTCTGCGGCACCAGATGCTTCAGCAGATCCATCAGGCAGAAGCGAATGCCCAAGGGGTTCAAACTCCCGTCGGAGAACCCGAAGTTTGACGGCCTACATGACCCAAAGATCTAGCTGGAGGACCACATCTCCTCCGTCAGGCTCCACAGAGGCAGTTGAAGCACGGCCATGCAATGCTTACAGCTACAGCTGCAGGGTGCCGCCCGAGCATGGCTAAACAACCTCCCACGCGGATCCATTCGCAGTTGGGATGAGCTGGTTTATAGCTTCGTGCGTAACTTTAAGGGCACATACAAATGGCCCGCATCAATTGAAGAGCTGAGATGCTGCCAGCAAATATCTGACGAATCGCTGCGCTCCTACATCCAAAGGTGGTCCATCATCAAGAACTCCACAGAAAACATCTCGGAGGATCGCGCGATTGACGCATTCAACGGCGGTGTTCGCCGCATAGAGCTCAGGGAGGAGCTGGGCTGCTCAAAACCCAAGACCATTGACCACCTGATGGAAATCGCAAATCGGTGGGCCGGTGGAGAAGATTCAGTGAAAAATCGCGTCCACTCCGACGAGGAGGCAGAACTCGAGCGCAGACGCGACCGCCGAGGCAAACGCCGTATGCGCATCTACGATGACCGCGACGACGTCAACATGGTCGCAGATGGCTATGCCAACAGACGCGACGATAACCGCAACAGCGGATACTACAGCGGTGGATACCGCGACCCCGGGAAAACCACGCAAGTGTGGCAACGCCGCAACCGTGATGAGGCACCCGCGACATCCATCGAAGAAAAACTGTCTGGGCCATGCACGGTGCACTTCTACATCGACAAGCATGATGGAAAGAAGAAATCCAGCCACCTCCTCAAGGACTGCCATGAGTTCCTCAAATTACATGAGGGATTGGTTCGAATGAATCGCAACACGGTCGAGAGAGGCTACGGAGTGGCTCCAGGCGCCGTGGCACATGGCGCTCCACCACCGCCACCTGGAATGCCCCCAAACGCAGCTACGCTGGACCAACACCAGGGAGGTGAACCCTACCCACGGGCCATGGGTACTATGATGATCCAAAAAGGATGCCCCTCCAATCGGGTGCAGAAGGCCATCACTCGCCAAGTCAACTTGGCCACACAGTCGCCACCATCTACCACTGAGTACCTCAGCGGGAGCGAGTCCTGCATCACCTTCGACAAACGCGATCATCCGCCTCAAGTACCTCGTCCAGGCCACTGTCCCCTCGTACTCGAGGCACAAATTGGAGGTTTTGATATGAGCCGTGTCTTCATGGATGGTGGAAGTGACATCAACCTTATATTCGCGAGTACCTTGCGAGCCATGAGGATCCCTCTGACTTGCCTAGAAGCCTCAGACACAACATTCCACGGCATCGTCCTAGGCAAGGGCATGTATCCCCTGGGCAAAATTAACCTCGACGTAATCTCCGGCACGCCGAAAAACTTTCGGTGCAAGCGCATCGACTTTGAGGTCGTCGACTGGCCCTCACAGTGCCACTGCATCCTCGGACATGTCGTGTTTGCTAGGTTCATGGCAGTGCCACACTACGCCTACCTGCAAATGAAAATGCCAGGTCCCAATGGCGTCATCACAGTCAACGGAAGCTTCAAGAGATCCGAATGTTGCGCAGGGAATTCAACAGAATTTCCCAGCCCTTTGGCATGCCGGAAGAACTCGCAAGACTGAAGGAGTCGACATACAATAGTCTGTCTCCCCTAAGCCGGCCAAGCTCACCCGATCTATCTTTCGATTCATCGGTGCACACAAAGAAAGTGCAGGTCCACCCGTTGGATCCCGCTAAGACGTCCCTCATCGCGAACAACCTGAGTCCCGCATAGGAAGTCGCGCTCGTCGAATTCCTCCGTGAGCACTGGGAAATTTTCGCCTGGTGTCCTGCGAACATGCCAGGAGTTCCCAGGGAATTCGCCGAGCACGCACTCAACGTCAACCCAGACGCCAGACCAGTCAAGCAAACAATTCGGCGATTATCTGAGCCACGGGCACAGGCAGTTGGAATGGAGATCAACAGACTCCTCGATGCCAAATTCATACGCGAGATCAAGGAAAGCACTTGGCTCGCCAACACGGTGCTGGTACCAAAAAAGGACACGGATATCCTGCGGATGTGCGTGGACTTCACATCTCTGAATAAGCACTGCCCAAAGGATCACTTCCCGTTGCCACGCATCGACCAGATCATCGACTCCACCACGGGATGCGAGCGCCTCTGCTTCCTCGATGCCTACTCAGGCTATAATCAGATTCGAATGAAGGAGGAAGATCAAGAGAAAACAGCGTTTACAACGCCCTTTGGTGTGTTCTGCTACAACACAATGCCCTTCGGGCTAAAGAACGCGGGAGCCACCTACCAGCGGTGCATGTAGGCTTGCCTTAAGGAACAACTTGGTCGCAACATCCAAGTCTATGTCGACGACATAGTAATCAAGACCAAGGAGGAAGCCTCCCTAATCGACGATTTGCGTGAAACCTTCGCCAACCTCGACCGCTACCGGATCAAGCTCAATCCGGACAAATGCACCTTTGGCGTGCCATCCGGGCAACTACTCGGGTACCTCATCTCCGCAAGAGGAATCAAGGCAAACCCGAAGAAAATAAAAGCCATACTGGCCATGGAGAAGCCGAAATACATAAGGGGCGTTCAGCAGCTGGCTGGGCGAGTCGCGGCCCTCAGTCAATTCATTAGTCGGATGGGTGAAAAGGCGCTGCCCTTCTACCAACTCCTCCGCAAAACTGAAAAGTTCGAGTGGACCAACGAAGCGCAGGAAGCATTCGAAGACCTCAAGCGCCTGCTATCCACCTCGCCAGTACTAGTGACCCCGCGGGAAAGGGAACAACTATTGCTATATATCTCCACCACCAACCAGGTGGTCAGTACAGTGCTCGCCGTCGAGCTAGCCGAGGAAAACAAGGTCCACGGGGTACAATGCCCAGTCTACTACCTCAGCAAGGTCCTCACGCCAACAAAACAGCGGTACCCGCACTACCAGAAGTTGGCGTACGACGTCTTCATGACCGCTCGACGACTGCGCCATTACTTCCAGGAACACCCAATCGTGGTGGTCAACGACGCCCCGTTGGGGCATATCCTCAATAACCCTGACGCCACGGGACGAGTCGCGCTTTGGGGCATAGAATTGTCTCCACGAGACATTACTTACGAAAAGCGCGACGCAATCAAATCGCAAGTTCTCCCTGACTTCCTCGTGCACTGGATGGAGAACCAGCTCCCTGACAAACCAGATATGTCCTACCTCTGGACAATGCACTTCGATGGGTCCAAATGGAAGGACGGAGTAGGTGCAGGTGTCATACTGACATCACCTCAAGGGGACAAGCTGAAGTACATCCCGCGAATGCAGTTCACCGCCTCCAACAACGAAGCTGAATACGAGGCCCTGCTACACGGGATGAGGATGGCAAAAGCCTACGGCGCCAAGAGACTCATTATTTACGGCGACTCCAAGTTGGTCGTCAACCAAACAATGCATGAGTGCGACGCACTGAATGACAACATGATCGTCTACTATGACCTCTACGACACACTCGAAGGGGACTTCGACGGAACTGTGACACATAGGCCGCGAAAGCAATGAAGAGGCGGACGCACTCGCCAACATAGGCTCTACCTGCGCCCCCATACCACCTAGGGTATTTCTCGAGCGCATCTGCGAACGCTCCATCAAGCCAAAGGCAGCAGAGAAGAAAACAAATGCAGCAATAGACTCGGGGACTACGCCGCCCAATGAGCCAATGGCACTCGACGACATGGAGCTAGACACAGGACTCGAAGGACCAATGAGCGTCATGATGATCGAATCATCCTGGACGCAGCCGTACATCACGTACCTCCTCAGCAAAAGGCTATCGGACGACCCGACTGATGCACGACACATCGCGCGGCGATCCAAGGCATTCGCTGTTATCAACGGCGAACTATACAAGCGCAGCATCACATGAGTGCTCCAGCGATGCGTCTCCACGGCTGATGGAAGAGCTGTCCTCCTCGAATTCATGAGGGAACCTGTGGACACCACGCGGGCAGTCACGCCCTCGTGGCCAAAGCTCTGCGAGCTGGGTTCTACTAGCCTACGGCCATGCGACGCCAAGGACATCATCCAGAAATGCAACGCGTGTCAATGATTCGCGGACAAACCGCATGCACCTGGCGCAGAGCTCCGACCAATCCCATTGGCCTGACCCTTCACACAATGGGGACTCGACATGGTCGGCAAACTCCCCAAATCATCACGCGGAGGTTACGTCTACCTCCTGGTGGCAGTCCACAAGTTTACCAAGTGGATAGAGGCCATGCCAGTGACCAATCAATCAGGGCACAATGCGGTCAAGTTCTTCGAGTCCATCGTCTTCCGCTTCGGAGTGCCACATAGCATCATCATAGACAATGGAACAAACTTCACATCTAAGGAGTTCCAAGAATTCTGTGAGAATCTGGGAATCAACATCAGCTATGCCTCGGTAGCACATCCACAGACCAACGGTCAAGTTGAAAAGGCGAACAGGCTCGTCTACGGCGGCATCAAGAAGCGACTCCTCCGTCCACTCGAACAAGCCGCGGGCTGCTGGACAGATGAACTGCAATCAGTACTCTGGAGCCTACGCACAACTCCAAACAGTGATATGGGCTACACCCTGTTCTTTATGGTGCACGGGGCCGAAGCGGTGCTACCCGCCGAGGTACGATACAAGGCACCACGCGTGGTCGCTTACAGCGAGCAGGAGTCATCCCTTGCACTCAAAGACTCCATCGATCTCCTTGACGAGGCAAGAGAAATCGCCGCAGAAAGATCAACGATCTACCAGTAGAACCTGCGCAACTACCACAGTAGGAGGCTACGCCCCAGATCCTTCGTCGAAGGTGACCTGGTCGTGCGACTAAAGCAGCAGGGACATCTCAAGCTCGAGTCCCCCTGGGAAGGACCATACGTGATTACAGAAGTAATCCCAGGTGGCGCCTATCGCCTTCAAGATCTAGAGACAGGAGTCGCATACTCCAACCCCTGGAACATCGCACAACTGCGACGCTTCTAACCTTAGTCGTTTTTACTTTTACATCACAAATAAGGCACTCAGCCAAGGCTACTTAGCCACACATTGTACTTCGTAATGTCTCACGAATAAATAAAGCTAAGTGCCCTAAAACTCTGTGTTCTCCTTCATTTTTCCGCAACTTATCCACTCGGGGGCTACGCCACCCTATAGACACCTGTTCTACGAACTGAAACGCGATATCCTGAATAGCTGGCACATCAATCGAAACCCTTGACACAACATCAACCCAGCTGCAATGCACCTGACATGTTGACAAGGGAATGAGATAAGAGCATGGACAGGCTAATGAAAAGGAATCGCATAGTGCAACGCACATACACGCTAACAAGCTCTTTATACATAATCGACAGTCAATTATACACAACGTATATACGAACTTTACAACATTGGAACACTTATGTGCAGGATACAAATTAAGCTACTACTGCAACAACAGAACGTTGGTCTGCTCCTCGAAGAAATCGACGATCTCCTCTGCTAGGCGATCCACTGCCTAGTAGTGTGGCACCATATTCCAAGCAGAACCTGCTGGTGGCGCAGGCGGCCCAGCCGCAATTGCCGCAACATCTACGTCAGGCCTATGCAGTCGCACCAGCGATAGAGCGGCCTTGGAACCAGCCACCAACTGTTGCCTTACGCACTCGCGGACCGTAGCCAAGTCTTGGAACTTGGCAAGAAGGGCCAGCAGGCTTGAGGGAGCAACGTCCAGCGGAAACATCGTCCGATAAATGTTCTTCAAGCATGACTACGACTTCTTCAGAAATTGCAGCACTCGTGACGCACGATCCTGCAGGGTCGCCAGCGCAATCGCATGATCATGATCCACCCAGAAGTATCCACTCTCCTGAAGTTGCTCTTGGGTCAGTTCATGCATGCGGATGGTAATCCTATCCTTCTCATCCTGCGGATGGCGCGCGCTGACAACTATTCAAAGCAACAACGGAAGCATAAGGACAACACATCACTTCGAGTGACTACAAGGAAAAGATAAGAGTAAGAAAACTAACACTTAAATTGGTCGCCAAGCTGCGTCATCTCCCCCAGCAGATACTGCTCTCTGGCGGTGGCTTTCTCTGCCTTTGACTTCCATACATCCGTGTTACCACAGAGCATGGGAAATTCACGCTCCAACTGTTTCACGCAGTCACGCAGTCACGAAAGTAGCGACAGCTCATCCACCCCGGAGCGCGGTCGTGCCAAAGTATCATCAAGAGGCGGCGAGTCCTGAGGTTCCCTCAAAGGATCACTTGATGTACCCTACCACAAACCAAGCAAGAAGCAAATAAGAAGATCAAATCGACACGAAGACAAAATATTCGAGTGCATTCAAGATTGGCAAAAGTATCAGCAGATACACTCGCCAAAGGCATGTTCTTGACAAAAGGCATAAACTAATCAACTATTACAAAGCTACTAAGGAGCGATTGGCTTCTTCGACTTAGACGACTTCGGGGGCTTCATTGAGTCCGTGGCGGTATCAGATGCCACTGACTTTCCGCCAGCCCCTAATGCCGCGGCCTTTGCCGCCTTCTTGGCTCGCTGCAGCTCCTCAGAGTACTTCGCCACTGTGTTAATACGCTGTAGCCCATATTTGCCACAGGCAGTCATGAAGGGAGCAAAGACTACCTGCTGGCCGTCCGCGTTAATGGGCATCGCCTTCGAAACCGCTGTAGGATCAACCTCGATTCTGTGGGCCTGCACCATGGCGAGTGACATTGACGCGCCAGCCGCACGGTGCGAGTTCTTGAAGCTTGCAGGAACACCCCCGGTGAGAGACTGCACCAGCTCATTCATGTTCTCAATTAGCTCAGCCTTGGGCATCAACTCCTCCCGAAGGTGACTGAGCACGCCCTTGGCTTTGGAAAGCATATCCTGAACGGCGGCGCTGTGGTCCTCGACTGCTGAAAGTGCACCCGCCAAGGCATCATTGCGACGGAGGGCCTAAGGGTCGAAGCTCAAATCGCCAACATCTGTACACAAACACACACATGGACACAAACATCAGCACCAACGGCAAAAATCGAACAAAGAACGATGATGATATCCAAACATAGTACCTGAGAGGGTCTTGGCAATCGAGAAAAGCTGTTCTTCGAACAACTTCTCCCTAGCCATGATGGAGGCACACAGATCCTCTTCACGCCTCTGAGCCTCATCATGCGCCGCGATTGCCTCATCGCGACCCTTCACAACCGCGGCGAGTGTTTTCTCCATGGTGGCAACGTTGCGTAGGAGGGCGTTATGTTCAGCTACAAAACAAAAGGGATTGACTATCAGTCGACTATATAAAAAGGAGAAGAAGAGGAAATGAAGAACACTTACTTTCGACCACGCGATGACGCGTCTCCAGCATTGCATGCTGACGACCCATCGCAACCACTTGCTCCGCCAAGTGAGCGGCTTCCTTCACAAGGGGCTATCGCACAGCAAGGGATCAGCAGATGGCATAGATAACATCGACTGCAACATCAAAAGAAGAAATCCTACACTTACATGATCCTCCAATGACTCCGAAGTCGATTGGTGTGCAGTTATCCGGGCAACCATTCGATGTTCCCCTTCATGCGGAGAGCTGGAAGAGTTGTGCCCGGAGTGGGCCGCCAATGGAGGGGAAGGAGCACGCTCGATCTCTTTCTTGGCCCTTGAGGTTGCGACTCCTGATTCTTTCAAAAATTGGACGTCGCCGGAAGATGACGACGCCTCTTGACTACAAAAACAAAACCAACATCAAGGACAAGGCAAAGCCAATGAAGAATCAGAAAGGACAAACCAAATACTTACCAATCAAATTTATCAAAGTCAAAGGTTGGTTCCCTCGACTCTGACGAAGAATCCTTTGGTAGTCGCATCTTCTTGCGAGAAGATGGTGCCACGACACTCACAGGAATGGCAGGGATTGGCGACCCCGCACCAACGCCTGCACCTTCCGGAGTCGAAGGAGACGACGCATCAGAATCCTCGCTGCGCGAATGCTTGCGAGTATCCGGACTACCCGACTCGGGGGCTTCCTCCTCCATATCAGATAGGACGGTCGACTCTGACTCGTCCTCTTCCAAGTCCTCGCGAGGGATAACCCCCTCAGGAAGAGGGGGCATACAGGGTGACACCGCCCAATCCTATATACAGACAACAAATTCAGCACAAAGTAAAGAAACAACAAAGAAGCAATCAACAAACTAAGCTACTACGTAGCACAATTGTACCTCAGGAGGAGGGTTAGAAGCGTCGAACGGGGGAAGAACTGGCTCACTAGGGAGCACATCCGTGACGGTGTATGTGGTCACCAGTCGAACCCTTTTATCCACCTCACTCGCGGGCATGCCATCGGTAGACACGCGAGTGACATCGTCAGCGCCAGCCCACTGAAACATGGGGTGGACTCTGGCCTGTAGGGGCTGGACGCGACGGCGCAACCACATGCGAATGAGGGTGCAACCTCCCTTCTCTTTGCCTATGCGACTCTCGAGGTCGCAGACACGCTTGTACAGCACATCTGTCTCCGCGGACTCGCCAGGCATGACTACATTCTTCCAGGAGCGCATCCTCTTGCACAGCGTCACAGGATCGAAAGGTGCGACTCCGAAGTGGTCTCCGTCCGCCTTCTGGTTGCGAATGTAGAACCACTTGTCCCTCCACCCTTGGACGGACTTCATCAGCTTGATGTCGAAATAGATGGCGGATGGATCGACGTGGATTCCGCATCCGCCTACATCATAGACTAAGGAGCCAGACGCAGATTGGCGCTTCAACTTGAAGAGGCGCTTGAAGAGGCCGAAGTGCGGCTCAGTTCTGAGCCAGCACTCGCAGAGGGTGATGAAGCAAGAGATATGGAGGATAGAGTTCGAGGACAGCTGATGGATCTGAAGCCCGTAAAAACAAAGGAGGCCCCTGAAGAAGGGATGCAGGGGCAACGAGGGGCCGCGAATGATGAACGCCAAGAACATCACTTGAAAACCAGCGGGAGGAGAGGGGATTATCTCACCGCCGGGGACGCGCGCGTCAGCGACTGCGGCGGACAGCACTCCGTCTTGACAAAGATCAGAGGACTTCATGATGGACGGACGCCATGCGCCATTCGTGACGCGGGTGCCGTTCTTCTTCTTCCGCCCGGGCAGTTTGTGCTCAGCGCGGCGGAGCCGCCCTTCTTCCTCACCGCAGCAGCGGTAGCCGCGGAATCGGCCATAGCACCTCCCTTCTTCTTCCCTATTGCGCGGCGGCGATGCGACCGGAGAAAGTAGCTGGGAAATGTGCAGAGCTGGTCCAGCGTCACGGAGGAAAAGAGAGCAGAGAAAGCAGGGGAGCAGCGGCAATGGCGATGAAGGCAAAAGATGAGCGAAAGCAGATGTGAATTTTACCGTCGCAGTGCCACTACTTAACCCCTAGAAGATGCAATCCAACGGCTCAGAAAAACCCTACTGGACGCGTGGCGATCATCGTGTTAGACACGTGGAGGAGCTAAAACATGAACCGTCCCCCCACCACTCCCATTACACGCGGAAATCGAGGAGGCGCGGTTAAAATAAAGATTACGCGCGCCCAGTCAAATCAGAGTCAGGGAGTGGGACCCACCGCTCGTCACGTCCCGTCAAACTCGCTCACGCGGGCAACTGAGGTCATGAGATCGTCAGCACTGACGTCATCAAGAACTACGCAGTAGAAGACTTCGATTACTTTAGTCCTTGCTCGAGCCTTCGACTCCACCAAGCACTCAGGGGCTACTCCCATAGGGAGCGCTAGTCGCGCACCCTACGATTTTTTATTTTTCTTTTACAGGAACATGAACAATCAAAGCAAAACCCAATCACTCGAAGCACGGTTCGACTATGGACATGGGTTTACTCCCATAGGGAGCGCAGTAAGCAAATTCGACTGAAACAAGCAAATAAAGACGACAACAGTCACAAAAGTACTTTAGTCCCTGCCTGAGTCTTCGACTCAACCAGGCACTCGGGGGCTACTCCCATAGGGAGCGCTTGTCGCGCACCCTGTGATTACTTGTGCAAAGTATTGTGTGTTGATAACATCCACACTCGAAGTTTATGGCGACACCGCCTCATAAATTCCCTACAAAGAGATCACATCTCCTGGGTCACCCGAATCATCTCCGCGATGATAAAATTCGGATGCCGCACTTACAGTGTGAAGATAAGGCCTGAATAAGGCCTGGCAACGCATTAAGCTGCGCACTACTAGAAATATATCCGTGCCTGCAGGTACGATGAACATGCCTTGACGGATGCGTCCAGTGCTCACACCCATATACTGGAATTTGACTCCTGTAAGACCTCCGTGGCTTGAGTCAAATTACACCAGCACTTTTCCGGATTCGAGTCCGGGGACTCGAGTTTGAGTAGGTGGCGTTGTTTTACCCTAAGGTAGTTAACTGATACCGATACATCGGTTAAAATCAGGCACGCACACCAACAATCCCTATGACATAGACATAGCAGTCGAAAAATGTACTCAGTCATGCACTCGAAAGACTTCATAAAGTCTCCAGTCGAATCTGCGATTCCACTAGACACTCGAGGGCTACTGACATGGGTATACCTACAGGTACTCGATCTTGGTATATACGGCCTGAATATGTAGAAGCCCATGGTGTCGCCAAGGCCCAAATGAAGAACTCGAGTAACCTGCGGACTTTAGATTGCTTGAAGAACAAGAAGAAGCTAAAGATAGAAAGTTCAAAGGGGAAAACCCTAACTCAGAATCGACTCGACCTACACGAGACCTAGCCTATCTATATAAAGGCTAGGAGGGGGCAGCGAGGAGGACACACACAACTCTAATTTCCACAACCCTCGCCAGATTGCATCTGCGCACCATTGTAATCCTCGATTCCTTTGATAATTCCACGAGTAGACAAGCAGGAGTAGGGACCTCTACGAGGCCTGAACCTGGGTAAATCTTCGAGTCCCCTGTGTGTTTGTTTGCTAGCCGATAGATGTCTCCAGCGCTCCCTCCTTCTCCAAAACCCAAAACCCAGGTATAGGGGAATTCTTGCTAAAACACTTCTAACAAACTCCAACATAGCAGCATGATTTGACAGTCTATCTCTCCACCCTGTAGCTTTCTTAAGAATTTTATCTACTATGGGCTGGAGATCCTCCTTTCTGAGCTTGGTATAATGCAGTGGAACTCCTAGATACTTTAAGGGAAACTTCCCTAGCCTACAACTTAAGGTTTGAGCGGCTGACTGGGCCACATCATCAACAACATTAAAATAAGATCACATTTATGGAAATTGATGCGCATTCCAGACATTTGCTCAAAACAAGACAGCAACCACTTCAGATTAATAGCAGTTGCAGGATTATCATCTAAAAGGAGCAGGGTATCATCTGCATACTACATACTGATCAACCTAGTTCGATTTAAGCTTTGCATGAGGCCAATAATGTGACCCTCATCAGCAGCTTTAATAAGTATTTTTGTGAAAACATCATCCACATAGTTGAAAAAAGGGGAGAAATGGGGTCACCCTGTCTCACCCCACGCCCAGACACAAAAAACTCACTATTAGCATCATTGATACGCACACCAATAGATCCATAATCCAATAGTGATTTAAAAGTTCTGATACATTTTGGACTAAACCCCCTTTTACCCAACATTCCTAATAAGAATTCTCTATTAACCATATCATAAGCTTTCTCATAATCTAACTTAAAAATAAACCCAGACTATTTTTCTGGACTACATCATGAATAATTTCATGTGCAGAGACCACACTTTCCAGTATATATCTACCCTTAATAAAAGGCAGTTTGGTGTGGTGAGATTAGGTTTTCACTCACCACCCCTAACCTATTGGTAGCACATTTGGAGAAAATCTTAAAGCTGCAATTAGTCAAAGCAATTGGTCTGAATTTCTGTATATTTACAACATCAAGCTCTTTGGGAATCAAAGTCAACAAAGAAAAATTCAACCTATAAAGATCAAGTTGACCATTATTTCAGTCATTCACCATGGACATTAAATCATGTTTGATTAAATCCCAGAAATGCTGATAAAACAGAAAAGGAAAACCATCTGGTCCAGGGACCCCTTCAGCATAAGAGCCAAAGACAGCCACCCTGACCTCCTCGTCAGTGAAATCATTTTCAAGGAAAAGGTTTTGTTGTAAAGTTACTTTATCACTTGTATCCCAAAAATCATCAGTCAATTCAATGTTTGGCTTAGATTCAAAGCCAGACAATTTTCTATAATAATCAACAACAATATCCATCATACCTTTGTCGTCTTCCACAACACCACCGGGCCCTTCTAAAGCAACAATTAGCTTCTTCCTCCTACGCTGGTTAGCTACAGAATGAAAATAAGTAGTATTACGATCCCCTTCTAAAATATACCTCTCCCTAGATCTCTGTCTAGCTTTAATTTCCTATTTTCTCCAAATCTCAGTCAGCTCATTTGAAATAGTTTTCATCCTTGTCCTAGAGACAGGAGAAAGAGGTTGATTTTCAGCCAAGATATCTAATAAATCATACTCTGCTATAAGAGCCTGTTTAGCTTTATGCTGACTAGCCTCTAGGTTAACACTCCACCCTTTTAGGGCCTTCCTAAGCTTCCTAATCTTAAATTGCCATCTATCCAGAGCCCTACCCAGGTGACAAGGGGCAGACGAAAACTCACCAACCAACTGATCAAACTCCCCCACTTCCAGCCACAATTTCTCAAACCTAAACTGCTTTATCTTTGGGTGCACAATAGCCCCAGTATCAACAATCAGAGGAGTATAATCACTCCCTACTCTAGGTTTTGCAACAATATTGCTACATGGGAATAGGGCATCCTAGCAAGTAGTTACAAAAACCCTATCAAGCAGAGCCATAATCATAACCTCCTGATTATTGGCCCAAGTAAACTTCCTACCCACATTTTTAATTTCCGTAAGACTAAACTTACAGTCATTGAATAAATCTACCCAATGCTGATTAATATTGCCAGTATTTTTCTCACAACTTTCTCTAATAAGGTTGAAATCTCCACCCACTAAAGTGGGACCATCCCAGGTTTGCAGGACATTATGGAGCTCATTAATAAAATCAAGTTTAAACTCTAAGTAAGATGACCCATATACAGATATAAACCTCCACATCACACCACCTTTTTTATTTTTAAGAAAAGTAGAAACAATATAAGTGTGGATACCACAAGATACAATCTCAAACATGTCATCATTTATACCCACAAGGATACCCCCAGTAGTATCTTTAGCAGGAAGCCAGTTGCAGGAATATTTTCCAAATGGATATAGCTGACTAAGTTGATAAGGAGTGAAATCCATCTTCTTAGTTTCAGAAAAGCTAATGATATCAGGGCATGTCTCTCTAATGAGGTCATGCACTCTGGTCAATTTATCAGGTCTGCTAAGACCTCTAGGATTCCAAATTAGTGTAACTACCATGATCAAAATTGAGTTACTTTCTATTTCGTCTCTTAGAAGAAACCTCAATCCAAGATTCCTTTTCAGACTGAACTTCACTACTGTGATCTCCCTTCCTCACACCCTGTTCACCATAATTGGTAGAGCAAGATCCTAACATATCCACAACAGTAATATCTATATTACCAGGCAGGAACATGTCAGGGTGATCACTATGGAAATTAACTAATCTACTAGTTTCAACAGCTTTAATAATGTTGATATTATTATCAACTTCCTCATCAAAGGACCCCAGATTAATCCCAGCAGCCTTAGCTCTACTTAATAGTAAAGGATTATCTAAAGCAACACATGAATTTTCAAAACCAGGGACTTTAGATTTACCTTTAGGTAATTCCAGATTTTGAGCCTTCTTAAGATCTTGAGCTTTCTCAGTAACAGTTTTGCCATCTCTAATAATTCTACTACTCATTCTAGTAGCCACCACAGGGCCCCACTTTTTCTTTTTGTCTTTGGCATCCACAGGTGCCAACTGGGTCACCTCCCCCTATTGAGGACTCACAATTCCTTCTTCAACCTCTCTCCTAGCTTGATCCAACCTCTCCAGCAAATGTACACCAATATTATCTTCTGGCTTATTAAAGTCAAAGCTTGGTATTGTAGTAGACCTCTCGCCAGCAACCCCCCTAATTTTTTCCATCACAGATCCCTCCAAAGATTTGCATCCACCAGTTGCAACTATCATAGTCCTACTCCCAATTCTACTATCAGGAGTTTTCTGCCCAGGCTCAGTACCCATTCCATTACCACCCTCTTTATTCTGTTTCAGATGGTCTGGAAATCATATCCTAGTTCATCATCCTCCATCTCTTTGTCTTCATTGGATTTATTGTTCTTATCAATATCATGCCCATCTTCATCTCCCCCAGAATTATTTCCAGTCTCACCATTTTCAACCTCAAAGTATATCAGGTAGAAACCCTGCTCCATCTCAAATAGCTTGTTAGTAGGGATTTTTGCAATATCTCTTACAGCAACCTTCACCCTTATGTTCTTGTAGAAGGTTTTAAAGATTTCATGCCAATCTACATTGACAAGTACTCCAAGAGCAGAAGCAACTTGACAAATTACCTTCCAAGACATCCACTGAGGAGGGATGCCCTCAATTTTGAACCATACTTCCTGAAAGACCTCAAAAGGACCCTCCTCTCCATTCCAGTTCTCAAAGGAGATATTGACTCCTTTTTTCTTCAGATTGATAGAGGGATATTCTACCAAATCTCTGATCTTTTTAGAAGGGGAAAACCTTACTAAGAACCTATTAGCAGATAGTTGTCTAATCTGCCAAACCCACTTAATTTTCCACATTTCAATAAAATTCTGCTCAAGCTCCTTCTCTTCTAATTCCCCCTTATTAACAACCACAACCCCAACATTGTCCATATTAAGCCATTTAACTACAACTGGCCCTTCAACATCAACATGAAAGAAACCAAGGCCTGGAGTAGCACTCCCCCAGTATTGAGCCATGGGCAATACCTTGTACCATTCTGAGCAAGAATCCATATGGTGTCCTGCTTTACCACATATGAAACATAGCTTCTACCTTGTACAGATCCCCACATAGTGTCCTGGATCCCCACAGTTAAAGCAAATCAAATTTCTATATTTTGGATAAAATCCAGAACTGATTTCGCACCAAAGACCACCACCTCCACTCCCAGAGTTGGCATGCTGCAGACTATTGCCTCCCTCATGACCAGTTCCAGCACTTCCACTTTTTTGCTGCTTCTTCCTAGCTTGAGATTGAACTGGTTGTTGACTATTTCCCTGTATCCCTACACTGCTTGTCTAGCTCTTGGCAGACCCTGTTGAATATTTTCAAACTGATTCGGCCTAGCCAAGCTCATCATCTGATTCTGCAACATAGCTTGCCGCGGGAAGAACTGCTGCCATGGACCCATTGGGAAATTCTATATCCCAGGCGACATCACAGGGAACATCTGCTGATTTTGAGGCATACCTTGAACAAAGTTCCCCGGCGATGGCAACCGCTGTCCAGAATTCTCAGACCCTCCCTAAGCACCATATGAAGCGGGCGAGGCAGCTACCTGGGGAGCACGGCTGCCGTTGCCATATCGGCCCCGGCCGCCACCGTATCTACCCCCACCTCTTCCACCTCCCTGTATCTAAACATTATTATTTCCCCCGTTACAACCCATAACATGTTTTTAATAAAGTAGCATCAGGTCCATGTTGCCTGTTAGGTACTTCTGGCTCTACTTAGAGGAGACCTCTCTCCTTTCGTCCTCGTGGTACGGAAGTGCCGGACCTGTCGAGAACGGCTTGAGCACCCCCTTCACATACTATGGGATCCATGATAGCTCTAACCAATGGTCCTTGAGGGCGTACACATAAAGTAGGATCTGGATGATGAGGAACGTGACCACCACGACCACGAGTGCAAAGACATAGATGGAGGTGCGCAGCTTCCGGCAGCTCCCGGTGGTGTAGGCACCCATGACGCCTAGCAGCATGACCAAGATGCAGACGCGGACCACGATTCTGCGGATGCCTTGACTATACAACATCTTGTTCGCCAGAAGCTGAATGAGGGTGATGGACGCCATGAACCCAATAGCATTGCAGTAGAAGAACACATGGTACCTAGTAGAGTAGTAATCGAGTAGGGCTGGGTCACCGGCATTGAGCCTTTTGTCCTCCTTGCTCTCTAGCCAGAACCCGCCTGGCGGATTCAGCCTGGTTTTGTATGTGAGGGTGGCGATGATCATGGCGAGTTGCAACAAGAAGTTGCACTTCCTTTCAAGGTACTCCAGGAGATACTCGTCCAAGTGGATCCTCAGCGCTGCCCCTGCAAGCTTCTTGTTCATCCATTGCATAGAATTTATCAACTTGTACCTTCCATATTCCATGCATGGCACATTGGCGATGGAGTAGACGAAGAGGGCGACCGCTAGGGATAAAACGTAGATTGTTGCGGTGGCGTCCCGGCAACTCTCGGCGACGTAGGCTCCCATGAGTCCAAACATGTCGAGTGTAATGACCGTGTGGAGCACGGCCGTCCTAATGGATCCACACGAGCTCAGCTCTGTTCTTTGGACAATGATGGAACGAACAGCGATGCCATGAATGCTGCCGTATTGCAGTGGTAGAATGCCTTATACCTCTTCAGGTACATGTCCAGGAGAACCGGATTCCCTAGGATGTGACCTGGATGCCCTTCCGGCCAGACACCGCCCGACGGGATCATCCCTGCCTGGTGGGTCACCGTCGTAGACAGCGTGGCCAGCAGTAGCAGAAGCGACCGCGAGTCCTCGTCCTCCACCTTCTCTCCAGCATCTTCATTGTCGTTGTAGATGAGCGGCGACGTCGTTGCACCTGCATCTTCATTTTTTTCTTTTTGTGCATCAGTTATAGCATTGTCCGGCTCCGGCATCGCCTGCTTCACTTTACTGTATGTAGATCCAATCCAAGTGACATTTCTTAGCTCACTCATGTAATAGGGAAAACGAGCAGCATGCAAATTAATCATCATATATAGTGTGTGGTCTAGGATCTTGATTACGTGTTAGGCAAGTTGGCACGCGCCATCACGTGGCGGACGGCTGCACGCCATTTCTTGAACGTGTCCATGGAAAACACGGCAATGACAACCTGCAACACAACGCATGTGAGCACATCACCGAAGAGGCAGCCAACGTACATGGTCATGGTGACCCATCTGCTGCTCCCTGCGGCAACGGCGGCGATGAGGCCGAGCAGCTCTACCAGGACGCATACCAGCAACGTGTATGACCCGGCGAGGTGGTGGCTCAGCGACCTGCTCATGAGCAACATGATGATGGCCAAGGACGCGGTGAAGGAACATGCGTTGGCGTAGAAGAAGTCATTGTAGCGGATCTTGTTGGGTCCGTCATATAGCAGCGGGGCGCCGGCGCGGTGGTCACCCTTGGTCTTGCGCCAGAAGCCTCCCGGCGGTGCCAGCCCCGCGCCATATGTCGTGGCGTATGAAGGTGGCAAGCATGAGGAACTTTCGCCACTCCTCGTCAAGGTGGATATCCTTCGTTATATGTTGATCCAAATTCTACAAAGTAAAGGCCAACTTCGATAGCGAAGCTTGTCTAAACAGAAGAAGACCGTCATTGTAAGTGGATATACATGAGGAGGTAAGGTTTGTCTCTAATGAGCCTCAAGGTTTAAGGCAAGGTTAGTAGCAAAAGGTTTCAGCCAGATTTCAGGTATTGACTATAATGATATTTTCTCTTAGGTTGTGAAGCATAGTTCTATTCGTGCTTTCTTTGGTATTGTTGCTATGCATGATCTTGAGCTTGAGTAGCTAGATATAAAGACTTCTTTTCTGCATGGTGAACTGGAGGAGGAGATTTACATGGACCAACCTGAAGGGTTCATAGTTCTTGGAAAAGAGGATTTTGTGTACAAATTGAAGAGGTCGCTTTATGGTTTGAAGCAATCTCTAAGACAGTGGTACAAAAGGTTTGATTCATTTATGATATCACAAGGTTTTAAGAGGTCTCGGTTTGATAGTTGTGTTGACATAAAATTTGTTAATGGATCACCTATATACTTGCTGTTATATATTGATGATATGTTAATTGCTGCCAAGAGGATGAAAGAAATCACTACTTTGAAGGCACACCTAAGTAGTGAATTTGAGATGAAAGTTCTTAGTGCTGCTAAGAAAATCCTAGGTATGGAAATTAAACGGGACAGAAAATCTAGGTTGCTATTTCTTAGTCAGCAAAGTTACATTAAGAAAGTTCTTCAATGTTTTAATATGCATGATGCAAAGTCTGTTAGTACTCCTGTTGCTCCTCACTTTAAATTGTCAGCATTGCAATGTCCTAGTTCTGATGAAGATATTGAGTACATGTCTCGAGTTCCTTATTCTAGTGTTGTTGGTTCCTTGATGTATGTCATGGTTTGTTCTCGCCCTGATCTATCGTATGCTATGAGTTTGGTGAGTCGTTACATGGCTAATCCTAGTAAAGAATATTGGAAAGTTGTTCAGTGGATTTTTAGGTACCTCCGTGGCATATCAAATGCTTGCTTGAAGTTTGGCAAGACTGGTGAGGGACTCGTAGGCTATGTGGATTTAGATTTTGCTGCCGACATGGATAAGAGGAGGTCCCTCACAGGTTATGTGTTCACGGTAGGTGGATGTGCTGTGAGTTGGAAGGCAACACTGCAACCAGTTGTCGCTCTATCTACAACCGAAGCAGAATTATGGCTGTTGCTGAAGCTTGCTGAGCTCTGTCAGGATGATTCTTGCATTAACCTATTCTGTGACAATTTTCTATAATAATCAACAACAATATCCATCATACCTTTGTCGTCTTCCACAACACCACCGGGCCCTTCTAAAGCAACAATTAGCTTCTTCCTCCTACGCTGGTTAGCTACAGAATGAAAATAAGTAGTATTACGATCCCCTTCTAAAATATACCTCTCCCTAGATCTCTGTCTAGCTTTAATTTCCTATTTTCTCCAAATCTCAGTCAGCTCATTTGAAATAGTTTTCATCCTTGTCCTAGAGACAGGAGAAAGAGGTTGATTTTCAGCCAAGATATCTAATAAATCATACTCTGCTATAAGAGCCTGTTTAGCTTTATGCTGACTAGCCTCTAGGTTAACACTCCACCCTTTTAGGGCCTTCCTAAGCTTCCTAATCTTAAATTGCCATCTATCCAGAGCCCTACCCAGGTGACAAGGGGCAGACGAAATCTCACCAACCAACTGATCAAACTCCCCCACTTCCAGCCACAATTTCTCAAACCTAAACTGCTTTATCTTTGGGTGCACAATAGCCCCAGTATCAACAATCAGAGGAGTATAATCACTCCCTACTCTAGGTTTTGCAACAATATTGCTACATGGGAATAGGGCATCCTAGCAAGTAGTTACAAAAACCCTATCAAGCAGAGCCATAATCATAACCTCCTGATTATTGGCCCAAGTAAACTTCCTACCCACATTTTTAATTTCCGTAAGACTAAACTTACAGTCATTGAATAAATCTACCCAATGCTGATTAATATTGCCAGTATTTTTCTCACAACTTTCTCTAATAAGGTTGAAATCTCCACCCACTAAAGTGGGACCATCCCAGGTTTGCAGGACATTATGGAGCTCATTAATAAAATCAAGTTTAAACTCTAAGTAAGATGACCCATATACAGATATAAACCTCCACATCACACCACCTTTTTTATTTTTAAGAAAAGTAGAAACAATATAAGTGTGGATACCACAAGATACAATCTCAAACATGTCATCATTTATACCCACAAGGATACCCCCAGTAGTATCTTTAGCAGGAAGCCAGTTGCAGGAATATTTTCCAAATGGATATAGCTGACTAAGTTGATAAGGAGTGAAATCCATCTTCTTAGTTTCAGAAAAGCTAATGATATCAGGGCATGTCTCTCTAATGAGGTCATGCACTCTGGTCAATTTATCAGGTCTGCTAAGACCTCTAGGATTCCAAATTAGTGTAACTACCATGATCAAAATTGAGTTACTTTCTATTTCGTCTCTTAGAAGAAACCTCAATCCAAGATTCCTTTTCAGACTGAACTTCACTACTGTGATCTCCCTTCCTCACACCCTGTTCACCATAATTGGTAGAGCAAGATCCTAACATATCCACAACAGTAATATCTATATTACCAGGCAGGAACATGTCAGGGTGATCACTATGGAAATTAACTAATCTACTAGTTTCAACAGCTTTAATAATGTTGATATTATTATCAACTTCCTCATCAAAGGACCCCAGATTAATCCCAGCAGCCTTAGCTCTACTTAATAGTAAAGGATTATCTAAAGCAACACATGAATTTTCAAAACCAGGGACTTTAGATTTACCTTTAGGTAATTCCAGATTTTGAGCCTTCTTAAGATCTTGAGCTTTCTCAGTAACAGTTTTGCCATCTCTAATAATTCTACTACTCATTCTAGTAGCCACCACAGGGCCCCACTTTTTCTTTTTGTCTTTGGCATCCACAGGTGCCAACTGGGTCACCTCCCCCTATTGAGGACTCACAATTCCTTCTTCAACCTCTCTCCTAGCTTGATCCAACCTCTCCGACAAATGTACACCAATATTATCTTCTGGCTTATTAAAGTCAAAGCTTGGTATTGTAGTAGACCTCTCGCCAGCAACCCCCCTAATTTTTTCCATCACAGATCCCTCCAAAGATTTGCATCCACCAGTTGCAACTATCATAGTCCTACTCCCAATTCTACTATCAGGAGTTTTCTGCCCAGGCTCAGTACCCATTCCATTACCACCCTCTTTATTCTGTTTGGATGGTCTGGAAATCATATCCTAGTTCATCATCCTCCATCTCTTTGTCTTCATTGGATTTATTGTTCTTATCAATATCATGCCCATCTTCATCTCCCCCAGAATTATTTCCAGTCTCACCATTTTCAACCTCAAAGTATATCAGGTAGAAACCCTGCTCCATCTCAAATAGCTTGTTAGTAGGGATTTTTGCAATATCTCTTACAGCAACCTTCACCCTTATGTTCTTGTAGAAGGTTTTAAAGATTTCATGCCAATCTACATTGACAAGTACTCCAAGAGCAGAAGCAACTTGACAAATTACCTTCCAAGACATCCACTGAGGAGGGATGCCCTCAATTTTGAACCATACTTCCTGAAAGACCTCAAAAGGACCCTCCTCTCCATTCCAGTTCTCAAAGGAGATATTGACTCCTTTTTTCTTCAGATTGATAGAGGGATATTCTACCAAATCTCTGATCTTTTTAGAAGGGGAAAACCTTACTAAGAACCTATTAGCAGATAGTTGTCTAATCTGCCAAACCCACTTAATTTTCCACATTTCAATAAAATTCTGCTCAAGCTCCTTCTCTTCTAATTCCCCCTTATTAACAACCACAACCCCAACATTGTCCATATTAAGCCATTTAACTACAACTGGCCCTTCAACATCAACATGAAAGAAACCAAGGCCTGGAGTAGCACTCCCCCAGTATTGAGCCATGGGCAATACCTTGTACCATTCTGAGCAAGAATCCATATGGTGTCCTGCTTTACCACATATGAAACATAGCTTCTACCTTGTACAGATCCCCACATAGTGTCCTGGATCCCCACAGTTAAAGCAAATCAAATTTCTATATTTTGGATAAAATCCAGAACTGATTTCTGCACCAGCACCACCACCTCCACTCCCAGAGTTGGCATGCTGCAGACTATTGCCTCCCTCATGACCAGTTCCAGCACTTCCACTTTTTTGCTGCTTCTTCCTAGCTTGAGATTGAACTGGTTGTTGACTATTTCCCTGTATCCCTACACTGCTTGTCTAGCTCTTGGCAGACCCTGTTGAATATTTTCAAACTGATTCGGCCTAGCCAAGCTCATCATCTGATTCTGCAACATAGCTTGCCGCGGGAAGAACTGCTGCCATGGACCCATTGGGAAATTCTATATCCCAGGCGACATCACAGGGAACATCTGCTGATTTTGAGGCATACCTTGAACAAAGTTCCCCGGCGA
Source organism: Avena insularis (assembly GCA_023614405.1). NCBI lineage: Eukaryota > Viridiplantae > Streptophyta > Magnoliopsida > Poales > Poaceae > Avena > Avena insularis. The sequence continues at coordinate 441,542,571 of CM042693.1, forward strand.
TGGCAACCGCTGTCCAGAATTCTCAGACCCTCCCTAAGCACCATATGAAGCGGGCGGCAGCTACAGGGAACTGGCTGCCGTTGCCATATCGGCCCCGGCCGCCACCGTATCTACCCCCACCTCTTCCACCTCCCTGTATCTAAACATTATTATTTCCCCCGTTACAACCCATAACATGTTTTTAATAAAGTAGCATCAGGTCCATGTTGCCTGTTAGGTACTTCTGGCTCTACTTAGAGGAGACCTCTCTCCTTTCGTCCTCGTGTGCGGAAGTGCGGACTGTCGAGAACGGCTTGAGCACCCCCTTCACATACTATGGGATCCATGATAGCTCTAACCAATGGTCCTTGAGGGCGTACACATAAAGTAGGATCTGGATGATGAGGAACGTGACCACCACGACCACGAGTGCAAAGACATAGATGGAGGTGCGCAGCTTCCGGCAGCTCCCGGTGGTGTAGGCACCCATGACGCCTAGCAGCATGACCAAGATGCAGACGCGGACCACGATTCTGCGGATGCCTTGACTATACAACATCTTGTTCGCCAGAAGCTGAATGAGGGTGATGGACGCCATGAACCCAATAGCATTGCAGTAGAAGAACACATGGTACCTAGTAGAGTAGTAATCGAGTAGGGCTGGGTCACCGGCATTGAGCCTTTTGTCCTCCTTGCTCTCTAGCCAGAACCCGCCTGGCGGATTCAGCCTGGTTTTGTATGTGAGGGTGGCGATGATCATGGCGAGTTGCAACAAGAAGTTGCACTTCCTTTCAAGGTACTCCAGGAGATACTCGTCCAAGTGGATCCTCAGCGCTGCCCCTGCAAGCTTCTTGTTCATCCATTGCATAGAATTTATCAACTTGTACCTTCCATATTCCATGCATGGCACATTGGCGATGGAGTAGACGAAGAGGGCGACCGCTAGGGATAAAACGTAGATTGTTGCGGTGGCGTCCCGGCAACTCTCGGCGACGTAGGCTCCCATGAGTCCAAACATGTCGAGTGTAATGACCGTGTGGAGCACGGCCGTCCTAATGGATCCACACGAGCTCAGCTCTGTTCTTTGGACAATGATGGAACGAACAGCGATGCCATGAATGCTGCCGTATTGCAGTGGTAGAATGCCTTATACCTCTTCAGGTACATGTCCAGGAGAACCGGATTCCCTAGGATGTGACCTGGATGCCCTTCCGGCCAGACACCGCCCGACGGGATCATCCCTGCCTGGTGGGTCACCGTCGTAGACAGCGTGTGTGATGTGAAGCGACCGCGAGTCCTCGTCCTCCACCTTCTCTCCAGCATCTTCATTGTCGTTGTAGATGAGCGGCGACGTCGTTGCACCTGCATCTTCATTTTTTTCTTTTTGTGCATCAGTTATAGCATTGTCCGGCTCCGGCATCGCCTGCTTCACTTTACTGTATGTAGATCCAATCCAAGTGACATTTCTTAGCTCACTCATGTAATAGGGAAAACGAGCAGCATGCAAATTAATCATCATATATAGTGTGTGGTCTAGGATCTTGATTACGTGTTAGGCAAGTTGGCACGCGCCATCACGTGGCGGACGGCTGCACGCCATTTCTTGAACGTGTCCATGGAAAACACGGCAATGACAACCTGCAACACAACGTACAGGAGCACATCACCGAAGAGGCAGCCAACGTACATGGTCATGGTGACCCATCTGCTGCTCCCTGCGGCAACGGCGGCGATGAGGCCGAGCAGCTCTACCAGGACGCATACCAGCAACGTGTATGACCCGGCGAGGTGGTGGCTCAGCGACCTGCTCATGAGCAACATGATGATGGCCAAGGACGCGGTGAAGGAACATGCGTTGGCGTAGAAGAAGTCATTGTAGCGGATCTTGTTGGGTCCGTCATATAGCAGCGGGGCGCCGGCGCGGTGGTCACCCTTGGTCTTGCGCCAGAAGCCTCCCGGCGGTGCCAGCCCCGCGCCATATGTCAGCGGCGTGGCGAAGGTGGCAAGCAGCATGAGGAACTTTCGCCACTCCTCGTCAAGGTGGATATCCTTCGTGTTATATGTTGATCCAAATTCTACAAAGTAAAGGCCAACTTCTGATAGAGCGAAGCTTGTCTAAACAGAAGAAGACCGTCCGCTGTAAGTGGATATACATGAGGAGGTAAGGTTTGTCTCCTAATGAGCCTCCAAGGTTTAAGGCAAGGTTAGTAGCAAAAGGTTTCAGCCAGATTTCAGGTATTGACTATAATGATATTTTCTCTTAGGTTGTGAAGCATAGTTCTATTCGTGCTTTCTTTGGTATTGTTGCTATGCATGATCTTGAGCTTGAGTAGCTAGATATAAAGACTTCTTTTCTGCATGGTGAACTGGAGGAGGAGATTTACATGGACCAACCTGAAGGGTTCATAGTTCTTGGAAAAGAGGATTTTGTGTACAAATTGAAGAGGTCGCTTTATGGTTTGAAGCAATCTCTAAGACAGTGGTACAAAAGGTTTGATTCATTTATGATATCACAAGGTTTTAAGAGGTCTCGGTTTGATAGTTGTGTTGACATAAAATTTGTTAATGGATCACCTATATACTTGCTGTTATATATTGATGATATGTTAATTGCTGCCAAGAGGATGAAAGAAATCACTACTTTGAAGGCACACCTAAGTAGTGAATTTGAGATGAAAGTTCTTAGTGCTGCTAAGAAAATCCTAGGTATGGAAATTAAACGGGACAGAAAATCTAGGTTGCTATTTCTTAGTCAGCAAAGTTACATTAAGAAAGTTCTTCAATGTTTTAATATGCATGATGCAAAGTCTGTTAGTACTCCTGTTGCTCCTCACTTTAAATTGTCAGCATTGCAATGTCCTAGTTCTGATGAAGATATTGAGTACATGTCTCGAGTTCCTTATTCTAGTGTTGTTGGTTCCTTGATGTATGTCATGGTTTGTTCTCGCCCTGATCTATCGTATGCTATGAGTTTGGTGAGTCGTTACATGGCTAATCCTAGTAAAGAATATTGGAAAGTTGTTCAGTGGATTTTTAGGTACCTCCGTGGCATATCAAATGCTTGCTTGAAGTTTGGCAAGACTGGTGAGGGACTCGTAGGCTATGTGGATTTAGATTTTGCTGCCGACATGGATAAGAGGAGGTCCCTCACAGGTTATGTGTTCACGGTAGGTGGATGTGCTGTGAGTTGGAAGGCAACACTGCAACCAGTTGTCGCTCTATCTACAACCGAAGCAGAATTATGGCTGTTGCTGAAGCTTGCTGAGCTCTGTCAGGATGATTCTTGCATTAACCTATTCTGTGACAGTTAAAGTGCTATTTATCTTACTAAGGATCAAATATTTCATGAGAGAACAACGCACATTGATATCAAGTACCATTATATTCGTGACGTTATTGCACAAGGTACACTAAAGGTATGCAAGATAAGCACTCAAGATAATCATGCTGATATGATGACAAAACCCGTTCCTGTTACTAAGTTTGAGCTATGCTCAAGCTTAGTTGGTATAACTGTTTAGCCCAAGTGGTTGTTGGTGCCGAAAGTGTTTTCTTCGTTTGTTTAGGGAGATGATTACTGTTGATGCTACAAGAAGGAATTTGTCTCAAGGTGGAGTTTATTATATGTTGATCCAAATTTTACAAAGTAAAAGCCAACTTCTGACGGAGCGGAGCGAGGGCCGTCGCCGGAGGTTACCACCGCTATATCGTTGATGATCTAGGTTACCACCGCTATATAAACCTCTTATAAGCCGCCGGCTAGGATAAGTTGCATCTGTGAAATCTCCGGTATTGTGTAAACACTCCCCATATAGTGAAGTTTTGCTGGCTGGCGCCCGCGGTTTTTCTCTCTCTTTGTTGGAGAGGGTTTTCCACGTTAAATCTGTGTCCCTCTTGCTGTGATTTTATTTTTGTTTTTTGTTATTTGATTGTCGCAAAGCTAACACTTCGCGCGTGGGCATGGCCAGGAGTCCGCCGATTCCGTTTGTAGTCTTGCTAGGCTGAGGTGGACGGCGAGGTAGGCAAAGACAAGGGAGAATAGCGCAGAGACATAGATGGATGCGATCATGTCGCGGCAGCCTCCGGTGGCGAAGGCGGCCATGAGGGCGAGCAGGTCGAGCAGCATGGCAGTGCGGAGCACCGCGAGGTCGACGCCGTTGCTTCTTATTCGTCGGTCCAACAAGAACATGATGACGACCAAGGATGCCACAAAGGCGACGACGTTGTAGTAGAAGAAGGCGGTGTACCGGGGTGCGTAGGTGGGCTCAATCGCTGAACCTTCGATGCCCGGCGGGTTGAGGCCGGCCACGTAGGTGACGCTAGCGAGCAGCGTGGCGAGCAGCACTAGGTAGTCGTGCCACTCGGTTTCTCCATCCTGGTCCACCGTCGCCATGATTCCGGCAGCGGAGCTGCTCCGGTTTATTTGGCCGGCGGCAGCCGTGTGCAATGGTATATATGTATATGTATTAGGCATCTACTTTTGGAATCAGCAAAGGCACACGTTGCTTAGACATGGCAGCTAATAATATTATTCTTTGCTCCCCTCCCCTCTAAAGTATTCGCTCTGCACGGATGCTACCCCGCCACGCACAAGCAGGGAATGGAATACTCAGCTCTGGTGGCTTTTCATTTTGGACCCTTTCCTTCCTACGGGCCCTCCTTCTATCTGTCGCATCTCTCATGAACCATGGCTGCTACCAACCGAGCTAGATATTGGCCGACGGCGCACGGCAACCAGCGGCGCCGGCGGCCCATGCGGCTCTCAAGATGTTGAGCTTAATCTATATCTATATCTAAACTATTTATAAAATAGAAAATATCTTGTTTCTTAGAGACACCCTGGTAAATGTACCTAACCTGATTTACACTATCGGATTATGGCACTTAATTAGATCTACGGACTGGATCAATTTATATGATGTCTCTAGGTGCACTCAGCAATTAGTAGCGTCGGACGATACTCTGCATCGGAAGAAAATTCCGTGACCCACGCAATCAGGAAGTAGAAAAGAACATAACTGCTTCTCCGCGCAATCCGCTCGCGTCTTCCCAGCGCGTCCCAGATCTGATCTCCCCGTCCTTTTCCTTTCCACGCGATGCCGCTCCATGTAACACCACCGAGCCCTCTATAGCTGCCTCCCATCCACTACATGGAGGATGCCCCTAAAGCTGTGCCCTAAAGCTGCTGGCTGCCGGGTGTGGTTAATTTGGTCGATTCTTTTCTCTTTGGAGAGTGCTACACGTTTCCTGGGGGATATTTCCCCTGATCCCCTCTCCCCTCTAACACGTGTCCCCTAAACAGCCCCCAAATCCCGCTTCTACAAGATCTCTATTTTTGCTACAAAATGTCTCGCAACCAGCTCACGTCAAAAAATAGAACAAGAAGACTGTTTCGCTGGGAGCCTCGCCGGAGACTTTGTAGCAAAAAAAATGTGCTAGCAAATCCGACCTCACCGGAGATTTTCGCTGGAAGACCTCATTGGAAACCTCGTAGAAAAAGCTTTGCACTATTGTAGCAAAATGCAGAATGAGTTGTAGCAGAAACATTATGATAATGTAGCAAAACTACGTAGCAAAAAAAATTATGGCGAACTATTGTAGCAGCGTCGCCCTGCCTTTGTAGGAACGACATCGAGATATGGTAGCAGTGCCACTCAGCCCTTGTAGAAGCACCTACCATACGTTGTAGCAACGTCAGCGTGATGTTGTAGCAGCAATGTCATGCTATGGGAGCATCCATGGCGGAGCTCAACGCAGATGTGGCCGCAGGGGAGGAGGGTCGAGGGTGGGGGAGGGCGGCAGTGCAGGGAGGCGACTCAGGTGAGCATGCTTGTAGGGGTGGAGGCTGGTGGAGGCCAAAAGGGCGACCTCACGTCTGGGTAGAAGAGGCCAGCGGTAGCCACGGGGAGTCGAGGATATGGTAGCTGCCCTATGCGGTGGAGGAAGGCCCCTGGCAGCATCCACCGGAGACCTTGCTGGAGATGGGAGGGGAGGCGGTGTGCGAGGGAGTGGGCGGCGATGGAGATCTGGTGGCAGAGATCCGGTGGCGCCACAGAGGAGCTTGTCGGCAGATTTTCCCGACTCCATGGTGCAGCCGCAGCCGAGGCGGCGGCGCAAGGACGCGAGCTCTGGTGGGCCAGGTCTGGCGGTGGAGGATGTCTGCTCCCACAGGACTGGTATGATGGCGGCATGTGGGTGTGTTTCTCTAGGACACGGGCGGCGTAAGGAAAAACGAGGAAGAAGACTCGAGGAAGGAGCGTGCATGGCGTGGGCCTCTCTCAGAGCGGCAACGACCGAGGGGATCGTTTCGTTCGATCCCCCAAGGGTAACAGTATCATTTTGCTTTCTCATTTTTACATTTGCGGCGATGCCGGGTTGCTACTGTCAAACATGGTGGTGGACATCACTGCAGGAATTAACTGGTGGTTCTGACTCTAATTTGTGCGACTTTCTTCCAATTATTCTACTGAATTTGTGTACAACCCAACTCGAGTACATGGGTGAGCATCACATAATTATGCGTAACACATTCATAAGTAATATTGAGAGGCAACATACTCAATTACATTGGCAGACCTGCAAGAAGCTAACTACGGAGATCTTTAGAATTTACCTCTGTCTAATATTATAAATCCATCTTGGGGGGGGGGGCTTACCGGATGACAAGGTTCTTTTCAGCATTTGGAAATCAAAGTGTTTGCCCAAGCTAAAGCTCTTTGTCCTGAATGTTCTTTATGTAGGGGTTCGCGTATAAAAATAATAAATTTTACCCTACGCCCTTGAACCCCTGTTGCCAGGACCTATCTATTAGTAATGCAATAACGGGAAGGGCTTTTCACGAATTTACCCTTCAAGACCAAAAAGCATTGTCAACGCTCGGGAGAGCGCGGTTGATGTAGGCGAACTGAAGCTGTCCTCAAGGTCGTGTTGAAGTCCCGGCAGCTCCTGTGGCTCCAACGACTCCTAGTGCCTCAAATGTTGCACCTCGCAGGGAGTTACATGCATCCGGTGCCTGGCGATGACTCCCGCTTCCCTGATCTAGCAACAGTTGTGGAAGTAGAGCTCTTGGATCCGAATCCTCCAGCGCATTGGCGCTCCGTGGTGAAGAAGACTCCTACTCGCGTGATCCGAACTTGGGACCACAGTCATGGGAGAGAGAGAGAGGATCAACTAGAGGTATCTCCAAAAGAGAGGAAACCTTTTTTGAATATTGTTGTATTTATTTGATCAAAATACCCCACTATATATAGGGGAAATCCCACCCCTAGGATAACTAGCTTAGCCATGTGGGACTAAAGAAAGAGAGGGGAGAGGGGGGAGGGCAGCCGCTGGCTGGCCAAGGAGGCCCAAGTGAGCCCCACGCGGGTGGCCAAGGCCCAGCTGGCCATCCCCCTTCCTCCTTTGGTCTTTCTCTTTTGGGCCTTCACTACAAGAAAAGTTCGCTTTTACAATAGACGATTTTCGTGGTTGAAGGCCCATTTTTCGTGGCCAAAGAGTCATCCGCGACGGATGGCCTTCGTGGTAAAAGCCCTGTCACAAATGAATTAACCACGGTTTTTTTTCGATCGTGGCGGATCACACCCTTCAGCCACAAAAACTTGTTCCGTCGTAGATCTGTTCGCTAGCCGCATTGACTGCTGATGTCATACAGACTGCCATGTGGAAGCCACCGTTAGCAGCCGGTTACCGCCGTTAACAGGCATAGAAATCGTGGCAGAAGCCTGCGCCAAGTCGCTCCTGTACACTTAAGGCCTGCGGTTAGCCCATCACTATTATCACAGCCCGTCGTCGACCGCCTACTCACGGCCCTTCTCTGAGATGGTCCGTTACTGTTCTGGCATGTTACTGTTCTGGCATTTTACTGTTCTGGTCTTTAGCTATCCATGCCCACAAATGGCCCTTTACTGTTCTAGCCTGGTAAATTTGTTGGCCTGTTACTGCCCTCGTCTGGAATTTTCTCGGCCCATATCGTTCGGGCTCGTCACTATTCTGGCCTTTTACTGTTGACATCCTTTACTGTTGAGGGCCGCTACTATTTTTGGGTTGTTAACGTTCTACGATTTTTTGCAGTTTCTTGCATGTTACTGTAATGGGTTGTTTCTGTTCTGGCCTGCTACTGCTCTGGCATGTTAGTGTTACGGTCCGTTATTGTTACGGCATGTTACTTTTATGACCTGTTACTGTTACGGCCTGTTACCACATGCGGGTCGGCCCATTACTTTATGGACTTTTACAGTTTCGAAAAATTTACGTCCAACATCTTTTACTATTTATCGTTGGCCGAATATACGACGGGCTAATAACAAAGCACGGTACTGTTCGCTAATCGACCTGCCTGGCATAGTTACCGTAACGACTAACGTAATGTGTGGACGGCGTCAACTAAATGCCTACATGACCTACGCAAGTTATCTAGATATTATATCAGCTGCAAACTTCTTAAAATTATTACATACTATCAACTCAAGGGAAAGAAAAATCGGTATTTCAGTTGACAATCAAGTTGATAACAGAGTCCTCAATTTTCTTTCTCAATCGATCACCTACATCTTCCATTGAGTGTGACAGCTACATTGGAGGAGACATGATCTTGTAGCCCCATCTTTGGTGCGATAGCAATAATTACAGTCTGAAACTAAGTAATAACAAGTTAATACATTAAATAAGACAAACTACTCATTTGACTGATATGACAGTAGCTATGAACTGGAGTTTATAACTGGTCAATGGTTCAATTATTGACCAATGGTTCAATTATTGACCAACACGTCAAACAAACATGACAAGCAAGCACGCATTAAACAAGTGTGACTACCGTGAAACGAGCAATCAAAAAATGTGTGTGTGTGTGTGTGGCTTAGAATTTTAGCAGATATAAACTAGCCAGATCATTTTGAACAAATATATATGGAAGCAGTTCTATATCCTAAAATGCAAGAGAAGTTGGGTGACTTGGCATTTGCGCTGAGCCATAAAATGGCATGCAGTTACTATCATAGCGAAGAATGAACCAGATAGAAATTATAACCGCATCATATGAGAACTTGTAGAGTAAGAATGCAAACCACAAATGAACTATATATTGTAGAGGATAGTTATGTGGTGACTTAGGACAAACCACACCCAAAACTAGATGCGAGATATAATAGCGTCGCTCGTGAACCTATAGAACATGACAAACAAGCATTAGACAAGCATGCCTAGAATGAAATGAGCAATCAAACAAAGTGTTTCTTATAATTTTAGCAAATATAAACTAGCGAGGTCATTTCAGCAAATTTATATGGAAGCAGTGTCATCTTCTAGAATGCATAGAGTCGTTGGGTGACTCAGAATTTGTGGTGAGCTACACAATGGCATGTAGTTACTGTCATAGCTAAGAATCAACCAGATAGAAATTATAATGGCATCATAAGAGAAATTCTAGAGCAGGAATGCAAACCACGAGTGAACTACATAGTAGAGGAAAGTTATGCCATTGCTCAGGACGAACCAACACCATATAAGGAAGTAGTGGCATCCCTTGTGAACCTGTAGAATAGGCTATGCAAACCAACATGTTCATTGTTCCATTTTGAGCACTATGCAAGAAAAAGTAAATAGTTAGTGATGCAACTTTTGAAGAACCAGATGGTTTATGGCAACAACAAAATTATAATCGAATTAGTATGAAGAGTTTAAACGGCTACTACAGGATACTAGAACGATGGCAAGGAGGAAATAATAGCAGGAACTGATCTCAGGACGAACCAGTGATGGCTCAAGATATCTTGAGCTCGTTGGGAACCCCAAGAGGAAGGTATGATGAGCACAACAACAAGTTTCCCTCAATTATGAAACCAAGGTTATCGAACCAATAGGAGCAAGGAACAACTCCAAGGTGTTGCTAACAACCTGGAATCCTGCACAACACAACCACATAACTTTGCCCCAACTTATAGTGAGGTTGTCAATCTCACTGGTTTTGCTAAAAACAAAGGATTAAATGTATAGTGTGGAAGATAGTAATTGCTTGCAGAAAGTAAACAGTAAACAGTAAATAGTAAATAGTAGATGGTATACCAATGATAAAAGAATGAACTAGGGTCCATAGTTCATTAGAGGTGTTTCTCCTTAAGATAAAAAGCATGTTGGGTGAACAAATTATGGCGGGGCAATTAACAGATTTGAGAAAGATATAATGCATATACTAGACATCTTGATTCCTATGAGATTTGATTGGGCATTACAACATTATACATAGACCGTAATCCAGCTGCATCTATGACTAATAATCCACCTTCAGGTTATCATTTGAACCCCTTCCAGTATTAAGTTGCAAGCAACAGATAATTGCATTAAGCAAAGTGTGTAAAGTAAACAATACGACTGCCCCATGGACAAAGGATTGTTATTTTCTCCCTAGTAGAAACAACACATCTACAACCTTAGAGATTTCTGTCACTTCCCCAAATTACTAGAGGCATGAACCCACTATCGAGCATAAATACTCCCTCTTGGAGTTGCAAGCATCTAATTGGCCAAGATAGCTACTAACAACGGAGAGCATGCAAGATCACAAATAACATAGACATGGTAGAATCAATAATCAATCTGAAATAGCATCTCAATATCCATCGAATCCCCACAAACACAACATGTAAGATTACAAATAGATTATCTTGATCATGAACGGAGCTCACAAGATCTAAACATGATAGCACAAAGGAGGAGAACCAACCATCTAGCTACTACATGGACCCATAGTCCAAAGATGAACTACTCATGCATCACACCGGAGGCAGGCATGGTGATGAAGAAGGCCTCCAGGGTGATCTCTCCCCTCCGGCAGGGTGCCGGGAAGAGCTTCGGATCTCCCTGATCTAGGGATGGAGATGGCGGTGGCTACAGACTCTTTCGTGGATTTCTGATCGGGTACTTAGGGTTTTCGTCCCGGGAGGCTTTTATAGGTGAAGGGGCAAGGTCTGTGGAGTACCAGGGGGACCACACCCCTAGTGGCGGGCCTAGGGCTTGCCGTGCCGCCACCAGGTGTGGCCACCCTGGTGCGACACTTCGTCTCCCCTCCGGACTCCGTGTTGCTTCGGGTAAAATATTGACTTTGGCTTTTGTCCCGTCCAATTCTGAGAATATTTCCTTACTAGCTTTTCTGAAACCAAAAACAGCAGAAAACAGGCAACTGGCACTGTGGCATCTTGTTAATAGGTTAGTTCCAGAAAATGTATAAAAATATCCCAAAGTGTTAACAAAACATAAGAAAGTAGATATAAAACAAGCATGGAATATCAAAAATTATAGATACGTTTACGACGTATCAAGCATCCCCAAGCTTAACTCCTGCTCGTCCTCGAGTAGGTAAGTGATAAAAAGAATAATTTTTGAGGTGACATGCACCATCACAATCTGGATCAAGGTATTTGTAAAACATTGATAGCTGGGATCATAGTACTCTAAACATGAACATCAAAGATATAGTTCTAACAATAAGACATAGCAACTATGTTGTAACATGAAAATGTACAAATAAAAGATAATGAATAACAATGCACTGAAAGATGTTTGTTTGTTTCACATATAGAAAACATAATAAGAATGGTATTCAACTTCTCCCTCATGGTATAGCAAAACATAAATGCATAGGACACCTTTAAAGTTCATAAGGGTGACTAGATACAAATAATTTAAGAACAAGCAATATCAAAGTTATGAATCAATCAACAAGTTTTGGGACAATTCACATTAAACTAAGAATGACCACTATGCTCTCTCAGTAGGTGCATACAGATAGAAGATGGAGACTCAACATAGAAGTAAAAAGAAAGGCCCTTCATAGAAGGAAGCAGGGATTCAAGTCTCGTAAAGAGCTTCCAAAAATTATGGTACTTATTAGATTTCAGCTCTCATTGCCCCTATCATAAGCATCTTGAGGTGATTAAGGTTAAAGTGACATAAATATGAGGATATGTTTGACAAGTTATAAGTTGAAAATATCATGCCCCTTTCTTACGAGTACCGAACCTCATGCTACTCAACTTTAGTCACGAGTAAGTTCTTGTCATTGTAAATACATGTGTATCATAGAGAACTGCCAATGGGGTACCCCTTGCCCCATGATACAGGAGCTATCCCATATCAAAATGACAAGGCAACAGACAATGAGCATCTTAGTGATCTTTTTATTTGCTATTTGCATAGGTTTTTATGGAGGATGCTTCACAGAATGCTCACTATGGTTATGCTGCAAGTTTCCACCATGATTAGGCATGGCTTAGGCTAGCCGCCCAGGTGTTTATCTAACACACATACAAACTCCATGAGCTTACAAGCTCCCCTTTTATTTCACACCGTTGGGATCCATAAACAAAAGAACATGATATCAACTGAATAATAAGTGCAATGTTGAAAGCGTTCCCCATGGTACACGGTTTTGCTAATTCACAACTTATAAAGCGCAATCATATACGCAACATAGATGGACACAATAGTTCAAGTTTATTAAGTGCAAGAAAGTAAAGTGTGCCATCAAGTTTGTGAGAGCTTTAATCACTAATTTTCACATAACAAGTTTAATTTGGAAGGTAGATAAAAACACGAATATACTTGGAATAGTGTAACACAACATGCATAGGAATTTATAGTGGACTCTTTGGAATAACTTGGTTTTATTTGGAGTTGGCTGCATGAGTGGAACTCATACTTGTGAAGGAATTATGCCCTGAGAGGCAATAATAAAGTTGTTATTATACATATTCCAAGTATATGATAGATGTTTATGTTGCATGCTATAATTGTATTGATAGGAAACGGCAATACATGTGTGTTTAATAAACAAAAAGGTTCCTAGTTATGCCTCTCTTATAGACTAGCTCGTTGATTAACAAGATGATCAAAGTTTCCTGATCATGGACATTGGATGTTGTTAATAATGAGGTCACAACATTTGTAAAATGATGTGATGAAAATTCATCCGAAGTATAGCATTACAATCAAAGTCATTATGTTTATATTGCTATAACATCGTACGAAGTAATCTTAGTCCTTAGACCATGAGATCATGTTAATTGCTAACACCATAAGAGTATTTTGATAACATCAAACGTCACACCATAATAGGGTGACTATAAAGGTGGGTTCAGTGCTACGAAGGTGTTATGTTGAGGCTCATGGATCAAGAGTGGAATTTGTCAATCCCGATGACGGATAGATATACTCTGGGACCTCTCGGTGATATCACATTAAGATAGCTTGCAAGCAAGTGATGTGATCACTAGAATGTTATATCACGGGAACGAGAAAAGAGTGCAAGTCGGTAACGAGATCAAACTAGGTATTTAGATACCGATGATCGAATCTCGGACATGTATTATATCATGAGACAAAGAGATTAAGTTACTAGCGTTAAAGGTTCTCACGATTACAGAAGTCATCGTTGAATATGCAGGAGTTAGTATGGATCTCCAGGTCCCGCTTCTGATTATTGATTTGAGAGGGGTCTCAATCATGTCTGCATTATCTGCGAACCGTAGGGTGACACACTTAAGGGTTGCCGAACACCATTTTGGAGCACATATGTTTCATACGAAAGGACTACAAAGCACTAGAATTATTTCAATAGACATCGAAACTGTTTCAGGTGAAATTGCAAAAAATGGTTTTGCATGTAATATTGAAATGTTGCAGGGGTTTTATGTGAATGTTTGTTAATTAAAGTAATTAACAAAATTTTGAACAAATTTAATAAAAGAGTTTTATTAAATGAGAGAGCATTAAATTTGGAGAAATTTAATGCATTTAAAGTGGAGACTTTAAAAGAGAATGTGAAGGGGCATTTTAATGTGGAGGGAGTATGAATGGGGGACGTGAGGGGTCACCCCCCATGAGGCGCCGGCCATAGGGAGGGGCACCCCCTCCTCCTATAAAAGGCCCCCTCTCACTCCTTCCACACACCTCCTCGTGAAGGATCTCTCCCCCCTCTAGATATATTCCCCCATGGTCTCGGATTAGCGAGATACATGTTCCTGGTGGCCTTGTGTCTAGAAGGAGTTGCTGCTTCCGCTGATTCACTGGAGCGAGGAGGTGGAGGTTGTTCGGTGGCTTGAACGTGTGTGCGAGGACGGATGCGCTGCTGATTTGCGGCGCTCGGACTTCCACACGATCTTGAGATCGGCAAGTGTACGACTACATCATACACGAGTTCCAACTCGTTAACAAAACTCTGTTGTCTTCGAGGGTAAGTTCTCTATGTATGTTTATCCACCCTTTTCTTTGTATCTAGTAGATAGATCTTGGCGTATAGTTCTCATTGTAGGAATTTTTTTGTTTTCTATGCTGCGGACCCAACAGTGGTATCAGAGCCAGATCTATGCGTAGGTGCTTTGCACGGGTAGTACAGATATGTTTATATGTGGGCGATGATGATCATGTTATTGCATCTTCTATGTATTTTGGATATTGGTGGCATAGTAGGATGAAGCGGCCCGGACCAACCTTACATGTCATCGCACATGAGACCGGTTCCATGACTGACATGCAACTAGTTTTGCATAAGTGGCTGACAGGTGTTTGTCTCTCCTACTATAGTCAATATCTGATTTACAACGAGTTGCTAATAACTTGGTTATCCTCATTGTGGTTCCATGTTTGTAGGTAAGACCGGTTCTATCTTCGAAAGCCCTAAGCCACGTAAAACTTGCAATTGATAAATTAGAGGCGTCTAGTTTAGATCCTTGCTGGGCTAGTGTCTTGATATGGTATTATTGTTAGTAGATGTATGATAGATACTCTTACAACACACTCAACGTGTAAGTTCCGTAGACCTTGGCCTTACACACAAAGGAATGATAGAGATCATGCCACAATGCATATGATAGAGATGAAATGCATGGACCATATCATCTCACTTTACAAATTAGATGTTTGCATCTTATATTGCTAGTTTGGCGCTTTTAGTAGCATTGTAAGATGATCCCTCATTTAAATATCAAGATAAAATGTGTTCTTCCTTAAGTATGCACCGTTCTATGGATCGTGTTTCGAGACATCACGTGATGATCGGGTGTACTCGACTCTACGCTTTCATACAACAGGTGTAAGACAGTTCTACATACGCGAATACTAAGGTTCTCACTTGGCGAGCCTAGCATGTACAGACATGGCATCGGAACATGGACCGAAAGGTTAAGCATAAGTCATATAGTTGATATGATGCCCATATAGATGCTCGCCTTTGAAGCTACACCGACTCACGTGATGATCGGACTTGGTGTAGTGGATTTGGTTCATGTAATCACCAAAAATACACGAGGGATGTCGTTTTTGAGTGGGAGTTTATTAGTAATTTGGATTAGTTGAACTCAATCTATCATAAACTTAGTCTAAATAAACTTTACAAATTCTGTTGTAGATGGCGCCACCTGCTTTTAATTTTAATGTGTTTATGGAGAAAGAGAAACTTGGTGCGAATGGTAGCAACTTCACCAACTGGGCTATGAATTTGAGGATTCTCCTCACTGCTGCACAAAAGCAATATGTGCTAGAGGCGCCGCTAGGCCCCCCACCAGCTCCTGATGCCTCTGACGAGGAAAAGAATGTCTATATAACTCATCAGGAGGACCACAACTTAGTTCATTGCGGCAAACTGTATGGGCTAGAGCCAGAACTTCGAAAGCATTTTGAAAATGGTAATGCCTTTGATACCATGGGAGAATTGAAAATGATTTTCGATACCCATGCTGCCGTAGAGAGTTATAATGCTTCTAAAAAGTTCTTTAGCTGCATGATGGAGGAAAACAGCTCCGTTAGTGAGCACGTACTCAAAATGTCTGGGTACGCCGATAAGCTTGTGTCCTTGGGAATAACGATTCCCATTGCTTAGGCATACATCGTGTTCTCCAATCTCTGCCACCTAGCTACAAGAGCTTCGTGATGAACTATAACATGCAGGGCATGAAGAAGTCTCTTCCTGAGCTTTTGTCAATGCTTAAGACTGCAGAAGTGGAGATTAGGAAAGAATATCAAGTGTTGATGATCAATAAGACCACTGGTTTCAAGAAGGACAAGAAAGGCAAGCAGAAGGAAAAGAAGGGCGGCAAATCTGTTGCCGCACCTGAAAAGAAATCCCGAGCTGGCCTTAAGTCTGATACCGAGTGCTACTATTGCAAGGGCACTGGCCATTGGAAGCGCAACTGCCTCAAGTATTTGGCAGACAAGAAGGCCGGCAAGGCAAACAAAGGTATATGTGATATACATGTTATTGATGTGTACTTGACTAGTACTCGCAGTAGCACCTGGTTATTTGATACGGGATCGGTTGCTAATATATTTAACTCGATTCAGGGGCTACGGAACAAGCAACAACTAGCAAGGGATGAGGTTACGATGCGGGTTGGCAATGGATCAAGAGGTGATGTGATCGCCATCGGAACGCTGCCTCTCCATATGCCGTCGGGATTAGTGATAAATCTGAATAATTGTTATTTGGTGCCTGCACTGAGCATGAACATTGTATCCGGATCACGTTTGATACGAAGTGGTTATTCCTTTAAATCTGAAAACAATGGTTGTTCGATTTATATGAATGATATCTTTTATGGTTATGCATCTGTGATGAATGGTTTATTTATATTGGATCTCAATAATAGTATTATGCATATTCATAATGTTGATGCTAAAAGGATTAAACTTGATAATGATATATCTGCATATATGTGGCACTGCCGTCTAGGTCATATTGGCGTTAAACGCATGAAGAAACTCCATTCTGATGGACTTTTGGAATCACTTGATTTTGAATTATTTGATACATGTGAGCCATGCCTTATGGGCAAGATGACTAGAACGCCGTTTTCCGGTTCAATAGAATAGGCAACAGATTTATTGGAAATTATACATACTGATATGTGTGGACCAATGAGTGTGTTGGCGCGAGGTGGATATCATTATTTTGTTACTTTCACGGACGATTTGAATAGATACGGGTATATCTATTTGATGAAACATAAGTCTGAAACCTTTGAAAAGTTCAAAGAATTTCAGAATGAAGTGGAAAATCATCGTAACAGAAAGATCAAATTTCTACGGTCCGACCATGGAGGAGAGTATCTTAGTTACGAGTTTAGCACACATATGAAAGACTATGGAATAGTTTCACAACTCACGCCTGCCAGAACACCACAACATAATGGTGTGTTGGAACGTTGTAATCGTACTTTATTGGATATGGTTCGATCTATGATGTCTCTGACTGACTTACCACTGTCATTTTGGGGTTATGCACTGTAAACTGCTGCATTCACTTTAAATCAGGCACCATCTAAATTCGTTTAAACGACACCGTATGAATTATGGTTTGAAAACAAACCTAAGTTGTCATTTCTTAAAGTTTTGGGATGCGATGTTTATGTGAAGAAACTTCAGCCGGATAAACTCGAACCCAAAGCGGAAAAATGCGTCTTCATAGGATACCCTAAGGAAACGATTGGGTATACCTTCTATCACAGATCCGAGGGCAAGGTTTTTGTTGCCAAGAATGAATCCTTTCTTGAGAAGGAGTTTCTCACGAAAGGTGTGAGTAGTCAGAAGGTAGAACTCGAAGAGGTTATTGAACCTTCTCTTCATAAAATGGCGAGTGGCACAACATCGGAAGTTGTTTTAGAGTTGACTTCACCTGATGAAGAGAGAGCTAATGATAATGATCATGAAACTCCGAAAGATGACACTACTGAACCTCGCAGGTCAAGCAGGACACGCGCAGCTCCTGAACTGTACGGTAATCCTGTTATAAATTTCATGATTGATGAAATAGATGACCCTCCAACGTATGAAGAAGCGATGATGAGCCCTGATTCCAACAAATGGCTAGAATCCATGAAATCCGAGATGGAATCCATGTACGAAAACCAAGTTTGGACCTTGGTGGACTTACCTCACGATCGAAAGGCCGTTGAGAATAAATAGATTTTCAAAAGAAAAACTGATGCTGATGGTAATGTGACCATCTATAAAGCTCGACTTGTCGCAAAGGCGTTTCGACAAATTCAAGGAGTTGACTACGATGAGACATTCTCTCCCATAGCGATGCTAAAGTCGGTTAGGATTATGTTAGCAATTGCTGCATATTTCGATTATGAAATATGGCAGATGGATGTCAAAACCGCGTTCCTCAATGGTAATATTGAAGAAGAGTTGTATATGATACAACCTAAGGGTTTTGTCGATCCTAAGGATGCTGATAAGGTATGCAAGCTTCAGCGATCCATCTATGGACTAAAGCAAGCATCTCGGGGTTGGAATCTCCGCTTTGATGAGGTGATCAAAGAGTTTGGATTTGACCAAACTTATGGAGAGGCTTGTATTTACAAGAAAGTGAGTGAGAGCAATGTGGCATTTCTGATATTATATGTGGATAACATATTATTGATTGGAAATGATATAGATCTTTTAAACAGTGTTAAAAGTTATCTAAACAACAAATTTTCGATGAAGGACCTTGGTGAATCTTCATATATATTAGGCATTAAAATCTATAGAGATAGATCAAGGCGCCTAATTGGGCTATCACAAAGTACATACCTTGATAAGATATTAAAGAAGTTTAATATGGACGGAAGTAAGAAGGGGTTCTTACCTATGTTGCAAGGCAAGACATTGAGTAAGACTCAAAGTCCGGCTACGGCAAAAGAAAGAGAGATAATGGATAAGATCCCCTATGCCTCAGCCATAGGCTCTATAATGTACGCCATGCTATGTACAAGACCGGATGTGGCACATGCTATTAGTTTGACTAGTAGGTACCAATCTGATCCAGGTTCGGAACACTGGATAGCGGTCAAGAATATCCTTAAGTACTTAAGAAGAACTAAGGATATGTTTCTTATATACGGAGGTGAAGAAGAGCTAGTCTCTAAGTGTTATGTTGATGCTAGCTTTGACACCGATCCGGATGACTCTAAGTTTCAATCCGGATATGTATTTCTCTTGAACGGAGCAGCAGTTAGTTGGAGGAGTTCCAAACAACCTGTGGTGGCTGGATCAACGACGGAGGCGGAATATGTTGCTGCTTTGGAAGCGGCGCAGGAAGCGGTTTGGATGAAGGAGTTCATAACTGAACTAGGTGTGGTTCCTAGTGCATTGGACCCAATGGTTATCTATTGTGACAACAATGGAGCCATAGCCAATGCCAAGGAACCAAGGTCTCACAAGAATTCCAAGCATATTAAGCGCCGGTTTCACTCTATCCACGAGCATGTCAAGCATGGAGATATAAAGATTTGTAAAGTACACACAGACCTAAATGTAGCAGATCCGTTGACTAAAGTTCTCCCTAGGGCAAAACAAGATCAACACCAGAACTCCATGGGTGTTAGATTTATCACTATGTGAACTAGATTATTGTCTCTAGTGCAAGTGGGAGACTGAAGGAATTATGCCCTAAGAGGCAATAATAAAGTTGTTATTATACATATTCCAAGTATATGATAGATGTTTATTTTGCATGCTATAATTGTATTGATAGAAAACGTCAATACATGTGTGTTTAATAAACAAAAAGGTTCCTAGTTATGCCTCTCTTATAGACTAGCTCGTTGATTAACAAGATGATCAAAGTTTCCTGATCATGGACATTGGATGTTGTTAATAACGAGGTCACAACATTTGTGAAATGATGTGATGAACATTCATCCGAAGTATAACATTATGATCAAAGTCATTATGTTTATATTGCTATAATATCGTACGAAGTAATCTTAGTCCTTAGACCATGAGATCATGTTAATTGCTAACACCAGAAGAGTATCTTGATAACATCAAACGTCACACCGTAACATGGTGACTATAAAGGTGAGTTCAGTGCTACGAAAGTGTTATGTTAAGGCTCATGGATCAAGAGTGGAATTTGTCAATCCCGATGACGGATAAATATACTCTAGGCCCTCTCGGTGATATCACATTAAGATAGCTTGCAAGCAAGTGATGTGATTACTAGAATATTATATCACGAGAACGAGAAAAGAGTGCATGTCGGTAACGAGATCAAACTAGGTATTTAGATACCGATGATCGAATCTCGGACATGTATTATATCATGAGACAAAGAGATTAATTTACTAGCGTTAAAGGTTCTCATGATCACAGAAGTCATCGTTGAATGTGCAGGAGTCAGTATGGACATCTAGGTCCCGCTTTTGATTATTGATTTGAGAGGGGTCTCAATCATGTCTGCATTATTCGTGAACCGTAGGATGACACACTTAAGGGTTGCCGAACACCATTTTGGAGCACATATATTTCAGACGAAAGAACTACAAAGCGCTGGAATTATTTCAATAGACATCGAAACTGTTTCGGGTGAAATTGCAGAAATTGGTTCTGTGTAATATTGAAATATTGTAGGGGGTTTTATGTGAATGTTTGTTAATTAAAATAATTTAAAAAAATCTGAATAAATTTAATAAAAGAGTTAAATGCGAGAGCATTAAATTTGGAGAAATTTAATGCATTTAAAGTGGAGACTTTACAAGAGAATGTGAAGGTGCATTTTAATGTGGAGGGAGTTACCACCACATGAATGGGGGAGGTGAGGGGTCACCTCCATGAGGCGCCGGCCATGGAGGGGGTACCCCCCTCCTCCTATAAAAGGTCCCCCTCTCACTCCTTCCTCACACCTTCTCGTGAAGGATCTCTCTCCTCCTATAGATATATTCCCCTATGGTCTCGGATTAGCGAGATACATGTTCCCGGTGGCCTTGCGTCTGGAAGAAGTTGCTGCTTTTGCTGATTCGCTAGAGCGAGGAGGTGGAGGTTGTTCGATGGTTTGAACGTGTGTGTGAGGACGGATGCGCTGCTGATTTGCGGCGCTCGGACTTCCACACGATCTTGAGATCGGCAAGTGTACGACTACATCATCCATGAGTTCCAACTCGTTAACAAAACTCTGTTGTCTTCGAGGGTAAGTTCTCTATGGATGTATATCCACCCGTTGCTTTGTATCTAGTAGATAGATCTTGGCGTATAGTTCTCATCGTAGGAAATTTTTTGTTTTCTATGCTGTGGACCCAACATGACGATTCAATCACCATGCTTATTTATTTTTGTTTGTCAATGTGATTCCTGTACCGTTTTATACGAGAGGCCCACTCGTCAGCGGTGGAATAAGTATTCAAAAGTAGTTCGAGCACGGGAGATTCGAACTCTTTTTTTTTTGAACTTAGAGAGCTTTATTCAGCTAAACCCAATCTCGACTGATCAACCTGAATACTGACGAGCAGGATGTCTGGAGTACAATCTAACCAGCTGCTAGAAACTGGAATAATTATTATTCGGATCATGGGGCCGATTAGGTTTAGCGCAAATACTTATATAGCGCAAGTCAGGAATATTATGGGGCTTTACCAGTTTATAATTCGGATTAAATTATATGAGTTATTGTTTATATTTTCAAACAGAAGGGAGGGGACAAAAAAGAAAAGCCACCTTAGCTGAGCCTGAGCATCACATTCTCTGATTGTGCGTGGCGAGGTAGCATCCAAATACTTTAGAGGGGAGGGGAGCAAAGAATAATATTATTAGCTGCCATGTGTAAGCAACGTGTGCCTTTGATGATTCCTTCCTTTCCAAAAGTAGATGCCTAATACATATACATATATATCATTGCACACGACGCGGCCGGCGGCCAGACCGGAGCTGTACTTCTCCGCTGCCGGAATATCATGGCGACGGTGGGCCAGGATGGAGAAATCGAATGGCGCGACTACCTAGTGCTGCTCGCCACGCTGGTCGCTAGTGTCACCTACGTGGCCGGCCTCAACCCGCCGGGCATCGAAGGTTCGGCGATTGAGCCCACCTACGCACATCGGTACACCGCCTTCTTCTACTGCAACGCCATCGCCTTCGTGGCATCCCTGGTCGTCATCATGTTCTTGTTGGACCGACGAATAAGCAGCAACGGCGTCGGCCTCGCGGTGCTCCGCACCGCCATGCTGCTCGACCTGCTCGCCCTCATGGCCGCCTTCGCCACCGGAGGCTGCCGCGACATGATCGCATCCATCTATGTCTCTGCGCTATACGTCCTTGTCTTTGCCTACCTCGCCGTCCACCTCAGCCTAGCAAGACTACGAACGGAATCGGAGGAGAGCCACCTCGACGAGGAGTGGCGAAAGTTCCTCATGCTTCTTGCCACCTTCGCCATGCCGCTAACATATGGCGCGGGGCTGGCGCCGCCGGGAGGCTTCTGGAGCAAGACCAAGGGCGACCACCGCGCCGGCGCCCTGCTGCTACACGACGGACCCAACAAGATCCGCTACGACGCCTTCTTCTATGCCAACGCGTGTTCCTTCGTCGCGTCCCTCGCCATCATCATGTTGCTCATGAGCAGGTCGCTGAGCCGCCACCTCGCCCGGTCATACGCGCTGCCGGTGTGCGTCCTGGTGGAGCTGCTCGGCCTCATTGCCGCCTTCGCCGCAGGGAGCAGCAGATGGGTCACCATGACCATGTACGTCGGCTGCCTCTTCGGTGCCGTGCTCCTGTACATTGTGGTACAGGTCGACGTTGCCGTGTTCGCCATGGAGACATTCAAGCAATGGCGTGCAGCCGTCCGCCGCGTGATGACGTGCGCAAACTTGCCTAACACGTAGGTAATCAAGCTCGCTCCTAGACCACACACTATATATTTGCATGCTGCTCGTTTTCCCTATTGCATGAGTGCGCTAAGCAATGTCACTTAAGGAGGAATGTTCCTGTGCTTTCTGTCTTTTTTTTGGCACGCTTTCCAAAACAGCCTCACGGCTGAGATTAAGGGTGCTAATCACACCTGATTTGGGTTTGGATCATGCGGGTCAGGATCTGATATCAGTTCCCTTAATCGCAGTCAGCATCCTTAATCTCAGCCGTAAGGCTGCTTTGGAAAGCGTGCTAAAAAACAGACAGAAAGCACAGAAGCACTCCACGTCACTTAATTGGATTGGATCTACGTGCAGGGAAGTGAAGCAGGCGATGCCAGAGCCGGACAATGCTATAGCTAATGCCCCGAAAGAAGAAAATGAAGATGCAGGTGCAACGACGTCGACACTCAACTACGACAACAATGGCGAGGCTGGAGAGAAGGTGGACGACAAGGAGAAGTCACAGTCGCCTCTGCTGCTGGCCACGTTGTCTGCGATGGTGACCTACCAGGCAGGGCTGAGCCCGCCGGGCGGTGTCTGGCCGGAAGGGCATCCAGGTCACATCCCAGGGAATCCGGTTCTCCTGGACATGCACCCGAAGAGGTATAAGGCATTTTACCATTGCAATACGGCAGCGTTCGTGGCATCGCTGTTCGTTATCATCATTGTCCAAAGAACAGAGCGGAGCTCGCGTGGATCCATTAGGTCGGTCGCGCTCCACACAGTCGTTATACTGGACCTGTTTGGACTCATGGGCGCCTACGTCGCCGGGAGTTGCCGGGACACCACCGCAACAATCTACGTTTTATTCCTGGCGGTCGCCCTCTTCGTCTACTCCATCGCCAATGTGCCATGCATGGAATGTGGAAGGTCGTACAAGTTGATAAATTGGGTGCAATGGATGAACAAGAAGCTTGGAGGGGCACTGCTAGGGATCAACTTGGACGAGTACCTCCTGGAGTACCTCCAAAGGAAGCATGAATTCTTGTTGCAACTCTCCATGCTCATCGCCACCCTCACATACCAAACTGGGCTGAACCCGCCAGGCGGGTTCTGGCTAGAGAGCAAGGAGGACAAAAGGCTCAATGCCGGTGACCCAGCCCTAATCGATTACTACTCTACTAGGTAGAGTGTGTTCTTCTACTGCAATGCTACTGGGTTCATGGCGTCCATCACCCTCATTCAGCTTCTGGTGAACAAGATGTTATATAGTCAAGGCATCCGCGGAATCTTGGTCCGCGTCTGTATCTTGGTCATGCTGCTAGGCGTCATGGGTGCCTACGCCGCCGGCAGCTGCCGGAAGCTGCGCACCTCCATCTATGTCTTTGCACTCGTGGCCGTGGTGGTCACCTTCCTCGTCCTTCAGATCCTACTTTATGTGTCCGCCATCAGGGA